>CM060686.1:71970772-72698272 GCA_030686995.1 Artemisia argyi | reverse complement strand
TGGACCTCTTTAGACAGACTATGTACTCCGAGAGATTCACGCTAGTTCATGTAGTATGCACTCAGGACCACGATCCGTAGTGGCGTGCGCCTTGCGGTCAGGATACTATTGCTATTCTATAAATGGGGCATTGACATTGCAGGACATGATAAAAAATGCAGCGATTGCCAAGTCCACAGGCCAATTCCGCGCCGACCATAGCATTAGCTAACTCCCATCACCTCACCATGGCTATTCTATAAATGGGGCATTGACATTGCAGGCCCTTTTCCAGTTGCAGTAGGAGGGCTTAAATTCCTCATTGTAGCTATAGATTATTTTACCAAGTGGATTAAGGCAAAAGCAGTGGCGAGCATCACGGGCAACCAGGTCAAACGCTTTGTGTTGGATAACATTGTATGTCGCTTTGGACTACCTGGAGAAATTATCTCAGACAACGGAAAACAATTCTGTGATAACCCATTCAAAGACTGGTGCGGGCAATTAAACATCACACAACACTTCGCTTCAGTAAAACACCCACAAACCAATGGCTTGGTTGAACGTGCGAATTGTCACATGTTTTATGGGCGCACCGCACGACAATTAAAACCAGTACCGGAGACACGCCATTCTCTCTTGTCTATGGGACAGAAGCCGTCATACCAGCCAAAATTGGAATGCCAACTATCCGTACAGCGGAAATAAACGTCACAAAAAATGACGATGAGCGGCGCATAGACTTGGACCTGCTGGAAGAAAGGCGTGAACGCGCAGCTATACTTGAAGCTAAGGCTAAAGCAAAAATGAAGAAGTATTATCATGCAAAGGTCAAACACACTTCTTTCAGGCCAGGAGACTGTGTATACCGCGCTAATGATGCAAGCCACGCAGAAGACACGGGCAAGCTTGGACCTAAATGGGAAGGACCCTATGAGGTCACGGATGCACTAGGTAATGGTGCATACAAGCTGCGCGATATGGAAGGCCACGAGCTGGCACGCACTTAGAATCGCAATCTCAGGAGATGCTATCTTTAGGAAAGGCTACGGCCCACAAACAGACAACCTTACACTTTCGTACGCGCCCAATAAATGTCTGTCTTTGAATTTCTTTTTTTTTAGGAATTGTCTTTTATCTTCAAAAACTTGCAAGTATTAATAAAACGTTGTGGTTTCTAGCTAACTCCATAACACACTTCACTTTATTGCGTACATTTCTATTATGTTTCAATATTGTTATTTTATATTTTGCCTACATGGCGTGCATCCACTTATTAAGACCCACGATGGCAGAAAGGATGAGTAAACCTACTAACTAACTCGTTGAGTAAGAGGGTTGCAAACCCATCAACACTGGATCACGCATCCTTGCTAAGCGCCTTACCTTCAAGACGTTGAAGTAAGTTTCCATGAGCATTCCACGAAGGATGCGCAATATCACGTACACCGTACATGCTTAGAAATTTACGAGCTAAGACTCTTGGTCATTTGATAAAAGTCTTTGCAAAATAATGCAAGTCTATCTTCATACTTATGATTTGTTTTTTAAGTTACGCACTTAATATGAGTATGTCACGGTTTCAATTTGACTCTTAGTTGATCTTTTACACAAAGGATAACAATCTAAGTACAAGTAACATAGCACACGAACAGAAGATATAAGTTATTATTTATAAGAACCGTACATTTACACAAGTTACAAAAGTCCATGTATATCTACATGCTATAACAGCGCTCAGGGCTACGCTCTTGGTCAGCAGAGCTCCCAGCCTCTTGGAGTCTCCTCAAAAGTAATGCATCCCTAGGCGACACGGTCGCCACGCTGACTGAGACTCCATCTGATCTAGGGATATGCGCAGCACCTACACCACAAAGGATGGCTTTCCCCTTTACACCCTTCTTCTTTGCCGCCCTCTCCATATGAGCCTCTAAGACCTCCTTCAGAGGGACCTCGTTCTCAAGGGCGAAAGGGGTTAAGAATATCACGCGGTTGCGTAAAGACCGGAACTTGCAACTGCGACTCGTCAGGCTTCAAGAAAAAGTCAGGTTGAGCCTATGCATCCTCCAAGATATGCCTCCCCAGGGTTAACCCCTCCATGATCAGCTTTATGGGGTAATCCTGGTCGCGCTCTAGCCGCGCAATATGTGGAAGCTCAAAGAACTTCATCCCCTCCATGGCCTTCACGAGCTCATCATAGGCATCCGCCTTATAACCAGGCACTTCAGCAAGTGACACTGTCAGCATTTTGCCCTCATGGAGTTCCTCCACAGCCTGCGCCTTGCCATGCTCCACGGCGCACTCTACAACCTTCCCAAAGGCCTCCAACACCTCTGGGGACTCCAACGTACCCATAGCAGCTAGGCGCAAACCATGGCTGATCAACCACCTACACAAGCAACAACGGATGCATTAGAAGGAAAAAGGAGCATTAATACATATAGTAAGTAAAAATTGCAGAATAGACAACACATACATGCGCTCAGCGATCGTAGACATGAGATGAGGATATAACTCCTCATCATATTCTATACTCAGCTTGCGCAGCTTGCCCTCCTGCACCTTCTGAGCATTCTCCACTTGAGCACGAAGGTCATCAATATGGCCGAAGTGCTCAGCCTTCTTCTCTTCAAGGTACTTTATCACCCAAGATAAGTTAGACCTGAACTGATGTAGCTCCCCGCGTTCGTGCTTCAGCTCAGCCATCAAGGACAGCTTCTCATCAGTAACCTTCTTAGCATGCGGAGTGACAGACTCTACCTCTGCTTGCGCATCTGCTAACTGCGCCCTGAGCAAGGCAATCTCCTCATCCTTTTGAGCGAGACTGCTGCCCTCCTCAACATACCGCGCCTTCAGCTGAGTGACTGATGAGTATGCAAATACTCATCATTTTACGCCCACTTTGATACGTAAAAATGCTAAAAATGGCCAAAAACAATATAGATATCATTGGTCTTGTGTTTTTATGTGTTTCAGGTACGAAGGATAGAAAACTAAGTGAAAACATACAACTTTGAGCGAAAGCATGCAGTTTTGAGCGACTAGATAGCAATGGAGCAACTGTGATATTAAAGGAGGAGTCAAAGTAAACCCATGCCTACTTAATCCAAGGCTAAATCCATAAACCCTTAGCCTACTACTTCACCATTCCTGGCCCAAACCAAAACTTATAACCCAAAACCCAAGCCCAACAAATCCACCCCCTTTTTACTAACTATCCCAGGAACCTGATCTTCCCCTTCCCTCTTTTCTAGCAAACGAACCAAAGACAAAAATACCACAACCTCCCATGAAATTCTCCCCTCTGCTCCCTAACATACCTGCTCCAGCCACCCTTTTGCTCCATTAGAAGATCCCATGAGATATTTTGTTTCCATGCTGGCAATCTACCTCTCTTTTGGCGCCAAAACTAATTGATGGCTGTGATGATATCCATGGCAATCCAATGGATAGGAGGTGATGCAAAGAAACACAAATAGTAACTGATGATGTTTTCTCTCACAAAAGAAGCACACTTGAAGAACCCCTCCCTAGTCATAATTCAATATAAATTAAAGGCTATGTAAGCCTTGAGAAAGTAGTTAGTTTTTAGTTAATTTTTATACTTTTCTATATGCTTTTAATTTAGTCTTAGTTGTAATCCGTATTCACGAAGTTTATTTAAGCTTTCTAGTTGCAAATTCTAGTTTAACTCTGCTTATTTTGTTCTGCTTAGTTGTTATTTATTTCTTGTTTCCACTCAACCATGTCTATTTTGGCATAATATAACTAAGTCTATAAGTTTTATGGCTTAACTTCTTAATTTGCTTCCTTCATATCAAAAATCTGTTTCACAAGGGGTGTTTGGGACAGTAACTGTTGTTGGTCATAAACTTGCCTTGGTTATCTATCCCATCTAAAACAATTTTGAATCGTCACTAGTAGTAGTTTAGAAGCAATATTTTTCATTTTTCAAATAATTTCAAGGTGATTTGGTCGATTTTCTAAAAATTTTCAATGTCTTAACTATTTTTAATAAGTAGTTTAGGTTAGATTTAGTTTAAGCTCTATCTAGTTGATATTCTGGCATACCTTAGTCTATAGTAGGATAATATACTTGTGCCATAGCTGGTAATAGGAATTCATAAGTCAATAGTGCCTCATTTGACCCATTTCTCAAAACTGGTCACAGTGACCAAGTTTTCCAAACAAGCTTTCCGTCAGATTTTTCATTTCTTTGTTTTCAGTCATTCTAATCTAAAACTTGGTGTATAGATAATTTGGTAGCTGATCTCATCGCATGTATTTTTAGCTCATTTTTATTGATTTTCTTTGATAGTTTTCTATGGTATCAAAATCGGCCTTTTGAAACTGAAAGTCCCTGCTCCAGCTTAAGCGTTTGCTTAACCATTTTCATAATTCTTTACCAAGCTCGTCTTTTAAGCTTATGATATGATGTTGGATATTTTAAGAAGCCCATAGTACTGTTTTGCTAGATGTAATATTTGTTAGGACTTAGTAGCTTGTCCTCTTGGTTTACTTTAGCCTCTAAGTGGCCCCGTTTGCACCCCAAATCCTGATGCTACATCAGTAGCAGCTGAGCCTATTTGATTCTTGCTCATAACTTTTTCCAGCATTGTATTTGTTGTTATTTGCAGTATCCGAGTTATATTGAAGCCGTGCTTGTTAGTGTTTGTCCTAGTGATTAGCTTGTGTTTCATTTATGTCGTTAGAATTTACTGTGATAGTTAATAGTTTCATTAATATCACTTAAGACTCGCACCTTGAACCTGTTAGATCGCACGGCTTGCATAAGCTTCTTTCAAGCTTTTCAGAATCAACTCCATTCACAAAAGCTGCTTATTTTTTATTATTAAAAAGTTTTGCAATAAGAAAAGGTGAAAGTAAAAATGCTTGCAAAAAAAAAAACTGAAATGGGTAGGACTCGAACCCACACCAGTTAGCTCACAAAACCTCACGCATTCCATCTGCCCTAAGCACTTTAATAGTTATAGTTTGCATTATTTAGTTTAAGACCTTTAACTTTCTGTTTGCTTATTTCATGTGATCAGATCTTGTTTGCTTATTATCTGCTTATTTTTCTAATATGCTCCCCGTCCTTATATTTTTCTTAGGTTAATACTAACTGGTAGTGTTTGTCTAAAAAAGTTTAGATTTATTTGAGAAAGTTTACTATTTTTAATCATTTTATTTAGTTTAATTAGTATTTAAATCATATTTATTAGAATCCTAATTATATTTTTAATTTTCTTTTTCCTAATATTTCGCTTTGTCATCTAGTACGTAGGAAATTTAGTTGTATGCTCGTAGGACTAGTCGTGCTTAGATTTCGCTTTTTATTTTACTCGTTGACATTATTTTTTAGTCAAAACACGCGTTTTAGTTTTAGATACTTTTCAGGTTTCCTAGCTTTATGTTATTGTTTTATATGCTTTAATAAATGTTTTCTTGTGGAGGTTCTCCTTTCATGGTCTCATACACAACTATATCTTTTCACCATTCACAGCACTCGATCACAAACAAGAACCGATTTACCATTTCGCACCTCGTCGGGACTTAACGACCAGGGGAAACACTGTACTCACCAGATAATATGCGAGGTTTGACTACTTTGATCATCCTTTGGTCGAGTGGTTGATCTGAGCGTATCAGTGACCAACTCAGCCTGACGCTCAGCAACAGTCCCCAGCTCTTCCATCAGCCGTTGCGCAGACATCTCCTCATCAACTCTAACCGGCTCCTCCACGTGAGCATGAGCCGCCTAAGGTGGCACTGACCCCTCCACGAACGCTGCATTACACCCTGCAGCATCATCACTACAAGCAAACATAAAAATAAAGATTAGGGAATGGCGCGGAGGAAAAACACGTACAAACATAAATATTTAGTTTTAGTTACATAAAGGGAGAAGCCTGAGCCTCCTTTTGCGTAGCCACATACGCAGACGTCTCCTCGTCTGTGGACTCATCCACAATAATGGTATGATGCCTACGCTTAGAAGTCCCTTCACCATCACCAACAGCCTTGCGCTTCACACTCTGACGCTCCTCTTCAGAGTCCGTGTCCACTTTGAGGATGCCAGAACTCGTGGACGACTCAGCGCGCGCAACTTCAGGCACCACCACTGCCTGTGCAGGAACCGTCTGAACTGGGGTCGCATGCACCACAGTCTGGGATGCGTCCGACGGCTCTTCTTGCGCAAACTCCAACAGACGCCCAGCAGTAGCCTCCAGAATTGGCAACTCACCTTCCCTCAAGGGGCGTACACCCACGGTTACCTGCGTCGGCTTTACCAGCATCACCACGGCGAACAGATCCATCTCTGCGCATCATATAAACACACAAAAAAGGAACAAGTTAGCGATAAAATTGATATACATGAAGAAGCTTACACTATACACGCAAGGATAAAGAAAGGACAAGCACCCACCCCGGCCGCTTTCATCCAAGAATGTTGGCACCTCGTCGCTCCCCCGAAAATAGTTCCGACTCAGCCCCACATGCACCAAGAACTCCTCGGGGTAAGTATTGATGGGGATGCGGTTCTCATCAATAGTCTCCGCATCCCCCACATTGTACGTACCGGGATCTGGGCGCTTATCCTTTGGAAGCCCCCCTTGAGTATAGAACTCAGAGGGCGAAGTGAATACCCGATCATCTATCCAAAAAAATCTTTCCCTCCACCTCCTCAGGGAGTCTACCTTATCGGTATAGCACTGATAACCCCCTAGGCGCTTGGAGAACGTTACCCACCCGTTCGACCATGACGTGTGGTAGAACGCGCGGAATAAGTTGATAGTTGGGTTTATCGCCAGTAACCGGTAGTTTACCTCAAAATTTATTATTTTGGCCGCACCTATACAGTGCAGCTGCGAAATGAGCAAACGATAAAAGTTTAGCACATCGCTCAGGAAATGGGATATGGACACGTGCTGGTTTGCAAATTCAAAGAAGCGCGTATACACCCCTATCTTTCCCTCAGGGAAATCCGCTATGCATGCGTTCGCATCCGGTAATTCCGGATGCACCGCAAGCGGGATAAAGTAGTCAGAGGTGAACTGACGTAGTTCATCCTCATCCATCTCTGAACGGAACTCTTCTAACTGTTTTACCATTTTTACTAAGAAGAGCGCACTCGCTATTACCTAATAAAACAGTGGATTCTTGAAAAAGCTTTCAGAAATTTTAGAAATGGCGGAAGAATTGCGTTTACTATGAGATTTTTAGTAAAAGGGAGGCGGTGCTTTATATAAAGCCACCAAACCCTAGAAAGATTGCCACGTGGATCCCACTAACGTTAATCGTGTGGCTAGGATGCAAGGTGGTACAAGCACTTTTTACCACTTCCCGATAAATACGTGGACACGCTCCCCGTTTCCCAAGGTATCCTTGAGATATTTTGGGACTAGATACATGATTCCAAATAATGAGCGGTGAATATTCGAACTTTTCCCGCCACGTTTGCCACTGATATTATTAGTCTAGCGCAGGCAGCTACGAGCCACACCCACTAGACTGGGGGACATGATGACGTATAGTCTATATTTGGACCACGAGCCCAAATGATAAACATTACTAAAAGCCCAAGTCCACCACGAGTGGGCTATCATGACAATGATTTAGGCCACAATACTAATGGTTCAGACTCACGATAGCCCAAACCCAACCAAACTATTTATGGTCTAGATAAGGATCTTTTATTTATGGATAAAGATCCATAGGCCGGATAAGCACTACGCGTGCGAAGAGTGAGGAACACGAAACCTACAAGGATTTTGTGCCTATATAAACAATGCCACAACTCTCGTTAAAGGTACGATTTACATAACCCTTATTCACATACATAAACCTAAAACCGATTACTTACTCTCACGCCGGAGGATAATCGTGGGAGACAATCCCACGATAAGCCTAACAATGTTTGTTTGCTTTCTTAGTGCGCAGGTCTCAAGCATTAAGGTTTAATTGGTACGAGAGCAGGAACCCAAATAAGGAAAGCCCAACTTTTGTATCAACAGATATGATATGAGATCTCTTAGCCACTTTGTATATGATTTGTTTGTGGGGGGCGTATGGATGCATCCTAGGATTTGTTTTGATATGATGTGATATGATATGATACAATTTAGTTTGGTGACTGGCTGTACGTGCCTTGTACCCCTTTCACGTCTGGTACTTGGAGGTCGCCCCTCTATGTACACCCTATGAATTGACGGATATGTGATTATGTGATTTGAGACCTATTCGAGTATCTCGTTAGGTCGGCTCATGGCTTTCCTATGTTTCTTGTGTCTATTCGAGTATCTCATTAGACAAGCCTTTATTCTAGCTGCTCATTTGATTCTGGTTACTATATGATTCGTATTATCATTTGATTCTTTATATTCTTTAGTCAGTTGACTTATGATATTTCAGTTGATCGTTCATCTCTTATTCATTTGACAGATGATATTCATTTCAGCAAGAGCTTATGATTTCCTTTTCCTATACTTATCTACGTTTCGATTATTTGTTTTGTTATATATCTGTTCACTGGGCTTTTTAAGCTCAGCCGCATTTTCTTTCCTACAGCAGGTTCTTAGGTTGGAAGGTGGGTTGAGTGAAGAGTGCATAGGAGCTCTTAGTGGACTACCCTGATGATAGATACCATTTGCTTCTGGATTAGACTTGGTTTTAACTTCAGTTAGATTTAGTTTGGATTTATATTGTAGTTTTGAAATTCATCTTGTATAGAGTTAGTGTTCATTTGTTATCTTAGAATTCCTTTGTAACTTTTATGTTTATAAGTCTTCCGCTTGCGTTGTTTGTTCTGATGGACACCATAATGTGGCATTTTGACCCGTTTCGGGTTGGGGTGTTACACTTATGGGATCAGAGCTCAGGCTGCGACTTGTAGTATATAAGTTATGGCCTGTGAAGTTTTAGACCCTTAGGTTTGCACTTTAGGAGCTTACGGGATAACCTTAGATGGATTTGCTCTAGGTTTCTCCCTTTAAGAACCTTAGCATGACCGGTGAGGATTGGGTAGATAATATGATAAGACTTTAGTTAGTTATCTTGCTTCCACATCACTGTGATTTGTGCCTCTGCTTTTAGTTAAGCCCTTATAAGATCATTCATTCCGGATATTTAGAAGATTTATCAGTATACGCAACATAAGTTTAGAATGCCCTATAGGTTTCCTTTTATGAAATTTTCACATTCTTGTGAACTTCAATCCTTGATTCGTTTGCCATTCATTTAGATGCCTTTTCATCTGCTCAGAGAATTTGTGTAAGTATGAATCAGGTGTGTTCAGCACATTCCTTGATTTCCTTTTGCCTTGTTAAGCATATTCAGATTTCCTTCTACATTATTGATTATACCCTGTTTCTATATCCATGAGAAATCTTGTGATTATCCATCACGAGTATCCGAATTGTTCGATGCGCTCTGAAGATATTTGAAGATGAGTTCGTTCTGCTAATTTGTTTCCGTTGGGAATGTTTGATTCGATATTATTCTGAATATGGAATGGTTGACTAAGCATTGTGATACTAATAACGGTCATATTATATTTGTCATCGTTGGTGATTTGAGAAACTCAAAATTCTGTACCATGGTTCCCAACATTGTAAACAATTATGATCACCTTTGTTTTGAAACTCGTACCTTAATCCCTCGCAATTGTGAAGATACTTCGTTTGATGAAACTCGTCTCGAGTGTTATTCGGGTTGCCTGAAATGTTCGCTGCGTATTCCTCGATGAACTACTAGGTGGAAAGGAAAGAATTGAAGAACCAACTTCTAGGAAGAGGTTTCATCTGTGTAAGTGTGTACCTTGATGTGCTTCTGTTTTATTCGGGGAAAAGAATGAAGAACTCGCATGAAGGTGAGTTGGTGGTTGGATTGATCACTGGAAGCTGAATAGTATCATGTTTTGTGTGAAGGAGCGAGATGTTTCTAGAATTGCCTTTCGTAATCGTTATGGTCTTTATGAGTGTAAGTGATGCCAATTGTATTGGATACTACTCCGAATGTTCCTATGAAATTGATAAATCGTGTCTTTCACGAATACTTGGAAAATTTGTCATAGTATGACATATTGGTGTATTCAGAGACGAAAGAGAAATACGAGGATCATCTTTGTATTTTTTTGTTGACATTTCTACGTCAGAAGAAGCCTATGTGATATTTCTCGAAGAATAACTTTTGTTGGAGGAAGCTTGAGAGGATGATTTTGAGAAGCTGGAAGGAAATTTTGTTCTACTAAGAGAGGAAGACATGAAGAAGCTTAGGAGGAAGACGGCAGAAGATCATCTTTGCTAGGAGACTCGAAGGGAGCAGTCGATTAAAGAGCACAGTTCTAATTACTCTATCCATCTTAGTAGTACTATGATGAATAGAGACTTGAAGCATGAGCTGAACGGCATGGTATGAAGATGGTGGTGATTACATTGGCAGCGAAGTATTTAGCGTGGAAACAGGTGGGAAGGACAACACGAGTGGGGTTGTACTGGAGCACTAACTAAGATGGCTTGCTTGGAAGATCGATACAGATTTCTTGCGGCAGAAGAGCATTCAAGCTACTTGGCGTACCTGCAGTGATCGTGACAGAGGAATCGCTTTTTGCAGCACACTTTTAGAAGAGGTACAGAAGACTATGGGTATTAAACTCGGGACTTTAGTACGACTTATCACCTTCAGATGGATGGAAAGACGGAATATTTGAGCTTGGAAGTGTTGAACGGGAAATTTGACAAGTGTTTAACTTAGTTGTGTTTGCTTACTAAGGAAAATGGCATGCAAGTGACAAGAAGTTCTTTTTGGGAATTTGTATGAACGAAGATGTGGAATACCTTTTGGTTGGAATAAGGTCAAAGAGCTACTTACTGAAGGTTCATAATCAATTTCAGCAACTAATGGATTAGTTATTATTGTGGAAGAGGAATTTCAAATTTTGACTGGGAGTTGTGAGTTCTGTATGACTATTCTGCACAGAAGAACTAGACGTTTCGGCATTTGAGAAAGCTTTAGTTTGCGATATGTTAGTTTTTGGATTTTTTTTATCCGTACGATTATTTTACCTATTATGTTATGCCTTCTGATACATTTTGATACTCCGATATGTGCTAAGTTAATCGTCGATACGAGTATATTTCCCATCTCTTTATGAGGCTCTTGATACGTTTGATGATTCAATTTGTGCCCCTCTGACTTTGGCAAGTTCCTTTGTTCGTTCAGAATTAGTAGGAGTAAAGGAAGATTTTTCGGTTAGCACTATCTTCGTGGTTGCTTCATAGGTAAATATGTTTCTTGTATCTCCATGTGAGATTTCAACTATCATCTATCATCTGTCATCTGCTACACAATTGTTTCGTATTCGTTGGATCAGAATTGTTATGATTTATGTTCTGTGGAGAGCCTGTAGCTATCTGAGTTTGTCGGGATCAAGTCATGAGAAATTTTCTGTTGTGAAAATTCTGTTGGAAGGACCTCCTCGAGAGTGCGGTTATTTGTCGTCGTCTCTTTTGCTATTTGCTACGCCTCCGTTTAAATTGTACGACGCCAATTTCGCGGACGGAATTTTATTTTTAAGAGGGTAAGAATTATAACACCCGACATTTAAATACGCCTTATAACCATTTGAATGCGAATATAACCTAAATATAAGAATCTTAAAATATGAAAGCTACCAAGTACTAAATTCTACAACCTAAGTGTTAAATAAAATCAACTCTACATACTATAAATAAAAAAAGAAAATCACACGTCTACTAAGTGCATATAGACCAAATATATATATATATATATATATATATATATATATATATATATATATATATATATATATATATATATATATATATATATATATATATATATATATATACACATATATACATCGTACACAACATGTAACACCATAAACTATTCCAAGTTCATTGGCACTTTAAAATCTAAAAATCTGTTTTTGGTCTTCCTTGTCACTCTCCCTCACGCTTTTCATTTTGCAACAAACAAGATACACACTCTCATCACACACACAAAACCCTAGCAATAAAAAAAATCAATTGCCATATATTTCTGTTTGGTTCGAGCTGGTGAAGGTAATATGAAGGCAGAAAAGGGTGGAGATTTGGCATAGCATTTCTGGTGCAGAAGTGGTGATCGATCGACTTGGGTTGGTTTCAAGTCCGAGGGTGTTGGATTACTTGGGATCCGGTCTGGTTTTGATTGCTTTGGCTTCGGTTCATTCAATCTTTGGTTCCTGGTTATTCTCCATCCGACCATGCAACAAAGGTTTGCGTATGATCCTCGTTCTTTTCTCTTTTCGTTTTGATCCATCATTACACGCTTAACATGTCACATGATAAAACATTGAATCGGCTAGGATACAGGTTGGTGTACACGGTTTGAAACCACATAAAATCATAAAAGTCTCACATGAAATATGACTTGAAAACTTAAAACAAATCGATCCATAAGTTGTAATTCGACTCATGTATACATATGCTATGATCTATGTTTCATTCGATCTAAAATCTGTTGGGAACTAGCCGTGAACGAGCTAAAATATTTAAAGGGAATGCATGTAAGTTGTCTTGGATTCTAGATTTGTTTTAGTTTTAAAAGATAAAAGGATTAAATTATATGTGATTTCATGTGAGTTACCTTTTCTAATGTGGGACATGCATATAAATATGATATATAAATTGAATACTTGTTATAATTCTAAACGTATGGATAAATTGACATGCATGCTAAATTCGTAATTATAAAGGTGTGTGATTCAGTGGGTGTCGAACATGGGACTGTTTTTGTATACTAATTGTCTTGCATGTGTAGAATGTATAAGCAGTGACAAAGAAAAGGACTAAATATCTGAATATTAAACTTAAAGAAATAAAAGGGAGTGCATGCATGTTGAAGATTTAATTTTGATTCATAAATGATAAAAGTGATAAGAGATTGCGACTGGTTTTGTATCAAAATGGTTATCTCAACATGTTTTGTTTTTGGGTTCGAAATGAATAAAGGGTGCGAGTTGATTTCGGCCATATTTGTATACAAGAGTCATATAAAGAAAAAGAAATTCATGCATGCTATATGTTACGTATTTTGAAGGTTACAAATAAACTAAATTACACTTTTGGTCTAACTTTTACTATTATCACTTTAAGCCTTAAACATTATAATATTGACACTTTAGACCTTAAACTATTATAATTGTCATAAACGAACTCTAATGATCATTTTGAGTATTTTAACTTAACTAAATGTTAATTGAGATCATTAATGGTTAATAATGTTAAATCGAGAAACTTACTAAATGTGAAAACTTACTAATTCGAGAAAATTACTAAATTTGGAAAGTTACTAAAAATAGAAAGGAAACTAAAATGAGTAATATGATTTAAAAATGAGCTTACATAATAAGACGATCATTAATTCGTGTAGATTCGCTGAAGAAGGAGTAACTTCCTATCCTTTGTTCTGATACGTTTTGCATTTGCGGTTTGAGGTACAGATATTCTATCCCTTTTCAGTAGGGACTTCTCATGATTTTCTTTCGATCCTTGACACTGATAAGATTCCCTTCAGTTATGCCATTGCTATGTTCCCTATTTGATATGATTGATATGATCCATTTGATATGATTCGTTGATATGATCTATTTGATATGAGCCTTGCTATGATACCTCTGATTTGATTCTGATTTGCTATCCACTTTGATTATGATTATATGATTGCGAGATTCTGTTATATTATGCTTTGGGAGCATTCTGTTCTGTCTTGCTCTGGGAGCATTTTGTTATGGATAGCCTTGCTTTGTCTGTTCTGATATGTATGATTCTTATGCCCGAGTTTTTAGTCTACTCATGGAGGTACCATGGGCGTGTAGTATAGTATAGTGACAAGTACCGGGGGATTGATCGTTCAACTCAGGAATAGTGTCGCAAGGATTAAAAAGTCTCTTAAACTAAGTCTAGAGGTGAGGGATGATTCTTTTTGTATTTTTTATATTTTATAAAAGCAATTAAAATCTCGGGTTTTGGAAGAGTAGGCAGAATTAGTTGCTAGCCAACTAACCCAATTAACTACAAATGCAATCAAAATTAAATAACGAGAAATGAAAATGAAACTAATTATACTAGTGTGGTGTAAACAATGATGGGGAAAGTTGTGTTTACTTAGATTTCATTACTCCCTAGATATCTTTTACAGGTTGATAGCTTGTTACAATTGCATGAATGACGGGTCATATTCCTTAATACTAGTCATAGGGCCGTGTACAATATTCCCTAACTCTATAGGATCCTACTCCACTCCTATGTCAAGCCGTTAGAAGCTCCTAACATGGGATCATTAGAATTATCCTATGCATTAAATACAACCAAAAATCATAGTACACCTCCAATCATGTTTCTTAAGACGTTCAAGCAAGTTACCAATGGAAGTTTGCCAGTTTTCTTAAGCCTAACATCGAATACAATCATCCATAACAACTATAAACAAACAATCAACCCATAATTAACATCTAGGTTTCACTACATCTAAGCAAACACAAAAGAAATCTAGTCGAGCATGTTAGATTGAAGGCAAGCGTAAGATATATTCAAACAACACATAGACATATTGATTGAATTGAAAGAGTACTTATCTCAAATAGAACATGAAAGATTCAAAGGGTTGAAACCCTTGAAAAAGCTGTAAAAATCGGCCTAGGGTTTTTCCCTCAAAGTTGCACACTAATTAATGAAATTTGGAAAACTATATATAGATTTTACAAGGTGACGGCGTCATGTATTGAGTTGTGACGCCGTCAACTCGCCACCATAATAGAAATCGTATTGCCTAGATCCACTTGTGACGCCGTCATATGTAAAATTGTTCTGGGCCGTCACTAATACTTGGATCATGACGGCCTTGGGTGACGCCGTCATCTCCTATGCACAAAACTTTCTGGATTGTAACATGTATTGTCCACTTCCACCTCTTTTGTTACTCTTGACGCCATCATTAAGGAAGATGTGACGCCGTCAGGTACTGTTCCCAGCAAGGAAAATTAAGACTTAGCCGTTTTATTCATTTTTATGCTCCAAAAACGTCCAAAATGCTTCCTTTTCCAGATTTCACTCCAAAAGTACCTAAAATGACAAAAGAACGATTTAGGGCAATATTTGATCAAATAAATTCGAATACAGGCTTAAATGACCCCTTAAAAGTGGTTCACTTTTTGCCTCATCAAATACCCTTACACTTGAGATTTGCTTGTCCTCAAACAAATGCGCTTTTATTCTAATAAAAATACAAGTTAGGGGTCATTTAACACTAATATAAATGTAATTACAACAAATAATCGTTCCACTAAAGACCAAAGACAAGCACGGAGGTCATACACTAGCACCTCACAAATAGTGTTTAGATACGCACATCTCTCGGGTGCAATAAAGTATATATCACAATAAGGAAATGGAAAAAATCTCTCACTACCTGTCCTAGCAAAATAGATTACCATAGGCTTGGGAAATGATCAAACCTCCACTACTTGGTGTAAGCACCTAGGATAAACTATCAAAGAGGTCTTTAAAAGGGTTATAACATAAGGTGTAGGGATATGGAATACACGGTTTTGTTGGATAAAGGCAATATTTACTGGTGGCGAGTTAATAATCTTGGTTAATTACATGTACAATATGGCGTTGCTAAGCCAAGACTAGACTCGACTTAAGCTAATAAATCAAAAATAACAAAAACATAAAACAAACATAGAATGAAACGGGATGGTAGTCCGAATGTTTTTTTTTTCTCTTCTTTTTCTATTTTTTATTTATTTTTTTATTTATTATTTTCTTTTCATACACTCTTACCCTACCATCCAAAATAATACATCATAGGGAATGTACATTCCCCTTACACTTGAATTTTTAAATACTTTACAATAAACTAATCTAATGACTCGAATCAAGATAATCAAAACACTTGGAGTACTTTTAAGATTAACGCACATATGGGGGTAACATATAATGTTCTTCCCCATTACTCCATAACATAAGTACTTTACCCATTAGTCCCATTCGTACCAAAACAATATGTACAAGATATGACTCGACTTAGCAACCATGTAATCAATTAGATGAGTGCATACATGGAAGGCTAAGGTGATTTGGTTGCATATTTGTGTGGGTTCTAACAAATTCTTCCTTTAAGTAAGATGTTAAAGTTAGAAACGAAAAGATAGGCCGGAGGGGTGTACTAGGGGTTTCGTGTACTAAAAATGAGTACAACGCTAAGGTGTGGGAAAAAATTAATTGACTTTACTAGCCAAGTAATATGACTTAAATGGTCAAGTAATTATGATACGGGTTTAATACAAGGGTGATCCTAATGCCTCTTATCATGTAGTATATCCTACTACACGAATGTAGTCTCACTAGTGGTCTCGGGATGCATCACTAACGAAAGTTCTAGAATCTAAATGCTACTGGTACACTCATAAGCACTAATAATGAATGATTTTCCTATCAAATCTAAAGGCGAACCTCACATATTTGGGGGGGAAATTTTTCTGAATGGTACGGTTTTGTGCTAGTCATACAACTCCTATCCATGAGACGCTTGCTAAGGCTAAAGTTTCACTCCTAAATGTTGTAAAAAATTTTAAATTTGGCGTTAAAATTACACTAACAAGTATTTCTCTTAGTTTTATTACACACCTACTATCAAACAAACAAACTCAAGTGCAATAGTATCCTATAAGGTATAATCATTTACCCTCCCCTTACACTTAGGATGAACATTGTCCCCAATGTTTAATTAAAGAATTTAAAAGTGAAATAGGTAAAAGAATGAAAGTAAATACTCTCCTGATTCGTTCGGTATAGATAGTGTGTTAACAAGGTTTGATCTTCCTCCAAGAAAATGAGCATTCAAAGCTTCCCTTCTAGAAAAATAAATCATCTTCTTGTCATACATAACCTGTTAAACCTGAGAAAACAAACAAGGCAACCTCGCGTAAAATCGGCGGCAATCTATATATACTAACAAGTCCTAGAAAACAAATTAAGATATAATGCTTGTGGAATGAATGTTTGTAGATTTCCTGGAGTTTATAAAACTAAAGAATTAACAAAAACTTTAAGACTCCGTTAGAAAAACAAAACTCACAAAATTTCCAGACCTGCAGAAATCTTTACGTTAAGTTTCTGAAAAATTTCTAGAAAAACTTATGTCCTACTTCCTGGAAAATTCTGCAAAATATCATTATGACTCGATACAAGCGTTTGACTGTAACAAATACTAATACACATGTTCATTTAATATTGTGGAGAATCAAGATTAATTTCGTTCTTAAAAACAAATTTGGGGTTTCCCCTTACACTTAGCTTTTGGAAAATACCTTTATATGAAGTTAAACGACAAAATAAAGCATTTTCACAATTTAGTTTGAAACATGATCTACCAGCAATAAAAATAAAGCATGCATACGGAAGCAAATAACAATCAAACAATTAAAAATCACACAAAACATGGGTTGCCTCCCAAGAAGCGCTTTTCTTTATTTACGAGTCTTGTAGCAAGACTCAAGTTCATGGGCTACCGTGTGTCGCTTATGCTCACATACCCTAGGGTGAGCCATCTAATAGTCGCCTCATCTTTCTTATAGTCATCACTTAGCTCTAAACATCCTCGATAATACCTTTTATTCTTTTCATGAGGATATTTAAGCCCTTTTCTTTTATCATTCTCACTTAGCATTTCTAGGGGTGGATACCTAATACATTTCTCCATAGAAAAATCCTTGAACCTAGGGTGTGCACTGGCATTTGGTAAACAAAATCTTCATCCCCATCCGAGAATGTAATTAACCCTTCCATAAATTTTTCATCAAGGTTGGTTAACCTTTTGAAGGGTTTCCCAAACACAACTTGGGTTAGCTTACTATCGATAAATTCTCCTAGATTCTCCATAACCACGAACTCAACAAGATAAACAAAGCTTCCTACAAACACATGCAATGACATTGCCCTAGCAATGATATTATCTCCTTTGTATTCTAACTCATCTACCATAATTTTATTGTATTCACTACGCGAGATTATGTTCATTGGTAGAGATGAGTTAAGGTAGGCATCAAGGCTCCTAAATCTAATTTTACAAGGAAATTGCATATTAAATGGGTTATCATTCTCAATCCTTGTTCTAGGGTCGACATACCAAAGAGGGTCCACTTCATCATCCATCCTATTCTCATTAATTAATTCACCATTATATAGGTCCTTATCGGAGTCCGAATAGTAAAAAGGACTAGCCCTATGGTCATCATCATGGTCAGACTCTTCCATCTCAGAGTTATTGTCAAAGTGATGGTTAGGTGAGAGATTAGGTAGGTTCTCATTTTCCACTAAAGGGATTGGGGCGGGCATTTGGAAAATCCTATGATGAAAAACATGAATAACAGGAATCAAACGATCAATGCTATTGTTATCCATCGAGATAGTTTACGAACAAAGGAAACAAAGAAATGAGATAGACTAAAGAAAACCTAAAAAATAAAAATAAAATCTCACTAGAAAGAAATCTAGCAAGTAGACCTAATAAAAAAAAAATCCTAAACTAGACAATAACTATTCCCCGGGTTGCGGCGCCAAAAACTTGATACGTGGGAATCGCACCAGGCTTTACCTCTCGAGGGATCTCGAGAAGCTTACAACCCCCACCAGGCAGTGTACCTGATTGTTGTAGTATAGTATAGTGACAAGTACCAGGGGATTGATCATTCAACTCAGGAATAGTGTCGCTAGGATTAGAAAGTCTCTTAAACTAAGTCTAGAGGTGAGGGATGATTCTTTTTGTATTTTTTATATTTTATAAAAGCAATAAAAATCTCGGGGTTTGGAAGAGTGGGCGGAATTAGTTGCTAGCCAGCTAACCCAATTAACTACAAATGCAATCAAAATTAAATAACATAAATGAAAATAAAACTAATTATACTAGTGTGGTGTAAACGAGGATGGGGAAAGTTGTGTTTACTTAGATTTCATTACTCCCTAGGTATCTTTTACAGGTTGATAGCTTGTTACAATTGCATGGATGACAGGTCATATTCCTTAATACTAGTCGTAGGGCCGTGTACACTATTCCCTAACTCTATAGGATCCTACTTCACTCATATGTCGAGCCGTTAGAAGCTCCTAACATGGGATCATTAGAATTCTCCTACGCATTAAATACAACCAAAAATCATAGTACACCTCCAATCATGTTTCTTAAGACGTTCAAGCAAGTTACCAATGGAAGTCTGCCAGTCTTCTTAAGCCTAACATCGAATACAATCATCCGTAACAACTATAAACAAACAATCAACCCATAATTAACATCTAGGTTTCACTACATCTAAACAAACACAAAATAAATCTAGCCGAGAATGTTAAATTGAAGACAAGCGTAAGATATATTCAAACAACACATAGACATGTTGATTGAATTGAAAGAGTACTTATCTCAAATAGAACATGAAAGATTCAAAGGATTGAAACCCTTGAAAAAGCTATAAAAATCGGCCTAGGGTTTTTCCCTCAAAGTTGCACACTGATGAATGAAATTTGGAAAACTATATATAGATTTTACAGGGTGACGGCGTCATGTATTGAGTTGTGACGCCGTCAACTCGCCACCATAATAGAAATCGTATTGCCTAGATCCACTTGTGACGCCGTCATGTGTAAAATTATTCTGGTCTGTCACTAATACTTGGACCATGACGGCCTTGGGTGACGCCGTCATCTCCTATGCACAAAACTTTTTGGATCGTCACGTGTATTGTCCACTTCCACCTCTTTTGTTACTCTTGACGCCGCCATTAAGGAAGATGTGACGCCGTCAGTTACTGTTCTCAGCAAAGAAAATTAAGACTTAGCCGTTTTCTTCACTTTTATGCTCAAAAAACGTCCAAAATGCTTCCTTTTACAGATTTCACTCCAAAAGTACCTAAAATGACAAAAGGAACGATTTATGGTAATATTTGATCAAATAAATTCGAATTCAAGCTTAAATGACCCCTTAAAAGTGGTTCACTTTTCGCCTCATCAGCGTGTCATTGAAAATTTTGATTGGTCCTAAACGGTTGATGAGTGCTCAAACACTCATCATTTTTGTCGTATTTAAACTGCCAAAACATACAAAAACAATCAAAAAGTTATCAAAATACTTAAATTATCCCAGGGATTGTGTTTTATGTGTTTTAAAAGCAAAATGAGCAAAAACAAATGAAAAACGATCAAAGTATGCAATATTGGCAGTTTTAGTCCCCCAAGTTTCAAAACTTGTCAAAAATAGTCCCTATGTATTTATTTTGAAAGGAAAAGTCAACCCAAGCTTTTGAAAGTCAAATATTACAAAATATGATACTTGGGTCATAAGTTTCCAAATTTACATGTTTGGTCCCTAAGATTTCAAAAATGGCAGAAAAAGTCCCTGGGAATTTTGAAAAGTAGAAAATGAAAAATTGGTTCTTGTATAATTGGTACTTGGCATTTTTGGTCCTTGGTGACAAATTGGGAAATACACTACTTCAGCCCCTCATATTTGGAGAAATGACAAAAATGGTCCTTGTGATTCAATAAATACCAAACGGACTCCTTTTATTATTTCAACCCCAAAACAAATCCACCCCAAAACCAAAGCCTGGTCCAAATCCAATATCCAAGCCCATCTCCACCTAGGCCAAACCCCTTTTTAATATTATGCAAGGTCAAACAGTCAAAGGGTCAAACCTCCCTTTGACCCGTCTTCCTCCGAACACCCCAACGCAAAACCAGGATACCATGTTTCCCCCCCTCTCCACCTTTCCAACCAATAGCCCCCCACAATTAATAAGCCGCACCAACCAAACCAACCCCCACCACCACCACAATAAATGCTCTCACCAATACCACTAATTTGGTACGTTTGTTTTTTGGCGGGAAAAATGAAATCAACGGCTAGGATGGCTTAAAGGTTCTATTGAAGGATGGGATTTGGTCAAGGGTCAGAGAGGAAGCCTAGGGAAGTGATATATTTCAAAAACAAGCCATGTGGGAAGGAGGGTAGCCTATCTTAGCCTCGTTATATATATGTATGCTCATATGAGCCCAAAAAGTGTGTAATATTGTAATCTTAGTTAATGTAAGGTTTAGTTTATCTTCTGTAATCAAAATTCAGTCAATGAAAGTATTGCTTTAAGTTTATTTCCCATTTGCAAAATTTCAAGTTTATTTTAAGAATTTCCATTTCTTGTTCAAAGATCATTAGTGACATATAACTGTTTGTACACTCATATAAATCCACATGTATCTGTTTTAATAAGTTTTTCAAGTTTGTGGAATGGTTTTTACTTAAGTTTGAGAAAAACAGAAAAAATAATAGAAAAATAAAAATAAAATAAAAAATTGTGAAAGAAAAGAAGACAAGCATGGAGCATGGTGAATTTGGGATGGCCATGGGTTAGTGGCTCTGTGGAGGGCCTATAGGATTGTTCTTGGATCCTTGGTTCTTGGTCTGCTAAGCTTGGAAGGCTTTTGTAAGCTCAAAAATTCATCTTTTTAGTGAATAAGTAGTACTAGCAGCTTATATCTGTTTATTTTATTTAATTATCATTAATTATACTAGTTGTGATCATTAGGTTGTAATTTAGAGTTGTTTGAATCAAGTTTGTTAGTTATCTGTTTGTTATAGGGGTGTTTGGATTTAACTGTGTGGATCACCTTGGTTGTTCTTAGTATTTGTTGCTTGTTTACTCAGCTCATTTATTGCCTAAATATACCAAGTCAAGCATAAAATAAGTCACTTATTAACAAGAAAGTCAAAATCTCATATAAAATGGTTTAAAAACCATCTGTGAAGAATTTAGAGAGGCATAAGCCTCATTTCAAGTCACTTGTACAAGTTTTTGCTTAATTTGGGCTTATTGTAGCTTATATAACTTAAACAAGTCATAAAATCAGGAATCAAAGTTCAATAAAGTCAAAACTCAAGTTTTCATAAAAAAGTCAAAATTACCTTTTGTGAAATCCAATTCTGGGTTGATTTTTTGTTGGGTCTACTAGATTTGATAATACAGAACAAGAAAGAATGAAAAAATAGGGACTTAATATGACAAAAATGAATTCTACAAAAGATGGAGAAGGACTTGCTTGCAAAAGAAGATTTATACTTTAGTCCTTCGTAGTATTCTTGTAACCTTAATTCTGTGTTATATAAACAGAATACAGGGAATAGGTTTTTAATTATGTCTTCCACAATGTAGTCGATTACTAAAGGTGTGTGTGTCTAGGGCGTGCATTATAAACGCCTAGACTAGAGTTAATTAGAGTTAGTTCGTATCCTTCAAGGTCTGAGGTGTCTTAGATCTATGTTACAGTTAGGTAACACGTTATTATTCTGATCAAATAATAATTGGAGGTGATTGGGAAAAACTTTGTGTCAATAACTTTGATTTGTTCTTATTCCGGTGCATATATTATCATTGTTATTGTTAACCCTAGATACTCAAAACGGTCCAAGGAGTATAATAAACTCAACATGTGGCATCATAGACCAGGGGCTTGTGATCTAGGGTTTATTCAAGGTTTTTATTGTCAAAGAAAAACTGTTCTAAAAAAGGTTTATTGTCGAAGGAAATTTTTTTAAAGGTATCGACAAGTTTGAAGATCTGTAGCGACAAAGATACACCATGGTATTCTTAAATTCGCTTGACGTTTAGCACATGGTATTCTTTATCTAATTGGTACTAAATCATTACCTCGTACTAAATCATTGAAATCTTCTATTCATGCGTTTATAGTTTTTGTTGATTAGTACATGATGATTTCAATTTTAACATACCTCGTACTTTAATTAATTCATGGGACAATAATTGGATCATGGGTCGGTGGTCAATATCTTTTGGATGTGGAGAGATTTAACTTTGTCTTTGAATAAACCTTGTACTGAATTGGATCTTATTTTACATAATGTGGGATCAGTACTGATAAAGTGATTATGATGATTCGTGGTATGTGGGGCTGGAATTAATAAACAACCTCATACTTAAATTTTCATTATAATGGGTT
The DNA here is from genome assembly GCA_030686995.1 of Artemisia argyi. Taxonomy (NCBI): domain Eukaryota; kingdom Viridiplantae; phylum Streptophyta; class Magnoliopsida; order Asterales; family Asteraceae; genus Artemisia; species Artemisia argyi. Next base: position 72,675,218 of record CM060686.1, on the reverse strand, counting down.
GGTTGTGTATTATCATATTACGAATCAAGTGGTGAGGTGAAGGTAATTATTTATTTTGTTTTATGAAGTGCTACTGCTGATAGTTTTATTGGTTTGTCGAGAATGGAGCTTACAAGTAACAAGTTTATATCTGATTGTTTATTATTATTGGCTGTGAAGATTTATCTCATAGCAGGTCAGTTATATTTATGATCGATAATTTATTCATTGTGGGAGTTCATGAAGCTACTGCTGATCATTGAAAATCTATACTGCTTCTCGAATTAAACTTTTCTGCTGCTAATATATTTTTTACTACTGCTCTCACATATTATACTACTACTCGAGAAAATTTTCCTGCTGCTAGTGCTTATTTTCTACTGCTATGTTTCTTGGATTCTGCTGCTAGTGGTATTTGTTTCTACTGCTGTTGAAGAGTAGTTTTGTGTCGACATTAAAGGTTACTTGAATGCTTTGATTTATCAAAGATTGATTTGTTAAGGGGAAGAAGCTTCAAGTTTGGTCGAATCGGTTGATTAATTGGTTTATGGAGATTAGTTTACACACACAAGTTATTTGGTTTTCACACACATAAGAAGTTGGTTTATGTTCTTAAAAGATTAAAGGTTCGTTTTTATTGGATTAATTGGTTACGAAGAGGGTTGATTATCACATATTTGATGTTGTAGTTGAGTTTCACAAGTTTGTGTTCTTATCATATCTCAAAGTGGGGGTGTTACACTTTGAAGATAACTTGTTTGTTTTATACGGTGGTGACGAAGACTTGTCAAACCTAGTTTTCATAGATCAAGGGGAGGATGGACGAAGACCTAGTTAACTATCACTTGAAGGAGTTACGTTATTGTGCTCAGTGTCTCATTGAAGATGAGGATTTTGTCAAGAGATTGCGGTCTACTTATATATTCAGTTTTGGGTATAAGTTTAAAGTCGCGTGGATAGTACAAGACATAAGACACAAGTTTGGGTTATTCTACTTCTTCATCAAGTTCGTTATATTTGGTTTTCTTCACATGTGATCATTACATAGAGCCTACAGAATTGAAGATTCAAGAAGATGGTAAACATATTGGTTTCAGGGGAAGCTTATTGATTAAATGTTTAACCATCTACATGCACCACTCAAGGGGAAGTTTTGCATACGTTCCCTATTTGCTGATAACAAAAAGGGGAAGAGATTTTGGAGTGGCATGGCATGGCATGGATTAAGGGGAAGACAAAGATTGTTTCATTCATGGTGAGATTTCATTATCTCAATTTCTCTACTTCGTCTAGGGAAGTTCGTACAAGATTCGTGATTGTTTTGTCATCATCAAATAGGGGAAGATTGTTGGGTCTACTAGATTTGATACAAAACAAGAAAGAATGAAACAATAGGGACTTAGTATGACAAGAATGAATTCTACAAAAAGATGGAGAAGGACTTGCTTGCAAAAGAAGATTTATACTTTAGTCCTTCGTAGTATTCTTGTAACCCTAATTCTGTGTTATATAAACAGAATACAGGGAATAGGTTTTTAATTATGTCTTCCACAATGTAGTCGATTACTAAAGGTGTGTGTGTCTAGGGCGTGCATTATAAACGCCTAGACTAGAGTTAATTAGAGTTAGTTCGTATCCTTCAAGGTCTGAGGTGTCTTAGATCCATGTTACAGTTAGGTAACACGTTATTATTCTGATCAAATAATAATTGGAGGTGATTGGGAAAAACTTTGTGTCAATAACTTTGATTTGTTCTTATTCTGCTGCATATATTATCATTGTTATTGTTAACCCTAGATACTCAAAACGGTCCAAGGAGTCTAATAAACTCAACATGACTTATTGATCCCAGTTGAGCAAACGATCTTATATAGAAGTTGACTTAATGTAAACACTTAAGCTTGAATGCGGAATGTAAAAGCTTAACTTAAGAAGAACAATTCACTATCAACACTTCAATATTATTAATACAAACACTCGACAATGCTAGGGTTTTACAACCTTGAAGTGTAAACGAAAACTAAAACAATACGTACGTAATCTAACCCTATGATCCTCCTTTTATAGGCCAAGGTGTCCTACTAGGTTTACAATAACTTTCTATGCAAGATAAGAATATTCTAGACGTATAAGATATACAAACAATCTATTCTTTAATTATCTACTTCGAATACATGCTTATCACATTAGCAGTAGATTCCTTCAGCAGCATTTTCCTTAGCAGCACTTTGTCATCAACAGCAGAATCATTTACACTAGCAGCAATTTCATCACAGCAGTGGTTTCACTCAGCAGCAGAACTCAAAACCCAACAATCCTCCCCTAAACTTAATATTTATTTCTAAATTATTAAGTTTCTTCAAAGCTCATTCAAACACCAGGAGGATGCTTCCAAACACTCAAGTCTTGAGATGTCTGTTGATCAAGTATTTTCTGATACTTTGACAGCAAATTGAATGCCTGATCATCAGTATCATAGTCTTTCTGCAAGTTGAGTAATCCAACACCATTAACCATCTGATTGACAGTATTCTAGTATCTTACCATGGGTAATCCTTTTCAGCTAGCATATACAAAGTAATTGGTCCAATATCTAGCATATGAACTCCAGAATCTTGAAAGAGTTTCCATCTTCTTACTTTGTATTGTACTATCTCTGTCCATTCAGAATCATCCATTGAAGGTTCATACATAAGTTTTAGAGTTCTCCAGAGAACATTATCAGACATAGTCTTAATGTGATCCATTTTCTATGTTTCATACTTTTTACCATCAAACTTCTCAACTCCAAACTTTGCCTTGTATAACTTCCATAAATCATCTACATCCTCTCTATCAAAGTAGTGTAGCATCTGTTGAAATCTAAGAAACCTGTGAGTCTTTCCATCAGATCTCTCAACATCATGAAATGCTCCTAGTTTAGTATCATATCCTGTAGTTACTTTGATAATATGATATTTGATTCCTATTGGTATGGCATCAACTACTTCAGGATCTTCCATCTTGCCAACCATAGTGTAAACCTTCAATTGTTCTTTTAAATGCTCAGGAGGAATATGATCACAATCATTCTTGAATTTATCTCCTTCTGGCTTAGAACTGTTTCCTTCCCCTGTTTTTCTCTTCTTCTTTGCAAATGATTTATGAACCACACCCTTTCTTTTACCACTTTGCACAGAAGAAGTAGTATTTTCTGCATCAACATTAAGCTGCTGAACAACATCTGCTTCTTGAACTTGCTCTACTTCAGCCACTTTTTCAGGTACCAACCTTTTATTCATCTGAGCAATATGTTCCAAATCTTCAGCACAACCCATAGGATAGAAGGTATCTGTTTGTCTTTTAGCTTGTTGATACAAGTCAAAAACCTCTTGATCAGACTTAGGTTTTAACTGTACCAATTTCCATCCCTTCATATTCTTCAGGTATCTTTCTTGCTCTTTTCTTTGTTGCAATGGAGTTGGACCTCTAAGTATTTTTTTCTTCTTTCTAGTAGTATCATCTTCTTTCCTTTTCTTAGCAGTGAACTCCATTACCCAAGATTTCACATCAAAAGTTGGAACTTCATTATCCTCAATCTTGATCATCTTGTTCAGTTCAATATCAGCATCAATTCTTATCTTCTCATCAACCCATTCCTCATACCTCCTTAAATCTTCGGTTTCCTTTTCAACCCTTTCCTTTTCTTTCTGAGCCAACTGTTGTTCTTCTTGATCAAGCAATTCTTGTTCTTTCAATGCAACAGCTGAGTCATGTTCAACTTGTAATTCCTTGGGCCACATATGAAAAGGTATTTCAGAGTAATCAAACCCATTATGCATCCACTTAGGTTCTGCAACTTGCTTGCCCTTCCCTTTATCAGTAGATGATGATACAATCTTCTTTGATTGAGCAGCATGTTCTCTGAATACAACTCCTTTTAGAGGTATACTAGGTGTTGATGTTGTGATTGTTGTTGGTTGTTGTGGTAGTGATGGAGTTGGTAGTGGTGTATGTTTTGAAGATGATTCAGATGGAACTTCTGTAGTTTTCTTACTTAACAAAACCATTGCCTCAGCAGCAGCATTATCACTAGACCCAGCAACAGAGTCTTGTGCATCAGCAGAATTCACTTTACCACTACTAGCAGGATCAACAAAATCCTTAGCAGCAAAATCATGAGCAGCAGTAGAGTCATCAATCTTGTCAGCAATAGCAGCATTTTCAAGCTCTTTCACCATTGAATCTCCCAAAGTCATTAAAGCTTCACCCATCAACCCTGTTGCCTTCACTAGTTGCTCAGGCTCCAAAGTTTTGAGTTTTTCCACCACCTTTTCTTGAGTAGCAATCACCTTTTCCATTACAACCTCATTCCCTGATTGATCAGCAATCACAAAATTTTCAACATCCTGAGGACTTTCCACATCCATATCTCCAATCTCTGGAACCTCCCCTGAAACCATTTCTTCATTCATAACCTGAGCACTTTCAACCCTTTTCAAATTTGCCTCCCCTGAACCCATTACATCTTCATTCCTCCCCTGTTTGGAAGCATCCTATTCCAAATGAGTAGAGAGTTCAGGAGAACTAATAACTTGAGAAGTGCCCACTTTCTTTAATCTTTTCAAGGAGGTTGAAGATCTTGATTTCTTCAAGTTCTTAATCTGTTTCTTCAATTTGGTAATAAGCTTGGCTTGACCATCAACAACAGTAGACAGAGTAAGAACTTTATCTTCCAAGGTAGTACACTTCAACCACAAATTGGTACAGGTAACCGTCAATTCCTTAATCAGTTGCATAGTAGTCTCATGACTTCGCCCTGTGTAACCTGGTCCGAGAGGTGAATCATGGACATTGTCATCATGTACAAGATTTTTCGTCAGTTCATTTGTCACTGGCCTGTCCTCATCACTTCGACCTGTGTGACCTAGTCCGAGAGGTGAATCTTGGGACATAAACTCAGTATCAAACCTAGTTTGATCATCTGAGCCCCCTATATTTTCCATTTGGCTAGGGTTCCCATCCTGAGAAGTAGATTCAGAAGAATCCTTTTCTCTAGATGTTGCCTTGGTTTGGGTCTTATTTATGTTATCATTATCCTGCTCTGCTGCTAAGCTAGAAGCAGTAGTGACAGGCTTTACCAACATGTCCCCTCCATCAACTAGGACAGCCTCATCTGGTACAGCCATACTAACACTATCCTGAGGTAGATCAGTGTTCTTTTTGGTTTTCCTACGGGTATAGTGTATTTTGGGTTGTGTAGCAGATGCAGTATAATTAGGTGTGTGATGGGAATCAGTGGGATTTCCTGATCCTTCACCCTTAATATTTTGCACAAGTTGCACCATAGAAGGTGTAAGATTTGTATGTGTGCCTGAAAAACTTTTTCCATGCTTAACCAAGAAAGTAAAAGTTTTTGAAACCAATTTTGGAGCTTCATAAGTAGCAGCATGGGATCTAAAATCTGTAAGTTGGTTTACAATAAAGAGCTAGATAAACATTGGATAAACCAAATAAGAACCAGACTCTTTAACACTTTTAACAATCCCCTCCAAGATCATATTTGAAAAATTGAATGGATGAGCTTTGCACATGCATACCATTGCAGAAGCAATAGTAGTACTAAACTCATGCCACCCAGAAGTTTTAGGACTCAAACAATGAAGGAGAAGGTGTACCAAAAATTTGTATTGAGGACAGAGGAGAGCTTTTCGAAATTTTAAATTTGTATGCTTTCCCTCATACCCCAAAGTTTTCAAACCATCAAAAATAGCAGAATTTGCAAGACAAGTGGTCTCTATTTCATCATTTAAGAGAAGAGTTTCCCTTATAGATGATTCAGTTACACGAACCTTTTGCCCATCTACTAAAGCACTGACATATTTTTCCTTATTCATAGTTTTGACTTTAGCAGTAAGCCAAAACTGTTTGATATAGGAAACAAATATTGTAGGATTCACAGTGAGTGCATACCTAAGAGAAGTAGCATTCAAAAATTTTACCATATCTATGAGACCTTCAGGAACCAACTCTTCATCCAAAACCAACACACTATTGTGCTGCTCTGCCCATGTACATGCACGATCCATGAATTAGGGTTTAGAGAAATTGGGGATAATTGATTTTGACAATAATGGAGTGTTAGGGTTTTTGATAACTTCAATTTGGAGCGTGTAGAAACCAACTATGAAAATTAATTAGGTTTTAAACTGATTGGTAGAAGTTACACATACCACCCTCTCACTTACAACCGTAGCAGCATAACCATGTCATCCACAACTAGCAGCAGAATGAAACAACTAGCAGCAGAGTGAAACTTTAGCCAGCAGCAGAGTTGACTAATCAAACTTGGTCAAAAAGTCAATAACCCATAACAATAAATGCGCTTGATACTCCGTAATCCCTATAAAACCGGACTAAATCTTTTCCCTAATTTACCACAATCAAACCCTAATTACAATAAAAAACGCCAATCACGCAATCAAAACTTCCAATCACCCAAATCAAATCATCAATAACCATGAAATCTTCTCCCGAAATCATCAACATCTCATCCGATTCTTCTTCTGAGGATGAGACACCGTTTGAAACATATGTACCTCCCTTCCGTCCTCCTCACAATGGTTGTAGAACCAAGGAGCAAGCCAGAAAGAGGAAGCATGATCTCCCTGTCTTCAAAGATCTCCTGCATTTGAATCAAATTCCAAGTACTTCGAGGGGTAAAGAGGTGATGTCCCCCAAGTCTCCATCATCTTCAGAATCATCAGAAGACCCTGCTTGGATCCCAAATAGACCACCATCTCCAATGGAGCTTGTTTCTCCGTTCATCTATACATCATCAGATGAGGATGAGCCACACCACAATCGACCATCCACTCCTGAAAGACCAACATCATCAAGGCCAAGACCCAATACATCGTCTAAAGCAAGAAAGACAAACCCTCCTCTGCCAAAGGAGAGAAAGATTGTTCTAGGACTTCCATGCCCTAGAAATTGATGTTTTAAGTCTTTTTATTTTAGTTTGTCGTGTAGCAGTCTTTTGTTATTTCTGAACTTGATGTGGATGTATTAAGGTTGAATGTACTCTTTTGAATGATGAATGAAAGTTGTTTAATTTCTGTTTAAAACCTTGCAAATCATCAATTCTCAGCTTATCCTGCAAAAAGTTAGTCCAAACACCACAAACTATACAAGAATATATACTAGCAGTAGAGTAAAATAGCAGCAGAGTACATTGCAACTTAATCATATGCTTCTTAAGAAGCAGCAGAAATAGATTAACAATCAGCACAAGACCTTTACACACTTTACAAAAACAATAAGAGATAAAATTTTCAAAGATTAATCATACCAATGTTTGCAATTAAGATTTGAAATCTCCCCACATCAAAGTGTTTAGTGAGAAGATCAACAACATTGTTATCAGTATGAATTTTGACAATTTGAATTAACTTCTTTTCATAGCAATCCCTTATGAAATGATGTCTTATCTCAATATGTTTTGTTTTAGAATGAAAAACAGCATTTTTAATTATGCAAAGTGTGCTGTTGTTATCAATATGAATTTTGGTGTTCATGAAATTGTACCCATAATCCAGTAGTTGATTTTGCATGAAGCAGCCACATACTCAGCTTCAGTTGTAGAATTTGCAACCGCTGTTTGTTTCTTGCATTGCCATGACACCAATCTGTTTCCAAGAAATTGAAAACCTCTAGTTGTAGATTTTCTATCCAAGTAAGCACCAGCATAGTCACTGTCTGAATATGCCACCAAATCAAAAGGTGAATCCTTAGGATACCATAGGCCCAATTTAGGTTGATGCCTTAGATACCTAAAAATCCTTTTCACTGCATTGAGATGTGATTCTTTGGGACAAACTTGGAATCTTGCACAGGCACATACAGCAAACATAATATCAGGCCTTGATGTTGTAAGATACATCAATGAGCCAATCATGGACCTATACAAGTGAACATCTACTTCTTTTCCATTTTCATCCTTCAACAAAGGTTTGTTGGTATCCATGGTTGTCTTAGCAGGCTTAGCATCATCAAAACCAAATTTCTTCAAAATGTCATTAACATACTTATCCTGACTAATAAATATGCCATCTTTCTTTTGTACTACTTGTAGTCCCAAGAAGAAGTTGAGTTCACCCATTGAACTCATTGCAAACTTATCCTTCATAAGCTTCTCAAAATCAACGCACATTGCCCTGTTTGTAGAACCAAAGATGATGTCATCTACATAGATTTGAACCAGCAAAATATCGTCTTTTTGTCTTTTGAGAAACAAAGTCTTGTCAATCTTTCCTCTACTAAACCCAGAGTCTAACAAATATGTTGACAAGGTATCATACCAAGCTCTAGGAGCTTGATGTAAACCATACATTGCTCTATTCACCTTGTAAACTTTGTCAGGATAATCAGGGTCCTCAAAACCTGGTGGTTGAGACACATAAACTTCTTCTGTAATGGTCCCATAAAGGAAAGCACTCTTTACATCCATCTGATACACAATAAAATCCTTGAATGAAGCATAAGCCAAGAATAGTCTAATGGTTTCTATTCTTGCCACTGGTGTAAATACCTCATCATAGTCAAGTCCCTCTTGTTGTGTGTATCCTTGAGCTACTAACATAGCTTTATTTCTAATGACTATCCCTCTTTCAACTCTTTTACATCTGAAAACCCATTTAGTGCCAATCATTCTTTTTTCCATTTGGCAAATCAACCAAAGTCCATACCTCTTGTAATTTGAATTGCAGAAGCTCATCTTGCATTGCTTCCAACCAACTTGCTTCTTGTAGGGCTTTGTAGGTGTTCTTGGGTTCAATTTGAGACAGAAAACAGGCAAACAAGCAATTTTGTAGATCTTTATGACTGTTTCTTTGATGTAGAGATCTTGCAAAGAAACTTTGATGTTGAAGATCTTTGAGCTCTTTAGTCATTTTTCTTGTTTGTAAAGATGATTGAGGATCACTTAGAATTTGTTCTTTTGGATGATCCTTGTGAACTCTTGTAGTAGTAGTAGGACTAACAGGAATGTTGAGTTCCAAATTAGTATAATCTACTTCAGCTCCAAAAAGTTTACCATCAAGAGCTTCATCATCTGCGTCATCATAGATATTCTCTAGAGGAGGCATATTTGGATCATCAGGATAGTTTGGATCATCAAAAGATCTACCCTGATTGTCCAAAGAAGGAAACTGTGATGTAGAAGCAGAGTTAACAGGCTTAGCAGCAGAATAAATAGAAGCAGTAGTTGCTTGTTTTGGTCTAGCAGTAGAGTCTACTGAGTCAGCAGTAGAGTCTTCTGGCCTTATTGGAGAGTCAGCAACAACTACTTTTGGAGCTTCATTGGGTATCTTTTCTGCATCAATAGGAGTTTCAGCATCTGCTTGAGCTTCCTTAGGTTTCTCTGGAGGAACATCATCTTCTTGTGTATCTTTATCTTTCTGTAAAGTATGAAAGTAGGACCAACCTTCAGTTTCTCAATCAAAACAATGTCTTCTTGTGATTTGTTAGTGTCAACACTAGCAATAACAGGTACATAATTCATTGTCTTGGTCAGGATATCAACATCAAACATCCATTCAGGTCCTTTTCCTGCAACATTAGATGTGTTCTCTTTAAACTTGATATGCAGATTCTCCTCCACATGTTTGGTTCTCTTGTTATATACCCTGAAAGCTTTACTATGTACAGAGTAACCAACCAAATTTCCTTCATCATGTTTCTCTTCAAATTTGCCTAACTGATCTTTAGTGTTCAAAATAGTGACAGGACATCCAAATGGCTTAAGAAAATCAATCATTGGTTTCTTCCCATGAAAGAGCTCATATGGAGTTTTATTGTGAGGCTTCACTACCTTACTCCTGTTTTGCACAAAACAAGCAGTGTTTACAGCTTCAGCCCAAAAAGGTATAGGTAATTTAGAATCAGCTAACATTGTTCTTGCAGCCTCAATAAGTGTCCTATTTCTCCTCTCTGCAACACCATTCTGCTGTGGAGTTCTTGCAACACTATACTGTCTTAGAATTCCTTTTCCCACACAGAATTGATTCATCACACTATTCTTGAACTCAGTGCCATTGTCACATCTGATAATTTTCACTCTGTGGTTGTGCAGGTTTTCAACTCTTGTAATGAATTCTTTAAGTATCTTTGGGGTTTCATCTTTAGTGGCTAAGAAGAACACCCAAGTAAACCTGTTGAAGTCATCTGTGACAACTAGGCAATATGACTTCTTATTCAAACTTTTCACAAAAACAGGCCCAAATAAATCCATGTGTAGCAAATGCAAGGGCTCTATATTTGTATTCACAGTCTTTGACTTGAATGAGACTCTGTGTTGTTTACCCTTTTTACAAGCAACACAAGTCTCACAATTTTCAAACAACTTCGTGGGCATGCCTCTCACAAGATTTCCTTTCACCAATTTATTCATTGTCTTGTTGTTCAGGTGCCCAAGTCTTCTATGCCATAATTTGGACTCATCAACAGTGGCTTTTGCAATCAGACAAGTTAAAGCTCTTTTGGGAACTATGTTCTTAATATGGTCACTGTATATATTTTCATTTCTAGGGACCTTCAATAGCACAAATTTATCATTTGGCAACTGAAAATCAGGAGAAAGGATCATACATTCAGTGTCTGTAAAAAGAACAAAATTCCTTTTGTCACACATTTGTGAAACACTAAAGAGGTTAAACTTAAGCCCTTTCACAAGAAACACCTTCTCAAAGTCCAAATTCCCAGTTCTTAAAGTGCCTCTACCAACAATCTTTCCACCTTTTGGATCATTCCCAAAAGCAACATAACCACCTTCAAAAGCCTCAAAATCTTCAAGCTGAGACTCATCCCCTGTCATATGTCCAGAGCATCCACTATCAACTATCACCATGTCTTTAAGCTCATCCAGTAGATTACCCTGCACATGAAAATAGAGAAATTAGTATCTCTTGGGGACCCAAGCCATTACTGACTTGGATCTGCCTTGTGCATCAACATAGTTAAATTTCTTTAAATCACTTGATGCACTGCTGGTTTTGGAAACATTGTTTGTAACAGTTGATTTTGGTTTCCAAACCCAACAAGCTGAGGCCTTAACAGCATAAAAATGATTTCCAACAACTGTATTTGATAAAACTTTTGGCCCAGAAGTAGAAAGTTTTGTACTAGCAGCAGATTGCTTACTAGCAGCAGAAAGCTTACTAGCAGCAGAGTGCTTACTAGCAGTAGAGCCAGCAACAGAACCAGTTGTGGTTTTAAAAGCACCATTTGATTTAGCAGCATAAATGGATCTAGTTGCACCAGATCTTAACAACACAGTCCTAGGAATCATGTTTCTATTTGGATGAGGGTGAGTATTCTGATTAACATATTTGTGATTCACCCTAGAATATTGATTCCAAACAGGGTTCTTGTGGTCCGGACAACTATTAATCAAATGTTCAAAGCTACCACACTTATAACAAGCCTTTTTCTTCAATTGAAACTCACTACCTAATTTGTTTGAAACTAGGTTATTAAAGTTTCTCTGATTTCCCCTAGGCTTATTATTGAAACCATTCATTCTTTCTCTAGAAATCTCTTTATACTCAACCATTTTCCTAGAGATACCTTGACCTAACACAGGTTTCACAAACTTCACCAGTTCAATTTTAGGTTCAACTTTTTCAACTTTAGCAGGAATTTCTTCATTTACTACATTTTGTTCTAGTTCAACCTGTCCTTGTTCCTCATCACTATCTGAGTACCAATCTTCAATAATGGGAGCATCAGGAAATTTTCTACCTTCTACCTTAGGTGTTTCTAAGACACTTGTACTAGACTCACCTATTGGTTTTTCTATGTTCAGCTCACTAATGAAGGACAATTCTTTTCCTGGTGGAGCATAGGCACTCTTAACAGGAGGAGCAACCTCATTGTAACCTATTCCACTTACTTTCCTCATTATTGTACTCTCAATAGATTTATGAACCAAATCAGAAGCATATTCTTGTTTGTTTACTCTTACTATATGTTTTTTTTTTCAGCCAGAGCTGCATCTCTATCTCTTTCTGCTTATTCTAATTTATTTTTAAGAAACTCAATTTCACTGTTTTTCTTAAAAATTTCAACATCTTGTTGGTTAATTCTATCTACATATTCCATCTCACACTCTTTTAAGTACTCAAGTCTTCTTTCAACATTTTGAATACCTACTTTGTCACCTAGGTTATCAAGTTTTAGGCTTTCAACTTCTCTATTTAGACTCTCATTCCTAGACTTAAGTTCTTCTATAGTGTCAGCACAAGACTTAAAAGAACACACAGATAAATCAGAACCATTAGATACCTCAGAGTCAGATCCAGAAGATGATGATTGATTCATGAAAATCAAGTTATATAATATAGTATAAGTATTACTCAAGAGATCTACAAAGAAATACAGATAACCCGAGGTCGTAGTCCGTGTGAAGGATGAATGGAATTTCGAATTCCCGATTCGTGAAACGTGTCGTGAAAGTGGTAAAAAGTGATTTTGATGCGATTACACTAATGAAATAGTAAATGAAGCACAAATAACCAACTAAGCACGTAAATCAAATAAGGAAACTTAAAACGTAATGTAAAATCGAAACCGTACGCTAAAACGTTAAATAAACGTAAACGTACGAAATAAAACACGACTTATAAGCTATACTACTCCTACGGACATGGAAATAATTTTCAAAAGTTAAAAATGATAAAAGAAAATTTTGAGAAAAAGAAAAATATTTTTTTGACTTTTTATTTATGTTTTATGAATTAAAAACTATTTAACTAATTAAAAATTAAAAGAAAATGCAAATAAAGTGAGAAAAATGAAAAATAAATTTTGAAAATTATAAAATAACTAGAAAGTAATTTTAAAACTAAAAACTAATTTTTTTGGCTTTTTGTGTAATTTTTGAGAATTAAAAACTATTAAATCTAATTAAAAATTCAAAATAAATGGGAAAATTGCAAAATAAATTTCTAAAATTATAAAATAAATGAAAACAAATTTCTAAAATATTTTTGTATTTTTCTGATTTTTTTGGAATTTGTGGTAATTAAAAAGTATTTAAAAAATTTATTAAAAATGAAAATAAAATAAGAAAAATAGCAAATGAACTTGAAAAAATATGAAAATTTTAGGGAAAATCAAAAATAATTATCTAAATCTAGGAAAAATATAAAAGTTGAAAAATAATCACTGGAACTGCTAATTAGCTTAAAACTGCTTATTGGGAGTGCTTATTCCAAATCAATTCAAATTTTGACCAAGCTTGTTTATGACTTAAATGAACTTAATGGAACAGTAATGAGACCAAATAATCACAGAAACAAAGATATAGGCCACAAACAGTTTCAATAAGCTATTGAGAATAAGCAATAAGCAAGGCAAAATAAGCGAAGGGCTCAGACTCAATTTAGAAATGCAACTAGAGGTGTATAAGAACTCAAATGACCAACAATTCTCAGCTTATGATAAACTAAACTAAGTTGCGGGCCTCAAAATTGAAACAGACCCTAGGCTTAAACTACATAACTAAATAAGCCAAAAAGCTGAGCAAATAAGCTCGTGAGAGTTAACTAATTGGGGCTAAAGCTAGAGTGCACTGCTGAGAATCTAAATATATCAGAAAATCACACCAAAAAACTAACCTGATTGCCTAAAATATCCTGAGATCAACTGCTATTTAAACAGGTATGCAAGCAATTATAACAGATGTTAAACTGGTGCAGGGCACTAGCATGTATGCAAGAGCAAATTTAAGGCCTCAAATGAATTCACGAATACGATATAAATTACTATTAAAACCAACCTAGATAAAATCTAAACTACTAACTAAATTTACCACTGCAATGAAAATCTAACATAACTCTACAAGCTTAAACAAAACAACCTAGTGAGGATAGTCTGAATATGAATGCAAAATGGAAAATGTAGCCAAATGAACTATGTTGCTAAAACTTCTTATGCAGGATTTCTACTTATGCAATATTAAACTGTAATTAAACTAGTTAAACAACTATTATGCTCTTGAGCACAATTACCCTATATGACTTATATTTGACTGATATGACTCTCAAAATTACTTCTGCAAATCCTGTTAGTCTTATTCAAAATAGATGCAAATCACTTCCTCACTATTACAATGATCAAACAGAAACTAAATCAATTCGCTCAAGTGACTAAAACTCAATTTGACTGTCAGAAGTCAATCAGATCTAATCACTACCTATAAGAAACAAATAACGCTACAACACCTAGAATTAGCCCACTAAATACCACCAACATAGATCAAACAAGCTGATATGAACCAGTAACACAATTCACAAACTATGCAATACCATAAGAACACATATAACAACTATCATGCATAAAATTTAATTTCAAACAGTAAACACAATTGATCAAACAAATTAAGTAACACTGAATAATAACCAAGTTAAACCAATAAAACAGTATTCAAGCTTTACTAAACAAATCTAATAGACTTAAACTAGATATGCAATACTAGAAATTAAAAAGGAAACTCACTTATAGAATCCCAGCTGAACAGGGATGACATTTGATCCTAGCCTATCTTTAGATAGGCTCCAACAAAGCTTTTGCAACCATAAACCAGGCCTGCATCACCCTATCACTCTTCTGAATTACCAGCTTCATACATACACCACCACTTGTTCACTTTAATTGACCCAATTTCAATTCACCAATTCAATTTAGAACAGAAATTATAAAACTCAATACTGGCTATTAATAGAATAAGCTTTTGCAAAATGAGTAAAGAATTAAGGAAAATAAACAACTGAAAATAAATTGCAATTGAATTAAGTGAAACCTGAATTTTATTTAAAAATTAAAGTTGAGTACAAACTAAGAAACTGAAAATACAATTTGAAAAGCTGAATTACATAAAGCTACTTAACTATCTATGTAACAACCCACATTTTCAGGACATTTCTCCTCTTCACTATTCATCATTTACTATTCACCGGTCACTATTCATCATTTTCGGAGTCAGTTTGTGATTCCGAGAAGCGTTCAGAAATTTTACTATTCATGTGACACTATTCATTCCCGGAGGGAATCACTATTCATGATCATCACTCACCATTACGTAAACTGAGTTTACGAGTCTTCAAATTCGCGTAACCAATGTGGTTTAGCTGCGAATTCATGCATCATTCATTAATGACACGTCATATAGACTAGAATAGTCTACATATCATCAGAACGTCATCGGCACGCTAGATCTTGCATGGATATGCATTATTTCCATTTACGTATGTTTAAATTGTAATTAACGTTACCACTCAGTTTTACTACTAACGTATACCCAATACTCCCGACTATGATCCTAACATATTTTCGTATTCATTATAATGATATAGAAATTATATTATTAGTTTACCCGGTGTTTTCAAATCAGTTACTACATTTTACGATCGGAGCTTATTACTCCGTTGGGTTGCGATATTTCAACCCGATAATTATTTTAACACCCGATTCTCATCAGGAATGTGATTTTATAAATTTTACAACTTTGTCATATTTTATTTCAACACGTCACGATTTATTTTTAGTTAACTCGGTACCCGATAACACCTAATGCATACATAAAACTAACCAATACTTACAAATGGGGACACAAGTATTAATTAGCCACCAATCTTCCTACCTCTCCCCATTTTCACACCACCTTGCCCCCTTAAGTTCAAATTTCACTTGATTACATAGCCTAAAATATCTACTTCAAGATTTATCACATGGAATACTTCTCATTTTATACCAACAACTAGTAAAACTTTCTCTCTTTCTCTCTTGTTCCATGCCACGACCAAAGGGAGAACACCAAGAAGAAATCATAAATTTTTGAAGTTCAAGTTATAATCAAGTCGCATTTACACTCCTAGTTAGGATTTTGAAATAAAAATCCCTAGGTTTCTTATACATTTTCATCCAAATCATCTCAAATCTTCAAGTAAGTTACTAATGATTTTTCCTACTCTTCTAAAAATTTATTTGATGTTCAAGTAGTAGATCATGCAAATATATATGTTATATATACCACTTTATACAATAATACTCTTTAATCTTAGATCTATAATTTTTATTAGCAATCTCATGAGATCTACCATTTTGGTGAAGACTAGGAACCCATGACACCCTAAGAAGGTGTATGGTAGGATTGGTACTTGTGGAGTTGATTTGAAGTAGATTGGTTAAGCTTTGAACAAGTTACAAACTAGAAAAATGAGTTTTAAACACTATTAGAAAGTTGCTGTCCATTTTTGCAAAACGTGGAAACATCCGGGGTTCCTGGGTAATTTTAGCTTAAAGATTCAGAAAATAATTTCAAAAACGAAGCCGTGGGCGAAAGAACGGATTAAAACGGGTTTATAACGAAGGAGATATGATTTTTCCAATTTAACGACGAAAACTATTTTCTGAAAATATACTTGCTGTCCCACGATTTTCAAGGGCAAATCTGAGGTGTAAAACTTGATCTAGCCGTCCCGACTCACCAAAAATATATTAGTATGTTGTCCCACGATTCCGGGGATATAAAGAACGTAGAAAACGAGCTTATAACGAAAAAGATACAAGTGTTTGAAATCCGACGATATATATATAATTTCCTTCAGCACTATTATTATTATTTTTGCCACTAAACAGTTTTTGAGACGCACCACTTTTTCGGTTGTTTTTCTCCATGATTGGTATGGTTTGAGTCCGAGCCATAGTTTTATGAAATCAAGATCTTCCAGCAAGCTTTTCAAATCAATTGGCCGTTCGTCGAATGGACTTATAACGAATAAACTACAGCCTCATCTGTTTACCCGAAAATCCTTTCAAAGTTATTATTTTGACAGTTTTTACTATAATAGAATTTTTCTAAGTGTTGAACATTATATTTTCAAGTAACGACATTGGAAGCAATATTTCTTAACCGTCGAGGCGCGTACGATCAAAAGTTAAATGAGACAACACCTAGATAATGTTACAAGGTTTTCAAAAACGCCGAGCTTGACCATTAACACATAACGTACAATATTTCGCGACTAGTTCTGCGAGGCCATTTTGGTCATATTTTTCAAGTAATGAAAATGTTATATTTTGCGACGAAAACCTTATATTTACCGATAAAGCACCAAACGAGGATCGTGGAGTACCGTTTCAACGTATTTACATGGGAAGTGGGTATTAACTTAACGAGACGTCAAAAATGTATTTTTCGACGATAAACATTATTTTCAAATTTCACGAGTGGTATCGTTAACATACGTATTTGCATGTGTAGCATCATTTCATTACTTACATTAGAGACTATCATTCATATTAGGTTGCGGTTAGAGATCGAACCTCATCTCTGTGTATCCACTTTTGTCATCGTAGCTATCGCACCAGGTGAGTCATAGCCCTTACTCTTTTAATCGTTTTGCAAACTCTTTGGGGGAGAATACATGCTCGTTTTAATAAAACGCATTACTCGCTTTACATGGTTGATTACTTAAATATTTTCAGCTTTATCCAAATACTTGTTGATTATCCGAGTATAATACTATTCACTTGCTACCTACTTGCTATTTACTCATGCACATGAGTGCATAAATTTAAACTATTTACCGATTGCCTAATATTGCCTAAGTTAAGGACCGGTAGCTACAATTTCCTAGGTATGTTTGATTACCTAGAAGTTCTTAGGTATGTTTGATTACCTACATTTCTTGGGTATGTTTGATTACCCACATTTCTTAGGTATGTTTGATTACCTACATTACTTGGGAGCGTAACCTCCTACATATAGCTAGAAAACCTTTTCGGTGCCTTGAACTTAGTGCAATCAATAAACTATTTATGCGTTTTGCTTACGGTCAGATTCATTTTTATGGCGACATCGCCATGGCTACATTATTACTCAAATCATATTTGGCAGTGGGTTGTGAACACACAGGTTACAAGTCTCTTATGGCGGGACTTACAACTGAGTGGATTTACGATGCCTTTGCTGGGAAATTTTCATTTAAATGCAATGTATTTCATTTTACACTAAACTCTATGAACTCACCAACCTCGTGTTGACACTTTAGCATGTATTTTCAGACATTAAGCAACGGCATGCTACTGGAGGTTTTGGCAGGGCATGGCATGGTCATAGAAGACTCTGATTATTCATATGGGGACCATTTTTAACTATTTTAAGGGCCTACTTCCGCACTACTTTTAACAATGTAAATTCAACATTTTTGATTTAATTATTTTATTCTAAATGATTCAAGTGAAAACCATTTTTGAACTTGTGTTGTAATACCAATTGAGTTACACCCCAGCTACACGTATGCTTCAGCTGGACCAATTGAGTTGAACTTGTGTTGTAATATCCTGAGATCAACTGCTATTTAAATAGGTATGCAAGCAATTATAACAGATGTTAAATTAGTGCAGGGCACTAGCAGGTATGCAAGAGCAAATTTAAGGCCTCAAATGAGTTCACGAATACGATATAAATTGCTATTAAAACCAACCTAGATAAAATCTAAACTACTAACTAAATTTACCACTGCAATGAAAATCTAATATAACTCTACAAGCTTAAACAAAACAACCTAGTGAGGATAGTCTGAATATGAATGCAAAATGGAAAATGTAGCCAAATGAACTATGTTGCTAAAACTACTTATGCAGGATAAACTGTAATTAAACTAGTTAAACAACTAGTATGCTCTAGAGCACAATTACCCTATATGACTTATATTTGACTGATATGACTCTCAAAATTACTTCTGCAAATCCTGTTAGTCTTATTCAAAATAGATGCAAATCACTTCCTCACTATTACAATGATCAAACAGAAACTAAATCAATTCTCTCAAGTGACTAAAACTCAATTTGACTGTCAGAAGTCAATCAGATCTAATCACTACCTATAAGAAACAAATAACGCTACAACACCTAGAATTAGCCCACTAAATACCACCAACATAGATCAAACAAGCTGATATGAACCAGTAACATAATTCACAAACTATGCAATACCACAAGAACACAGATAACAACTATCATGCATAAAATTTAATTTCAAACAGTAAACACAATTGATCAAACAAATTAAGTAACACTGAATAACAACCAAGTTAAACCAATAAAACAGTATTCAAGCTTTACTAAACAAATCTAATAGACTTAAACTAGATATGCAATACTAGAAATTAAAAAGGAAACTCACTTATAGAATCCCAGCTGAACAGGGATGACATTTGATCGTAGTCTATCTTTAGATAGGTTCCAACAAAGCTTTTGCAACCATAAACCAGGCCTGAATCACCCTATCACTCTTCTGAATTACCAGCTTCATACATACACCACCACTTGTTCACTTTAGTTGACCCAATTTCAATTCACCAATTCAATTTAGAACATAAATTATAAAACTCAATACTGGCTCTTAATAGAATAAGCTTTTGCAAAATGAGAACAGAATTAAGGAAAATAAACAACTGAAAATAAATTGCAATTGAATTAAGTGAAACCTGAATTTTATTTAAAAATTAAAGTTGAGTACAAACTAAGAAACTGAAAATACAATTTGAAAAGCTGAATTACATAAAGCTACTTAACTATCTACTCCTACTCCTAAAATTTAAACCTAATCTAACAGCCTAAAATTGATGGTGAGGAGAGCTATATATAGCCTGAGAGGATGAAAGTCCAGGTCACCAATCCGTGTGGTGTGTTTGTTTGAGTCTCTATTCAACCCTTGGATTTACTTCTAGATTTTTCCAATCATCCACAGCCCTTGATTGATTGATTGTGACATGATGTATCCTTCGTGTCTTCTGCTATTGGACCATGTGTCCTGACTACTCCCTGACGTACCCTGATCTTCTAGAAACTCCCAATCATTGGGTAATTATTAATTACGAGGAGTAATTTGGTGGGAGGTAATTCTAGGGTTTATGAATAGTGGTGATTTTCTAGGTTTGATTTCATTTGGGGGGCGGGTAATTAGTTTGGGGGTGTTGGGTGTTTTTAATATAAAAAGGTTGACCGGGTTATGGGGTAAAAAGTTGGACTGGGTAAATATTATTAGGGCCGGGTATAGGGTAAAGGTGATGGGCTTATGAAAGGTTTGGGCTTGGAGTGAAAAGATAAATGGTATTATTGGATCCGGTGTATGTTTAGGATTAGGATTGGTAATATTAGAAAGGACCAAACATGTAATTATGCAATTAGTAGGGACCTATTCTGTAATTATTCCAAACATTCTTCCAAGGGTATTTCTTGACACTTTATGAATTTCCAAGGTTGAATTTGACTTTTTGAGCTTAGACTTTGACCATTTGACTTCCCCGGCTTCGGCTTTTGACACTTTCCATTCTCGTGCTCGTTTTTGTCGTTTTGGCATCGTTTTTGTTCATTTTTCTCATATCCGTACCTGCACATACACAAATACAAAAACATACGTTCTCTTGGCATTTTTGGTTAGTATTTGGTATTTTTGGTCTGAATTAAGGCCTAAAAAGGATGTGTGATTAATCACTCATCAAAATCCCCCAGACTAAGGTATTGTCGTGCCCTCACGCAATGTCATCACCTCACGCTTAAGAGATAAATAGTTTCAAAACCTCTCTTTACTGACGTTGTAAAGTAGCAATGATGTTCAAGAGAGATAGTAAAATCATTTATTCTCAAAAACGCTCTATTTTCCGATTTTAATGAATAGCAACTACAACTACTCTTTTTGTTCTTTTTCATTTTTATATAGGTGACGATTTGCTTTGACTTTCATTATCAATTCTTATCTGTTGATAATTTTCAGGGTCAACGAGTAGAAACACTTCTCACAGAGAAGAGACCGTACGGATAAAAATCGTCATCCTTGATTTTTCACAAGCTCCCAAACTAAGCGTAAAATCGAGATCATTGTTTATCCAGAAGTTAGGTGCTAACACTACCCACAAAAGTTAATTGGGTATTACCTCTTGTTCCCAGGTCCTATGTTTTGTATATCAAGATTTTAATTTGTGAGAAATGAATTGCTTCGTATTTTCTCGTTTTGATAGTTGTTAGTCCGATAAGAGCACAAAATTTGAACGCTAAGTAGTTTCCAAACTTTCCCTCGAAAACCCCTGCATACATAAATCGGGTCCACATGAAGGTCTCTGATTTAACACGATTTGTAGGGGCTCCCTTTTTATTTACGACCGAGACATACCATGTTTGATACCCGAAACGGAAGCTTTTTATTAAGGAAACCCCCGGAGTCGAAGCTTGGCATTTTTGCATAATCATAAGCACTTTAATAATACTTTGGTCCTTAGTCCTTTATTTCTTTTACAATCAACGGTTTATGAGCCGCCAAGATGTAAGAGCTTTATTATGACTTTGGATTTCTATCCGCTGCTTTTTATAGCTTTGGATTCCTCTGCCTTTTTATTTGGCTTTGGACTATTATTATTGATATTCATAATCATATGCCAAACCCCGAGTCCTACGGCCTTTACTAAGATCACAACATCGGCTGCGAACCGGCAAGATGCAATAGTCTATTTCACCGTAACACTGGCAGTACCCCTATGTGTACCAAACCCCCATATGCAGAGATTTTGTTGGGAACGAGAAAAAACTAAGTATTGCCCAAATCGTATACCCTTAATTAATCCTAGAGATCTATTATTATTGGTGTGCAAGCTTGTGGGAACAAGGAGGCCACAAGTACCTCTCGTGGGCTTTTAAATCCCAGTAATGAGATCCGTGTATAGCACGAAACTTCTAAATAAACTCTATCATTCCTCGATCTCTGCAAATTTAAAATCCCAAGTAATGAGATCCGCGGATGCTTAGCCATAATCTTTTGATTATTTTGGTTAAGGGAGACGAGCTAGGGCTCAACACGCCTGGTCAAGTCGAAACATTTATTTCTACTCTCGCCGGTAGGAAAGTCAAAACAAGGTTTCAAATCTTATTATGCATATCATATATATATATATATATATATATATATATATATATATATATATATATATATATATATATATATATATATATATATATATATATATATATATATATATATATTTTTTTTTTTTTCACTTTTTTTTTCATATAAAAAGGTGACAAAAATTTAAAATTTTTGGTGGAAAACGGAGTTGCGTAAGTTAACAGCTCAGACGAAAGTACATGTCAAATCGAATCGAAGACTCACCCCCCCCCCCCCCCCCCAGACTAAAGTGAAACATTGTCCTCAATGTTTTAAGGGTATGGGTAGTCTTACGTAAAATCTAAGGCCATTTATTAAGTATGCCAAGAGATAAACGTTAATCGATAAGATTTTGGATATGGTGAATTTCCGAAAGAGCAGCGAAGGATGAGACTCGAGTGGAGAGAACGACAAACCACGAGCACGAGGGTCCTCAAACATCGGGGAAATTCCTGAACATTCATAAACAACCACAAAAACACGAGTTTGGAAAGGGTCGCCCCCCTCACGTCACGTTATTTAAAGAAAATAGAAAATATAGAAAACGAAAATGGATAAGCATGGGGTGCCTCCCACGAAGCGCTTGTGTTTGTTCACCGAGTCACATGAGCTTGACTCGATCCCTGAATTAATTCGTCCTTGGGGAGAGCAGATGGAACGGACAACCGGCACAAACGGAGATGCCGGGGTCAAAGATGGTATCCTCACTCCCGGTGGAGTGGAAAAGTGAAGAAATAATGGGATAAGCAAAGAATGGTTTAAAAACCCAAATGATAAAAGCAAATTTGATTTCTGAATCACGGGTGTGTTGGGTGGGTAAAATATCAAGCACAGGAACATGTTGTTCATAAATCTCGTCCACCACTCCAAAAATAACTTCATTCGTATCTGATTCACAATCTACATCAGGTGGTTTCGCCGGTGGACGAGAAGAAGGTAAATCGAAGATAGATGAATCAGCATCGGTAAGTACATCATCATTATGAATTTCTTCAAGAACATTTCTTCGAAGGCCATTATCGTCATTCTCAATACCCGGTGGTATCAAGTCTTCCGCAGCAAGAAATCGATCAATATCCACTAAAAGAGGGTCACGTGAAGGATTATCGGAAATAAGCTCAAAATCAATTTCAAAATCAAAACGCTCATAATCCGGAAGAGAGATATCAGCATGAATAGTGGGATTGCCACTACTCGTCTCTTTAAATCGAAAAATTTCAAGCTCGGGTAAGAAATCACTATCCGTATCGGGGATAGGAGAAAAAGTCGGAAGATCATTCAATGCCTCGATCTTCGAAATGAGAAGATTAACTTGGGATAATTTCTCACGAAGAGCTTCATCTTGAATTTCCGCATCATCATCTTCATCATTATTATCGATATCTCCACAAGAATCTTCATCACTCGTAGTATACTCATTGTGAGAATCGGAATAACTTTCAACTTCATCAAAATCTTCATTGCTCATCGGAGGGAGAGAAGTTGACGGTTCTTCATTTAATAATTCTTCAATTAAACGGATGTCTCCCTCAGGATCAAAATTAGTATGATCAACCATCGTCCGAGTGGAATCATTAGCAAGACATGCCTCGATCTCGTCTAAAAAGACATCACTCCTCTCAACCGGTGTGAAAGAAGGATAAGAAGTATCAGAAACAATTTCAGAATCACCATTAGAAATTTCCCCGGACTCACTTGGGATTGGGACGAGGTTCTCAACACTATACTTATTGAATTCGTCCGATTCCGTTGCCGGAATAGTGTTTAGATGCTCGTCCCCCATTTTTAGAGAGTCCTCGGGTTCTATGGGAGAAACATCGGACGTTTTTTGAGGATTAAGAACAAACGTAATTTTCTCATCATCGTCGTCGGAATCATAGTAAACAAAATTTTTAAAAGGATTAGACGCTCTCTCTTCAGCAGGTAACTCTGCAATAGACTTCTCACGAGGCTCGGGAGTACGAGTATAACAATTAGCCACCAATTCTTTTAACTTCTCGATCATGGATTTAATTTCACAAATATTATTAGTAAAATCGGAAGTTTGTGGGGGTTGGTTAAAACTTTGAGAATCGTAACATGAATTCGGCTCATAATAAAAAATTTTAAACGATCCCCCACAATTTTCAAAATTTGATGAATCACCATTAAAATACGGTACTTGCTCATAAGAGTTTTGAAAAGAATGATTGAAATCGTTTTGAGGATAATTATCACAACTCGTATCACAAGCGTAAGACGTTTCAGCACTTGGGGCGTAACACATACAATTCGTGTATCCACATTGATTACAAAAACATTGCCCACACGGTAATCCTTCGTCGGATGGATTTCCACAATTAAAGCAAGTGAACGGAGACGGCGGTGGTGTTGGATAGTAATCGGGAACGTTTTGAAAGATATTGTTTCGAACATACTCGGGAGTATTACAAAACAAAAAAACTCAATCGTGAATATCATTACCACATTGTTCGCACGTACACCAAACACATGAACCTTTAAAGAACGGTTCTCCACACTTAAAACAAATCGGATCCATAAGAATTATTGGTTTAGAGGGTTAAAGAAGAAGAATCAAATGATAAGAGGATAAGAAGATTATTTTTGGTTTTTAATTATCATAAAATCAAATAAAAGGAAAATCAAAATGGAAAAGGAAAATCTTTTTGTATTTTTATTTTTTGAAAACAAAATTTGAAAACTTAAAACTTTTATTTTCTTTTGTTTTTTCAAACGTTACGTCAATCGTAAACCGTTTCCTTCAAATCTACTTGCGACGGAATGGGAAAGAAGAATGGATCTCTCTTTAGCTTGCAATTTAATGTCAAAGCTTCCGTATTTTCCGCTTATTCGGTCGTAGAATCCAAAGTAATCCGATTAGCAATTAATTTCACGTGTTGTTATATTGGGAAGCTTATTTGGTTTACAACGCTCTTCCTTTCGGTCGAGACGAGGCTGTAACTTTATTATTTTTTTTGGTATTTTTGAAAACACTTTAGGAAAAGTGTTTTTGATTTTTTAATTTTTATAGTTTTTATAGAAAATATATACAAGGAAGGTTTTCAAAACACAATTTCGAAAAACGAAAATGTAAAATTCACTTCAACCGTCCCAAGCAATGGCGCCATTTTTGATTCGTGAAAATAAAGTTATATAATATAGTATAAGTATTACTCAAGAGATCTGCAAAGAAATACAGATAACCCGAGGTCGTAGTCCGTGTGAAGGATGAATGGAATTTCGAATTCCCGATTCGTGAAACGTGTCGTGAAAGTGGTAAAAAGTGATTTTGATGTGATTACACTAATGAAATAGTAAATGAAGCACACATAACCAACTAAGCACGTAAATCAAATAAGGAAACTTAAAACGTAACGTAAAATCGAAACCGTACGCTAAAACGTTAAATAAACGTAAACGTACGAAATAAAACGCGACTTAAAAGCTATACTACTCCTACGGTAATTTTCAAAAGTTAAAAATGATAAAAGAAAATTTTGAGAAAAAGAAAAATATTTTTTTGACTTTTTATTTATTTTTTATGAATTAAAAACTATTTAACTAATTAAAAATTAAAAGAAAATGCAAATAAAGTGAGAAAAATGAAAAATAAATTTTGAAAATTATAAAATAACTAGAAAGTAATTTTAAAACTAAAAACTAATTTTTCTGGCTTTTTGTGTAATTTTTGGGAATTAAAAATATTAAATCTAATTAAAAATTCAAAATAAATTCAAAATAAATGGGAAAATTGCAAAATAAATTTCTAAAATTATAAAATTAATGAAAACATATTTCTAAAATATTTTTGGATTTTTCTGGGATTTTTCTGATTTTTTTGGAATTTGTGGTAATTAAAAAGTATTTAAAATTTATTAAAAATGAAAATAAAATAAGAAAAATAGCAAATGAACTTGGAAAAATATGAAAATTTTAGGGAAAATCAAAAATAATTATCTAAATATAGGAAAAATATAAAAGTTGAAAAATAATCACTGGAACTGCTGATTAGCTTAAAACTGCTTATTGAGAGTGCTTATTAATAAGCACTCCTTGACCAAATCAATTCAAACTTTGACCAAGCTTGTTTATGACTTAAATGAACTTAATGGAACAGTAATGAGACCAAATAATCACAGAAACAAAGATATAGGCCACAAACAGTTTCGATAAGCTATTGAGAATAAGCAATAAGCAAGGCAAAATAAGCGAAGGGCTCAGACTCAATTTAGAAATGCAACTAGAGGTGTATAAGAACTCAAATGACCAACAATTCTCAGCTTATGATAAACTAAACTAAGTTGCAGGCCTCAAAATTGAAACAGACCCTAGGCTTAAACCACATAACTAAATAAGCCAAAAAGCTGAGCAAATAAGCTCGTGAGAGTGAACTAATTGGGGCTAAAGCTAGAGTGCACTGCTGAGAATCTAAATATATCAGAAAATCACACCAAAAAACTAACTTGATTGCCTAAAATATCCTGAGATCAACTGCTATTTAAATAGGTTTGCAAGCAATTATAACAGATGTTAAATTAGTGCAGGGCACTAGCAGGTATGCAAGAGCAAATTTAAGGCCTCAAATGAGTTCACGAATACGATATAAATTGCTATTAAAACCAACCTAGATAAAATCTAAACTACTAACTAAATTTACCACTGCAATGAAAATCTAATATAACTCTACAAGCTTAAACAAAACAACCTAGTGAGGATAGTCTGAATATGAATGCAAAATGGAAAATGTAGCCAAATGAACTATGTTGCTAAAACTACTTATGCAGGATAAACTGTAATTAAACTAGTTAAACAACTAGTATGCTCTAGAGCACAATTAACCTATATGACTTATATTTGACTGATATGACTCTCAAAATTACTTCTGCAAACCCTGTAAGTCTTATTCAAAATAGATGCAAATCACTTCCTCACTATTACAATGATCAAACAGAAACTAAATCAATTCGCTCAAGTGACTAAAACTCAATTTGACTGTCAGAAGTCAATCAGATCTAATCACTACCTATAAGAAACAAATAACGCTACAACACCTAGAATTAGCCCACTAAATACCACCAACATAGATCAAACAAGCTGATATGAACCAGTAACATAATTCACAAACTATGCAATACCACAAGAACACAGATAACAACTATCATGCATAAAATTTAATTTCAAACAGTAAACACAATTGATCAAACAAATTAAGTAACACTGAATAACAACCAAGTTAAACCAATAAAACAGTATTCAAGCTTTACTAAACAAATCTAATAGACTTAAACTAGATATGCAATACTAGAAATTAAAAAGGAAACTCACTTATAGAATCCCAGCTGAACAGGGATGACATTTGATCGTAGTCTATCTTTAGATAGGTTCCAACAAAGCTTTTGCAACCATAAACCAGGCCTGAATCACCCTATCACTCTTCTGAATTACCAGCTTCATACATACACCACCACTTGTTCACTTTAGTTGACCCAATTTCAATTCACCAATTCAATTTAGAACATAAATTATAAAACTCAATACTGGCTCTTAATAGAATAAGCTTTTGCAAAATGAGAACAGAATTAAGGAAAATAAACAACTGAAAATAAATTGCAATTGAATTAAGTGAAACCTGAATTTTATTTAAAAATTAAAGTTGAGTACAAACTAAGAAACTGAAAATACAATTTGAAAAGCTGAATTACATAAAGCTACTTAACTATCTACTCCTACTCCTAAAATTTAAACCTAATCTAACAGCCTAAAATTGATGGTGAGGAGAGCTATATATAGCCTGAGAGGATGAAAGTCCAGGTCACCAATCCGTGTGGTGTGTTTGTTTGAGTCTCTATTCAACCCTTGGATTCACTTCTAGATTTTTCCAATCATCCACAGCCCTTGATTGATTGATTGTGACATGATGTATCCTCCGTGTCTTTTGCTATTGGACCACGTGTCCTGACTACTCCCTGACATACCCTGATCTTCTAGAAACTCCCAATCATTGGATAATTATTAATTATGAGGGGTAATTTGGTGGGAGGTAATTCTAGGGTTTATGAATAGTGGTGATTTTCTGGGTTTAATTTCATTTGGGGGTGCGGGTAATTAGTTTGGGGGTGTTGGGTGTTTTTAATATAAAAAGGTTGACCGGGTTATGGGGTAAAAAGTTGGACTGGGTATATATTATTAGGGCCGGGTATAAGGGTAAAGGTGATGGGCTTATGAAAGGTTTGGGCTTGGGGTGAAAAGATACATTGTATTATTGGATCCGGTGTATATTTAGGATTAGGATTGGTAATATTAGAAAGGACCAAACATGTAATTATGCAATTAGTAGGGACCTATTCTGTAATTATTCCAAACTTTCTTCCAAGGGTATTTCTTGACACTTTATGAATTTCCAAGGTTGAATTTGACTTTTAGAGCTTAGACTTTGACCATTTGACTTCCCCGGCTTCGGCTTTTGACACTTTCCATTATCGTGCTCGTTTTTGTCGGTTTTGGCATCGTTTTTGTTCATTTTTCTCATATCCGTACCTGCACATACACAAATACAAAAACATACGTTCTCTTGGCATTTTTGGTTAGTATTTGGTATTTTTGGTCTGAATTAAGGCCTAAAAAGGATGTGTGATTAATCACTCATCAATGATGAATAAGCCATAAGTTCAAAGTTATGCACTTTAGGCTTGACTTGAGCCACCAAGGAATAATTTGGTTCTTCATCATCCAAATCACGCCAATCATACTCTCCCAATCCATCACAAGACACCAATGCAGTGGTGGTATTCTTTGATTCTTCAGTCTTCTTTGATGCTTCACCATTTTTCTTTGGAGCTCTACATTCTCTGGCAAAGTGACCCTTCCTGTTACAGTTGTAACACTCTATCTTTGACTTGTCAAAGCCAACATTTTCTTTAGGTCTGTACTTGACTTCTCTTCCAGTTCTCTTCCAGAATTTTCTTGCCCTCAAGGTCAACATGGCCATTTGCCATTTAAGATCATCAGGATCAAGGTGATCCAGATCTTGGTGATCCAGATCTTGATTAAGTGCCTGTGACCTTATACTTGTAGTTAGATCAGCCAAGAATGCACATAAAGCAATATCACTGGTGGAATTATTATCATGAGAACTAGCAGTAGATACTCCATAAGCAGCAGAGTGTTCTTTAGACCCCTTTGACTTTGAAGATACAAAGGCAAGGTTTTGTGCACCAGAGGATGAAGTAGATGAAGTATTTAACTCTGGTTCATACACTCTTAAGTTGTTATAGAGACTTTCTAACTTCATTGTTTCAAAGTCAGGCTTATTCCTCCAAAAAACAGTGTGCATACTCCATTCAGGTGCAAGACTTCTGAGGAACTTGAGATTTACATCTTCTTGTGGAACCACATAGCCAACAAGCTTTAGATGACTGACAAGTTGATTGAGCCTGTTGTATGTGCCAATAATCTTCTCTCCACTTTCAGCAGTAAAATTCTCAAACTGATGCTTCAACATATTCTTCCTTGACTTCTTGGTAGCATCATTCCCTCCAAACCTGAATTCAACAGCATCCATTAAGTCTTTAGCAGTCTCACAGCTATCAAAGTCCAACTGAAATTCATTAGGTATTCCCATTAAGAGAATACTGTGTGCCTTGATCTCCATCTTCCTCACTGAGTTATCTTCAGCAGTCTTGATTGGTATCTCTTTACCATCAGTACCCTTCTTTGGTAAAGAGTCACCATTCATGATCACATTCCACATGTTAAAGTCAATCATGCGAATGTACTGTCTGATTCTCATCTTCCACAGCTCATATTCACCAGGGTTGAGCATGGGAACCTTTGAAGCAGTCACCATATGTGTGTCATCACCCATCTTTAGCAGTTGATTAGGAACAACAAACTTGCAAGGAACAGATTCTTCTTGATTACAACTTCTAGATCACAAGCTCTGATACCACTTGTTGATCCCAGTTGAGCAAACGATCTTATATAGAAGTTGACTTAATGTAAACACTTAAGTTTGAATGCGGAATGTAAAAGCTTAACTTAAGAAGAACAATTCACTATCAACACTTCAATATTATTAATACGAGCACTCGACAATGCTAGGGTTTTACAACCTTGAAGTGTAAACGAAAACTAAAACAATACGTACGTAATCTAACCCTAGGATCCTCCTTTTATAGGCCAAGGAATCCTACTAGGTTTACAATAACTTTCTATGCAAGATAAGAATATTCTAGACGTATAAGATATAAACACAATCTATTCTATAATTATCTTCTTTGAATACATGCTTATCACATTAGCAGTAGATTCCTTTAGTAGCATTTTTATAGCAGCACTTTGTCATCAGCAGCAGAATCATTTATAATAGCAGCAGTTTCATCACAGCAGTGGTTTCACTCAGCAGCAGAACTCAAAACCCAACATTTTTCTAGATTTTTGTGTTTGGAATGAACAAGTGAAATTTGTTGTGCTTATAGTATCTCAGCTGCTCTACAAGATCCCATGCTTGGCTTATTTTTGTGATTTTTTCACAAGCTTGTGTACAAGCTCAAAGTGAGCTGCAGGGGAAGCACCTCCCCTTTGCACAGACCCAGTTTCATAACCCCAACTTGAGTGGACCCCACAGGCTTAACCAGTGGGCCCCACACTTTGATTTTTAGCTTAATGGAAAGCCAATAAGCTAGGCTTTAAGACCCTGAGATTATTTTGTAGTTTAGAAGCCATTTGGTAGGGCTGCAAGTGCCCTAAACTTTGATCCCCCTCTGAGTTAAGCTGATAACTCAGCTTTTGTACCTATATTCCAACCCCCCTCCAGGCCTAACCTGTGGGACCCAATGACCAAGCCCTAGCTTTTTAGATAGCTTATCACCCCAGCTTTTTGGCTTATTACTTTTTTTGGACTTCCAGAGTTCCTAGTGGACCCCACAAGCCTTAAAAGATGACCATTTGGACCTGTATTGGACTGTTTGGTGCTTGAATTGCTTATTGCTTACAAAGTGCTGATTTCCTATGCTTATTGTCTGAATTTGGTTTGTTTTAAGTGGTTCCATATCTGTTTGTGGCTTATTTGTGTTCATAACATCATTTGGTAGCTTTTGCTTATCATTTAAGTCCTAATAAGCTTAAAAAGCTCAACTGCCTTCAAATAAGCTCATCAAATTGCTTATTTTTTAGTTCCATTCAAACTACCTTCACAAAAGTTGCTTAAAAACATCCATTAAGCAAGTTTGAAACAGAAAAGTACCAAAAAGCTTAATTTGATAGAAGTGATAGCTTCTATTTAAGTCAATTGGCTTATCACCTTAGCTTATTTATAAGCTAATCCCATTTTTATAATTTTCCTAGGTTTCTGGTATGTAAAAATAATTTTTGTAATTTTCTCAGATTTTTCTTGCATCATTTAGTATTTTTTTAATTTAAATTAGTTTTTAATAATTATTAAATAGTTAATAATTAATATTAATTAATTAGAAAATCAGAAAAATATAAATTAAATTTTAAAATTAGTTTTTAGTTATTTTTAATTTTTCCAAATTTTACTTTCAATTTTCTAGTGTAATTTCATAATTAATTAGAATTTAGGTTAATTTAAATAATTAAAAAGTAATTATTAATTAGTTAATAATTAGTAATAATTAATTAAAAAGTCTTAAAAATATATTTTTAGTTCTAACATTAGTTTTATAGTATTTTAGATTTTTCTAAGTTTAAATTTTATTTTTCTAGGTTAATTTCATAATTATTTGTATTTTAGGTTAATTTAATTAATTAAAATTAAATGAGAAACTAGTATTTAATTACTAGTAATTATAAAAATAGTGTAAAAATTAATTTTAATTTTCCAAAAATTTTCTTAAATCATTAGGTTTGTAAAAATATCATTTTTATACCAGTAGCCTTTTCTGATCACCTCACTCACTTTTATTTTACGTACGTTTGTTCCAGTTTTCAGTAAACGTACGGTTTTTAGGTTTAAGTTAACTTCTTCGTAATCTAAATTCCAGTAATTAATCACATAGCTTTCCTAAGCTATTTCTGTTTATAATTTCCAAATAATTCTCATAACCACCCTTTTCTGTGAATAATCACCCGATCACAAACGTGCTCTACAATCCACACCTCGTCGGGGTATAACGACCTGGTGATTTCCTATATTACCCGGA
This sequence comes from Artemisia argyi, assembly GCA_030686995.1. Taxonomy (NCBI): domain Eukaryota; kingdom Viridiplantae; phylum Streptophyta; class Magnoliopsida; order Asterales; family Asteraceae; genus Artemisia; species Artemisia argyi. The sequence continues at coordinate 72,643,094 of CM060686.1, read as the reverse complement.
GATTGACTCTAGGCTATTTGACTTTGTTGACCATTCTTTGGTCAATATAAGTTGACGGTTTAGGGCAAATCAAAATTTGGCGCCGCTGCCGGGGAGGTGTGCACGTTTCTGCAGCGTCTTTTGAGATTAGTGTTATCTCACCTCAATCATTGTACAAATACCACCACTTTTGTAAATTTTGAAATAAAAAAAAAAAAAAAAAAAAAATCAGTAACACTTTTCCTAAAGTGTTAAAACACCATAAAAATTAAAAAAAAAAACAACAAAACAGATCGTAGCGTTTTTTGAATCGGTTTTCTTTTAAGGTGATTCTTAAAGAGAAACGATTTTAGATTACGAGACGATACCAAAAATATTGTCCAAAAGTTTTTCACCCATACACAAAACCCAAAAATATCCGTTTTTTCTTGTGAATAATAATCATACATAAAAACTAACCGTCGCAAACCAAGACAGAACACCTAACAACTGGGGGTGTGAACATAAAAAGTTCCCAAACCAAAGATTTAAAACTTGCCTTTGTATCCCTGTGAGTGGTGTACCTTTCTTAAAGAAGCCACTTACTTGTGATTATTGGTTTAAGTTCACTGTGGATTTGCCTCGATTTTGTTTTGATTGGTTTTTATCCCTAGTACATGCGCACTCGTTCTTCAAGGTCCACTAGCCCATTACGTGAGCTTGTTCGAAAACCTCGAAGACCTCGTAGACGTTCTGCACCAACAGTCGGATCTGAGATCCGAACTGTTGCCATACCCACTGTCACCATGGCGGAAGACCGCCCCATGTGTGAGCTCTCCAAGCACCCATCGAGGGTTACGGAGATGCCATTGTTGTTCCAGCCATCGTTGCTGATAATTTTGAGCTAAAAACCGGGTTACTCAATCTTGTAACCTCAAGTCAATTCTACGGTTTTAAGAGGGACGATCCTCATGCTCACATTCGATGGTTCAATAAAATTACATCGACCATCAAGTACAAGAATGTCCCTTGTGAAGCAATCAAACTTCTTCTCTTCCCATTCTCGCTGGAGGGACAAGCCCGGATTTGGCTTGAAAAACAACCTCCTCGATCTATTGAGACATGGGAAGATCTTGTGAAAAAATTTGTGAATGAATTCTTCCCACCTTCCAAGAGAACGAGTCTTAAGAATGAAATCACCAAGTTCACTCAGAAATATGATGAATCTTTTGGTGAAGCGTGGGAACGTTTCAAAGAATTACTTCGCAAGTGTCCACATCATGGTTTCTCAGAGTTGATGCAACTCGATACTTTCTACAATGGCATGAGCCAAGCTGATCAGGATTCTCTCAATGCCTCCGCGGGAGGTAATTTCTTGAGTAGAACCACAAAAGAAGCTTTGCAAATCATAAAAAACAAGTCCAAGGTCTGCTCTACACAAAGCAAACCAATTGTTTCTCAAATCAATGCGGGTTCTTCCACTTCATCTTCTGTGGGTCAATCTAGCACGGATGCTAAGCTTGACAAGCTCACTGAAGCGATCCAAGCTTTGGTTCTCGCCCAAACAAAGAAAGTTTCATTTCCACAACATCCTCCACCTGTTGAGGTTAAAAAAGTGGAAGTCTGTGTGACTTATGGTGGGCTGCATGCCTACTACAATTGCACAGCTACTGATGGTACTCCATATGAAGCTCATACTGTTGTCGGGTCCCAAAATCAAGGAGGCAATCAATACCGCCCTCCTATGGACCCGAACTATCGTCCTCACCATTATCCTGGATCTCCCGGTTTTAATCAAAACCAAAATGTCCAAAACCATGGTCAGAATCAAAATAGAGTGAACCAAGGTTTTCAAAACCAAGGTAACTTTAATCAGGGTCACTGATGAGTGCTCAAACACTCATCATTTTTATCGTATTTAAACTGCCAAAACATACAAAAACACTCAAAAAGTTATCAAAACATTTAAATTATCTCAGGGATTGTGTTTTATATGTTTTAAAAGCAAATTGAGCAAAAACAAATGAAAAATGATCAAAGTTTGCAATATTCGCAGTTTTAGTCCCCCAAGTTTCAAAACTTGTCAAAAATAGTCCCTATGCATTTATTTTGAAAGTAAAAGTCAACCCAAGCTTTTGAAAGTCAAATCTTACAAAATATGATACTTGGGTCACAAGTTTTCCAAAATTACATGTTTGGTCCCTTAGATTTCAAAAATGGCAGAAAAGGTCCCTGGGAATTTTGAAAAATGGAAAAATGAGAATTTGGTTCTTGGACTTTGAAATTGTGGCATGATTGGTCCTTGGTAGCAATTTGTGAAATTTACAGGTTCAACCCTCATACTTTGGTGAAATTGCAAAATTGGTCCTTGTGATACACTTAACCAAACGGACCCTTTTTATTATTAACACAAAACCAAAACCAATCCAAACTCAAGCCCAAACCAAACACAAGCCCAATCCCAACCACCCAGGCCCACTTCCCTTTTTATAATAAAATCACCCCAGGGTCAAACGACCGTCTTCCCCAACCTCTTCCCCATTTCCCTCCTCTCTGTCTCCCCCCTCCTCTCACCTTTTCACCAACCAGCCCCCACAATTAATACCCCTCACCAACCTAACCAACCCCTACCACCACATTAAATGCCCTCGCCAAACACCACTCAGAATTGCCATATTATTTTTTTGGCGCCAAAATCCTAATCAAAGGCTAGGATGGGTCTATGATGAAATTGATGGTGAGGATTTGGTCTTTGGTCAACAAATAAGCCATTGGGAGTGCCAATTGTGAACAGGATGCCACATGGAAGCTTGGAGTGCTTAGTTTCAAATCGTAGTATATATATTAGCTATTGTAAGCCTCACAAGGCATGTAGGAAGTCTAATTTAGTTGTTTTAGTACTTAGTTAATCTTTGTAATTCATTTCCAGTTAATGAAAGTTCTGTTTTAAGTATAATTCTCATTTTCAAAATATCAAGTTTCATTTAAGAATTTCAAGTTTGGTGTTCAAGCTTCATCAGCTATTCTCAAGTGTTTGTATACTCTTATAATCTCTAGTATAAAGTATTTAAAAACTTTTAAAACTTCTATCTTAAATCAGAATCAAAAGTTTCATAAAATAAAAAAAATAAAAAAATATTAAAGAATCAAAGAAAATTAAAAAATGATGTTGCAGGGTTGAAGAAGCAGGGAGCACAGTACATTAGGGATGGCTGTAGGTTAGAGACCTCATGGGAGGTCAATAGGTGTGATCCTTGGTTCTTGTTTTGGTTCTCAGCTTGGAAGGCTTTGTGAGTTCACAATTTGAATTTTAGCATATTAGTATATAAGTGTTTTAATCAAGTTATCTGTGTTAATTTAGTTTAATAATCAGTTATTAATTAAGTTTTAGTCATTGGATTGTAATTTGGTTCACTTAAGACAAGTTTCATTAAGTTTTCTGTTTTTCAAGGGATGTTTGGTTTAGTTGAATGATGTGGGTTCTTGTTATTGTTTTTCCTTGATTCTTGTTTCAATAGCTTGTATTAGGTTTAGTTGGGCTTTAGGAATCATAAAATCCATACCCTTTTCATAAAAAAGTCAAAATCAAAGAAACACCCCCTCAACTATCCACTGTGTGGATTTTAAGTTCCATGAAACCTCACTTTGGCTTATAAGTGGTAGATTAAGCTTGTTTTAGGTTCCATATATCTTATTACAACATTTTCAGTCATCCATGATCAACCAAATCTCATTTTAGTCAACTCTATGTTAAAATAGAAAAAGTCAAAAAGAGCTTTGGTCAGAAATCTCAAATATGGCATGAATTTTCCTGATTTTTGTGTTTGATTTTAGGGTTTGAAACTAATTGGGTGTACAATATACCAGCTCAACTATTGATTCCTGCAATTGTTATATTTTTGTGAATTTTTCTTGTGGACTAAATTGCCCCTGAAACACACTTGCAGGGCAAGACCTCTGCCCTGTGCATCAGACCACCCAGTCACCACCACTACTTTGGTGGTTGATTGTGGCCACCTCAGTGGGTCCCACTGGTCCACTTTGGGTTTTCCCAACCCCCCTCCTAGCAACCTTGATGTTTTGACCAAAAGTTTGACCTTAGACCCTGTGGACCCCACTTGAAACCCCTTCCCAAGTCTGTCCCATTTTCTATCTAAGAATCCAAATAAGCAAGTGCTTATTCAGGCTTTGTGGCTTATTCATATAGCTTATTGATGAGTGTGTAAATACTCATCATTTTTATCGTATCTGAACTGCCAAAACATCCAAAAACACTCAGAAATGCATCAAAATACAGAAATTATCCCAAAAGTGTGTTTTATATGTTTTAGATGCAAAATGTTTAAAAACAAATGAAAAACAAACAAAGTTTGCATAATTGGCAGTTTTAGTCCCTCAAGTTTCAAAAATTGACAAAACTAGTCCCTAAAGTTTTGAAATGAAAGAAAAGTCAACCCAAGGTTTTTAAAAGTCAAAAATTATCAATTTTAGTCCTTGGGAGAAAAGTTTGAGAAAATTACACAACTGGTCCCTGGAGTTTGAAATTTGGCAAAATTGGTCCTCGGGAAATTCATTTTGGAAAAATAAACGTTAAGGACCTTTGGGAATTGAATATGTGGCATGTTTAGTCCTTGTAATACTTTGGAATATTTGGCAGAATATACCCTCAAATTTCAGCTTTTGGCAAGAATGGTCCTTGTGAAATATTGCTACAACCAAATGGACCCTGAAATATTATTTAACCCAAAACGAAAATACAAGCCCACTCCAAACCAAACCTTGGCCCATCCTACACCAGCCCAAAGTCTACCCCCCCCCCCCCCCCTCCATTTTTATATTAATCCCTGGTCAAACTGACCCTTTGACCTGGTCAACCTCCACCTCATCTCCCTCCCACTCACAATTAAACCTGCAAAACACCATCATCACTCCACACCCCCCCCCCCTCTGCCATTACTAGCCCACTATCCCCCCTCCTTCATCATCACCCCTACACCCAAACAAACACCTCACTCTAAAAATTGTCTTCCTGGCACACGTTATCAGAGGAAAAGATGCCAAGATTGGTTTTCCCGCCAATAATAAAATTGAAGGCTAGGATTAATGTCAGAAATCCAATGGATGTGGGGAGTGTTCAGAAACCCTAAGGGTCCATATAAGAAGATAAAGAAGGAGCAGACAAAAAAAAGTAGTGTAGATTTTTAGTTTAATTTAGTTATGTCAAATTTATTGTAATTTTAATTTTCAGTTAAGATTTCAGTTTGTATTCTCTTTACTCTTAATCAATATAAGTCTTTTTTCTCAAAAATTCAAGTTTCAGTTAAATTTCAAGTTTCATCAAAAATAGAAAAAAAATACTGAAAAAATAAAAATAAATAAATAAATAAAGAAGAAGAAAATATCAGGGGCATTGCATATTGAGGAAGCATGGTTTAGAGCTTTGGGAAGCATTAGGATTGTTTAGAAAGTAATTTGTATGTTGAACCTTTGCCCTTGTTTGTAAATTAATTTTACCATTTTGCTTAATTTTTTTTTACCAAACTGCTTATTTCTTCAAAACTGTTTATTTCTGTACTTGTTTGTTCCATTTCAGTTTATTGCACCTACTTGTATTGATTTAGTGCTCAGTTACTTGTTTTCCATTGCTTGTCCTAATATTAGCTTGATTTTGCATTTTATGGTCAAATTTAGCATAACTAGTTTTAGCTTAATTTGTCATTTAAATCTCAGTCACTATAGCTTCACTACAATTCACATAGCAGAATTAATAAGTTTGCATCAGTAGGTTAGCTTAAATCAACCTGAATTAATCCAATCCATAACAGCTTAGGTTTAAGGGAGTGTTTGGATTAATGAGGTTTTCTGTGATAGAGCTTGTTTTAGGATTTTCATCCAGATCTAATAGTTCATACTAGGTTCATACAGAATAGTTATAGCATAAAATTAATAGTCTTCTTATAAAAAAGTCAAAATTCACCTTTACAATTCATTTTTGCATAACTGTTAAGTATTTAGGATGCTTAATCTCACATATACCTGCAAAAGTAATTAGCATAGCCTATTTCACTCACATATTAGCTTATTATTACATCTAGAATCAATTAGGATCATTAGAATCTCATTCAGGTCAAAGTTCATAAGAATTGAAAAAAGTCAAAATGGTCTAAACTATTTCAACTAGCCTCAACACAAGATAGTTTTTAGAGCTATTTACTGTTTGGAGATATATAAAAATTGATTTCCTGTGAACTTTGAAAGCTTGTGAGTAATAATAAAAAAGAATCTCAGGATTTGGAATGCATTTGCTTGCTTATTTCTTAGCTCTTTTTGGCCTGTTTGTACAAAGCATGCCCTGCACCACATCCAGAAGCTCAGTTTCCAAAGCTTCCAGCTTGTTCAATAGTGATCCTTAGCCTTACCTTTTTGATGTTTTTAATAGCTCACTATACCATCTTTCTAGTCCAATGCTTATTATCCATTTTCAAGCTTATTAAATTGCTTATTTTGAGTCTTTTAGTAGCATGTGTTTCACCACTTATAATGATTCCTCAGTATAGGCATGTTGGTTCATAAGCTCTTTAAAAGCTTATTTGTAAAGCTTATTGTGAGATCATATGCTTTTTAAGAAGCTTACCTAGCTTATTTATCACTTCCAATTCCATTTTGGGCTTCCAAGCTTTTGCCCCTACCTTAATCTTGGCCTGCATAAGCCAATTCAGGTCTGTTTGGACTTTGGATTTGGACTTTGCTTAAATTTGCTTCTTTCTGCTTAAACCAGTGTGCTTATTGTCTTGTCTTTTGCTTATTTGGTTTGTGCTAAGTACATTTCAGCTTATTCCTTCCTTAGTTTTGCTTATCAGCTTATTTAGATAGCCTTTCATAGTTTAAAAATCACCTTGTAGTTAAAAAAGCTCACTTTGAACTTAAACTCACCACTGTTGGATTTTTGAGATTGCACAAGCTTATTTCAAGCTTTTCAATAAAAGTATCTTTAATAAAAGTTGTTTAGATTTGTTGTTATAATGGTTTGCAAAAAGAAAAATTGAAAAAGAAATTAGTTGTAAAAAATTTGGGACATGTAGGAATCGAACCTGGGACCTTGGCGAACCAAACAGACACAATACCACACCACACAACCAGGCGCCCTTGGGACTTTTTTCATTATTTCTTTGCAAAGTTTAATACTTAAATACCATTTAGTATAATAAGCTTAATTCACTAATTAGCTTATTCCACTGCTTATAAATAAGCACTTGGAACTTTTTCTAATTTTCCTAGCTTACTGTTGTATTAAAGTAATTTTAGAAAAAGTTTTGTAATTTTCAACTTAGTTTAGTATTTATAATAATTAAAATTAGTATAATTAGTAATTAATTAATAAAAATTGTTTAAAAACTCAAAAAAAATATTTTTCTTTTTCTCAAAATTTTCTTTTATCATTAGGATTGTAGAAAAGTAATTTTTATATCCGTAGGGTTAGCGTAGCGTAAATTTCACGTTTTATTTTGCACACTCGCGTTTTATTTTGAATGACTTTTACGTTTTTTTTAAGATTAGGTTACGTTCGTAAAAGTAGTTTGTAAAATAAAGAAAAACCAAAACATAAAAAAGTGATAGCTTCTATTTAAGCCCTTTTGGCTTATTTTTCTGCTTTTTTATAAGCAAACTCTGATTTTAAGTTTTTAGATTACGTTTTAGGTTAATTAGGTTTCACGTTATTGTTAATATAGATTGTTTAAATCGTTCTCATTCGTTTTTCCTTAGCGTAATCATTCAAAACCTTCATTACCCCTTTCCTGTCCAAATTCACCCGATCACAAACCCGTTTTGAAAACAATCCATACCTCGTCGGGACATAACGACCCGGGAAAACCCTATACTTCCACGAAGATTGACTCTAGGCTGTTTGACTTGGTTGACCATCACCTGGTCAATTAGGTTGACTGCTTTTGCCTCAATCAAATTTTGGCGCCGCTGCCGGGTAGGTCGCACACGTTATTCTAAACAGTTTTACAGATTAGTGAATCTGGATATACACTCATTGTATATTTACCATCCTTTGTTCATATTTTCTTATTATAAAAACAAAACAGTTCACAAAAACATTTTAAAATCAGTTTTCAACGAACACAAAAAAAAACCCAAAAAGATTTTCTTTCTCATTTGTACAAAATGTATTTCAAAAATACCAAAAATATTCACCTTTACCCCCCTCTCACATCTTTGATTCTTCATTTCTTACCCTTTATGAACCTTTGATTCTTTTATATGTCGTATCCACACCATTTTGGTTGCCAATGGTTTGGTGGTCCTCATAATGGTGGGAATTGTCCCAACTGTAGCATGGTAGAGTCCGAAAATGGGTCTGTCTATAACCAGGATCCCTATCCCTACCATGACACTGCTGACTCATTCCACCAGCCATCACATCATGAGATACTGACATATTCGTGTGAATATTGTGGAGGTCCTCGTCAAGGACTTGAGTGTCAAACCGAAAACACGTTTGTCTACGAACAGTTTTCTAGTAACACTCAGAATTTTGAAAATGATCAATATCCATATGATTCACCAAACCAGACTCAACAGTTTAACTATTGTGAGTACTTGGTGGTTCACACTACAGTTCTGATTGTCAATCGAGAAACACGCTTGTCTATGAGCAGTTGCCTGATAACAATTATGACTCTAGCACATACAACACACAGCCACATCAGTTTTACTGTTGTGATTACTGTGGAGGTCCACACTTCAGCTCAGGTTGTTAAACAGGGAATCCAATTCCCTGTAACAATCTTGACACATCATATTACGACCAACCTCCACAGTCCCAATTGAGTCAGGCACTTCTTCCAGAAATGCAAAATATGATGAAAATTGTTGATGAACTTAAGGATTTAGTTAAAGATCTTGCTCAAAAATATACACATGATAAATCCATGAAAGAATTGATGGCTGATGAGCAGGCTGCTAAAATAAATTCCCAAGATGCCTTTGAAAAATCTATTAGGGAATCTATTGCAAAAGAAAAAGCAGCCAAATCTAGCTCTCAGTTCCGTTTTATTCCTGATGACAGTATTGATGAAGATACACTTGATATTCTACAATTCTATAAAGATTCATCAAGTTCATTAGTTGATATCCCAGCAGTTGAGATTCTATCTCAAACAACTGCTATCACACCCGAAGTTCACACTCACTCTTTGAACATGGGGGATGAGCATCTTAGCACTATTCCTGATAAGGAATCGGACGAATTCATAAAGTCTAGTGTTGAGAACCTTGTCCCAATCCCAAGAGAGTCACAGGGAACTTTTGATCATGTGTGTGATTTACCTTCCCCTTTTGAGTGTTCAAACGATCATTTTGAGACTTTCTCTGATTTTAATGATGATTGTACATCTCATGGAGACATTGAGTATATTGAGGCATCACTCCCACAGTCTGATACTGATCCTCTTCTTGAGGAGTTCGCCAATGAACTTACTCACATCAATCCACTTTCATCGGAAAGTGATGATGGTCTCCTTGATTTCGAAGCCGATCTGGGAGAAATTGAAAGTCTCCTTTATCATGATTAGTCACTCACTTCTTATCCTAACAGTCCAATCGAGAATGATAACCATTTTGTTCCCGAAGCATTCAATACTACTCTTACCAATCCTCTATTTGAATTCGAATCTGAATTCACTTTGATTTCTTATAATCCACTCTTTGATATTCAGAACGAGGATAGTGATGAGTTTATATCGGAACATGAGTTCACAAATTCAAATCTTGTGAATGATTCTCTTCATGAGGAGTTCTCCGGTGAACTCACTCATCATGTCATGACTCCTCCGGAGTTTGATAGCCTGGGGGGAGATGCACTCAATCATGAGGATTTGCAAATTCCCACCCACCCTCCCGGGATGTTTTTTAGCTTAACCCTTGAAATCCAAAATCAGGCTAATGAGCCTGCTCTCGAGGAAGAAGATCTTATCATGATTTTCATCATGGTTTTCTTCCTTTTCATCACCTATAAGGTGACTTCTTCTCTTCTTCACTCCTTCGGGAATGAGGATACCATCTTTGATCCCGGCATTTTCATTTTCCATTATCTTGAGCCGGGTACTTATCTCATCGGTGTGGAACTTTCACGTGCTTCAAAGGTTTGTCCAAACATCTTGAATGAAAGTCCGATGGAGATTGTCTCTTCCACATCATGCTTCCCCAAGGACAAATGAATTCGGGGTCGAGTCAAGCTAGCGACTCGGTAAACAAAAACAGTAGCATACTTATAGGGTTTTCACCCTAAGTGTGGGGGAATCACCCCTACTATGGTTACAAATAAAGTGAAAAAAATAGTGTTTCCATATTTAGCTTGTAATGTTGTCTTTTTACGTTCTAAGAGTTGGCATAATAGCCGGGACTTTGAATATTGAGGACAATATTCTTTCTAAGTGTGGGGGTATTTCGCTATTCTAGCGAATTTTATCACATTTTACTATCTAATACCCCCATTTTTGACCAAAATTTTAAAAAATTTTCACTAAAGTTCAAAATTTTTTGTGGTTATCAGTCCGCCATGTCTAAACGACAAAATAATAGGCTAATCCAGGAGCAAACAGCTCTTGGTAAAGATATCTCAAATCCGTTGATGGCTTGCAATTTGCCCAAAATTGTATGGTAAATCAACTCGCCATATCCCAAAAAGTGAATGAGTTGGCTAGCCCGCAAGATTATGGCTTGTGGTTAAGGCAGTGGAAAAACCATAATTGGTAATCAGCTCACCAAGATGTTGACTATTCCATCAAGAGTTGGCTAGTCCAGAAGCAAACGGCTTTTGGTAAAGACTAATCAAATCCGTTGACAGCTGGTGGTTTGCTCAAAATCACATAGTTATCAGGTGGACCATAGTTCTTACTTGAATCGATACATCTGGCTACTCCAGAAGTGATGGCTTTTGGTAAAGAGTTTCAAATCCATTAATTTTTCTCAAAAGATTGCTAGGGACTAGCAATAGTTTAGTGTGGGGGATTGATGAGTGTGTAAATACTCATCATTTTTATCGTATCTGAACTGCCAAAACATCCAAAAACACTCAGAACTGCATCAAAATACAGAAATTATCCCAAAAGTGTATTTTATATGTTTTAGATACAAAATGTTTAAAAACAAATGAAAAACAAACAAAGTTTGTATAATTGGCAGTTTCAGTCCCTCAAGTTTCAAAAATTGACAAAACTAGTCCCTGAAGTTTTGAAATGAAAGAAAAGTCAACCCAAGGTTTTTAAAAGTAAAAAATTATCAATTTTAGTCCTTGGGAGAAAAGTTTGAGAAAATTACACAACTGGTCCCTGGAGTTTGAAATTTGGCAAAATTGGTCCTCGAGAAATTCATTTTGGAAAAATAAACATTAAGGACCTTTGGGAATTGAATATGTGGCATGTTTAGTCCTTGTAATACTTTGAAATATTTGGCAGAATTTACCCTCAAATTTCAGCTTTTGGCAAGAATGGTCCTTGTGAAATATTGCTACAACCAAATGGACCCTGAAATATTATTTAACCAAAAACCAAAATACAAGCCCACTCCAAACAAAACCTTGGCCCATCCTACACCAGCCCAAAGTCCACCCCCCCCCCCTTCGTTTTTATATTAATCCCTGGTCAAACTGACCCTTTGACCTGGTCAACCTCCACCTCATCTCCCTCCTACTCACAAATAAACCTGCAAAACACCATAATCACTCCACACCCCCCCCCTCTGCCATAACTAGCCCACTATCCCCCCTCCTCCATCATCCCCCTACACCCAAACAAACACCTCACTCCAAAAATTGTCTTCCTGGCACACGTTATTAGAGGAAAAGATGCCAAGATTGGTTTTCCCGCCAATAATAAAATTGAAGGCTAGGATTAATGTCAGAAATCCAACGGATGTGGGGAGTGTTCAGAAACCCTAAGGGTCCATATAAGAAGATAAAGAAGGAGCAGACAAAAAAAGTAGTGTAGATTTTTAGTTTAATTTAGTTATGTCAAATTTATTGTAATTTTAATTTTTAGTTAAGATTTCAGTTTGTATTCTCTTTACTCTTAATCAATATAAGTCTTTTTTCTCAGAAATTCAAGTTTCATTTAAATTTCAAGTTTCATCAAAAATAGAAAAAAATACAGAAAAAATAAAAATAAATAAATAAATAAAGAAGAAGAAAAGATCAGGGGCATTGCATATTGAGGAAGCATGGTTTAGAGCTTTGGGAAGCATTAGGATTGTTTAGAAAGTAATTTGGATGTTGAACGTTTGCCCTTGTTTGTAAGTTAATTTTACCATTTTGCTTAATTTTTTTTTACCAAACTACTTATTTTTTCAAAACTGTTTATTTCTGTACTTGTTTGTTCCATTTCAGTTTATTGCACCTACTTGTATTGATTTAGTGCTCAGTTAGTTGTTTTCCATTGCTTGTCCTAATATTAGCTTGATTTTGCATTTTATGGTCAAATTTAGCATAACTTGTTTGTTCCATTTCAGTCACTATAGCTTCACTACAGTTCACATAGCAGAATTAATAAGTTTGCATCAGTAGGTTAGCTTAAATCAACCTGAATTAATCCAAATCCATAACAGCTTAGGTTTATGGAGTGTTTGGATTAATGAGGTTTTCTGTGATAGAGCTTGTTTTAGGATTTTCATTCAGATCTAATAGTTCATACTAGGGCTGAGCACCGCTGGTTCAAAACCGAACCGGACCGACGAAACCGACCGAACCGACAAAAACCGAACTGGACCGACGGCCCATCGGTTCGGTTTCAGTTCTGGTTTTTCATGAATTTCGGTTTCGGGTCGGGTCGGTTCGGTCCGGTTCGGCCCAAAACCGACAAAAACATGCCAAAATACACATGGACCGACAAACCCGAACCGAACCGACGAGAACCAAACCGAACCGATGGCCCGTCGGTTCGGTTTCGGTTCCGGTTTTTCATGAACTTCAGTTTTCGGTTTTTTCGGTTCGGGTCGGTTCCGACTCGATGCTCAGCCTTAGTTCATACTAGGTTCATACAGAATAGTTATAACATAAAATTAATAGTCTTCTTATCAAAAAAGTCAAAATTCACCTTTACAATCCATTTTTGCATAACTGTTAAGTATTTAGGATGCTTAATCTCACATATACCTGCATAAGTAATTAGCATAGCCTATTTCACTCACATATTAGCTTATTATTACATCTAGAATCAATTAGGATCATTAGAATCTCATTCAGGTCAAAGTTCATAAGAATTGAAAAAAGTCAAAATGGTCTAAACTGTTTCAACTAGCCTCAATACAAGATAGTTTTTAGAGCTATTTACTATTTGGAGATATATAAAAATTGATTTCATGTGAACTTTGGAAGCTTGTGAGTCATAACAAAAAAGAATCTTAGGATTTGGAATGCATTTGCTTGCTTATTTCTTAGCTCTTTTTGGCCTGTTTGTACAAAGCATGCCCTGCACCACATCCACAAGCTCAGTTTCAAAAGCTTCCAGCTTGTTCAATAGTGATCCTTAGCCTTACCTTTTTGATGTTTTTAATAGCTCACTATACCATCTTTCTAGTCCAATGATTATTATCCATTTTCAAGCTTATTAAATTGCTTATTTTGAGTCTTTTAGTAGCATGTGTTTCACCACTTATACTGATTCCTCAGTATAGGCAGGTTGGTTCATAAGCTCTTTAAAAGCTTATTTGTAAATCTTATTGTGAGATCATAGGCTATTTAAGAAGCTTACCTAGCTTATTTATCACTTCCAATTCCATTTTGGGCTTCCAAGCTTTTGCCCCTACCTTAATCTTGGCCTGCATAAGCCAATTCAGGTCTGTTTGGACTTTGGATTTGGACTTTGCTTAAATTTGCTTCTTTCTGCTTAAACCAGTGTGCTTATTGTCTTGTCTTTTGCTTATTTGGTTTGTGCTAAGTACAATTCAACTTATTCCTTCCTTAGTTTTGCTTATCATCTTATTTAGATAGCCTTTGATAGTTTAAAAATCACCTTGTAGTTAAAAAAGCTCACTTTGAACTTAAACTCACCACTATTGGATTTTTGAGATTGCACAAGCTTATTTCAAGCTTTTCAATAAAAGTATCTTTAATAAAAGTTGTTTAGATTTGTTGTTATAATGGTTTGCAAAAAGAAAAATTGAAAAAGAAATTAGTTGTAAAAAATTTGGGACATGTAGGAATCGAACCTGGGACCTTGGCGAACCAAACAGACACAATACCACACCACACAACCAGGCGCCCTTGGGACTTTTTTCATTATTTCTTTGCAAAGTTTAATACTTAAATACCATTTAGTATAATAAGCTTAATTCACTAATTAGCTTATTCCACTGCTTATAAATAAGCACTTGGAACTTTCTCTAATTTTCCTAGCTTACTGTATTATTAAAGTAATTTTAGAAAAAGTTTTGTAATTTTTCAACTTAGTTTAGTATTTTTAATAATTAAAATTAGTATAATTAGTAATTAATTAATAAAAATTATTTAAAAACTCAAAAAAAAATATTTTTCTTTTTCTCAAAATTTTCTTTTATCATTAGGATTGTAGAAAAGTAATTTTTATATCCGTAGGGTTAGCGTAGCGTAAATTTCATGTTTTATTTTGCGCACTCGCGTTTTATTTTAAATGACTTTTACGTTTTTTTAAGATTAGGTTACGTTCGTAAAAGTAGTTTGTAAGATAAAGAAAAACCAAAACATAAAAAAGTGATAGCTTATATTTAAGCCCTTTTTGCTTATTTATATGCAAACTCTGATTTTAAGTTTTTAGATTACGTTTTAGGTTAACTAGGTTTCACGTTATTGTTAATATAGATTGTTTAAATCGTTCTCATTCGATTTTCCTTAGCGTAATCATTCAAAACCTTCATTACCCCTTTTCTGTCCAAATTCACCCGATCACAAACCTGTTTTGAAAACAATCCATACCTCGTCGGGACATAAAGACCCGGGAAAACCCTATACTTCTACGGAGATTGACTCTACGCTGTTTGACTTGGTTGACCATCACCTGGTCAATTAGGTTGACTGCTTTTGCCTCAATCACTTATTTGAGTGAATCTTGTTTAAACTTGTTCATATAACTTAAGTGAAGCAGAATCCACCACTGTGGACCCCACATAAGCTCATTTGAGCTTGATCTCTCCTCTGGTCAAAGAAAGTCAACTACTTAAGCTAATAAGCACTCAAATGCTTATTTTCTGAGTTCTGGTGAAAGTGTGTTTGTAAAAGTTTTTAGTTTTTAGTGTAAAAATAGTTTGGAAAAAGAAAAAACACAAAAAATCAAATTTAATTTTAGTGATAGCTTCTATTTAATAGAAATTATCTTTTTAATTTTCTTTTTAGCTTATTTATAAGCACTTTAGCATTTTTATATTTTTATTAAATCTCTTTTATATTAAAGTAATTTTTTAAATTTTTCCAGATTTTTCTTTTGTGTTTTAGTGGTTTTTAAAATTAATTTTAGTTTAACTAATTATTAAATAATAATTAAGAATTAATTAGCATAATTAGATTTTATTAAGTAACACCTAGTTTTTATAATTTTTCTAGCTTTTATATAAGTTAAAACATTTGTAGGAATTTTTTTAGAATTTCTACTGTTCATTTTCTATTTTTTAGAATATATTTAGTTTAATTGGTAATTAATTAATTATTAGAATAATAATTAGTAAATTAGTTTAAAAATACATAAAGTCAACTTTTTATGATTTTTTAGGATTCCTGTTATGGTTAATTAGATTTATAAAAATCTTCTTAATTATCTAAGTCTTTTTAGTAATTTTTAAATCTAAATTAATATAATTAGTTAATAAATAGATAATTAGTAATTAATTAATAATAAATAATTAAATAGTGTAAAAATAATTTTTCTTTTTCTTAAAATTTTCTTTATTTATTAGGATTGTAAAAATAAAAATTTCACACTCATAGCCTTTTCTGTTCATCAGTTGTACTTTCTTTCACGTTCGTTAGTGTACGTTTTTTTTATTAAAACGTACGTTTTTAAGTTTTAGATCACATCTTCTTAATCTTAATTCCAGTAACTAATCACATAGCTTTCCTAAGCTATTTCTGTTAATAATTTCCAAATAGTTCTCAAAACCACCCTTTTCTGTGAATAAACACCCGATCACAATCATGCTCAGATACAATTCACACCTCGTCGGGGTATAACGACCTGGTGATTTCCTATATTACCCGGAGATTGACTCTAGGCTGTTTGACTTTGTTGACCATTCCTTGGTCAATATAAGTTGACGGTTTAGGGCAAATCAGTCACGATTTCCAAAATCAAAACCAAGGTTTCCAAAATCAAGGTTTCCAACATCAAAATCAAGGAAACTTTAACCGGAACCAAGGTCAGGGTAATTTCAATCCCGGGAATTTTCATGGAAACAATCACAAGAATCAAGGGAATTTCCAACATCAAAACCAAGGAAATTTCAACCAAGGTCCCAATCTGAACAATCGAGCTCAAAATCTTCCTAATCCTAATCAAGCCATTGGTCCAACCGGGCCTTTATCTGATGAGTTGTTAAAGCAATTCATGAAGTCCCAAAAAGATTTGAACAAGTTGTTGGTCAGCCAGATTTCTTATATCAAGAAGTCTTTAAATGATAGACCCTCGGGCTCAGGTATTACTTTACCGAGCAACACGATCGCTCACCCGAGGGGCGATGCTAAGGCGATCACAACACGAAGTGGTGCTTCATATAATGAACCTGCGATTCCTACTACCTCTTCTCCCTCTCCTCCAAAGGTAGTGGAACGTGAACCTGAGGTAACAAAGGACAAGGTGCAAACTCCTAGCCCACAAAGTACAGCACACGTCTAACCTCAGGTTATTCCAGAAACCAGATGTAAGCCTGGAGTTGTCTTTGAACCACCAGAAACTCCAGTGGACAACCCTAAATCCAAAACTTCTATTCCTTATCCATCACGTCTCAATGAATAAAAGCTCCGCGAAAAGGCTAGTCACCAAATGGATAAATTTTTCCAAATCTTCCAAGATTTGCACTTTGACATTAGCTTCGCGGACGCTATTCTCTTGATGCCCAAGTTTGCATCAACAATCAAAAATCTATTAAGTAATAAGGAAAAACTCTTCGAGTTGGAAAGAACTCCTCTAAATGAGCACTGCTCAGCAGTTCTCTAGAAAAAGCTTCCTGAAAAGCTTGGAGACCCCGGGAAATTTCTCATTCCTTGTACTTTCCCGGGTATGGTTGAATGCTTCGCCTTAGCCGATTTAGGTGCTAGCATTAACCTGATGCCATATTCTGTGTGGAAGAAACTTTCTCTTCCCGAACTCACTCCCACGTTCATGACTTTAGAGCTTGCCGATCGTTCGATTTCTCGTCCTCTTGGCATTGCCGAGGACGTATTCGTTAAAGTGGGAAAGTTCCATTTTCCGGCAGATTTTGTGATTGTTGACTTTGATACCGATTCTAGGGTCCCTCTCATTCTTGGAAGGGGATTCCTTAGAACTGGGCGCGCTCTTATCGATGTATTTGAGCATGAGATCACATTGCATGTTGGAATGGAAGCCATTACCTTCAACCTAAATCAAACTTCGAGATACTCCTCCAATTATGATTGTGAATCGGTGTACCAAATAGATGTCATCGATGTTGCTACTAAGGAGTATGCTCAAGAGATTTTAGGTTTCTTTGATGATTCTTCGAGTGAAAACCTCACTCAATCTTCTCATCCCATCATTGCCAATTCTTCTCCTTCCCTCACTCTGTTTGAGGGAAGTGACTTCATCTTAGAAGAAATTGAGGCCTTTCTCAAAAGTGATTCGATTCCCGATGGAATCGATAACCAAGAGATTGACCCCGAGAGGGATATTCTCCTGCTTGAGAAGTTATTAAACGGAGATCCCTCTCCTCTTCTTGTTCTACCGCAACAACTTCATAAAGAGGAAGTCAAAAATGTTGAGAAAACTGATGACTTCCCTGAGGTGGAACTTAAGGACTTGCCGCCTCATCTTGAATATGCATTTCTGGAGGGTGATGATAAATTACCCGTCATAATTGCCAAAGATTTTAGCATTGAGGAAAAGGCTGCTCTCATAAAGGTTTTGAAGTCACAAAAACAAGCAATTGTTTGGCGACTCTCCGACATTAAGGGCATTGACCCTGAATTTTGTACCCACAAGATTTTAATGGAGGATGACTTCAAACCAACAGTCCAACAACAAAGAATGGTGAATCCAAAAATTCACGAGGTTATCAAACAAGAAGTTTTAAAACTTCTTGATGCCGAATTGATTTACCCTATCTCGGACAGTCCTTCGGTTAGCCCAATTCATTGTGTTCCAAAAAAGGGTGGCATTACTGTTGTCACAAACGAGGAAAATGAGTTGATTCCAACTCGATTGGTTACGGGTTGGCGTGTCTGCATTGACTATCGCAAGTTAAATGACGCCACCCGCAAAGATCATTTTCCTCAGCCCTTTATGGACCAGATGCTCGAGAGATTAGCGGGGAATGAGTACTATTGCTTCCTCGATGGTTTCTCGGGTTACTTTCAGATTCCCATTGATCCGCAAGATCAGGAAAAGACCACTTTCACGTACCCCTATGGAACTTTTGCGTATAAACGTATGCCATTTGGCTTATGTAATGCTCCGGGCACGTTTCAAAGATGTATGATGGCCATATTTTCTGACATGATCGGGAAAACTATGGAGGTCTTTATGGACGATTTTTTGGTCATTGGGGATTCGTTTCAATCATGTCTCTCCCATTTAGACAACATGCTAAAACGTTGTGAAGACACAAAGTTATGTCTAAATTGGGAGAAGAGTCACTTTATGGTCAAAGAGGGCATTGTCCTCGGCCATAAAATTTCAAAGAACGGGATTGAGGTTGACAGAGCCAAAGTGGACGTCATTGCAAAATTGCCTCATCCCACAACCGTAAAAGGTGTTAGGAGCTTTTCGGGTCATGCCGGTTTCTATCGTAGGTTTATTCAAGATTTTTCTAAAATCGCCCGGCCTATGACCCATCTCCTCGAAAAGGATGCTCCTTTTATCTTCTCCCCCGAGTGCATCGAAGCTTTTGAAACATTAAAGAAAAAGCTTACTGAGGCACCAATTCTTGTTGCCCCCGATTGGGACTTTCCCTTCAAGCTCATGTGTGATGCTAGTGATTATGCGATAGGGGCAGTCTTGGGGCAACGAAAAACAAAACATTTTCAGCATATACACTATGCCAGCAAGACTATGACCGAGGCTCAAAGTCATTACACCACAACTGAAAAAGAATTATTAGCTGTGGTGTATGCCTTTCAAAAATTTCGGCCATACTTGGTATTGACCAAGTGCATAGTGTATACGGATCACTCGGCTTTGAAGTATCTCTTTGCAAAACAAGATGCAAAGCCGAGACTCCTCCGTTGGGTTCTCCTCCTGCAAGAATTTGATATTATAATTCGTGATAAAAAAGGAGTTGAGAACCTAGCTGCTGATCATCTCTCCCGTCTTGAAAACCCTCACCAAGATGCTTTCGAGAAAAAGGAAATAAACGAAACATTTCCTCTCAAAACCCTCAATGCGGTTTCTTTTCGTGGAGACTCGATTACCCCATGGTTTTCCGATTTCGCAAATTACCATGCGGGTAACTTTGTTGTGCAAGGGGTGTCGTCCCAACAAAAAAATAAATTCTTCAAAGATGTAAAACATTACTTCTGGGACGACCCTACCTGTTCAAAATTTGCGCGCATCAAGTCATCCGGCGGTGTGTGTATGGTCAGGAAGCCACTGAAATTTTAAAGGCTTGCCAAGCTGGTCCCACGAGGGGCCACCACAATCCCAGCTACACCGCCAAAAAGGTGTTTGATTCGGGCTTTTATTGGCCCACAATCTACAAGGATGCCCAAGAATTGGTCAAGTCCTGTGACGCTTGTCAACGTCACGGGAACATTTCACAAAAGAATGAAATGCCTCATAATGCAATTCAAGTTTGTGAAATTTTTGACGTTTGGGGCATCGATTTTATGGGGCCATTTCCGTCTTCTCACGGCAACAAATACATACTTGTGGCAGTTGACTACTTGTCAAAATGGGTTGAAGCGAAAGCTTTACCCACAAATGATGCCCGAGTAGTTGTGAAATTTCTAAAAGCTCTTTTTGCCCGATTCGGAACTCCACGTGCTATTATTAGTGATCGTGGTACGCACTTCTGTAATGACAAATTCGACAAAGTCATGCAAAAGTACGGTGTGACTCACCGTCTTTCTACTGCGTACCACCCTCAAACGAGTGGACAAGTCGAAGTTTCCAATCGGGGCATTAAAAGAATTTTAGAAAGAACCGTAGGTGAAAATCGTGCATCGTGGTCAGATAAATTAGATGATGCACTCTGGGTTTTCCGTACGGCTTAGAAAACACCCATTGGGTGTACGCCTTACAAACTTGTGTACGGGAAAGCGTGCCATCTTCCGATCGAGCTTGTGCACAAAGCCTATTGGACTCTCAAGCATGCCAATTTTGACCTCAAAACTGTGGGTGATCATAGAAAACTTCAACTGAATGAATTAAACGAACTTCGCGATCAAGCTTACGAGAACTCTTTGATCTATAAAGAAAAGACAAAGAAGATTCATGACTCCAAAATCAAGAACCGCGTTTTTAATGTTAAATTTGATTGGCTCCAAACCACCTAACTTATATTGACCAAGAAATGGTCAACAAGGTCAAACAGCCTAGAGTCAATGCTCCGCGGAAGTACAGTGTTTCCCCGGGTCGTTATGTCCCGACGAGGTGTGAATTGTTATCAAACGGTTTCGTGATCGGGTGAATTTGGATGGAAAGGGGTTTGAGATTGATTAAACTAAGGAATCTACAATGAAATAGCTTAAACAAGCTATATGAATAAGACGGGAAAGTTACAAAATCCAGAAACGATTTAAACCTAAAAACGCGTACGTTACGTTTAAATAAAACGTAAATGTACAAAATAAAAAGTGAAAACAGAAATCTGAAAACACCCAGGGGGTGAAAATGACTTTTTTACAAACCTAAGGGTAAAAGAAAATTTTTAGAAAATTAAAATAAATTTTAACCCTAATTAATTATTTAATATTAATTAAATACTAATTATTACTAATTATTAATATTTAAAACACTTAAATATAATTTAATACTAATTAAATACTAGAAAAATGAAAATAAAATTTCAAAAATTATAAAATAACTAAAAATAAGTTTTAAAAATAAAAATAAGTGTTTTTGTCTTTTTGTGAATTTTCTATTAATTAATTACTAATTAAACATTAATTACCTAATTAAACTATTTTAAATTAAGAAAAATAGAAAATGAACAGTGAAAATTCTAATAAAATTTCTAAAAATGTTTTATAACATCTAAAAGCTATAAAAAAATATAAAAACTAGGTTTTACTTAATAAAAACTAATTATGCTATTTTAAACTAATTATTAATTAATAATTAATAAAACTAAGATTAATTCTAATAAATACTAAATAATAAAATAAAAATCTGAAAAAATTACTAAAAATACTTTAATATATAAGGTAATTAATAAAAATATAAAAAAGCTGAATACTTAATAAAAATATAAAAATGAAAATGAAAATTAAATTACATTAAATAGAAACTATCACTTAACTTAAATTTGATTTTTCTTGGTTTTTCTTTTACCAACCTATTTAATACCTAAAAACAAACACTTTTTGTGAAAACAAAGTTTTTTATAACTTAAAAATAAGCTGAATAGAGACAAAAGCTCATGACAGTTGACCAAGTTTGACCAAGAGGGAAAATAAGCTAAAATGGCTTAAAGTGGGACCCACAATGGATGATTCAGGTACAAATAAGCTATGAGAACTAGAATAAGCTGTAAAATTCACTTGAGGTCCACAGAATAAGCAATAAGGCACAATTAAGCACTTGTAAACTTATATAAACTCAGAAAATGGGACAAGGAGTTTGGCTTGAATCAAGTAGGACCCAGGGTGTTTCAGGTCAAACCACTGGTCAAACATTGAAGTCTACTATGGGGGGGTTGAGATGAACAAGTTTTGGGTAGTGGGGACCACTGTGGTGGCTGGAAATCACCACCAAAGGGTGGTGGTGGTGATGTCTGCTGGTGCAGCAGGGGGTTCACCTCCCCTGCAGCCTACTTTGGCTCAATGTGGGGCCCATGGGAAAAATCATAAAAATGTAAAAACTAAGGGAGCTTAAAGTTGAGCTGTTGGACAATCTATGGAAACAAGTCACAAGCCTAGAAACCTTATACAAAATTCAAAACAATTTCCTCAATATTTGGAAAAACTGAGATGAACAAACTTTGACTTTTTAAAATAAACTTGAACTTTGACTTATTTGAGTTTTGATCAGGTCTAATGAGTTTAGAAACATGTAATATGACAAATTGAAGTTAAAATAACCTAAAGGTGTAAGTTGTAAGCTAGTATGGAGGCTTATGTAACTTAATTACCACCAAAGTTAACTGTGGTGGTGGTGTTTTTGTGATTTTGACTTGTGGCAGTTTAAGACACCATTTTATGACTTACAAATCCTCTTTAGACCCTAGGTGACTAATGCAAGCAGAAAGCAACAACCAAATCAATCCTAAACACAGTGAAATGGTCTGAGCCAAACACCCCTTTTACTATCTGTGATTGATATTTAATGAAGTACTAGTGAGTATAAGTTTTCCAAACCACCAAATCTGATCTAATATTGATTAGGCAAGTTCAAAACTACACAGAAATCCAGAGATCAAACACAAACTCCAAGAGAAACACAGATTCAACAAATGGACAGTTATGAAACATTAGATTCAAATAATGATGCAAACTACTATCTTAAGCTATAAACTATCAAAGTTAAGCTAAATATTGATTAGACTACCCAACTGAAACAGAAATAAGCACTTAATTACCTAAGCTATAGTAAATTACAAAAATTTATGAAAATGCTTACATTTGATTTCCAAGTCAAAAACATGAACCAAGAGCTCAACCCACAACCTACTGCCTCCCTCAAGGCTACTAAACCATAGCAATCCACAGCCACAATCTTGCTTTCTTCAACTTCTTACTCAAGATATTGTGTCTGGAGAGGTGGATTTACTGATTTTTCTATTCTCTACTATTTTTTTGTATTTTTGAGTTTTTTAAGCTGAAACTGATTTTAAAGTTTTAAAAGCTCATGAAAGCTTGTTAGTGGTTGAGATGAGCTTAAACAACCATGAATTAACAACATTAACAACTTCAAATAAATTTGAGGTCTTTAAGGAAAAATTAATATAAACTGAAAATGAATGAGAACAATAACATTGTTATTCAAACTGTCTTGGAAATGTACTAAAAACACTTGAGAGTACAATTGAAATTTAGATTTTACAACTGGAAGTAAAATTAAACTAAGAGCTACAAGCTAAACTAAGCTATAACTACTACTACTATACTAACTGCTTTTTCTTTCTTTTTTCTTGATTAATATAGACCCATGTGGACTTCTCTGACTTTCCCACCTTCTTTTGTGACCATTGGATTGGTGATTTTGATCCTGGCCCTTCATATTATTTTTTGCGGGAAAAGTTATTTGGCAGGGTGTGGGATTGCTTGGAGTAATGCTAGGATAATTAATTAGTTTTGTTGGGTAGTAGTTTGGAGGGGGGACATGTAATGGTGAAGGTGAGTTGGAGTGATGGGGGGGAAGAGTGTTGGCAAGGTGTTGCAGGCTTAGCAGCCAAGTGGTGAGGGTGGATGTTGGTCAACGTGGGTCAAAGGAAGGGAGTATATATTTAAACGGGGTAAGGTTTGTGGTGGTGGGCTGAAATTTGAGTGGGCTGAGGTTGGGGTAGGCTAGGTGGACTGGTGGATTGGATCAGGAAGGGTGGTGATTGGTTTGTTGTTTAGATTTAAAAAGGGTTTAGGTTTATATTACAAAGGGTCCTAATTTGTTAAGCATAATAAATCACAAGGACCATTTTTGTAATTTCTGAAAACATGAGGGACCTGAATTGCACTTTCTCTAAAGCTATCACAAGGACCATAGATGCCAACTTCATTAAACCACAGACCATTTATGAATTTTTCCATTTTAAAACACCCGAGGACCAAAATTGAAATTCCAAACTTGAGGGACCAATGTTGTCAATTGTTGAAAATTGTATTTCAAGGACTTATTTTGACACTTTAAAATTCCCAAGGACCCTAGTTGACTTTTCTTCCAAAAATTCCCACTAGGGATTAATTCTGCCAAAAGTGAAACTCCAGGGACTAAATTGTAATTTTTCAAAACTTTTATGATTTTTCACCAAAGGACAAAATATGACAACTTATGATTGTAAAAGGACCTTTGGTGATAATTTTCCATGTTTTGAATGACTAGGGACTAGTTTTGTAATTTTATGAAAGTTGGGGGACTGAAACTGCCAATTATGCAAACTTTGTACGTTTTTCATTTGTTTTTACTCATTTTGCATCTGAAACATATAAAACAAAATTTTGGAATATTTTTAGTATTTTGATGCATTATTGAGTGTTTTTGTATGTTTTGCAGTTCAGATTAGACCAAAAATGATGAGTGTTTGAGCACTCATCAATCCCCCACACTAAACTATTGCTAGTCCCTAGCAATACTGTTTTGAAAACTTGATGGATTTGAAAAACTCTTTACCAAAAGCCATCACTTCTGGAGTAGCCAGGTGTTAGAACTATGGCACACCTGATAACCGTGTGATTTTGAGCAAACCACCAGCTGTCAACGGATTTGATTTGTCTTTACCAGGAGCCGTTTGCTTCTGGACTAGCCAGCTCTTGATGGAATAGTCAACATCTTGGTGAGCTGATTACCAATTATGGATTTTCCACGGCCTTTACCACAAGCCATAATCTTGCGGGCTAGCCAACTCATTTGTTTTTGGGGAGTTGAGGAACCGTACAATTTTGGGCAAATTGCAAGCCGTAAACGGATTTGAGATGTCTTTACCAAGAGCCGTTTGCTCCTGGACTAGCCAATCCCTTTTGTCGGTTAGACAAGGCAGACTGATTACCACAAAAATTTTGAAGCACCAGTGAAAAATTTTTGAAAAATTTTTGAATTTTTGGCTAAAAACGGGGGTATTATATAGGAAAATGTGATAAAATTCGATAGAATAGCGAAATACCCCCCCCCCCCCCCACACTTAGCATGAATATTGTCCTCAATATTCAAAGTCCCGGCTATTATGCCGACATTTTGAACGTAAAAGGGCAACATTACAGGCTAAGCGTGGAAAACACCATTTTGTATTTTCACTCATTTGTAACCATAGCATGGGGGACTCCCCCACACTTAGGGTGAAAACCCTATATGCATGCTATTGTTTTTGTTTACCGAGTCGCTAGCTTGACTCGACCCCTAATTCATTTGTCATTGGGGAAGCATGATGTGGAAGAAACAATCTCAATCGGACTTTCATTCAAGATGTTTGGACAAACATTTGAAGCACGTGAAAGTTCCACACCGATGAGATAAGTATCCGGCTCAAGATAATGATATACGAAAATGCCGGGATCAAAGATGGTGTCCTCACTCCCGAAGGAGTGAAGAAGAGGAGAAATCACCTGGTAGGTGAAGGAAAGAAGAGAGATCTGAATAGCAATTAAGATAAGAACTTCCTCCTCAAGAAATGTATATTCAAGTGGAGGAGGCAAGTCCTTGAGCTTGATCTCAGGAAATTTATCAGTTTCCTCAACTGATTTGATTTCCTCATTATGAAGTTGTTTGGGTGGGAGAGGGGGGAATGAATCTTCATTTAACAAACTCTCTAGAAAAAGAATGTCCCCCTCAGGATCAAGATAATTATCATCAACTTCATATGAAATTGAACTATCTTCAGGAAGAAAAGCCTCGAATTCGTCCAGATCATTTTCACTTTCCGGAGTAAGTGGATTGATCTGAGTAAGTTCAATCGAAGGATCACGAGTAAGTAAGAATTCTAACTCTCTCAAATCCGCATCAAAGTCAAAGACTTCATTTTCATCCCTTGGTGGGATGGGATCCATATGAGAGAGTTCATCAGCGAACTCTTCAAGAAGAAAGTCAACATCAGAGTGTAGAAGTGATGCATCAACAAATTCAATGTCTCCATAAGATAAACAATCATCACTGGAATCAGAGACAGTCTCAATTTGATCATTTGGATTATTAGGGGTGGAAAGAATATCACACACTTGATCGAAAGTCCCCTGTGACTCTCTCGGGATTGGGACAAGGATCTCAACACTAAACTTTATTAATTCGTCCGATTCCTTATTAGGAACAATGCTAAGATGCTTATCCCCCATGTTAAGAGAGTGAGTGTGAACTTCGGGTGTGATAACAATAGACTGAGGGAGATGAGAGGAGCTAGCATTCATGGAATTTTCAAGTTCCATTTGTTCAACAGCTAGTAATTTCCCCATCTCATTATTTTCTCCCTGATTTACAATGGGAGGAATCACAAATGATGAATCTGATGAACCCTTATAAAATTGAAGGATATCAAGGGTGTCTTCAATATCACTATCATCATCACAGTCTAGAAGAGCAGCTTGACGAAATTTGGCACGTGTTATAGCTGCTTGTTCTAATACAAGTAATTCTTCCACGCTAAATTCGTTTCTAGCCTCTAGTTCTTCAGCAAGTAATTCTGCCCTAGATTTCTCACGAGAGTCTCGAAACGGTGTAGTAACCAACTCCTCCTTAAGTTCTTTTAAAATATCAAGAGCCTTTAGTAAAAGGTCTTGCTCAGTTTCTTGAGGAGTTGTGTGAATCATATCGTACTGTGGAGGTGGGTCTGAAAACGAATAGTCGTAATCGTTACAAGGAAATGGATTCCTTATTTGACAATCCGAGCTAGAGTGTGGACCTCCACAGTAATCACAACAGTGAAACTGATGTGGCTGTGGGTGACAAGTGCTAGAGTTATAATCGTTACCAGGAAACTGCTCATAGACAAGCGTGTTTCCCGATTGACAATCAGAACTGTAATGTGAACCACCATAGTACTCACAACAGTAAAACTGCTGAGACTGATGGTGTGGTAACTGGTGGAATGAATCAGTCGTGTCATGGTAGGAATAGGGATTCTGGTTATAGACAGACCCATTTCCCGACTCTACCATGCCACAGCTGGGGCAATTGCCACCATTATGAAGATTACCATACCACTGGAAAACCAGAAAGTGTGGATGAGACATAGAAAGAATCAAAAGTGTATATAGGGGTAGGGATGAAGAATCAAAGGTGTAGAGGGTAAAGGTGAATATTTTTGGGGTTTTGGAAATACATTTTGTACAAATGAGAAGGAAAATCTTTTTGTGTTTTTTTTTTGTGTTCGTTGAAAACTGAGTTTAAAAAGTTTTCGTGAACGGTTTTGTTTTGAAAACAAGAAAATATGAACAAAGGATTGATAAATGTACAATGGAACGAATTCCAAAGTCACTAATCAGAAAAACCGTTTAGATAAACGCGCACAACCTCCCCGGTAGCGGCGCCAAAAATTTGATTGGCTCCAAACCACCTAACTTATATTGACCAAGGAATGGTCAACAAGGTCAAACAGCCTAGAGTCAATGCTCCGCGGAAGTACAGTGTTTCCCCGGGTCGTTATGTCCCGACGAGGTGTGAATTGTTATCAAACGGTTTCATGATCGGGTGAATTTGGATGGAAAGGGGTTTGAGATTGATTAAACTAAGGAATCTACAATGAAATAGCTTAAACAAGCTATATGAATAAGACGAGAAAGTTACAAAATCCAGAAACGATTTAAACCTAAAAACGCGTACGTTACGTTTAAATAAAACGTAAACGTACAAAATAAAAAGTGAAAACAGAAATCTGAAAACACCCAGGGGGTGAGAATGACTTTTTTACAAACCTATGGGTAATAGAAAATTTTTAGAAAATTAAAATAAATTTTAACCCTAATTAATTATTTAATATTAATTAAATACTAAATATTACTAATTATTAATATTTAAAACACTTAAATATAATTTAACACTAATTATATACTAGAAAAATGAAAATAAAATTTCTAAAATTATAAAATAACTAAAAATAAGTTTTAAAAATAAAAATAAGTGTTTTTGTCTTTTTGTGAATTTTCTATTAATTAATTACTAATTAAACATTAATTACCTAATTAAACTATTTTAAATTAAGAAAAATAGAAAATGAACAGTGAAAATTCTAATAAAATTTCTAAAAATGTTTTATAACATATAAAAGCTATAAAAAATATAAAAACTAGGTTTTACTTAATAAAAACTAATTATGCTATTTTAAACTAATTATTAATTAATAATTAATAAAATTAAGATTAATTCTAATAAATACTAAATAATAAAATAAAAATCTGAAAAAGTTACTAAAAATACTTTAATATATAAGCTAATTAATAAAAATGTCAAAAAGCTAAATACTTAATAAAAATATAAAAATGAAAATTAAAATTAAATTACATTGAATAGAAACTATCACTTAATTTAAATTTGATTTTTCTTAATTTTTCTTTTACCAACCTATTTAATACCTAAAAACAAACACTTTTTGTGAAAACAAGTTTTTTATAACTTAAAAATAAGCTGAATAGAGACAAAAGCTCATGACAGTTGACCAAGTTTGACCAAGAGGGAAAATAAGCTAAAATGGCTTAAAGTGGGACCCACAATGGATGATTCAGGTACAAATAAGCTATGAGAACTAGAATAAGCTGTAAAATTCACTTGAGGTCCACAGAATAAGCAATAAGGCACAATTAAGCACTTGTAAACTTATATAAACTCAGAAAATGGGACAAGGAGTTTGGCTTGAATCAAGTGGGACCCAGGGTGTTTCAGGTCAAACCACTGGTCAAACATTGAAGTCTACTATGGGGGGGTTGAGATGAACAAGTTTTGGGTAGTGGGGACCACTGTGGTGGCTGGAAATCACCACCAAAGGGTGGTGGTGGTGATGTCTGCTGGTGCAGCAGGGGGTTCACCTCCCCTGCAGCCTACTTTGGCTCAATGTGGGGCCCATGGGAAAAATCATAAAAATGTAAAAACTAAGGGAGCTTAAAGTTGAGCTGTTGGACAATCTATGGAAACAAGTCACAAGCCTAGAAACCTTATACAAAATTCAAAACAATTTCCTCAATATTTGGAAAAACTGAGATGAACAAACTTTGACTTTTTAAAATAAACTTGAACTTTGACTTATTTGAGTTTTGATCAGGTCTAATGAGTTTAGAAACATGTAATATGACAAATTGAAGTTAAAATAACCTAAAGGTGTAAGTTGTAAGCTAGTATGGAGGCTTATGTAACTTAATTACCACCAAAGTTAACTGTGGTGGTGGTGTTTTTGTGATTTTGACTTGTGGCAGTTTAAGACACCATTTTATGACTTTCAAATCCTCTTTAGACCCTAGGTGACTAATGCAAGCAGAAAGCAACAACCAAATCAATCCTAAACAGAGTGAAATGGTCTGAGCCAAACACCCCTTTTACTATCTGTGATTGATATTTAATGAAGTACTAGTGAGTATAAGTTTTCCAAACCACCAAATCTGATCTAATATTGATTAGGCAAGTTCAAAACTACACAGAAATCCAGAGATCAAACACAAACTCCAAGAGAAACACAGATTCAACAAATGGACAGTTATGAAACATTAGATTCAAATAATGATGCAAACTACTATCTTAAGCTATAAACTATCAAAGTTAACCTAAATATTGATTAGACTACCCAACTGAAACAGAAATAAGCACTTAATTACCTAAGCTATAGTAAATTACAAAAAATTATGAAAATGCTTACATTTGATTTCCAAGTCAAAAACATGAACCAAGAGCTCAACCCACAACCTACTGCCTCCCTCAAGGCTACTAAACCATAGCAATCCACAGCCACAATCTTGCTTTCTTCAACTTCTTACTCAAGATATTGTGTCTGGAGAGGTGGATTTACTGATTTTTCTATTCTCTACTATTTTTTTGTATTTTTGAGTTTTTTAAGCTGAAACTGATTTTAAAGTTTTAAAAGCTCATGAAAGCTTGTTAGTGGTTGAGATGAGCTTAAACAACCATGAATTAACAACATTAACAACTTCAAATAAATTTGAGGTCTTTAAGGAAAAATTAATATAAACTGAAAATGAATGAGAACAATAACATTGTTATTCAAACTGTCTTGGAAATGTACTAAAAACACTTGAGAGTACAATTGAAATTTAGATTTTACAACTGGAAGTAAAATTAAACTAAGAGCTACAAGCTAAACTAAGCTATAACTACTACTACTATACTAACTGCTTTTTCTTTCTTTTTTCTTGATTAATATAGACCCATGTGGACTTCTCTGACTTTCCCACCTTCTTTTGTGACCATTGGATTGGTGATTTTGATCCTGGCCCTTCATATTATTTTTTGCGGGAAAAGTTATTTGGCAGGGTGTGGGATTGCTTGGAGTAATGCTAGGATAATTAATTAGTTTTGTTGGGTAGTAGTTTGGAGGGGGGACATGTAATGGTGAAGGTGAGTTGGAGTGATGGGGGGGAAGAGTGTTGGCAAGGTGTTGCAGGCTTAGCAGCCAAGTGGTGAGGGTGGATGTTGGTCAACGTGGGTCAAAGGAAGGGAGTATATATTTAAACGGGGTAAGGTTTGTGGTGGTGGGCTGAAATTTGAGTGGGCTGAGGTTGGGGTAGGCTAGGTGGACTGGTGGATTGGATCAGGAAGGGTGGTGATTGGTTTGTTGTTTAGATTTAAAAAGGGTTTAGGTTTATATTACAAAGGGTCCTAATTTGTTAAGCATAATAAATCACAAGGACCATTTTTGTAATTTCTGAAAACATGAGGGACCTGAATTGCACTTTCTCTAAAGCTATCACAAGGACCATAGATGCCAACTTCATTAAACCACAAACCATTTATGAATTTTTCCATTTTAAAACACCCGAGGACCAAAATTGAAAAGTTTCCAAACTTGAGGGACCAATATTGTCAATTGTTGAAAATTGTATTTCAAGGACTTATTTTGACACTTTAAAATTCCCAAGGACCCTAGTTGACTTTTCTTCCAAAAATTCCCACCAGGGATTAATTCTGCCAAAAGTGAAACTCTAGGGACTAAATTGTAATTTTTCAAAACTTTTATGATTTTTCACCAAAGGACAAAATATGACAACTTATGATTGTAAAAGGACCTTTGGTGATAATTTTCCATATTTTGAATGACTAGGGACTAGTTTTGTAATTTTATGAAAGTTGGGGGACTGAAACTGCCAATTATGCAAACTTTGTACGTTTTTCATTTGTTTTTACTCATTTTGCATCTGAAACATATAAAACACAATTTTGGAATATTTTTAGTATTTTGATGCATTATTGAGTGTTTTTGTATGTTTTGCAGTTCAGATTAGACCAAAAATGATGAGTGTTTGAGCACTCATCAACCCCCACACTAAACTATTACTAGTCCCTAGCAATACTGTTTTGAAAACTTGATGGATTTGAAAAACTCTTTACCAAAAGCCATCACTTCTGGAGTAGCCAGGTGTTAGAATTGTGGCACACTTGATAACCGTGTGATTTTTAGCAAACCACCAGCTGTCAACGGATTTGATTTGTCTTTACCAGGAGCCGTTTGCTTCTGGGCTAGCCAGCTCTTGATGGAATAGTCAACATCTTGGTGAGCTGATTACCAATTATGGATTTTCCACGGCCTTTACCACAAGCCATAATCTTGCGGGCTAGCCAACTCATTTGTTTTTGGGGAGTTGAGGAACCGTACAATTTTGGGCAAATTGCAAGCCGTAAACGGATTTGAGATGTCTTTACCAAGAGCCGTTTGCTCCTGGACTAGCCAATCCCTTTTGTCGGTTAGACAAGGCGGACTGATTAACACAAAATTTTTGAAGCACCAGTGAAAAATTTTTGAAAAATTTTTGATTTTTTTGCTAAAAACGGGGGTATTATATAGTAAAATGTGATAAAATTCGCTAGAATAGCGAAATACCCCCCCCCCCCCCCCCACACACACTTAGCATGAATATTGTCCTCAATATTCAAAGTCACGGCTATTATGCCGACATTTTGAACGTAAAAGGGCAACATTACAAGCTAAGCGTGGAAAACACCATTTTGTATTTTCACTCATTTGTAACCATAGCATGGGGGACTCCCCCACACTTAGGGTGAAAACCCTATATGCATGCTATTGTTTTTGTTTACCGAGTCGCTAGCTTGACTCGACCCCTAATTCATTTGTCATTGGGGAAGCATGATGTGGAAGAAACAATCTCAATCGGACTTTCATTCAAGATGTTTGGACAAACATTTGAAGCACGTGAAAGTTCCACACCGATGAGATAAGTATCCGGCTCAAGATAATGATATATGAAAATGCCGGGATCAAAGATGGTGTCCTCACTCCCGAAGGAGTGAAGAAGAGGAGAAATCACCTGGTAGGTGAAGGAAAGAAGAGAGATTTGAATAGCAATTAAGATAAGAACTTCCTCCTCAAGAAATATATATTCAAGTGGAGGAGGCAAGTCCTTGAGCTTGATCTCAGGAAATTTATCAGTTTCCTCAACTGATTTGATTTCCTCATTATGAAGTTGTTTGGGTGGGAGAGGGGGGAATGAATCTTCATTTAACAAACTCTCTAGAAAAAGAATGTCCCCCTCAGGATCAAGATAATTATCATCAACTTCATATGAAATTGAACTATCTTCAGTAAGAAAAGCCTCGAATTCGTCCAGATCATTTTCACTTTCCCGAGTAAGTGGATTGATCTGAGTAAGTTCAATCGAAGGATCACGAGTAAGTAAGAATTCTAACTCTCTCAAATCCGCATCAAAGTCAAAGACTTCATTTTCATCCCTTGGTGGGATGGGATCCATATGAGAGAGTTCATCAGCGAACTCTTCAAGATGAAAGTCAACATCAGAGTGTAGAAGTGATGCATCAAAAAATTCAATGTCTCCATAAGATAAACAATCGTCACTGGAATCAGAGACAGTCTCAATTTGATCATTTGGATTATTAGGGGTGGAAAGAATATCACACACTTGATCGAAAGTCCCCTGTGACTCTCTCGAGATTGGGACAAGGATCTCAACACTAGACTTTATTAATTCGTCCGATTCCTTATTAGGAACAGTGCTAAGATGCTCATCCCCCATGTTAAGAGAGTGAGTGTGAACTTCGGGTGTGATAACAATAGACTGAGGGAGATGAGAGGAGCTAGCATTCATGGAATTTTCAAGTTCCATTTGTTCAACGGCTAGTAATTTCCCCATCTCATTATTTTCTCCCTAATTTACAATGGGAGGAATCACAAATGATGAATCTGATGAACCCTTATAAAATTCAAGGATATCAAGGGTGTCTTCAATATCACTATCATCATCACAGTCTAGAAGAGCAGCTTGACGAAATTTGGCACGTGTTATAGCTGCTTGTTCTAAGACAAGTAATTCTTCCACGCTCAATTCGTTTCTAGCCTCTAGTTCTTCAGCAAGTAATTCTGTCATAGATTTCTCACGAGAGTCTCGAAACGGTGTAGTAACCAACTCCTCCTTAAGTTCTTTTAAAATATCAAGAGCCTTTAGTAAAAGGTCTTGCTCAGTTTCTTGAGGAGTTGTGTGAATCATATCGTACTGTGGAGGTGGGTCTGAAAATGAATAGTCGTAATCGTTACAAGGAAATGGATTCCTTGTTTGACAATCCGAGCTAGAGTGTGGACCTCCACAGTAATCACAACAGTGAAACTGATGTGGCTGTGGGTGACAAGTGCTAGAGTTATAATCGTTACCAAGAAACTGCTCATAGACAAGCGTGTTTCCCGATTGACAATCAGAACTGTAATGTGAACCACCACACTACTCACAACAGTAAAACTGCTGAGACTGATGGTGTGGTAACTGGTGGAATGAATCAGTCGTGTCATGGTAGGAATAAGGATTCTGGTTATAGACAGACCCATTTCCCGACTCTACCATGCCACAGCTGGGGCAATTGCCACCATTATGAAGATTACCATACCACTGGAAAACCAGAAAGTGTGGATGAGACATAGAAAGAATCAAAAGTGTATATAGGGGTAGGGATGAAGAATCAAAGGTGTGAGAGGGTAAAGGTGAATATTTTTGGGGTTTTGGAAATACATTTTGTACAAATGAGAAGGAAAATCTTTTTGTGTTTTTTTTTTGTGTTCGTTGAAAACTGAGTTTAAAAAGTTTTCGTGAACGGTTTTGTTTTGAAAACAAGAAAATATGAACAAAGGATGGATAAATGTACAATGGAACGAATTCCAAAGTCACTAATCAGAAAAACCGTTTAGATAAACGCGCACAACCTCCCCGGCAGCGGCGCCAAAAATTTGATTGGCTCCAAACCACCTAACTTATATTGACCAAGGAATGGTCAACAAGGTCAAACAGCCTAGAGTCAATGCTCCGCGGAAGTACAGTGTTTCCCCGGGTCGTTATGTCCCGACGAGGTGTGAATTGTTATCAAACGGTTTCGTGATCGGGTGAATTTGGATGGAAAGGGGTTTGAGATTGATTAAACTAAGGAATCTACAATGAAATAGCTTAAACAAGCTATATGAATAAGACGGGAAAGTTACAAAATCCAGAAACGATTTAAACCTAAAAACGCGTACGTTACGTTTAAATAAAACGTAAATGTACAAAATAAAAAGTGAAAACAGAAATCTGAAAACACCAAGGGGTGAAAATGACTTTTTTACAAACCTAAGGGTAAAAGAAAATTTTTAGAAAATTAAAATAAATTTTAACCCTAATTAATTATTTAATATTAATTAAATACTAATTATTACTAATTATTAATATTTAAAACACTTAAATATAATTTAACACTAATTAAATACTAGAAAAATGAAAATAAAATTTCTAAAATTATAAAATAACTAAAAATAAGTTTTAAAAATAAAAATAAGTGTTTTTGTCTTTTTGTGAATTTTCTATTAATTAATTACTAATTAAACATTAATTACCTAATTAAACTATTTTAAATTAAGAAAAATAGAAAATGAACAGTGAAAATTCTAATAAAATTTCTAAAAATGTTTTATAACATATAAAAGTTATAAAAAATATAAAAACTAGGTTTTACTTAATAAAAACTAATTATGCTATTTTAAACTAATTATTAATTAATAATTAATAAAACTAAGATTAATTCTAATAAATACTAAATAATAAAATAAAATTCTGAAAAAATTACTAAAAATACTTTAATATATAAGGTAATTAATAAAAATATAAAAAAGCTAAGTACTTAATAAAAATATAAAAATTAAAATTAAAATTAAATTACATTAAATAGAAACTATCACTTAATTTAAATTTGATTTTTCTTGGTTTTTCTTTTACCAACCTATTTAATACCTAAAAACAAACACTTTTTGTGAAAACAAGTTTTTTATAACTTAAAAATAAGCTGAATAGAGACAAAAGCTCATGACAGTTGACCAAGTTTGACCAAGAGGGAAAATAAGCTAAAATGGCTTAAAGTGGGACCCACAATGGATGATCCAGGTACAAATAAGCTATGAGAACTAGAATAAGCTGTAAAATTCACTTGAGGTCCACAGAATAAGCAATAAGGCACAATTAAGCACTTGTAAACTTATATAAACTCAGAAAATGGGACAAGGAGTTTGGCTAGAATCAAGTGAGACCCAGGGTGTTTCAGGTCAAACCACTGGTCAAACATTGAAGTCTACCATGGGGGGGGTTGAGATGAACAAGTTTTGGGTAGTGGGGACCACTGTGGTGGCTGGAAATCACCACCAAAGGGTGGTGGTGGTGATGTCTGCTGGTGCAGCAGGGGGTTCACCTACCCTGCAGCCTACTTTGGCTCAATGTGGGGCCCATGGGAAAAATCATAAAAATGAAAAAACTAAGGGAGCTTAAAGTTGATCTGTTGAACAATCTATGGAAACAAGTCACAAGCCTAGAAACCCTATACAAAATTCAAAACAATTTCCTCAATATTTGGAAAAACTGAGATGAACAAACTTTGACTTTTTAAAATAAACTTGAACTTTGACTTATTTGAGTTTTGATCAGGTCTAATGAGTTTAGAAACATGTAATATGACAAATTGAAGTTAAAATAACCTAAAGGTGTAAGTTGTAAGCTAGTATGGAGGCTTATGTAACTTAATTACCACCACAGTTAACTGTGGTGGTGGTGTTTTTGTGATTTTGACTTGTGGCAGTTTAAGACACCATTTTATGACTTTCAAATCCTCTTTAGACCCTAGGTGACTAATGCAAGCAGAAAGCAACAACCAAATCAATCCTAAACACAGTGAAATGGTCTGAGCCAAACACCCCTTTTACTATCTGTGATTGATATTTAATGAAGTACTAGTGAGTATAAGCTTTCCAAACCACCAAATCTGATCTAATATTGATTAGGCAAGTTCAAAACTACACAGAAATCCAGAGATCAAACACAAACTCCAAGAGAAACACAGATTCAACAAATGGACAGTTATGAAACATTAGATTCAAATAATGATGCAAACTACTATCTTAAGCTATAAACTATCAAAGTTAAGCTAAATATTGATTAGACTACCCAACTGAAACAGAAATAAGCACTTAATTACCTAAGCTATAGTAAATTACAAAAATTTATGAAAATGCTTACATTTGATTTCCATGTCAAAAACATGAACCAAGAGCTCAACCCACAACCTACTGCCTCCCTCAAGGCTACTAAACCATAGCAATCCACAGCCACAATCTTGCTTTCTTCAACTTCTTTTTACTGATTTTTCTATTCTCTACTATTTTTTTGTATTTTTGAGTTTTTTAAGCTGAAACTGATTTTAAAGTGTTAAAAGCTCATGAAAGCTTGTTAGTGGTTGAGATGAGCTTAAACAACCATGAATTAACAACATTAACAACTTCAAATAAATTTGAGGTCTTTAAGGAAAAATTAATATAAACTGAAAATGAATGAGAACAATAACATTGTTATTCAAACTGTCTTGGAAATGTACTAAAAACACTTGAGAGTACAATTGAAATTTAGATTTTACAACTGGAAGTAAAATTAAACTAAGAGCTACAAGCTAAACTAAGCTATAACTACTACTACTATACTAACTGCTTTTTCTTTCTTTTTTCTTGATTAATATAGACCCATGTGGACTTCTCTGAATTTCCCACCTTCTTTTGTGACCATTGGATTGGTGATTTTGATCCTGGCCCTTCATATTATTTTTGGCGGGAAAAGTTATTTGGCAGGGTGTGGGATTGCTTGGAGTAATGCTAGGATAATTAATTGGTTTTGTTGGGTAGTAGTTTAGAGGGGGGACATGTAATGGTGAAGGTGAGTTGGAGTGATGGGGGGGGGGAAGAGTGTTGGTAGGGTGTTGCAGGCTTAGCAGCCAAGTGGTGAGGGTGGATGTTGGTCAACATGGGTCAAAGGAAGGGAGTATATATTTAAACGGGGTAAGGTTTGTGGTGGTGGGCAGAAATTTGAGTGGGCTGAGGTTGGGGTAGGCTAGGTGGACTGGTGGATTGGATCAGGAAGGGTGGTGATTGGTTTGTTGTTTAGATTTAAAAAGGGTTTAGGTTTATATTACAAAGGGTCCTAATTTGTTAAGCATAATAAATCACAAGGACCATTTTTGTAATTTCTGAAAACATGAGGGACCTGAATTGCACTTTCTCCAAAGCTATCACAAGGACCATAGATGCCAACTTCATTAAACCACATACCATTTATGAATTTTTCCATTTTAAAACACCCGAGGACCAAAATTGAAAAGTTTCCAAACTTGAGGGACCAATATTGTCAATTGTTGAAAATTGTATTTCAAGGACTTATTTTGACACTTTAAAATTCCCAAGGACCCTAGTTGACTTTTCTTCCAAAAATTCCCACCAGGGATTAATTCTGCCAAAAGTGAAACTCCAGGGATTAAATTGTAATTTTTCAAAACTTTTATGATTTTTCACCAAAGGACAAAATATGACAACTTATGATTGTAAAAGGACCTTTGGTGATAAGTTTCCATATTTTGAATGACTAGGGACTAGTTTTGTAATTTTATGAAAGTCGGGGGACTGAAACTGCCAATTATGCAAACTTTGTACGTTTTTCATTTGTTTTTACTCATTTTGCATCTGAAACATATAAAACACAATTTTGGAATATTTTTAGTATTTTGATGCATTATTGAGTGTTTTTGTATGTTTTGCAGTTCAGATTAGACCAAAAATGATGAGTGTTTGAGCACTCATCAGTGATCGAGTTCTTTTTTTCAACTCTAGACTCAAGATCTTCTCGGGAAAGCTAAAAACCCGTTGGACTGGTCCATTCACTATCGCAAAGGTTTATCCTTATGGCACCATCGAATTATCTCAAAATGACGGTCCGAATTTCAAAGTGAATGGACATCGATTGAAACATTACTTTGGAGAGGACATACCATCAATGGTTGTCCCGGATCTCCAAAATTTCCCCAAGGACAATTGAATTTAGTGATCGAGTCAAGCTAGCGACTTGATGAACAAAAACAATAGCACAATACGGGTTTTCACCCGTATCTCTGATTTCTATCTACTTTCTACCATCTTAGTGTGGGGGAATGGCCAACCCCCCGCTGTTTGAAAATGTATATATGTATATAAGTTCCAAAAAAAATGTGTGTGTATATATAGAAATAAAGTGAAATATGGTGTTTCCACAGTTAGATTCGAATATTGGCTTCTTCCGTTCAAAGAGTCGGCATAATAGCCGGAACTTTGAATATTGAGGTCAATATTCATCTAAGTGTGTGGGGGGGGGGGGGGGGGGGGGAATTCTAGCGAATTTTATCACAATATATCTTCTAGTACCCCCGTTTTTGGCCAAAATTTTCAAAAATTTTTCAC
This sequence comes from Artemisia argyi, assembly GCA_030686995.1. NCBI lineage: Eukaryota > Viridiplantae > Streptophyta > Magnoliopsida > Asterales > Asteraceae > Artemisia > Artemisia argyi. The sequence goes on along the minus strand of CM060686.1, from coordinate 72,604,193 downwards.
TTTATTTCAAATTTTTTGTGGTTATCAGTCCGCCATGTCTAACTGACAAAGGGATTGGCTAATCCAGGAGCAAACGGCTCTTGGTAAAGATATCTTAAATCCGTTGACGGCTTGAAATTTGCCTAAAATTGTATGGTATCTCAACTCGCCATATCCTAAAAAGTGAATAAGTTGGCAAGCCCGCAAGATTATGGCATGTGGTAAAGGCAGTGGAAAAACCATAATTGGTAATCAGCTCACCAAGATGTCGACTGTGTCCATCAAGAGTTGGCTAGTCCAGGAGCAAACGGCTCTTGGTAAAGACAAATCAAAACCGTTGAAAGTTGGTGGTTTGCTAAAAATCACATGGTTATCAAGTGGACCATAGTTCTTACTTGAATCGAAACACTTGGCTACTCCAGAAGTGATGGCTTTTGGTAAAGAGATTTCAAATTCATCAAGTTTTCTAAAAAGATTGCTAGGGACTAGCAATAGTTTAGTGTGGGAGATTGATGAGGGCTCAAACACTCATCAATTTTGTCATATTTAAACTGCCAAAACATACAAAAACAATCAAAAAGTTATCAAAATACTTACATTATCCCAGGGATTGTGTTTTATGTGTTTTAAAAGAAAATGAGCAAAAACAAATGAAAAAATATCAAAGTTTGCAATATTGGCAGTTTCAGTCCCCCAAGTTTCAAAACTTGTCAAAAATAGTCCCTATGCATTTATTTTGAAAGGAAAAGTCAACCCAAGCTTTTGAAAGTCAAATATTACAAAATATGATACTTGGGTCATAAGTTTCCAAATTTACATGTTTGGTCCTTAAGATTTCAAATTGGGAAATACACTACTTCAGCCCCTCATCTTTGGAGAATTGACAAAAATTGTCCTTGTGATTCAATAAATACCAAACGGACTCCTTTTATTATTTTAACCCCAAAACAAATCCACCCCAAAACCAAAGCCTGGTCCAAATCCAATATCCAAGCCCATCTCCACCCAGGCCCAGCCCCTTTTTAATATTATGCAGGGTCAAACGGTCAAAGGGTTAAACCTCCCTTTGACCCGTCTTCCTCCCAACACCCCAACGCAAAACCAGGATACCATGTCCCCCTCTCTCCACCTTTCCAACCAATAGCCCCCCACAATTAATAAGCCGCACCAACCAAACCAACCCCTACCACCACCACAATAAATGCTCTCACCAATACCACTAATTTGATACGTTTGTTTTTTGGCGGGAAAAATGAAATCAACGGCTAGGATGGCTTAAAGGTTCAATTGAAGGATGGGATTTGGTCAAGGGTCAGAGAGGAAGCCTTGGGAAGTGATATATTTCAAAAAGAAGCCATGTGGGAAGGAGGGTAGCCTATCTTAGCCTCGTTATATATATGTATGCTCATATGAGCCCAAAAAGTGTGTAATATTGTAATCTTAGTTAATGTAAGGTTTAGTTTATCTTCTGTAATCAAAATTCAGTCAATGAAAGTATTGCTTTAAGTTTATTTCCCATTTGCAAAATTTCAAGTTTATTTAAGAATTTCCATTTCTTGTTCAAAGATCATTAGTAACATATAACTGTTTGTACACACATATAAATCCACATGTATCTGTTTTAATAAGTTTTTCAAGTTTGTGGAATGGTTTTTACTTAAGTTTGAGTAAAACTTAAAAAATAATAGAAAAATAAAAATAAAATAAAAAATTGTGAAAGAAAAGAAGACAAGCATGGAGCATGGTGAATTTGGGATGGCCATGTGTTAGTGGCTCTGTGGAGGGCCTATAGGATTGTTCTTGGATCCTTGGTTCTTGGTCTGCTAAGCTTGGAAGGCTTTTGTAAGCTCAAAAATCCATCTTTTTAGTGAATAAGTAGTACTAGCAGCTTATATCTGTTTATTTTATTTAATTATCATTAATTAGACTAGTTGTGATCATTAGGTTGTAATTTAGAGTTGTTTGAATCAAGTTTGTTAGTTACTGTTTGTTATAGGGGGTTTGGATTTAACTGTGTGGATCACCTTGGTTGTTCTCAGTATTTGTTGCTTGTTTACTCAGCTTATTTATTGCCTAGATATACCAAGTCAAGCATAAAATAAGTCACTTATTAACAAAAAAGTCAAAATCTCATATAAAATGGTTTAAAAACCATCTGTGAAGAATTTAGAGAGGCATAAGCCTCATTTCAAGTCACTTGTACAAGTTTTTGCTTAATTTGGGCTTATTGTAGCTTATATAACTTAAACAAGTCATAAAATCAGGAATCAAAGTTCAATAAAGTCAAAACTCAAGTTTTCATAAAAAAGTCAAAATTGCCTTTTGTGAAAAATCTAATTCTGGGTTGATTTTTCTAGATTTTTGTGTTTGGAATGAGCAAGTGAAATTTGTTGTGCTTATAGTATCTCAGATGGTCTACAAGATCCCATGCTTGGCTTATTTTTGTGATTTTTTCACAAGCTTGTGCACAAGCTCAAAGTGAGCTGCAGGGGAAGCACCTCCCCTGTGCACAGACCCAGTTTCATAACCTCAACTTGAGTGGACCCCATAGGCTTAACCAGTGGGCCCCACACTTTGATTTTTAGCTTAATGGAAAGCCAATAAGCTAGGCTTTAAGACCCTGAGCTTATTTTGTAGTTTAGAAGCCATTTGGTAGGGCTGCAAGTGCCCTAAACTTTGACCCCCCTCTGAGTTAAGCTGATAACTCAGCTTTTGTACCTATATTCCAACCCCCCTCCAGGCCTAACCTGTGGGACCCAGTGACCAAGCCCTAGCTTTTTAGATAGCTTATCACCCCAACTTTATAGCTTATTACTTTGTTTGGACTTCCAGAGTCCCTAGTGGACCCCACAAGCCTCAAAAGTTGACCATTTGGACCTGTATTGGACTGTTTGGTGCTTGAATTGCTTATTGCTTACAAAGTGCTTATTTCCTGTGCTTATTGTCTGAATTTGGTTTGTTTTAAGTGGTTGCATATCTGTTTGTGGCTTATTTGTGTTCATAACAGCATTTGGTAGCTTTTGCTTATCATTCAACTCCTAATAAGCTTAAAAAGCTCAACTGCCTTCAAATAAGCTCATCAAATTGCTTATTTTTTAGTTCCATTCAAACTCCCTTCACAAAAGTTGCTTAGAAACATCCATTGAGCAAGTTTGAAACAGAAAAGTACCAAAAAGCCTAATTTGATAGAAGTGATAGCTTCTATTTAAGCCAATTGGCTTATCACCTCAGCTTACTTATAAGCTAATCCCATTTTTATAATTTTCCTAGGTTTCTGGTATGTAAACATAATTTTTGTAATTTTCTCAGATTTTTCTTGCATCATTTAGTATTTTTCTTAATTTAAATTAGTTTTTAATAATTATTAAATAGTTAATAACTAATATTAATTAATTAGAAAATCAGAAAAATATAAATTAAATTTTAAAATTAGTTTTTAGTTATTTTTAATTTACCCAAATTTTATTTTCAATTTTCTAGTGTAATTTCATAATTAATTAGAATTTAGGTTAATTTAAATAATTAAAAAGTAATTATTAATTAGTTAATAATTAGTAATAATTAATTAAAAAGTCTTAAAAATATATTTTCAGTTCTAAAATTAGTTTTATAGTATTTTAGATTTTTCTAAGTTTAAATTTTATTTTTCTAGGTTAATTTCATAATTATTTATATTTTAGGTTAATTTAATTAATTAAAATTAAATAGGAAACTAGTATTTAATTAATAGTAATTATAAAAATATTGTAAAAATTAATTTTAATTTTCCAAAAATTTTCTTTAATCATTAGGTTTGTAAAAAATATCATTTTTATACCAGTAGCCTTTTCAGATCACCTCACTCACTTTTATTTTATGTACGTTTGTTTCAGTTTTCAGTAAACGTTCGGTTTTTAGGTTTTAGTTAACTTCTTCGTAATCTAAATTTCAGTAATTAATCACATAGCTTTCCTAAGCTATTTCTGTTTATAATTTCCAAATAATTCGCATAACCACCCTTTTCTGTGAATAATCACCCGATCACAAACGTGCTCAGATACAATCCACACCTCGTCAGGGTATAACGACCTGGTGATTTCCTATATTACCCGGAGATTGACTCTAGGCTATTTGACTTTGTTGACCATTCCTTGGTCAATATAAGTTGACGGTTTAGGGCAAATCAACGGTCAACTAAGTTGAACAGGTGATGGTCAACCAAGTCAAAAGTCTAAAACCAACTAACCAAGGAGTACAGTGTATTCTCGGGTCGTTATGTCCCCACGAGGTAAGCAATTGTATTTAAAAACGTTTTAAGTGATCGGGTGATTTAACAGGAGGATTAAGAAATTGATTTGAATGATTATACTACGATATTATGATTGAAACTAACTTAGAAACACTATTATAACAATTACTGATAATCAGGTAACCTAAAAACGTTAGTTAAACCTAAAACGCGCGTTTGAATTTAAATTAAACGCAAACGCGCAAAATAAAAAGTGAAACGTGAGCAAATAAAATCCTACGAAAGTGAAAATGATATTTTTACAATACTAATGTTATAAGAAAATTTTTGGAAAATTAAAATTATTTTTACAACTATTTAATTAATTACTATTAATTAATTACTAATTATTAATTACTTTTTAATTAACTAAATTACACTAATTATTAATTAATTATGAAAATTGACTAGAAAAATGAAAATTAAATTTAGAAAAATCTAAAATATTATAAAACTAATTTTAAAACAGAAAACCTATTTTTTCTACTTTTTAATTATTTATTATTAATTAAAACTAATTATTTAATTAATTTAATCTAAATTAAAATATAAAAAATACTAAATGATCAAAGAAAAATCTAAAAAAATTACTAAAAATCTATTATGAGTACAGAAGCCTAGGAAAAAATTTAAAATTAGATGTTGCTTATAAATAAGCAGAAAATAAGCCAAAAGGGCTTAAATAGAAGCTATCACTTTAATTATTTTTGGTTTTTCTTAATTTTTCTTTTACACAACTAATTTACAACTAAAAATAAGCACTTTTTGTGAAGGCACTTTTTATGAAACTCAGAAATAAGCTCAATGCACACAAATAAGCTCAACAGTTGACTTTCTTTGACCAATCAAGGAATTAAGCTCAAATGAGCTTATGTGGGGTCCACAGTGGTGGATTCTGGTTCAAATAAGATATTTGGACAAGTTTAAGCTAAATTCACACAAATAAGCCACATGAATAAGCCAAGAAGCCAGGTTAGGCACTTTGATATCTTATTTCTTAACTGAAACTGGGACACACTTTTGGGATGATTTCATGTGGGGTCCACTGAACACAAGCTTACAAGCTTGCTAAATCTAGAAAGGTGGCCAGGAGGGGGGTTGAAAGAACCCAAGTTTGGCCAGTGGGACCCACTGAGGTGGCCAGAATCAACCACCAAAGTGGTAGTGTTGGTATGGTGATCTGCTGCATAGGGGAACCCCTTTCCCTGCTCCCCTCTTATCACGAATCTCAACATCGAATTCTTGTAGCAACAAGATCCACCGAATTAGTCGTGGCTTAGCATCCTGCTTCGCGAAGAGATATCTAAGAGCCGAGTGATCAGTGAAGACGACTGTTTTTGAAATGACAAGATATTGTCGGAATTTATCGAATGCAAATACTACGGCCAATAGTTCTTTCTCGGTGGTGGAGTAGTTCTCTTGAGCGGGATTCATGGTTTTGCTAGCGTAGTAAATAGGTTGGAAAAGCTTGTCGCGTCGTTGACCTAATACAACCCCGACAGCGAAGTCGCTAGCGTCACACATGATTTCGAATGGTAACTCCCAGTTGGGTGTGATCATGATTGGAGCTTGAGTGAGTTCCCTTTTTAAGAGATCGAATGCATCCTTGCATTCTTGGGAAAAATCGAACGGAGCATCCTTCACAAGTAATTGAGTCATTGGTCGAGCAATTTTAGAGAAATCTTTGATGAATCTCCGATAAAACCCGGCATGCCCCAAGAAGCTGCGTATTGCTTTGACAGTCGTAGGGTATGGTAACTTAGATATAGCTTCAACCTTAGCTTGGTCTACCTCTATTCCATTTCCTGAGATCTTATGTCCTAACACAATCCCTTCCTTCACCATGAAATGACATTTTTCCCAGTTTAGCACCAAGTTGGTTTCCTCGCACCATTTAAGCATCATTTCTAGATTAGCAAGACAGCGGTCGAAGGAGTTTCCGAAGACTGAAAAGTCATCCATGAACACTTCCATGCTGTCTTCCATGAGTTCGTGAAAGATTGCGGTCATGCATCGCTGGAAAGTGGCAGGGGCATTACATAGCCCAAATGGCATCCTTTTGTAGGCGAATGTTCCATAAGGGCAGGTAAACGTGGTCTTTTCTTGATCCTCAGGTGCTATGGGAATCTGAAAATATCCAGAGAATCCATCCAGAAAGCAATAGTACTCGTGTCCAGATAATCTTTCCAACATCTGATCAATGAATGGTAAGGAAAAGTGATCTTTCCTCGTGGCATCATTGAGCTTTCGATAGTCGATGCATACCCGCCATCCAGTGACAGTTCTCTGGGGCACCATCTCACCCTTGTCATTCTTTACTACAGTCATTCCACCCTTTTTAGGTACAACCTGTACAGGACTGACCCATGGGCTATCCGAGATCGGGTAAATCAATCCTGCATCTAAAAGTTTTATGACTTCTTTCTTCACTACTTCCTTAATGTTAGGGTTCACGCGCCTCTGGGGTTGCACGGTAGGTTTATAATCTTCTTCCATGAGAATCTTATGTGTGCAGAAAGTCAAGTCAATCCCCTTAATGTCGGCTACACTCCATGCAAGCACCCACTTGTATTTTTTTAGGACCTCTAAGAGTTTAACTTTTTGTTCATGTTCCAAGGAGGAGTTTATGATTACCGGGAGTTGACTTTCTCCCTGAAGAAAGGCATACTCCAAATGGTTAGGGAGTTCTTTAAGATCTACGTCAGGGGGCTCAATAATAGAAGGTTTGAGCTTGTTTTCGGGCTTTCGGAGCTCGAGCTGTTCCGTTGCCTCTTGTCTGGGGTAGAAGGAGACTGCCTTAACATCCTCCATCTTTTCTACCCCTAGCAAAGGCAGAAAGCCTTCGTCACGTAGCCAGCCTTCATCGATCCGTTCATCGACACAACTATCAATGACATCTGTGAGTTCATCTACTTCCCTGATAAAATAGAGCCAGTTGGCTGCTTCGAGGGAGAGGTCCATAGAATCCTTAATGTCGAAGGTTGTGCTATCGTCTCCCACTCGTAATGTTAATTTTCCATCGTAGACATCGATGACAGCACGAGCGGTAGCAAGAAATGGTCTACCTAAGATGATGGGTACCAAGTCATCCTCCTCCATATCCAGGATTACAAAGTCAACCGGGAATTTGAATTTCCCAACTTTGACTAGCACATTCTCGCATATCCCTACGGGGTACTTGACCGATCTATCGGCTAGTTGGATGTTCATACGGGTAGGCTTCAATCCAGAGTATCCTAGTCTACGGAACATAGAGTGGGGCATGAGATTTATACTTGCTCCTAAATTAGCAAGAGCATTCTTGATTGATAGAGGTCCTATGGAGCAAGGCAGGGTGAAGCTGCCCGGATCGTCTACCTTCTTTGGTAGCCCTCGATGGGTCACCACTGAGCATTCTTCCCCCAGGGTCACAAGACCCTCGAGTTTCTTCCTGTTGGCGAGTAGCTTTTTGAAGTATGTGCTATACTTTGGCATGTGATAGCAAGCATCAAGGAGAGGTATGGTGACAATCGAGTCTTTTAGGTATGACAAGAACCTCTTGTTATCATTCTCAGTTTTCTGGTTCCTTAATCGGGACGGGAATGGGATTCTCACAGGTTGGTTAGGCAAGGCCGATGGGGAAGGGGTCGTCACGGGCGGTTGGTCTGGGGTGCCAACGCTGACATCCTCCTCCTCCTCCCTAGGTTTGTCTAGATCGAGGGTGATGGGGGACGAGTTTGGGTAAGGAGGGTCCTTGGTTGTCGTTCCAGCTCGTGTGGTTATCGCGAGCATGGGGTCTTTTTTTCTTACTAATGGCGTTTGAAGATTATCTAGGGCTGAGTTAAGCTTGTTGAAAAATTCTCCAATACCCTCCTGCTGCTCGTCGAAAAGCTCATTAAGGCCTTTCATCTGCAAGTCTTTTTCTTGAGTGAAGTGACCAAGGTCATCTTCAAAATTGCTCCTGATTTTGAATTCAGGGCCTTCCTCCCCTTCTCTTTTCTTTACCAGATTTCCCCAAAGGGTGTAATCGTCATTTTGGTAAAAAGGCAAAAGGGAGGGATCAGCATAAATGTCCCCTCCTGACAAGCATGCATGTTCAGTTGTGGTTGCTCCTTCACATTCTTCCACCTCATGCGGGCCTCCACAGTAATCGCAGATCAAGTAAGGATTTGACAACTGTTTAGGTAATTGTGATCCAGATAGGAATTCCACTCTCTGGTGAATTTTTCTCAACCAATCCGGGGTGATTTCAGAAATGCTAACAGTCGACTCAGTTTCATCCCAAGTGTCATCCTGGTCCTGAGCATATTCTTCAATCCTATCCCATCCTTCCTCGGCACTAAGATTGGCCAATCTTCCTTTTCTAGATTGGTTAATTCCGTTTCGGTCTTTAGAGGAGATATTATCGTAGAAGATTTGGACCAAGAGCCAAAGCTCAATGCCATGATGGGGAACTTGTCATATTAAATCTTTGAATCTAGTCCACGATTTATGGAAGGGTTCATCCTTCCCCTTCCGGAAACTGAGGATCCTATCTCTGAATGCTGAGGTTTTTCCAGGTGGAAAGAACTTCTCATAGAACTTAGATATGAGTTGCTCCCATGTGAAAATAGATTCGGAAGGGAGTTTGTCATACCATTCTTGGGCTTTTTCATATAAGGTGAAAGGAAAGAATCGCAATCGGGATGTGTTTCTAGTAGCCCCATCCGTATGGATGGTGTCTACTATTTTCAGGAAGTCCTTGATGTGTTGGATTGGATTTTCCTCGTCTAGTCCGCGAAACTTACACAAACTTTTGACAAGCCAAACATCGTTTGCATGCAATACCTTGTTGGTGTGTTCGTTTGGGTAGACAATGGCGTTTGAGAAGCCACGAGAGGTTGGGGAGGAGTAGTCTTTGAGACGCTTAGGAATGGGGGTTGCGGGAGTACTAGTGTCGTCGTTGGGTTGGGATCTAGGGGTTGTGATATGGTTTTCTGAATTTTCTTCAGAGAGAGGTGCGTCAAAATCGATGGCAACGCTAGATGGTTCAGAAGTTGAGTGATATTGTCTCAATCTATGCATTTCCCTTTCGGGTTCCGCATAAGGCAAGACAAGGTTTCGAGTGGAACTACGACTCCTAGTGATCCTAAGGTTAAGGGATTCGTCATTTGCCATGATGGCAGGTGGTGAAGAGTTACGAACAAAGGCACGAAGAAATAAGATAGACTAAAGAGAATCTAAAAATAAAAAATAAAATCTTACTAGAAGGGAATCTAGCAAGTAGACCTAATAAAAAGAAATTCTAACCTATACAATAACTATACCCCTGGCTGCGGCGCCAAAAACTTGATGCGTGGGAATCGCAACAGGCTTTACCTCTCGAGGGATCTCGAGAAGCTTACAACCCTCACCAGGCAGTGTACCTGATCGTTGTAGTATAGTATAGTGACAAGTACCGGGGGATTGATCGTTCAGCTTAGGAATAGTGTCGCTAGGATTAGAAAGCCTAAATACTAGTTCTAAAGGTGGGGGATGATTATTTTTTGTGTTTTTATATTTTTTTTTAGAAAGCAAATTAAAATCTCGGGTTTTGGAAGAGTGGGCGGAATTAGTTGCTATTCAACTAACCCAATACTGAGATGCAATCAAAATAAAATACTAGAAATGAAAATAAACTAATTTATACTAAGGTTGTGAGCAGTAATTGGAGAAAATGTGTTTACTTAGATTTCACTACTCCCTAGATATCTTTTACACGTTAATTACTTGTTATAATTGCATGGATGACGGATCGTATTCCTTAATACCATTCATGGGTGGCACACATAACTCCCCAATTCTATGAGCTCTTATCTCCTCCTACACCATGCCCAGCACAACTATAGGGATTGTAAACAGTTGCTCATGCATTAAATACAACCAATAAAGACCTAGTGCGCGTTGGTTCATGTTTCTTAAGACATTCAAGCATGTTACCAATTGGAGATCTGCCAGTTTTCTTAAGCCTAACATATAAAATCATTCATCCAAGACAAGAATAAACAAGTAATCAACACATAATCAATATCTAGGTTTCATTAGATCTAAGCAAACACAAAATAGATCTAGCCTAGCATGATGGAATTAAGACAAGAACAAGATATAGACAACCAACACATAGACATATTGATTGAATTAGAAGAACACTTATCTTGATTAATCATGAAAGGTATCAAGGGGTTGGAACCCTTGAAAAACCTGTAAAGTTACACCAAAATCGTACTTAGGGTTTCTCCCCAAAACTTCTCTCTTTAAATGTGAAAAATTAGAAAACTATATATAGAAAAAGGGGTCTGACGGCGTCAAGACCAAATAGGTGACGCCGTCACCTCGCCGCCAAAACAATCCTTGGACTGCCTAGATCTACATTTGACGCCGTCAAGTACAAAACATTTCCAGGCCGTCATGACTTTTACTCTTGACGCCCTACCTTCATGACGCCGTCAAAACTCTTCTGGGTCGTCATGGAATTTTACTCTTGACGCCGTCAGGGAACTACTCTTGACGCCGTCACCTACTGTTCCCAGCATGGAAAATTAAGTCTTTGGCTTTTTCTTCACTTTTATGCTCCAAAAACGTCCGAATTGCTTCCTTTTCCAGATTTCACTCCCAAAGTATCTAAAATCACAAAAGGAACGATTTAGGGCAATATTTGATCAAATAAATTCGGATTCGGGCTTAAATGACCCCCTAAAAACGGATCATTTTTCGCCTCATCAGTAAGGATGTTGGATTTGTTTTGTATTTGGATTAATATTTAAGGGTGTCCGTTTGGTTTGTAGTTAATAAATCCCAAGGACCGAACTTGTTATTTCTTGATTTTTAAAGGGCTGAAATTTCAAACTTCCCAAGATATTACAAGGACCATTCAAACCACATTATAATTCCATAAGTCCTTATTTGAATACTTTTCCAATTTTGAAAACCTAGGGACTATATTTGCCAAATTGCAAAGTACAGGGACCAAACATGTAATTTTCTCAAACTTTTCATCCAAGGACCTATTTAGACAACCTTTAAATTCCAAAGGACTTGGGTTGACTTTTCTTTCATTTTAAACCTCCAGCGACTAGTTTTGTCAATTTTTGAAACTTGAGGGACTGAAACTGCCAATTATGCAAACTTTTTCGTTTTTCATTTGTTTTTAAACATTTTGCATCTAAAACATATAAAACACAATTCCTGGAATAATTTCTGTATTTTGATGCATTTCTGAGTGTTTTTGGATGTTTTGGCAGTTCAGATATGATAAAAATGATGAGTATTTACACACTCATCAATCCCCCACACTAAACTATTGCTAGTCCCTAGCAATCTTTTGAGAAAAACTTAATGGATTTGAATCTCTTTACCAAAATCCATTACTTCTGGAGTAGCCAAATGTATCAATTCAAGTAAGAACTATGGTCCACTTGATAACCATGTGATTTTGAGCAAACCACCAGCTGTCATCGGATTTGATTTGTCTTTACCAAAATCCGTTTGCTTCTGGACTAGCCAATTCTTGATGGAAGAGTCAACATCTTGGTGATCTGATTACCAATTATGGTTTTTCCACTGCCTTTACCACAAGCCATAATCTTGCGGGCTAGCCAACTCTTTCACTTTTTAGGATATGGCGAGTTGAGATACCATACAATTTTGGGCAAATTGTAAGCCATCAACGGATATGAGATATCTTTACCAACAGCCGTTTGCTCCTGGATTAGTCAATCCTTTTGTCGTTTAGACATGGCGGACTGATAACCACAAAAATTTTGAAATAAAGTGAAAAAATTTTGAAAATTTTGGGCCAAAAACGGGGGTTCTAGCGGATATAATGTGATAAAATTCGCTAGAATCCCCCCCCCCCCTCACACTTAGAATTGAATATTGTCCTCAATATTCAAAGTCCCGGCTTTTATGCCGATTCTTTGAACGTAAAAAGATAATATTATAAGCTAACTGTGGAAAATATCGTTTGTAATTTTTCACTTTATTTATATGTACATACAATCACACTTTTTTTTTTCAAAGATATATATATTTCAAATAGCTATAGGGGACGGCCAATCCCCCACACTAGGGTGTTAGAAAGTGGAAAGAAGTCAGAGACACGGGTGAAAACCCATGTTGTTGCTACTGTTTTTGTTTATCGAGTCGCTAGCTTGACTCGATCCCCGAATTCAATTGTCCTTGGGGAAAGTTTGGAGATCCTAGACAACCATAGATGGTATGTCCTCTCCAAAGTAATGCTTCAAACGATATCCATTCACTTTAAAATTAGGACCGTCATTTTGAGATAACTCGACGGTGCCATAAGGATAAACCTTAGCGATAGTGAATGGACCAGTCCATCGGGTTTTTAGCTTTCCCAAGAAGATCTTGAGTCTAGAATTGAAAAGAAGGACTCGATCACCAACGTTAAAAACACGGTTCTTGATTTTGGAGTCATGAATCTTCTTTGTCTTTTCTTTATAGATCAAAGAGTTCTCGTAAGCTTGATCACGAAGTTCATTTAATTCATTCAATTGAACTTTCCTATGATCACCCGCAGTTTTGAGTTCAAAATTTGCATACTTGAGGGCCCAATAGGCTTTATGCTCAAGCTCGATCGGTAGATGGCACGCTTTCTCGTACACAAGCTTGTAAGGCGTACACCCGATGGGTGTTTTGTAAGCCGTATGGAAAGCCCAAAGTGCATCATCTAATTTATCCAACCACGATGCACGATTTTCACCAACGGTTCTTTCCAAAATTCTCTTGATGCCTCGATTGGAAACTTCTACTTGTCCACTTGTTTGAGGGTGGTACGCAGTAGAAAGACGGTGAGTTACACCATACTTTTGCATGACTTTATCAAATTTGTCATTGCAAAAATGCGTACCACGATCACTAATTATAGCACGTGGAGTTCCAAATCGAGCAAAAAGAGCTTTCAAGAATTTTACAACAACTCGGGCTTCATTTGTGGGTAAAGCTTTTGCTTCAACCCATTTTGACAAAGAGTCAACAGCCACGAGTATGTATTTATTTCCATGAGATGACGGAAATGGCCCCATAAAGTCGATGCCCCATACGTCAAAGATTTCACAAACTTGTATTGCATTATATTCCTATGACGTTGACACGCGTCACAGGATTTGACTAATTCCTGGGCATCCTTGTAAATCGTGGGCCAATAGAAACCGGAGTCAAACACCTTTTTGGCGGTGTAGTTTGGATTGTGGTGGCCCCCCGTGGGACCAGCATGACAAGCCTTGAGAATTTCAGTGGCTTCTTGACCATATACACACCGCCGGATGACTTGATCCGCACAGATTTTGAAAAGGTAGGGGTCGTCCCAGAAATAATGTTTGACATCCTTAAAGAACTTGTTCTTTTGTTGGGACGACATCCCTTTTACAACAAAGTTACCCGCAAGGTAGTTTGCAAAATCGACAAACCATGGGGTAACAGAATTTCCACGAAAGGCAACCGCATTGAGTGTCTCGAGAGGGAAGGTTTCATTAATTTCCTTCTTTTCGAAGACATCTTGGTGGGGGTTTTCCAAACGGGAGAGATGATCAGCAGCAAGGTTCTCAGCTCCTTTTTTATCACGAATGATGATATCAAATTCTTGCAGGAGGAGAACCCAATGAAGTAGTCTCGGCTTTGCATCTTGTTTTGCAAAGAGATACATCAAAGCCGAGTGATCCATATACACTATGCTTTTGGTCAATATCAAATATGACCGGAATTTTTCAAAGGCATACACCACAGCTAATAATTCTTTTTCAGTGGTGGTGTAATGACTTTGAGCCTCGGTCATCGTTTTGCTTGCATAGCGTATAGGCTGAAAGTGTTTACACTTGCGTTGCCCCAAGACTGCCCCTATAGCATAATCACTAGCATCACACATAAGTTCAAAGGGTAAGTCCCAATCGGGGGCAACAAGAATCGGTGCCTCAGTAAGCTTTTTCTTTAAAGTTTCAAAAGCTTCTACGCACTCAGGTGAGAAGATAAAAGGAGCATCCTTTTCGAGGAGGTGGGTCATAGGCCGGGCGATCTTGGAAAAATCTTGAATAAACATACGATAGAAACCGGCGTGACCCAAAAAGCTCCTAATACCTTTGACGGTGGTGGGATGAGGTAATTTTGCAATGACATCGATTTTGGCTTTGTCAACCTCAATCCCATTTTTTGAAATTTTATGGCCGAGGACAATGCCCTCTTTGACCATAAAGTGACTCTTCTCCCACTTTAGACATAACTTTGTGTCTTCACAACGTTTGAGCATGTTGTCTAAATGGGAGAGACATGATTGGAACAAATCCCCAATGACCAAAAAATTGTCCATAAAGACCTCCATAGTTTTCCCGATCATGTCGGAAAATATGGACATCATGCATCTCTGAAACGTGCCCGGATCATTACATAAACCAAATGGCATACGTTTATAAGCAAATGTTCAATAGGGGCATGTAAAAGTGGTCTTTTCCTGATCTTGCGGATCAATGGGAATCTGAAAGTAACCCGAGAAATCATCGAGCAAGCAATAGTACTCATTCCCCGCTAATCTCTCAAGCATCTGATCCATAAAGGGCAGAGGAAAATGGTCTTTGCGGGTGGCGTCATTTAACTTACGATAGTCAATGCAGACACGCCAACCCGTAACTAATCGAGTTGGAATCAACTCGTTTTCCTCATTTGTGACAACAGTAATGTCACCCTTTTTTAGAACACAATGTATTGGGCTAACCCAAGGACTGTCCGAGATAGGGTAAATCAATCCGGCATCAAGAAGTTTTAAAACTTCTTGTTTGATCACCTCATGAATTTTTGGATTCACCCTTCTTTGTTGTTGGACTGCTGGTTTGAAGTCATCCTCCATTAAAATCTTGTGGGTATAAAATTCAGGGTCAATGCCCTTGATGTCGGAGAGTCTCCAAGCAATTGCTTGTTTATGTGACTTCAAAACCTTTATGAGAGCAGCCTTTTCCTCAACACTTAAATCTTTAGCAATTATGACGGGTAATTTATCATCACCCTCCAGAAATGCATATTCAAGATGAGGCGGCAAGTCCTTAAGCTCAACCATAGGAAAGTCATCAGTTTTCTCAACGTTTTTGACTTCCTCTTTATGAAGTTGTTGTGGTAGAACAGGAAGAGGAGAGGGATCTTCGTTTAGTAATTTCTCAAGTAAGAGAATATCCCTCTCAGGGCCAATCTCTTGATTATCGATTCCTTCAGGAATCAAATCACTTTTGAGAAAGGCCTCAATTTCTTCTAAGATAAAGTCACTTCCCTCAAACGGAATGAGGGAAGGAGAAGAATTGGCTATGATAGGATGAGAAGATTGAGTGAGGTTTTCACTCGAAGAATCATCAATGAAACCTAAAACCTCTTGAGCGTACTCCTCAGCAGTAATATCAATGACATCTATTTGGTTTACCGATTCAGAGTCATAATTGGAGGAGTACCTTGAAGTTTGATCAAGGTTGAAGGTGACAGCTTCAGTTCCAACACGCAATGTGATCTCTTGCTCAAATACATCGATGAGAGCACGCCCAGTTCTAAGGAATCCCCTTCCAAGAATTAGAGGGACCCTTGAATCGGCATCAAAGTCAACAATCACAAAATCTGCCGGAAAATGGAACTTTCCCACTTTAACGAACACATCCTCAACAATGCCGAGAGGGCGTGATATTGAACGATCGGCAAGCTCTAAAGTCATGCACATGGGAGTAAGTTCGGGAAGAGATAGTTTCTTCCACGCAGAATATGGCATGAGGTTAATGCTAGCACTAAGATCGGCCAAGGCAAAGCATTCAACCATCCCAGGAAAAATACATGGAATGAGGAATTTTCCGGGATCTCCAAGCTTCTCGGGAAGCTTTTTCAAAAGAACTGCTGAGCAATTCTCATTTAGAGGAGTTCTTGCCATCTCAAAGAGTTTTTCCTTATTACTTAACAGATTTTTTATTGTTGATGCGAATTTAGGCATCAAGATGATAGCATCCGTGAAGCTAATGTCAAAGTGCGAATCTTGAAAGATTTGGAAAAATTTATCCATTTGGTGACTAGCCTTTTCGTGGAGCTTTTGCTCATTCAAGCGTGATGGGTCAAAGACAACTCCAGGTTTTGGCATGGTTTCTGGGACAACCTGAGGGTGGACATGTGCGGTACTTCGTGGACTATTAGATTGCACCTTGTCCTTTGTCACCTCAGGTTCATGTTCCACTACCTTTGGAGGAGAGGAAGAAGATGTAACACCCCCAAAATATCGCAGCGGAAGACTGTGTCATTGGTGTGCTACTTCATAATACAAAGTACAAGGTATAGAAAACGAACTCTAAATGAGACGTTTTGAAAAGTTACCATTCGATTAATGAATTCAAAGTTACAAACATGAGATTCCAAAGTATGATACATAAATGTATACAAAGTTTTGAATGGTAAATGATAAAAGCGTAAGTCTTCAGAATATGCAGCTTGACTCTAAGTTCCACGCACTAGCTATCGCCTTACTAACCTGAGATAAACATGCTAAAGTGTCAACACAATGGTTGGTGAGTTCATAGAGTTTGTCTTAAAATAGTTGAAAAAGCCTCAAAAGAATGTTCACACAGCAAAGGCATTGAGAATCCACTCAGTTGCAAGTCCCGCCATAAGAGACTTGCAACCTGTGTGTCCACAACCCACTGCTAAAAGTTAGTTTATACAATGCACCAGATTATATTCACCCAAGGTCAAGAATAGACACAAGGGCGGGGGCCTCTCCCCAAATAGTACTACGACATCCAAGGTCAAGTATAGACACAAGGGTAGGGGGCATCTTCCCATGAGTACTACCAATACCTCTCTGACAGAATAGAGTATTATGTATGTATGTAAATATGAATCTTGTATTTAAATTAAGCAAGTATAGTGTAACAAGTATGTATAACGCAATCAAGTATAATGCCAATAAAGTATAACACAATCAAGTATAAATGTTTAAGAGTATTTGTACAAGTAAGCAAGTAGTTGTGCATGTATCTCCCCCAAAGAGTTAAAACAAGTATGAAAAGAGTAGGGGCTATGACTCACCTTAAGCTTATGTAATGAGAAATGAAAGTGGTAGTCGAATCGCGAAAGTCTCTAAGAGCAGCCTATAATAGAACGTTGCGACTTAGGTTTGGAGTAACGTCTAAGAATACGAAGAATTGCCTATATATGTTTTGCATATAGTTCATGATGTAGTACTTAGTATATAATGAAAGTCTTTGAATATAAATGGTTTATGAAACATGCATAGGTTGTACATCTCTTACTACCGTTCGGGCCGACATAATTCAGAAGTCATGGAGTAAACGTTCGAGGAGCCAGGACACTTTAATTCGTAAATCCACAACTCATCTCGACGGCTTACTTAATGAACTCCTCACATGAGGCTCCCTACTATTGTAGTATTTGATAACATATATATATATATAAGCTTTTTGATCTTTAAAAGTTATATGGTCTTTAGCCGTGGCTTTGCCTTGACCTTGGTCATTGTTACCATGGTCTTGAGACTCAACCATGGCTTTAGCCATGGTTTTGGTCTTGGCTTTAGGTCATTAGACCTCTTGGTCTCATCTAATTATAACCATTATATAGTTACTTTGGTCTAAAAATGGGCTGTTAAGAATTTGAAGAAAATTATCACTCAGAAAGCGTTTTCAGGGCTCGAGCTTCTTTGTTCCTGAACGAAAACGTCGTTCCGGACAACTTTCGTGTTTTAACTTTTTGATGAATCGGACCAGAAGGGTGACTTTCAAAATGGCAGAATGCAAACAGTAGGGTATTGGCAGTTTCGGCGTTTTGGTTTCGCTAACTTCTTATGGCCGTATCTTTTGACTCGTGTACTCGTTTTGGGTGATTCAAATTGCTATGTTTTCCTTTCAAACCCCTCTTTAACAGTATGTAAGTGTTTCATATCATAGTTATACTACTTTGGTCGTGGTTCTCCATAAAAGTCACTAGTTTACTTGTTTAAATATCATAAGTTAACATATGTATATCAATACTTGTTTTATCCATTTTTAAACATCATGAACACAATAACAAGAACATATATAGCATGAAAGGAACACAAAGAGCATGAAAATAATAATGAGCAAGAAAGTGTATAAGGGTTTCTTACAACTTTTGGCTTTCTCTTAAGAAAGGAAGTCAAGTATGAACTAGGACACTAAACCTATGCTTACAAACCCTTTACCATAACTCTTGTAACCCTTGCTAGCCTTGATCTAACCCTTGTGAAAATCATTTAACTTCAGCCCTAGTAACCTTGTGTAGCTCCTAAATCAACCATGGAATCACCAAACAAACTTGAGAACTAGGTAGAGAATACTAAGACCTTGAACTCTTATGTGTAACTTATAGTTTGAAGATCAAAGGATCATGGTGCTAGGGATTTGTTGTGTGTCGTTTGGATTATGAATAAAGGAAGGAATGACCTTGTTTTTATACTAAAAATGAGGAGGTTAGGAAGGTAACTAGGAAGGTGCCTAAACTTGGTGACCAAGTTTAGGATTAGGAAGCTTATCATGGAAGTTTAGACACTTGTAATGATCTAAAGAATCAATGGTCAAGATTTAACCACACATGGTGACTCCCCCCACCCCTAAGTCGGTTTGCCAAGGATAAGGGTGACTAGATGAGTAGTCATGGTCTTTGGATGATAATATCCTAAGTATGTAGCTAGTTTTGACTCCGTAAATTGCTAACCGTAAGTTTTTAAGTCACGAAACGTAAAACCGGGTATCCTAAAAATATGAAACTTATAAATATGCTAGAACTTATCAATATACTCCATAATAAAATATAAAATGAGTGGTAGGATCTATCGGGTGCTAAAACCCTGCTAAAAACTGGAAACACGGGTCTAAAACGCGTAATTCGCGTAACACGCTGAACTGAAAAACGTAAAATTCCAAAACTTTTGGAATTGTCCTAAAATGAGAGAAAATCATATTTCTATTGTTTATAATGTTTTATGGACATATCAGGATGCTGGAAAGACGTTTAAACCTAAAAGTAAATCTCGGAAACGGCTTCGTGATTTTTGCAGAAATGATCCGACGAGCGTCAAACTCTCGGATTATCGTTAAAATAGTTTAACTTACGAGAATATGAAATAAAAAATTCTGAGATGAATAGTGAAAAGTGAATAGTGAAAAGTGAATAGTGAAATTTTCGGGAATAAAAGTTAACCTGAAATTGCGAATTGTTACAGAAGAGGTAGTAGGAATCGCGGGTTCATCATATAGAGCATGATGAGGCGAAAAATGATCCGTTTTTAGGGGGTCATTTAAGCCCGAATCCGAATTTATTTGATCAAATATTGCCCTAAATCGTTCCTTTTATGATTTTAGGTACTTTGGGAGTGAAATCTGGAAAAGGAAGCAATTCGGACATTTTTGGAACATAAAAGTGAAGAAAACGACAAAGTCTTAATTTTACATGCTGGGAACAGTGCATGACGGCGTCAAGAGGAGTTTCCTGACGGCGTCAAGAGTAAAAGTCCATGACGATATAGAAGAGTTTTGACGGCGTCATGAAGGTAGGGCGTCAAGAGTTAAAGTCGTGACGGCCTGGAAATGCAATGTTCTTGACGGCGTCAAATGTAGATCTAGGCAGTCCGAGGATTGTTTTGGCGGCGAGGTGACGGCGTCACCTATTTGGTCTTGACGCCGTCAGACCCCTTTTCCTATATATAGTTTTCTAATTTTTCACATTTTGAGAGAAGTTTTAGGAGAAACCCTAAGTACGATTTTGGTGTAACTTTACAGGTTTTTCAAGGGTTCCAACCCCTTGATACCTTGCATGATTAATCAAGATAAGTGTTCTTCAAATTCAATCAATATGTCTATGTGCTGGTTGTCTATATCGTGTTCTTGTCTTAATTCCATCATGCTAGGCTAGATCTCTTTTGTGTTTGCTTAGATCTAATGAAACCTAGATATTGATTATGTGTTGATTACTTGTTTATTCTTGTTTTGGATGAATGATTTATATATTAGGCTTAAGAAAACTGGCAGATCTCCAATTGGTAACATGCTTGAACGTCTTAAGAAACATGAACCAATGCGCACTAGGTCTTTATTGGTTGTATTTAATGCATGAGCCACTATTTACAATCCCTATAGTTGTGCTGGGCATGGTGTAAGAGGAGATAAGAGCTCATAGAATTGGGGAGTTATGTGTGCCACCCCATGAATGGTATTAAGGAATACAATCCGTCATCCATGCAATTATAACAAGTAATTAACGTGTAAAAGATATCTAGGGAGTAGTGAAATCTAAGTAAACACATTTTCTCCAATTACTGCTCACAACTTTAGTATAAATTAGCTTATTTTCATTTCTAGTATTTTATTTTGATTGCATCTTAGTATTGGGTTAGTTGAATAGCAACTAATTCCGCCCACTCTTCCAAAACCCGAGATTTTAATTTGCTTTCTAAAAAAATATAAAAACACAAAAATAATCATCCCTCACCTTTAGAACTAGTATTTAGGCTTTCTAATCCTAGCGACACTATTCCTAAGCTAAACGATCAATCCCCCGGTACTTGTCACTATATACTATACTACAACGATCAGGTACAATGCCTGGTGGGGGTTGTAAGCTTCTCGAGATCCCTCGAGAGGTAAAGCCTGTTGCGATTCCCACGCATCAAGTTTTTGGCGCCGTTGCCGGGGAATAGTTATTGTCTAGGTTAGAATTTCTTTTTATTAGGTCTACTTGCTAGATTCCTTTCTAGTAAGATTTTATTTTTTATTTTTAGGTTCTCTCTAGTCTATCTTATTTCTTCGTGCCTTTGTTCGTAACTCTTTACCATCCGACATCATGGAAGGTGGTAACATCTTTGAACCCGTCATCCCACCACAACAAAACCCACCACTAGAACCCCTTAGGCCCCGAACATTAGGAAAGTATTCCCGACCTAGCCACCAAGGCTACCGAAACACCATTGAGCTCACCGGAGCCAATGTGACCCCCTTGCGATCCGACACCATCCGGTTGGTGCAAAGCGGATGTGCATTCCATGGACTTCGTTCCGAAGATCCAAACCAACATCTTAAGGACTTTCTCAAAATCGTAGATTCCATAGACCTAGGTGTTGAAACTAGAGAGACTACCCGTTTACGCCTATTCCAATTCTCTCTACGGGATCAAGCTAGTCAATGGCTTGAGCGTTTACCCGCGGGATCCATCATCACATGGGAGAACCTCACCAATCGCTTCCTTACTCAATTCTTCCCACCGGGAAAGACGGCAATGCTTAGAAATGACATTCTGATGTTTGAACAGCAGCAGGGTAAAACTTTCTACGAAGCTTGGGCCCATTTTAAAGGTCTCCTCCACAAGGTCCCTCATCATGGTATAAACCTTTAGTTATTAGTCCAGATTTTCTACGACCATGTTGACTATCACACTAAGAGCACAATCGATAGGGCCGCGAGAGGTAAACTGCGTGATAAGAACGCCGAGGAGTCTTGGGCAATTATCGAGGAGCTCGCCACTGACAATCAGGAAATGTGGGAGTTTAATCATACAGTGGAAGCAGCTATCAATGTAGTCTCAACATCTGGAGGGAACACCGAAATCCCCGATGAACTCCTATGCAAACTCGAGGCAAAAGTCGACTATTTTGAGGAAAGGCAAAGGAGGGCTTTAAGTCCTAGACGAGCTACTGTCAATTCTATCTCAAAACCAACTTCGGCACCATTATCTGAGTCACCTTCTAGAGAACATGTCGAAACTTTTCAGAACTACAACCCACCTTGTTCCCCTCCCAAGGAACTTAGCTCGGAGTTTGAGGCTAGGATGAGAGAATATATGGCAACTCACTCAGATCGGCTTGCTAGATTCGAGGAAGCAGTTTATAAGCAAAAAGAGGAGATGCAGGAGAAAATGAATGAGATGATGAGTCTATTAGAGGAGTATGCCAACCAGAGAACCCCCGAACGAATACTACTAAGGAAAGAAAGCGCCACTCCCACCACCCAATTTGTTAACTCCATCACCATTGTCCATAAAGATAACGAGAAGGTAGAAACTCCTGCTAAACAGACCTTAGAAAAACCACCAGAATCCCAACCTTTAAGTTACTACCTGAAACATGATATAAACAAAAACACCATAACAAATTGGATTAAGGGTGATGGGCGTAACCAATCCTCCGGACAGGTTCCTGAGAAAGAGGAAGAAGAGAAAGATGAGTATGATACGCTTCCTGGAGGATCAGTATTCGAGAAGTTGTTGGTACAAAAAGTGGCTACTAAGCAGGTAGCATGTGGGAACTTTGAAATACCAACGAGCATCGGGGACTTGAAACATCTTAGTGCTTTCGCCGACCAAGGATCGGAAGTAAATCTTATGCCCCTAACTATTTACATCCAACTAACGTCAAAAATGCCAGCACCTACTCATGTTAGGTTATCTCTTGTTGGACACTCGTACGTATACCCCCTAGGAATCGCAAAAGATGTATTAGTTAATGTCGCAGGATTCATGTACCCCGTTGATTTTATGATCATCGATGATAAGGGGGATGGATGCATGCCAATAATCCTTGGGGCACCATTCCTCACCACCGCTAGGGCTGTCATTAAGTATGAAGGCAGGAAGATTGAGCTTAAATCTGGAAAAAGAAAGATTAGCTTCCCCATGACCCCGCGAAGTGGGCATGAGAATTTGAGTTGGAGAATGGTCAAAAACAACATTGGCACGACACCCATTCGTGTTCAGAATAAGATTCTTGCATGGGAAGCAAGAATCAAAAGCTATAAGAAAGCTAAGAATGAAAGAAGAAAAAGCAATAAGGTTCAGGTTGAACTCGAACATACTCGACCCGCAGAAAATCATACACCATTTGAGGAAGGGAACTTGGTGCTCTTGAGACACTTAGAAACAACAATACCACCCGATAAACCAAGTCCTTGGTGGTACAGGCCATTCACAATCGAAGGATTGAGCCAAGATGGGGTAGCTAACTTGAGAAGCAAATTAGGTGGAATGGTGATTGCGAGTATCGATAGATTGAGGCACTACCACCATAATGGTAATGATCGCAACTACATTGGGTATATCATTTCAAATGATGAGGTCACGTAGTAACCCATGACCTTGAGTCTAGCTACAAGACTCGTAAATAAAGAAAAGCGCTTCTTGGGAGGCAACCCATGTTTTGTGTGATTTTATTTTGTTTGTTTGTTATTTGCTTCCGTATGCATGCTTTATTTTTATTGTTGGTTGATTATGTTTCTAAACTAAATAGTGGAAATACTTTACTTTGTTGTTTTGGCCTAGTCTTAACTCCACCTAGAAGTATTTTTGCAAAAGATAAGTGTAAGGGGAAACCCCAAATATGTTTTTAAGAAACAAACCGATCATGATTCTCCACAAGATTAAATGAGCATGAATATTCGTATTTGTTAGAGTCAAATGCTTGTATTGAGTCATAATGAAGTTTTGCAGGATTTTCCAGGAAGTAGGACCAAGTTTTTCCAGAAATTTTCCGTAAAATTAACATAAGGATTTCTGCAGGTCAATTCTGACGGCGTCAGGGGTTTACTCTTGACGGCGTCAGGAGTTAAAATCTGGAAATTTTACCGGTTTTGTTTTTCTAACGGAGTCTTATGGTTTTTGTGAATTATTAAGTTTTATAATCTCCAGGAGATCTGCAAACTTCATTCCACAAGCATTATATCTTATCTTGTTTTCTAGGATTTAGAAACTTATATAGGATGCCGCCGATTTTACGCGAGGTTGTCTTGTCTATTTTGTCAGGTTTTACAGGTTATGTATGACAAGAAGATGATTTATATTCTGGAAGGGAAGCTTTGATTGTTCATTTTCTTGGAGGAAGATTTAACCTGGCCATCCTATTATCCACACCGAGCGAATCAGGGGAGTATTTGATTTCATTCTCTTTACTTTTTCACTTTTACATTCTTTACTTGAACATTGGGGACAATGTTCATCTTAAGTGTAAGGGGAGGGTAAAAAGATGATACCTTACATATGCACTTTCGCTTGAGTTTGTTTTGTTTGATGGTAGATGTGTAATAAAACTATGAGAAATACTTGTTAGTGCAATTTTAGCGCCAAATTTAAAATTTTTTACAACATTTAGGAGAGAAACTTTAGCCATAGCAAGCGTCTCATGGATAGGAGATTGTATGACTAGCAAATAACCGTATATTCAGAAAAAATTTCCACCCAAAAATGTGAGGTTCGCCTTTAGATTTGATAGGAAAATCATTCATTATTAGTGCTTATGAGTGTACCGGTAGCATTTAGATTCTAGAACTTGCGTTAGTGATGCATCTCGAGACCGCTAGTGAGACTACATTCGTGTGGTAGGATTTACTACATGATAAGAGGCATTAGGATTACCCTTGTGTTAAACCCGTATTATAATTACTTGACCATTTAAGTCATATTACTTGGCTAGTTAAGTCAACTAATTTTTCCCACACCCTTAGCGTTGTACTCATTTTTAGTACACGAAACCCCTAGTACACCCCTCCGAGCCTATCTTTTCGTTTCTAACTTTAAGCATTTCACTTAAAGGAAGAATTTGTTACACCCCACTTAAATGTACAACCAAATCGCCTTAGCCTTCCGTGTATGCGCTCATTTTAAGTGCATTATTGTTATTTGTTAAACCCTAAGTTAACTTTCTAATTGATTACATGGTTGCTAAGTCGAGTCATATCCTTGTACATATTGTTTTGGGACGATTGGGACTCATGGGTAAGTACTTATTTTATGGAGTAATATGGAAGAACATCATTTATTACCCCCCATATGTACGTTAATCTTAAAAGTGCTCCAAGTGTTTTGATTTTCTTAATTACCATCCCGTTTCATTCTATGTTTATTTTATGTTTTTGTTATTTTTCATTTAGTAGCTTAAGTCGAGTCTAGTCTTGGCTTAGCAATGCCATATTGTACATGTAATTAACCAAGATTGTTAACTCGCCACCAGTAAAACTTCCTTTATCCAACAAAACCGTGTATTTCATATCCCTACACCTAACGTTACAACCCTTTAAAAGACCTCTTTGATAGTTTATCCTAGGTGCTTACGCCATGTGGTGGAGGTTTGATCCTTTCCCAAGCCTATGGTAATCTATTTTGCTATGACAGGTAGTGAGAGATATCTTCCGTTTCCATATTGTAATTTACACTTTATTACACCTGAGAGATGTGAGTATCTAAACACTATTTGTGAGGTGCTTGTATATGACCTCCGTGCTTGTCTATTGGTCTTTAGTGGAACGATTATTTGTTGTAATTACTTTTATATTAGTGTTAAATGACCCCTAACTTGTCTTTTGAGTAGAATAAAAGCGCATTTGCTTGAGGACAAGCAAATCTCAAGTGTAAGGGTATATGATGAGGCGAAAAATGATCCGTTTTTAGGGGGTCATTTAAGCCCGAATCCGAATTTATTTGATCAAATATTGCCCTAAATCGTTCCTTTTGTGATTTTAGGTACTTTGGGAGTTAAATCTGGAAAAGGAAGCAATTCGGACGTTTTTGGAGCATAAAAGTGAAGAAAACGCCAAAGTCTTAATTTTCCATGCTGGGAACAGTGCATGACGGCGTCAAGAGGAGTTTCCTGACGGCGTCAAGAGTAAAAGTCCATGACGACCCAGAAGAGTTTTGACGGCGTCATGAAGGTAGGGCGTCAAGAGTTAAAGTCGTGACGGCCTGGAAATGCAATGTTCTTGACGGCGTCAAATGTAGATCTAGGCAGTCCGAGGATTGTTTTGGCGGCGAGATGACGGCGTCACCTATTTGGTCTTGACGCCGTCAGACCCCTTTTCCTATATATAGTTTTCTAATTTTTCACATTTAGAGAGAAGTTTTGGGAGAAACCCTAAGTACGATTTTGGTGTAACTTTACATGTTTTTCAAGGGTTCCAACCCCTTGATACCTTGCATGATTAATCAAGATAAGTGTTCTTTTAATTCAATCAATATGTCTATGTGTTGGTTGTCTATATCGTGTTCTTGTCTTAATTCCATCATGCTACGCTAGATCTCTTTTGTGTTTGCTCAGATCTAATGAAACCTAGATATTGATTATGTGTTGATTACTTGTTTATTCTTGTTTTGGATGAATGATTTATATGTTAGGCTTAAGAAAACTGGCAGATCTCCAATTGGTAACATGCTTGAACGTCTTAAGAAACATGAACCAACGCGCACTAGGTCTTTATTGGTTGTAGCATGAGCCACTGTTTACAATCCCTATAGTTGTGCTGGGCATGGTGTAGGAGGAGATAAGAGCTCATAGAATTGGGGAGTTATGTGTGCCACCCCATGAATGGTATTAAGGAATACAATCCGTCATCCATGCAATTATAACAAGTAATTAACGTGTAAAAGATATCTAGGCAGTAGTGAAATCTAAGTAAACACATTTTCTCCAATTACTGCTCACAACTTTAGTATAAATTAGCTTATTTTCATTTCTAGTATTTTATTTTGATTGCATCTTAGTATTGGGTTAGTTGAATAGCAACTAATTCCGCCCACTCTTCCAAAACCCGAGATTTTAATTTGCTTTCAAAAAAAATATAAAAACACAAAAATAATCATCCCTCACCTTTAGAACTAGTATTTAGGCTTTCTAATCCCAGCGACACTATTCCTAAGCTGAACGATCAATCCCCCGGTACT
This sequence comes from Artemisia argyi, assembly GCA_030686995.1. Lineage (NCBI taxonomy): Eukaryota > Viridiplantae > Streptophyta > Magnoliopsida > Asterales > Asteraceae > Artemisia > Artemisia argyi. Next base: position 72,577,255 of record CM060686.1, on the reverse strand, counting down.
TGTCACTATACTATACTACAATGATCAGGTACACTGCCTGGTGGGGGTTGTAAGCTTCTCGAGATCCCTTGAGAGGTAAAGCCTGTTGCGATTCCCACGCATCAGAGCACCACTTCGTGTTGTGATCGCCTTAGCATCGCCCCTAGGGTTAGCGATCGTGTTGCTAGGTAAAGTAGTACATGAGCCCGAGGGTCTATCATTTAAAGACTTCTTGATGTCAGAAATCTGGCTGACCAAAAACTTGTTCAACTCTTCTTGGGACTTCATGAATTGTTTCAACAACTCGTCAGATGAAGGCTCAGTTGGAACAATGGCTTGATTGTAAGGAACATTAGGAGCACGATTGTTTTGGTTGGGACCCTGATTTTGGAAATTTCCTTGAGTTTGGTGTTGGAAATTCCTTTGATTCTGGTTGTTATTTTCATGAAAGTACCCTTGATTGGGGTTACCCTGACCTTGGTTCCGATTAAAGTTTCCTTGATTTTGGAAACCTTGATTTTGGAAACCTTGGTTTTGACTTTGAAAACCGTGACCCTGATTGAAGTTACCTTGGTTTTGATAACCTTGGTTCATTCTATTTTGATTTTGGTTACGGTTTTGGACATTTTGGTTTTGATTAAAACCAGGTGGTCCAGGGTAATGATTAGGACGATAGTTCGGGTCCATAGGAGGGCGGTATTGATTGCCTCCTTGATTTGAAGACCCGGCTATAGCATGAGCTTCATATGGGGAACCATCAGTAGCTGTGCAATTGTAGTATGCATGCGGCCCACCACAAGTTACACAGACTTCCACTTTTTTAACCTCAGCAGGTGGAGGATGTTGTGGAAATGAAACTTTCTTTGTTTGGGCGAGAACCAAAGCTTGAATAGCTTCAGTGAGCTTGTCAATCTTAGCATCCGTGCTAGATTGACTCATAGAAGATGAAGTGGAAGGACCCGCATTAATTTGAGAAACAACCGGCTTGCTTTGTGTAGAGCGGACCTTGGACTTATTTTCAATGATTTGCAAAGATTCTTTGGTGGTTCTACTTAAGAAATTACCTCCCACGGAGGCATTGAGTGAATCCTGATCAGCTTGGCTCACGCCATTGTAAAAAGTATCGAGTTGCATCAACTCTGAGAAACCATGATGTGGACACTTGCGAAGTAATTCTTTGAAACGATCCCACGCTTCACCAAATGATTCATCATATTTTTGAGTGAACTTGGTGATTTCATTCTTAAGACTCGTGGTCTTTGAAGGTGGGAAGAATTCATTCACAAACTTTTTTACCAAGTCTTCCTATGTCTCAATTGAGCGAGGGGGTTGTTTCTCAAGCCAAATCCGGGCTTGACCCTCTAGGGAGAATGGGAAGAGAAGAAGCTTGATTGCTTTACAGGGGACATTTTTGTATTTGATGGTTGAAGTGATTTATTGAACCATCGAATGTGAGCATGAGGATCGTCCCTCTCAAAACCGTAGAATTGACTTGAGGTCACAAGATTGAGTAACCCGGTTTTGAGCTCAAAACTATCAGCCACGATGGCTGGAACAACAATGGCATCTCCGTAACCCTCGATGGGTGCTTGGAGAAGCTCACACATGGGGCGGTCTTCCGCCATGGTGACAGTGGGTGTGGCAACAGTACGGATCTCAGATCCGACTGTTGGTGATGAACGTCTACGAGGTCTTCTAGGTTTCTTAACAAGCTCATGAAATGGGCTCGTAGACCTAGAAGAACGAGTGCGCATGCACTAGGGATAAAACCAATCAAAACAAAATCGAGGCAAATCAACAGTGAACTTAAACCAATAATCACAAATGAATGGCTTCTTTAAGAAAGGTACACCACTCACAAGGATACAAAGGCAAGTTTTAAATCTTTTGTTTGGGAACTTATTATATTCACACCCCCAGTTGGTAAGTGTTCTGCCTTGGTTTGCGACGGTTTATTTTTATGTAGTTTATTATTCACAAGAAAGAGACGAATGTTTTTGGGTTTTTGTGTATGGGTTTAAAACGTTTTGGACAATATTTTTTTGGTATCGTTTTGTTTACCAAAATCGTATCTCTTCAAGAATCACCTTAAAAGAAACACGATATAGAAAACATAACGATCTGTTTTGTTTGTTTTTAATTTTTTTGGTGTTGTTAACACTTTAGGAAAATTGTTAATGACGTTTTTGTATTATGATTAAGATTTACAAAAAGGTGGTGGGTTTATACAGTGATGAATGAAAAACTACTAATCTCTAAGAAACGTTTTGAATACGCATCTACCTCCCCGGCAGCGGCGCCAAATTTTGATTGGTCCTAAACGGTCAACTAAGTTAAACAGGTGATGGTCAACCAAGTCAAACGTCTAAAACCAACTAACCAAGGAGTACAGTGTATTCCCGGGTCGTTATGTCCCGGCGAGGTAAGCAATTGTATTTAAAAACGTTTTAAGTGATCGGGTGATTTAACTGGAGGATCAGGAAACTGATTTGAATGATTATACTATGAGATTATGATTGAAACTAACTTAGAAAAACTATTATAACTATTACTGATAATCAGATAACCTAAAAACGTGAGTTAAACCTAAAACGCGCGTTTGAATTTAAATTAAACGCAAACGCGCAAAATAAAAAGTGAAACGTGAGCAAATAAAATCCTACGAATGTGAAAATGATATTTTTACAATCCTAATGTTATAAGAAAATTTTTGGAAAATTAAAATTATTTTTACAACAATTTAATTAATTACTATTAATTAATTACTATTAACTAATTACTATTAATTAATTACTAATTATTAATTACTTTTTAATTAACTAAATTACACTAATTATTAATTAATTATGAAAATTAACTAGAAAAATGAAAATTAAATTTAGAAAAATCAAAAATATTATAAAACTAATTTTAAAACAGAAAATCTATTTTTTCTACTTTTTAATTATTTATTATTAATTAAAACTAATTATTTAATTAATTTAATCTAAATTAAATTATAAAAAATACTAAATGATCAAGGAAAAATCTGAAAAAATTATTAAAAATCTATTATGAGTACAGAAGCCTAGGAAAAAATTAAAATTAGATGTTGCTTATAAGTAAGCAGAAAATAAGCCAAAAGGGCTTAAATAGAAGCTGTCACTTTAATTATTTTTTGTTTTTCTTAATTTTTCTTTTACACAACTAATTTACAACTAAAAATAAGCACTTTTTGTGAAGGCACTTTTTATGAAACTCATAAATAAGCTCAATGCACACAAATAAGCTCAACAGTTGACTTTCTTTGACCAATCAAGGAATTAATCTCAAATGAGCTTATGTGGGGTCCACAGTGGTGGATTCTGGTTCACTTAAGATATTTGGACAAGTTTAAGCTAAATTCACACAAATAAGCCACATGAATAAGCCAAGAAGCCAGGTTAAGCACTTTGATATCTTTTTTCTTAACTGAAACTGGGACACACTTTTGGGATGATTTCAAGTGGGGTCCACTGAACACAAGCTTACCAGCTTGCTAAATCTAGAAAGGTGGCCAGGAGGGGGGTTGAAAGAACCCAATTTTGGCCAGTGGGACCCACTGAGGTGGCCAGAATCAACCACCAAAGTGGTGGTGTTGGTATGGTGATCTGCTACACAGGGGAACCCCTTTCCCTGCAGGTGAGTTTGGAGGGGTGTGGGACCCACAACAAAAATCACAAAAATAAGGTAAAGGTGGGACACTGAAGACTAGCTGGGGGTTGCAAATCCTAAGAGTTTCAAGCCCTAGATCCTTACTCTAAAATCACAAATATTCTTTCCATTTTTGCAAAATCTGAAACATGCAACTATGACTTTTGAACTTTTCTTGCACAAGTTGACTAATATGAAGTTTGATTACTCCTAGATGACTGAAAATGAAATGTTAATGCATATTAAGACTATATTAAATCATGGAGTGTGCTTATGCACCAATATGCTATGTTAATGAACAAGGATCCTTAACAGTTGAGTAAATGAGATAGATAAAAGCTTAATTTGACTTTTGAACAATTGAGACCAGGGTTTTGTGACTAAAATGCAATAACTATACCTAAAGTAATATGGCTACACTAAATAATGCAACAGAAACAGGCTAGAACTAAGTGAACCAAACTAAACCAAACACTCCCTAAAAATCAGTTATCTCTAGTTTTCAAAGGGTTTGACCCATTAAGTTCATGATTTCAGTTTACAAGGCTTTCATATGATAATGTGAATCTATCTAAGCATAAAAGCACACCTGCTAACAACATTTAACCATTACTACCCATATTGCTTATTCTAATCAGTTAGCACACAATATAACACCAATGAGTTCCAATTCATACTACAGATTATAGAAGCTAAAAATAAGCATAACAAGCATTAGAAAACTCAGAATAAGCATAATTGCTAAGCTATAATCAATGCTACAGTATAAGCAAGAATTGAATAAAAATACTCACAATAAGCAGTCCTGCTAAGCCATTAAGAACCAAGAACCAATGAACCATCCGAAAGGCTTCCATAAGCCAGTAAAACCCAAGTCATCCAATATTCAGCCATCCCTCTTGCTTCCTTCTTCATAACCTGTGAAATTTTTATTTCTTTCCTATTTTTCTTATTTTTTCTGAATTTTTGCTTTTTACAACTACCACTGAATTTATGGTTTCTAGAAGCTTAAATAAGCTTATGGGAACCTACATGAGCCTATGAGTCCAGGATAACAACAGCAAACTACATTCATTCAAATTAAGATTTTTTGAATTTTTAATGAATCATAAACTGAGTTCAAAGTAAAACTGGGCTTGATTGATGGAAAGATATAAATTACAATAGAAACACTTGATACAATACTTGAAATCTGAGAATTAACTGAATTTGAAAATTACACTAAGACAATATTAAATTTTAAAACTAAAAAACTAACTACTGCTCCTTCTCTTCAATTTATACACCCAAATTAGGGTTCCTGGAGCTCCTTTGGACTTTTCCAAACTACATTTTAAGCCATAGGATGAGCAGAATTTGATCTTGACCCTTTTTTTGGTTTTGGCGCCAAAATCAACTTGGCGTATTCTTTGGATAATTAAAGCCAGAGTGGTAATTTTGGAGTGTTGTGTTTGTTTGGTTAGCCAGGGGAGGAGGGGGGATTGAGTATTGCAGGGTTGAGGCAGGCTAGGGGTGATGATGGTGGTGTTTGGAGGGTAGCAGGGTAGTGGGAGGTGAGGTGGAAGGAGGTGGGTCAAAGGTGAGGGTTGACCGGGGTTTATTATTAAAACGTGGAGTGGGCTAGGAGGGGTAATGGGCTAGTTGTAATATGGGCCAAAGGAATGGGGTAAGGATGTTGGATTTGTTTTGTATTTGGATTAATATTTAAGGGTGTCCGTTTGGTTTGTAGTTAATAAATCCCAAGGACCAAACTTGTTATTTCTTGATTTTTAAAGAGCTGAAATTTCAAACTTCCCAAGATATTACAAGGACCATTCAAGCCACATTATAATTCCATAAGTCCTTATTTGAATAATTTTCCAATTTTGAAAACCCAGGGACTATATTTGCCAAATTGCAAAGTACAGGGACCAAACATGTAATTTTCTCATACTTTTCACCCAAGGACCTATTTTGACAAATTTTGAATTCCAAAGGACTTGGGTTGACTTTTCTTTCATTTTAAACCTTCAGGGACTAGTTTTGTCAATTTTTGAAACTTGAGGGACTGAAACTGCCAATTATGCAAACTTTGTTCGTTTTTCATTTGTTTTTAAACGTTTTGCATCTAAAACATATAAAACACCATTTCTGGAATAATTTCTATATTTTGATGCATTTCTGAGTGTTTTTGGATGTTTTGGCAGTTCAGATACGATAAAAATGATGAGTATTTACACACTCATCACATTGAGACACCAATGGCATGACACTATCTGGGGCGGTGTGATTAGTCCCCGGCATCCCCGTCTGATTATGATATGATATGAGATCTCTTGGCCACTTTGTATATGATTTTTTTGTGGGGGGGCGTATGGATGCATCCTAGGATTTGTTTTGATATGATGTGATATGATATGATATGATACGATTTGGTTTGGTGACTGGCTGTACGTGCCTTGTACCCCTTTCACGTCTGGTACTTGGAGGTCGCCCCTCTATGTACACCTTATGAATTGACGGATATGTGATTATGTGATTTGAGACCTATTCGAGTATCTCGTTAGGTCGGCTTGTGGCTTTCCTATGTTTCTTGTGTGTATTCAAGTATCTCGTTAGACAAGCCTTTGTTCTAGCTGCACATTTGATTCTGGTTACTATATGATTCGTATTATCATTTGATTCTTTATATTCTTTAGTCAGTTGACTTATGATATTTGTTTAGTTGATCGTTCATCTCTTATTCATTTGACAGATGATATTCATTTCAGCAGGAGCTTATGATTTCCTTTTCCTATACTTATCTACGTTTCGATTATTTGTTTTGTTATATATCTGTTCACTGGGCTTTTTAAGCTCAGCCGCATTTTGTTTCATGCGGCAGGTTCTTAGGTTGGAAGCTGGGTTGAGTGAAGAGTGCATAGGAGCTCTTAGTGGACTACCCTGACGATAGATACCATTTGCTTCTGGATTAGACTTGGTTTTAACTTCAGTTAGATTTTGTTTGGATTTTTATTGCAGTTTTGAAATTCATCTTGTATAGAGTTAGTGTTCATTTGTTATCTTAGAATTCCTTTGTAACTTTTATGTTTATAAGTCTTCCGCTTGTGTTGTTTGTTCTGATGGACACCATAATGTGGCATTTTGACCCGTGTCGGGTTGGGGTGTTACGTAACCTCTCCACAACAAGGGCTATACCAGTCATGCTACATTTCCATCTACTACAATGGCTTCACACAACTAGGAACACACACCTTGCAGTAAGTACCATCCATTACCTCCTTGGCAGTGTATAGATAGGACCAAGTAGGTTCATCTTTTACTCCTCACTATTCCTATCTTCATACACTGCCCACCAACTCACTTTACCCTTCACAAAAGGATACCTACTTTATGGTATAACCAGGCTACTTGACTAAGAAGAACCATGTTTCATCACCCAATTACCTAACCAAGGCCTATTGGATTTAAGACAAGCTCTTGTTAGTGAGTTATACCTAGAAAAACCAAGGTACAAGAATCTTTTGTAAGTGAGTTCAACAATGTTCTCAATTCTTATATAGATAGAAATGATATATTAGGCATATAACCTATCATATTTTGCAGATTCCATAGTCAATTCTGCATTCTTGTGAGCAATCAGGATTGAAAACAATGTGTTTTATATGTCAATACCAAGTGATTATACCAGCTTGTAGTACAGATCACCATACCAGCAGGAAACTACATTATAACCATCCAGCATCTAATATACCCATTCAATGACTCTGTTGATCCATGTATGAAACCCAAGTTCCTCATAAATGTCACAAACTACATTAAGGTATTGGCCATCTGCTTCTTCATAAACCATTCTTCCAAACACCCTTTTAAATTCTGAAAGTAATACTTAACTTATCTTATTTCTCAAAGAGTGCAAGCCTCCTTGATAGAATTTGTATCTTTAACTCTGATTGACATTAGTTTGAGCCTTACATCATCTCTTATGCTTTTAATCAAGGTGTCTTTATCTTTTTCTTCCTGTTTGAACTCCCTTTGATTTTTTTCCTGCCATAAATGGTAAACTGTGGCAGCAAAACATAACTTTCTAATCACATTCCAAATACTGTTGTGACTTTGTATACTACTCATCTCACCTACACTATTGTCTCAATTACTTGCATTTGATCTAATCTTGGCCATTCTTTTGACTGCAGTCCACACCTCTTGAGAATACTTGCATTCAAAAAACAGGTGGTCATGAGAGTCTTCCACAATCTTGCACAATGAACATTTCGTACTCTTGTTAGGATACCATTTCAGCAATCTGTCTTGTGTAAGGAGCTGATGTTTAATTACCAACCATAGGACAAACTGTGTTTAAGGATACAATGAGAATGCCACACAATCCTGCTCCATGTCACCTTACCATCATTTTGTCTCATATCTTTCCGAACTTTACTACTAGCAAAATCAACCATACTTTCATTATTGGTGATCCAAACAAGTTTGGCAGGGTTCGTGTCAGTACTGGAACATCCATGTTAAGAATAACATCATATTTAGCACTACACTCTGCTGGCTATTTCAATCCATTAGCATCTATAACATCACACAATTTGCTTTGATCATTGAACTCAGCTAAGTGGATATCTCTTCTGCTGATACTTTTAGCAAGTGCATGTTTATTAGACCATCTATCATTCAAAGCAGATATAGTTTTACCATTCCCAACTTTGTACATAACATGATTCTCAACATTCTGTCTTAAATTCAGTATTGTTTTGCAACACCAACTGTCAGATTTATAACTTTAAACTTCCCAAACACTTCTTCCTTTCAGCCTAACAGTATTTACCCATTTTACCCATAAAGATTCCTTCATAGTAGCCAAATTCCACAAGTGTTTAATGAGTAAAGTTGTGTGCCATTGCTCCAAAGGTTTAAGTCTCAGTCCCCCTTGATCTTTAGGCTTGCATACTTCCTTCTATGCAACTTTTGCTTTACCTCTAGTCAGCTCCCCATTGCACCACAAGAATCCTTTGAACAGCTTTTCAATATCATTTATAATAGCTTTAGGAAGCTTGAATACAGAGCCCTAGTATACTTGCTTAGAGGCCAATACAGATGCAATAAGTTGACCTCTACAAGCATATGAAAGGCTTTTGTTTTTGTAGTCACTGAGCTTCTGTCTTACCTTATCAATCAAACCCTTGCAATCTTTTATACCAATCTTCTTATCAACTAAAGGGACCCCAAGATACCTTACAGGCATTTTCCCAATTTTAAAAGGTAAAATTATCTGAATGGTATCAATTTCTTCCATGGTCAAACTGCCACAAAACATTGTGGTCTTACCTAAATTTGGATAAAGTCCAGATACCCTGCTAAATTTTCCAAGAGCTTCTTTAATTGTTTTTACAGATGTAACATCCCCATGACATAGAACCAATAAGTCATCTACAAAACATAAATGGGTTAGCTTAAGGCTTTTGCATCCAAAATGGTACTTAAAATTCCTTTCTTTAGCAATCTCAGCCTTTAAGCAAATATTCAAAACTTCCATAACAAGTGTGAACAAATAGGGAGAGACTATGTCCCCTTTCCTGAGACCTCTTCCACCATTAAAATATTCCTGCCTCTCTCCATTAATACAGATAGTGAAATGAGTTGTAGTAATACAAGTAATAATCCATTGAATCATTTTACCAAGAAAACCAAAGTAGTGTAGAATTTTACTTAGAAAATCCCAAGAGACCGTGTAAGCTTTCTAGATGTCTATCTTGAAAGAGAATCTTTTAGGCCCATTCACACACTTGTAACCCTTCAACAGTTCGTGAGTAAGCAAAATATTATTAGTGATTGCCCTTCCTAGTATAAAAGCACTCATCCACCAAGTTACATAACACCTTCATTATTCTCCTTGTTAAGATCTTACTGATGCATTTATATATTACATTGCACAATGAAATGGGTCTAAAGTCAGAAACTCTTTGGGGTGTTTGGATCTTAGGAACTAATGTGATTAGAGTAGTATTTAATTGCCCAAGAAGCTTCCCTGAATCTAAGAATTCTTTGACAGCTTTGCAGAAATCATCTTTAACCACATTTCAAGCCTTCTTAAAGAATTTTGATGAAGAATTTTGTAGAAATCATCTTTAATCATCTTTAATCGCCATTTTTATGCGGGCATACATAACTAAGATTTTGTTCCTTGATTTATCAACATGCCTGTTTGTGTGCATTTATGTTATGTAACCCACATGTTAGAGCTACTGACTAGAGTCTTTATCAACTGAGAGGACAAAGCCTCCTTACCATTGCCATTCTCTTTATACAACACCTATTATGACTCTTTGATTATAAACACATACACACACACACACACACACAAACTGAAAGATTACAGATTGATTCCTTTGTTTTCATGGGAATTCGGGAGTTCACGGGAACCCTAATGCAATGTAAATTTTGTCAAACATCTCGATTTTTCCGAAATGAACATGGTCTTCAAGTTTTGTGTCAAGTCTCTTGTTTAATTAGTCCATTGTATTGTGGGAACCAAATTTTGTGAACCTGGTCGCTTGTAGACCTGTGTTGCTCCTGGCTTTTATCCTACAAGCCATAATCCTATAAATCTACTCCAACCAAGTAACCAACTCATGAAGACACAACATGTTTTCCAGGGTGATGGTTGTTTTGTTTCTCACAATTTCAGTATATATAGATACCTCTTTGCTCTCCACCGGGAGAACGGTTATTTGTTTTGTTGGAACTTATTCTATTGTTAAATACCTATAATTTAGAAACCAATAAAATTAGATATTTCTACCACCTTATTTATATTATCCGATGCATTGGAAGCTAGCTAGTTATACGAGTCCAAGCTAATCTGGCCAAGCGCGCAGCAAAACATACAAATCCAAAGTAACTCTTATTTTATACATACAAACAATATTTAAATATATAAAAATAATAATAGAATGAATTGTCTTTTTTTTTAATTTATTTATTTATTTATTTATTTTGTTAGCCTGTAAGTAAAAAAGTTACTGCCTCTTCTTTCGTATAAGTACAAAGTTTTTACATTCAGTTTCTTTCTTTCCAATATTCCTTTCATTCAATCATTGTTTGAGTTGCTCTAAACGAAGATAAGTGTTCTTAATTAAATAATTTCCAATAGCACGTATGACTGTACGTGTTACATTTGCTTGTAAGTGTAAGGCCAAGATTTATGAGAGTTTTTTTTTTATTTTTTTTAATTTTTTTTTTATTATTAGTATATATAATATTAGCTTGTCACGGCTCTAATTTATCTTATTTATAAATTCTTTTAGAAGAGCATATATAGCACTGTAAAATAGCAAAGATATATTATTGACTGTTTTTACATAGGATGTATTCCATATGTATTTATGATAAACACATAGCTTAGTGAATAAGCATTTTAACCCTAAGGCTACAATAAGGCTTGTGACTTAACCTAGTCATCTAACAAGCACATGGATCTCTTATTGTCGTTGTTCGATAGAGAATTATTATTACATTAATTAAGTTGATACTTTAAGCTATAAGAAGTAGCTTCTTAGAAGAGATTCCCCTTGAAATGACCTTAGAAACTCCCATGTGTTGCCAGTCTTATGGTTCGATAGATGGGGATTCCCCACGTAAAAAGGATCTGAAAAAAGCTAGCGACTCACTCGGTTTAAAACTTGGAACATCGTGACCAGCTCCTCTAAATGTAGCATATGAAAGCCCTTCAAACTCTTGAAGCCAACCGGCAACCTAATTACCAAAGAGAATGTTATGTACTTAGTGTCAAAATATTTAGGAGCAACAAATAGGTCTTTCTCTATCCGAGTAACAAATGAGCACTATTGACTAATAACTTTTATTTTATGGCCGATGGTAGTTTTTATTTATCTTGTACAAAAAATTATTAAACAAGTATGTTAATTTACTAACAATCTAATTTATCCACAAACCTAAATAAAATAAAATAAAAAAGGATGAATTAGTATTTGTTGCTCATAGATAGAAACATGACACGTCACTATTTTAACTGGCTTACGAATAAATTTGGAGCAAGAAATTATAACATTACCTGCTTCTGGTAGTACCAGGGCATCCAAGCTCGAGTTATAGGAAGGCTTAGGGAATTTAGACAGTATGTCGTGGACAATACTGGGACTCTTCCATCGGTATCTCCACTGTTACATCCAAGCATAATTCAAGATACACACTGATATATAAAACGTTAGAGATATTTCAGAGGCATTTTAGTATTAGTCGTAGGTACATACCTGTAAACCCATATTCTAAGCTTTAAATCGATTAGAATCTTGTATATGGGTAGAACAGAATCTTTTGATTGTTCCCAATTCCATCCATGAAGCACGTCCATGCTACAGAAAATGGAATGGTTTATGTCATTAATACCAGATATTGTTGTATCACTAATCTTAAAAGCGAAGTAATTTTTCATTACTTGCATAGGCTCCAATTTTTTAGTTGACGACCATCATTAACATGCAGAGCCTTCTGAACATCAGGCCTGTTATAATATTTTGTCACATAGTCCTCAAGGCAAGGATCAAAACCTCCCATTATGTGGGGCATCTGAAATACAAATTAGTTTATATGCATAAGAAGCTCGATGATGTTTATAACAGTTTTTATTCAGTTGGTAATGCATGTAAAGTAATATATAACAAATCAGGCATAAGAAGTCCAATTGTACATGCATAACTCGTAAAGATTTACCGTTTTAAATCTGTTCTTCTTAAACACTGTTTTCTTTTTAAATTCTGCGTAAGTAGAATCTTTAATACAGGCTGATGTGTAGAGGCTGTAAATGTCTATCTTATCATAATTTGTCCAAACTTGATCAACAGCTTCGCTACAGTTATCATTGCTCCATGTATCATTACTGTTGAAGTCACAGGATTCTCTTATGGTTCTGTATGTCTCATCTGATATCACAGCATGACTCCAAGCATAGTCAATCTGACCTTGCAAGTCCTCAGCATCGCTTGTTACAGGGTTACCTAGCTGCATTTGAAGCATAAATTGATAGCTTAGAATCACGCTGTGAAGCTAAGTGACATTATTAAGACATATTTTTGTTTTAATATATTTCTTAGGAATACATACCAATATGCCTTTAAGATTGATAAACTGAGTAGGGTCACTGTTCTTCTCATGAATAAGAGCTGCCAACTCTGGAACATACTTTCCTGCATAACATTAAGAATGTATATAAGTGACGTCCTTGAGAGTTTCTAATTTAAGCTAATTAACCTAATGAAAAATGTCAGTAATATATGTACCTGCATAGCTCTCTCCGGCAATATAAAATGTTCGATTCTTATACGTGGGAAATTTCTTGAACCAGTTATGCAGGAACGCATATGAATCATCAGCTGATCTCATATTTCAAATAACTAATCAGTGCTTATTGCTGTAATTGTAATACATTCTATTATATAATAGCACAGGTCTAATAACTTTCTGCATGACTTACCAGCGAGGTCATCACCAAGATTCTCATAGTCAGTAGTTGTGTTTGAGTACGAAAAGCCAGCTCCAATAGGAGATTCAAGGAATAACATATTAGCTTCTGCAATACAATTTAATAAATCTCTAATTGATGTACTTACATGTAGTCTATATATATATTATGATTTTTAATATTTTAGAATGATATGATACCTTTGTTCCACGAGTACGGATTTAGCTGAAGATCCTTTCCACCTGTGCTCACTGTGAAGGGTCCAATCTCCTGTGAAGCTCCATATCCCACCGATGAACACCCAGGACCTGAAACACATAATCGTTTATCAGCATAATTAACAGCAGTCTTGGATTACGCTAGAAAACAACCAAGTGTCTGCTGAGTGGATGACTTGCATAAGGATACGATGTCCACTCAGCCCTACACTACCAACTAAAGTCTAAACAAACTTAATTTAACATGGGAATTTTTTTATTTATACTAAAATAGTAATTACAGTATTATATTAGTTATTAAAACGAAAATAATTCATTTGTGTCGTTTAATACACGCAAGCCAAAGGGTTTTGGGCATACCAGTATGCGAGTGGACCATCAACTAGTACGTGTGTGGAAATTTGCCTTACTTAAAAGATCACATAAAACATGGACGTACACCTTATTTACATTATTCACAGTTAAAAGGATGCAAAAGTTAAAAATGTACTACTTTTTACCATTTCGTTTATATTCTTTTACTAAAAAAAGAACATACAAATTACCTCCATTAAGCCACAGGACCAAGGGCTTCTCATCTGGGAGTGTCTGAGCTTCATAGAACCAGTAAAATAGTGCCCTTCCATTATCCTCATTTACGGTCACATATCCAGCATAGTGCCGGAATTCTACCTTAGGCTGACCAGGCAAGTTTTTCACTAAATCTTCGTTATTCTGAACAGTTACGTTTTTCTTATTCGACCATTGTTCGTGCCTTGCAACAACAATAATTATATTTAATAACCATAAGACAATTATTATATTCAAAAGAGACATTTTGGTTTTTGTCAAAGCCATGAGGGGTACTAAGAAGGCTCAAATATAACTTATTCTGTGGAGGAGGACACAAAGACCAACAAACATATTTATACTTGTTCAGACAGTAGCAACATCCACTAATTACAAATGGGAAAATCAAATATATAATTATAATTTAGTGATAATCAAGTATTCTGTGGATAATAGCACTATGAGTTTCATGACATCTAAAATGTTCTAGACCTTAGTGCCTAAGACCTTTTGGTGCACACTCCATAAGGTTTAGTAGTGTAGGTTGTTAGGCCATTCTTAATATATAGATGAATTATAGCATATGGTGTTTTGTTGGGAATTTACCTGACTTCACATATGAAAACATATATGGCCCAGCATTAACAGGTGCTTTTGTGACATCGCGTTTTCCAATATCACATAGATATTAATTAACTTGTGTATCAAAGAGTGGAAACTTCTTTTTTCCAAACCATCATCTTTTTGACATGGTCCTGCTGTGGTGGTGGGGGTGGGTGGGTGTGGGTAGATGACTGAAATGAAAAAACACTTTGTAGGCTTGGTCAAAACAAGTAAAAGGCAAACAATGTGCACCATGAAATTACCCGGAAAGCAGTTTGACATATGAGATAGATTCTAGTTCTAACATATGTTGGTGTGACTAGATCGACATCAGTAGGTTAGCTCATAGAGCTGAATTTGTTTTTCATGGTTAGCAGTGATTGAATGGGCTAAAAGATTTAGAGTATCAACCCATGGGTCAGTTATTTGAATTTTATATCTGGCGGCATATTCTGCGTTCATACTTTGGCAAATCACGGTCGTATCGCCACAGAAAGGTCAGAAACTAGCTAGTAAATGGAAATTGCAACTATCGTAAACACTAATATATCACAAATAGTGAATGGAAACTGTTCAGAAATAAGAGACTATTGATCCTCTTCAGGGCCATAGCAAATAAAGATCTATCAGGAAACATCATCATTAAATGGAAAAAGAAAAGATGAGGAAAATCGTGCGTCTTATACCGTTTACATTGAAGTTGAAGTCACCAAAAGGGATGACAACTGACTTTGACTATTGATATATGACTTGGATCCCATCTCAATACAAACGTGTCTTATATTTATAATTTGAAGATGGAGATTTTCACCGCAGTGCCTGTGATGTGTCACTAGCTAAAACAAATATGTCATTTATTCACACTTTTTTTACATGCTTTTTAAAGATGTGTAAAATTTCATTAAATTGTTTACACTTTTAAATGACATGAAATTATTACATTAATAAGCGGGAAGGTATATATAAACAATCATCTGAGTCTTCATATTTAAAAGTGTAAAGAAAATAGTTCACAAGATTTATAGGTGTCGAGAAAAGTTTTTAATGTATCCACACTTGTAAGTGTAGAGATTAATTCGTCACACTTATTTCTCCACGCTTCTACTTGCAGAAGCATGGGAAAAGTGGATGTGACATATTGATCGTTTTGACAGTTTATTTTGTACACACTAATAAGTGCGAATTATTTTTTTTATAATTGTGATGAACCTTATGATTTTAATTTTTTTCCACAATCATAAATATAAAAAACTTGTACATACGTAAATTGCCAAGTTTTTTCAACACGCTTTCTAGAAGCGTGTATATAAAAGTGTGTAGAATTGACATTTTATTTAATGTGAATGTGTATCGTATCTAGAAATCATGAATAGAGCCACATACTATTTTAAAATGTTAATACTTCATCTACAACAGTTAAAAAAAAAAAAAAAAAAAAAAAAAAAAAGCAATAGTAAACTGTAGTGGAAGACTGGAAGTGTTAGAAAGTAAAGTGTGAATCTACTGAGGGATAATGATGTTTAGTGTCATCAAAAATTGTTTAATCTTTTAGTGTATACCATGTGGGACTCGTGAACAATTAATTGACAGTAGATTCATGCATCTGTAAGGTGACATGTTGCACTTATGAGCATAAGAATGTTAGGTCAATCTTAGTTAGTTGAGGATTTTTTATAGCTAATACCTATCAATGGTAAACATGAAATCCAATAGAAAATGAAAAATCATGAGATTTGATTTAATGTTTCAAACATTCCTGATAATACACATAAATGTGCAGTGGAAGCTAATATAAGCCTTCATTTTTTCAGTTTTGCTTAGCAGCTTGTTTATTTTTTTTAAAGGCGCTTGACCATAATTTTACAATTCCTGCATTTCAGGTTGATGAAAGCACTGTCAGCATTTATCAGCTATAAATGGATGTATGCATACTAAATGTCAAATTAAGCCAAAGTTTAGTGCCCCTAATAAAAAAAGGTGAAGGAGCTTTACTTTTAAAGGAACTATGAATGCAATTTTTCAGGTTAAACGACTATAGGTGTTGCTCAACGCAAGCAACATGAACCATCCATGTACATTTTTATTTTTAACTGTACCACAGTGAAACACCTTTTATATTCATGTAATTAACTGAACGGACAAGTTGCGTTAATCCACATTCATGACATTCAACAATCAGTATGCTATACTTTGTTTTTGTCATATTAAGTTCGAAAAATCATATATATAATAATTAAATAAGTGTAAATATAAAATGTTTTTAGCTTCACATTAGTCTTAGATATTTAGTTGAATTTTTGTTTAAGACTTCGGAAGGTATGAGCACTCATAAAAGATCAAAACAGCAGGTAATCGTCTAGCGGATAGAGTCACAAATGAACTAAAATGATATGAAAACAAGTTCCCTTCATCATATCTATAGCCATATGACTACGGCCTTCTGCGACAGTACGTTGGTTCCTTCAATTGTCGAAAGCAAAACTATTTAATTAGTATAACACACGAACACGTGATTTACAATAAAGTTGGTCTAATTCTGCATATTTTAGTCTTCGGTATATGGATCTCACAACCTGTGAAACCTATTACTAACGTATGTGAGGACATTCCCACCAATTAAGTTGCAGCATACCCGTGCGTTCCAAGTTATAATAGCAATTTCAGAAACCATTGATATTCCCTTGCAGAACCAGTCATATCTACTGCCTATCTTTCTAGGGCTATCATATCTACACAAAACAATTTATACTAAAATTAGATTTTATTTTTTAACTTTTTGTTTATCACTTTCAATCAAAAAACCAATAACATTTGATGTTTCCTACCCATTTGTATTTATTTTTTGATCCATTGGAAGTAAGACGCCTTCATTGTAATCCAGACATCTTCAATTCGGAGAGTCTCACTTATGTTAGGGAAAGAGAAGGATAATGGGGAGCTCACCAACCGTGGCCAAAACTGCTTGATTACCCATCTGGTATGTTATTTTGATACAAACCTAAAATATTGTTTGTTTGTTTGTTTGTTTGTTTTGTTTTTTTGTTTGTTTGTTTTTTTATTTTTTTTTATTTTTTTCTGTTTTTCTGTTTTTATTATTTTTTATTTTTTTTATTTTTTTTTTTTTAAATGAAATGAGTATCTTTTCTGTTAATGAAGCCCGAAAGTAGAAAGTAACTACTGACTACCTCTTCCTTTATATATGTAAAAAGTAATTCTTTGAATCTTCCTTTGTTTCAAACTTATAATTATAGGTCAAGTTGCTCTGAGTTAAAATACGTGTTAGGAATCATATATTTTTCCTATTGGTGTCGCATTTGCTTGCACAGGTATGGCCATGATCATGAACCACGAGTAAACATTTTCTTCTAAAACTATCTTGTTGCGTCTTCAATTTTATTTCTATATATATTTTGGAAAAAAAATATAATAAAATAAAAAATAAAAAATAAAACACGTAGCCGAAGGATCTCTTGTTCTCATTGTTTAAAATTGTATCATAATTATTACAGTAATATGGTAGATACATAAGGCTATCAGTAGTAGTTTTAGTCGAAAATATTCTTCTTTATAAGTCCACTGAAACTCCCATATGTGTATATATGTCACTCTTATGGTTCGAACGTTGGGGACTGCCCAAGTAGAAAGGACCTGAAGAAAGCCAGCGACTCACTCGGTTTAAAAACTGGAACTTGGTGACCAGCTCCTTTAAATGTGGCATATGAAACCCCGTCATACTCTTGAAGCCAACCAGCAACCTTATTAAGTACCCAAGAGAAATAAAAAGATCTTAGCCTCACGGAATAGGAAAAACATAAACGTTTATTTACCAGAATCTCTAGACTCACAAAATAGATAGATCTCTAGTTAAAAAAGTATGGAACAACAATAAATATGACTACCTGCTTCTGGTGGTACCATGGTGTCCATGCTCGAGTAATAGGGAGACCTAGAGAACTTAAACTGTACCTCGTGGATAATAGGGGAACTCTTCCATCTGTATCCCCGCTGTTGCACCCAAGAATAATATAAGATGCACACTAATAAATAAAAACATTGAAGATTATTCAGAGATGTCTTAGTAATATATATGTGCGTAGGTACATACCTGTAGACCCAAATTCTAGCCTTTAAATCGATTAGAATCTTGTATATTGGCAGAACAGACTCTGTTGATTGTATCCAACCTTCAAACACGTTCATGCTACAAAAAATGGAGTAAAGTTTATATCATTAATGTGTGATATTGTTATGTCAGTGATCTCTAAACATAAATTATTTTTACATTACTTGCATAGGGTCCAATTCTTAAGTTGACGACCATCGCTAACATGCAGAGCCTTCTGAACATCACGTGTGTTGTAATAACTTTTCACGTAGTCATCATGGCAAAGATCATAACCCCCCATTATGCGTGGCATCTAAAGAAATATGATTAAGAAATTAGCTTAATTTCATACAATAATATATTTCATACCATTTTTTGTACAGTTGCTATGCATGTAGAGTTTATAGCTCACCATCTTAGATGTGCTCTTCTTAAATACAACTTGCTTTGGTTTATTTTCTGCATTGGCTAAATCTCCAAGGCAGACTGATGTGTAGAGACTGTACATATCTATCTTATTATAATTTTTCAAAACTTCATCTACAGCATCACTACAGTGATCGTTGCTCCAAGTATCATTACTATTGAAGTCACAGGATTCTCTTACGGTTTTGTAAGTTTGATCTGATATGACAGCATGACTCCAAGCATAATCAATCATACCTTTCCAGTCCTCAGCATCACTTGTTTCAGGATTACCTAGCTGCATTTGAATCATAAAGTGGAGTAGAGTACGTCACATACGAAACTAAATGACATCAATATTAGAACATATATTTCTTTAAATTATTATTAAACAATATATACCAATATGCCCTTAAGATTGATAAACTGAGTAGGTTCATCGCTATTTTTCTCATGAATTAGAGCTGCCAACTCTGGAACATATTTTCCTGCATAAAATAGATCAAGTATGCATGAGATGTCCTTAAGAGTTTCTAAATGAAACATATTAACCTCATCAAACATTCCAGAATGTACCTGCATAGCTCTCTCCAGCGATATAAAATGTTCTGTTCTTATATGAGGGGAACTTCATGAACCAGTTTTGCAGAAATGCGTATGAATCGTCAGCTGTATATCATGTTCCATAGAAGTAATCACTGCTGATGAGTAATTGACTATATAAGTGCAATGCATTTTTACATTGTATATATACTCACCAGTGATGTCATCACCAAGATTATCATAATCACTAGTTGTGTTTGAGTATGAAAAGCCAACCCCAACAGGAGACTCAAGGAACAACATATTAGCTTCTGCATTATCATTTAAAAAATCTCGATCAGTATGTATCCTTGCATGTGGTATAGAACTATATATATATGAGTATAATTTATTAAATCTTAGAACGATCTGATACCTTTGTTCCATGAGTACGGATTTAGCTGAAGACCTTTTCCATCTGTGCTCACTATGAAGGGTCCAATCTCCTGAGAAGCTCCATATCCTACCGATGAACACCCAGGACCTGTAAGACACAGTGGGTTCTTTACATAATTAATTGCGGTCTTAGATCATGCTAAAAACCAACAAACTGTCTGCTGAGTGGGTGACAGATATAAGGATAAAGATTGATGTCCACTCCGCACTTTGTTACCAACTAAACAAACACGAGAAGTTTATATTATCTTAGTATTAGTTTTTAAAATGAAATTATTTCCTCTTTACTAATAACTTATTCTTCTAAAAATGAAGATATTCCTTCTTTATTAATAACTCTTTTACTGCAAAACAACAAATTACCTCCATTAAGCCACAACACCAAAGGCTTCTCTTCTGGGAGACTTTGAGCTTCATAGAACCAGTAAAATAGTGCCCTTCCACTATTCTCATTTACGGTCACATATCCAGCATAGTGTTGGAAGTCTACCTTAGGCTGACCAGGCAAGTTTTTCACCAGATCTCCGTTAGACCATTGTCTGTGCCTTGCAACAACAATACTTATTTTTGAGAACCACAAGGAGATTATTAAAGTCAAAAGTGACATTTTGTTTAGTATCAAAGCCATAAGGAGTACTGAATTGAACAGATTCAAGACAAGTTAATTATCGTATTAAAGGACACAAAGACAAGCATACATATTTATACTTGTTCAGAAAATACCAACACCCACTAATGAAAATGGTAAGCATTGAGTGGATAATTGTCTTTATTGAGTAAAAAATATCATGACATCTGATAATGGCGTAGATTTTATTGCATAAGCCCTTTTTGTGAAGACTCGATATGGTTTGTGTGGGTTGTTAGGCCATTTAGCTTAAAGGAATGATGTTTCACTTATTAAAAACTTTTATCACATGGTGATTTGTTGATAATATACCTGACTTTACTTGGAAAAGAAGAAATGACCCACTATTACATGGGTGATAATTAATTTCTATATATAAAGGTGGTAACTTCTTATTTTCCAAACCAGTATCTTTTTTACATGATCTAGTTGTCGTGGTGGGGGTGGGTGCAACGAAATGAAAAACATGTTTTATTTGATCAATTAAGTATGATTAATACATATTTACATAGACGATACATGGAGCTAGATAGCTCTTAAACCTGAACCATATTAGGAGTACATAGAGAGAAACTTAAATTATTTTAAGAGGTACCCGGGTGTTACAGAGGTCATATAAATACAAATCTAAAATATATGAGTAATTAAAAGCTTATATGCAAAAATTATATATCGATAAACTTTATTCTACATAAGTGCCCACCTACTTTCATTCTTTTACGAAATGGAACAATCTGATATCTTTTTGTCTAGCTCAGTAATCAGAGTCACTTGGGTAAACTGATAACAGGTTGACCATGTAAAACTGCTAATGTGGCACACATGACGTAATGTTTTTATTAACGTGGCTCACATGTAACATCAATTCTCAATTTGGCCAGTGAATGTGAAGAAGCAGATGAAGAAGATCGAACATTCTAGCAGGTTCCATAGGTTGTCCAAGAGAACATTAGTTTGATCAAACACTGGCAAGCCTAAGACTAAGGCAGTGTTTCAGAAATGAGAAGCAGAAAGAATTGAGGAAGAAAGAAGACAGTTACATTATTCCGAGCTTAAAGGATCATCTAAGAGCTGCAGGTAAGGTTAAAATTCAAGTACAATAAGCTGAAAGCATTATCAAAACAAGCAAAAGGCAAAGGTCCCGTATTATGTCTTTCTAACAAATGATATGTAAAAGAAAGCCGCCACATCTACTTAGCTCAGCGATAACATTGACTTGAATGTGAGTTATATCTTAAGATGACTAGGAGGTAAACAATGTAACCTTAAAAATTATCAATGAAGCAGCTTGACATTTGAGATAAACATTAGTCTCACATATTTTGGTGTGACTAGATATCAAGACACCATTAGGTTAGCTCAAATTTCATGGCAAAATAACTGTTCTGGACCCAATGGTTTTAAGAATCAAATAATGGGCCATATTTTTGAATTTCAATTATGATGCCTTGAGTCTGTGGCGAGCGAGTTAGCAGTCTTAGCAATCTTTTTTTATATAATACAACAAAACTCTTATTGGGAATTTTTCATTTCAAAAAAATGCATTCATACCTTATTTAGTAATAATTTTATTTAAAAAAAATTATTTTCTTATTAGGTAATATTTTATATTTATCCATAACACAAGTAGAAAAGAAATACAAAAAATATAGATAAAATGCAATTAATAATATGATTAAAATTTTTAAATAATTGTCTTTAAAAAAAAAACTATATTAAACATCATAAATCAAACAAAACAAAGATTAATTTATTTGTTTTTTAATAAATAAAAATATATGATTCAAAAAATTTTAAAAAAACCCGTGCGTGCGCGGGTATTATAACTAGTTATCTATGTGGTAAAGTCAAACAACTAGTGAATGGAAACTAGATGCGAAAAGGCGAGAATACCAATTCTGTTCAGGGCCATAGCAAACATGTAACAAGAAATATCCTCATCAACTGGAAAATACTTGTTGGGGCCAAACTTGTGATGGGTTATGATCAACTGTTTACTCTAAAGTTTAGGTCATTAAACATATGATAATCAACTTTGATTAATAGAATCATGCTTGGAATCCCTATATCTTACTATGTTGAATGATGGACAAGATGAGGGTGTGATTAAAGATAAGGCCAAGGCGCTTAAGAAACAAATAGAGCATAACAACCTATCAAGAAAACACAAGTTTGAGCCATTGTGTCTTCACGGCGTTGTGGTGAACCCACCACGACCGATAAAGAGTTTTCTGTGAAGTGAACCACGTAATACACTTTTGGTCCTTAAGTACATTGTCTCTTTTGGGTTTTCTACTCTTGTGAGGCTTTATTGGATTATTGTTTTATCCAATTCGCTTCCGCATAAAACGCCAAATAGTGAGAATTAATACTACATTTTAGTCTTATACATGTTTTCTAAAAAATAAGCTTATAAGAATATGTATGGGTGTATCACATCCCATCATCTCGGCATCATGATTATAGTCTTTATCCTTACTTTCTTTAGGAAGATATTATATCTTTAACTAGTACTTAAGACCTTCCACGAGGAGCATTGCATCTAGATATCATGACGCGGGTTACCGGCCTTCTTCAAAATTTGAATTCTTCAACTACAGTCAAAAATAGCCACTAGTAAAATGTATTGGAAGTATTAAGAAAGTGAGTGGGAGTCTATTTCACGAGTAAAGATACTTTGTGAATTAGTCTATTTCACGAGTAAAGATGCTTTGTGAATTAGGGTCATCAACAATTGCATCATTGTTAAAGTATACCTTGTTAAACTATTTCAGGAGTATATATTACGCATGAAGTTGAAATGTTGCACTTCTTCTAATAATAAGAATGTTAGGCCAAATCCAAATAGTTGGTATATTGTCATACCATGAGGGGACTAATTTTTTTTTTTGAAAGGTATGAGGGGACTAATTAATGTGTGTCATTGAATTAAATTTCTATATATGATGGTAAAATTATATCATATTCAACCACTTTTTAGTAACATATTTATAGTTCCTTATTTATAAATAAGCTCATATAAATTTTCATCCTTAAGTGTTAAAATAAGGATGAGAAGTTAAATGAAATTACACTCCTTAAAATATATTTATACGTAAAAAATACATAAATTATAATCTCCTCTTCGAATTCATGTAATGTGTATAATCATTTTGTTGCAGCCGCACGTTACAGCAGATTTTAAGCAGATGTTATAACGCAAAATATATTTTTGTTATTGGTAGGTGCAAATCAAGTATCACATAATAAATTGAGGTGGGACAAATTAAAAATACTTAAATTTAATGAAAAACATTTATAATGAACGGGCAAATATTGGGTGCAGCTAGTGCTACAAACATCACTATATTTGGTCCGCAACGTCACATTTGATTGCATGTGTATGGCCATCAACCATTGGGATTTTTTTTCCTCACTATTATCTTGTTTTAGTGATGTGTTATACCGTGTCTTATATTTATACACTAGAAATAATCTTGTCTAATCCTACACATTAAAAAAGCAATGTATCCTACCATGTAATAGTATAGATTCGGTAAATCCAAGTATCATATCACACTCTTGGGCAGCAATGCATGTGAACTCTAGTTGCTTAATTAAAATCCTAATTACCTATTAAAACAATGTAACTTCGGGGAGGTTTTAAATCTGAATGAACATAATGGTAAATATTAAAGGAATTAAGAACAAAAAAATAAATAAATAACGAGAAATAAAGGCAAAGACCTACAAACAATGAGAGAAACACGTTTTTACCTAGTTTTTCATTTAGTTATGCTCTAAACATGTTTAACTAGTGCAATGTTCAATAATAATTTAGTTGGTGAATATAAGGTAATCTAGACCTATTTTAACCACTAAGATCTAAAACTATGTCTATTAGCTTATTAATTCGATGCATTATGCATATTAACTCGCTAACATTCACTAATTAAGGATATCAACTAACTATTGTAATTCATTTATGTGACCCTAATTAGTATTATAATCACCTAATTTCGTAAAATTAATCATTCACACTCCATTATACACTTACCTAATAGCTTTAATACGTTCAATCTAACTAGGACATGATCTATCTCTAGCCACTAATTGGAATGATCATACAAATTTGAGTTGATACCTAACATTCATCGCTAAACAATATATCAAGCACATAGACGAGTGGATCTATCAACAAACACAATAAATTGTCGAATTAAACATATCAAATAATGTTCTTACATAAATTCAATACAAGTTGGCAAACACTAAGGGTGTTTAGCCTATAATAAACAAACCGAATTATACAAATGAATCAAACATAAAAGACTCTAAATTAATTGAGTTCATAATGAATTTGATAAACAAACCGAATTATACAAATGTTTATAATGAAAACTCCTTCTCTTGATTGCAGTTCTTCAATGGTGGAATTATGCTCTAGAAAACCCTAACTTTTGAATACTAAAGATAATGATACCCTAAATAGTTTTTAGTGTTTTCTAAACTGGAAATTCCTGGCCCGACATGGATATGGCGTATCAATAAATCAGATACGTCGTATCAGCCCTAAAGTAAAAATCCACGTGCGTATTAAGAATTTGATACGGCGTATCCGCCTCAAACGGATATGACGTATCAGCTACGTCTAAGTTCTCTTGACTTTTGGCATCTTGTGAATACGCCGTATCCACTGGTCATAGATACGTCGTATCTAACTTCACCAATTATTCATTTTCCTTCGTTCTTTTGCACATTTCCAGTGTCCTTTGTTCTATTGCCGCTTTTCTAGTCTATAATGCAAATACCATGTAAATCATTATCAAAACTTAAGTAGATGCAATGCAAATAAGCAATATATATGGGATATCTATATACAAAATATGTGTCAATTTGATGATATCATCAAGCATCATTTATTTTATTTATATATTTGGAAAAAAAACCTTATATATAGCGCAAGGTGTAAAATATATAGTAAGAGAGTTCTATTATTATTGTTTTACTATTATAATAGAATTTGCCTTAAAATTTAAGCAACATAATCATAACCATTAGCATTAGCATAGTTTGTGGTACATAAAGTTTGTTGGAAAAATTCAGGGTGGGTGGACAAATAAATTGGGATGGAGGGAGTAGTAATTATTGAGCAGAAGAAAGTACACATCACATCCTTGAAAATAGCTTATGTGAGCGGTGAAGAAGAAACAATCAGTTCAAGTTCTCATCATCCTAGAAGCTCAGATGGTGAGTATACTAGAAGTAGTGGAGTTAGTGATATGGATGGGACTAGTGCAGATGGTGATGTGGCTAGGACTAGTGTAGATGGTCTAGGACTAGTGTAGATGGTGATGTGGCTAGGAATGTTAATGTTGATGGTGATGTGGCTAGGAATGTTAATGTTGATAAGGGCAAAGAGAAGGTTACAGTAGCTGAAGAAGAGTGTGAGTATGATTCTGATTCTGATTTTGAATCTGACTATGATTCAGATAAGTCAATTGACTATCTCAGCCCTGGTGAAGAGGAGTTGATTGAACTAAGAAAGAGGATCAAAGCTAATAGAGAGAAGGAACCTGAGTCTATGCCAGAAATGATGGAAACAAATGATGAAAACATTACACCTGTTCAAAACACTGTTACTCATAGAAGTGAGACTTTCATAGAACATGATGTATTCATGGCCAATCTAATTAGAAGGCTTCAATCACCAGATGAGAATGGAATTCAGCATGATCCATTCATTTGTGTGGAAACAGATGTTGACAGGTATCTGGTTTATGATGAAAGTACCCACTGGAGACTTAGACATCCAAAGGTATGTTGTGTTTGAATGTTGTTTATAAATGTTGGTTATAATTGTTGCTTATAAATGTTGTTTATAACATAGGCTTTGTTTGAAATGCAGGTTGGTGAAAAGTATCCGAATGTTCAGAAGTTTAAACAGGATCTAACCTTCTATGCATTGGCTAATGGATTTTCAATTTGGTTTAAAAGGAGTGCAAGTAAGTATGTTATTGCAAAATGTGGGCAGAGAAAACCAAAGTTGCTTGATCCTAAACTAGGTAAACAAAGGAAGAATAAAAGGTATCCTTGTGTTAACGAATCTGGGTTACCTTCATGTCCCTGGAGATGCTATGCTAGGTGGATGAATAAAGAGAAAACTTTTCAAGTAATTAGCCTAAATGATGAACATACATGTGTTAGGAACTTTGAGTTTGGGTCTTTAGTGAACTTTAGGTGGATAGGTACAGTATTTGGTGATAAGATTAGGGCTAATCCTGAGATTAAGTTGTCTGCCATAGCTGACCTAGTGATGAGGAAATACAAGTGTAAGGTATCTCCAAATCAGTGATGCCAAGAGGTTTGCATTGACAGAGTATGAAAAATCAGTTGATGAACATTATGCCCTGCTTAGGTCATATGGAAGAGCAATATTAGATTCCAATCCTGGGTCCACTGTGAAATTAGGAGTCACTAACAATCCTGATGGGAAAACATACTTTGATAGGTTTTATGTTTGTTTTGCTGGTCTAGTAAATGGTTGGAAGGCTGGTTGTAGGAGAGTAATTGCCTTAGATGGTTGTTTCCTTAAAAAGCCAAACCAGGGTGAAATTCTTACTGCTATTGGAAGAGATGGTAACAACCACATTTACCCAGTGGCTTGGGCAGTGGTGAATGTTGAAAACAAGGACAATTGGAGCTGGTTTTTGGAATTGCTTGAAGGAGACTTGGACTGCACAAAAGGACAGGGTCTAACTCTTATGGCAGACCAACATAAGGTATGCGTGTATCCACAATTTAATTTTTAATGTGTTAAGCTTATATGTATGTATGTATATACATTATAACACTGTGCTTATGCTTTGGTGAAGGGTCTTATTGAAGCTGTCAAGGATGTTATGCCATATGCTGAACACAGGCAATGTGCAAGACATATTTATGAAGGCTTTAGGAAACAATTCACTGGTTTGGAGTTTAGGGGTCTATTTTGGGCTGCATCTAAAGCCTCATATCCACAACTCTTCAACAAGATCATGGACAAGATAAAAAAGGCAAATCCAAAAGCGCATCAGTTTCTTATGGACAAGAATCCAAAAACTTGGTCAAGAGCCTTTTTTGAAGTAGGTAGAGGATGTGAGGCAGTTGAAAATGGGTTCAGTGAATGCTTTAATAGTGTGATTCTATGTGTAAGGGACAAGCCCTTACTAACTATGCTGGAATCAATGAGAGTACTAGTGCTAGAAAGGATGCACAGAATGAGGGTAATCAGCAAGAAGTGGAAAGATGGAGTTTGTCCCAACATTCAAAAGAGACTGGAATGGATGAAAGACCAACAAAGGTATGTTTGTTGTACATGTTAGTCTGAGTTAATTTATTAATCAGTTTTCATATAGACACTAATATCATAACATATTATTATAGGTTCTGGCATGTTATACCTGCTGGTGGGAATGTGTTTGAGGTGAGATCAGGGAGTCAAGCATTCACAGTTAATGAACCAAAAACCACTTGCACCTGTAGAATGTGGCAGTTATCAGGTATTCCTTGTGTACATGCAACAAAGGTGATATTATACATAAACAAGACACCTGAGAGCTATGTTCCACCTATGTTTAAAACAGACATGTACCATTCCACATATAACAATTACATGAAACCAGTAGATGGTATTGACTTCTGGCCTGATCAGAGTATGTATACAGTTGTTTTACCCCCTAAACCTAGAAAAATGCCTGGTAGGCCTAGAAAGAAAAGAATTAGATCAAGTAGTGAGGGGGTAGCTCAAAAAGAGTTTCAAGGGTAGGTACAGAAATGACTTGTAGCATTTGCCATCAGCCTGGCCACAACAAAAAAGGTTGTAAAAATGAACCAGTGGCACAAGAACCAAAGGAAAAAAAACCAAGAGGTAGGCCTAGAAAGGAAAAGGTAACCGAGGGTGAAAATATTGTTGAAGGTGTTAGGGAGATAAGGGACCCATCTGCTTCACATGTAGAAGTTAGGGCTGGTGGGTCAAATGTTAGGCCAGGTGCAAAAAATGGGCCCAAAAAGAAGAGAGGTGCAAAAAGTGTGCCAACAAAGAAGATATGTGCCACAAGTGGGTCAAATTGGGCAACAGGTGCAAGTGGTGGTTCACGTCGGAATAACTTAAAAAGATCTTGTCCATCAACTTTTGCAAGATGGTTTGGTGAGCCAGAAGTCCAAGAAACATGTCCAATGGCTGATGAATCTAAACCCCAACCTGAAGTCCAAGAAGCAGAAGGGCAACAACAAGTTGAGATTGAGTTGACTGGTACTCAACTTGAAATTATGCAGGTAGATGAATCTCAAACTCAAATTGTTGAACCTAAAGAACCACAAGAGGAACAACAATTTCATATGCAAGCTCCAGTTGTACAGGTAAGATTAAGGAGGCCAAGTGAAAGAATCATGAAGAACAAGTTGGCTAGAAAGATCCATGGCCAGGGCAGTACTCCTCAGGCTGCACTGGATGTAGATGATGCTTGAACAAAGAAAGTTTCATGTGCCCATTTTGTACATCTTTTGAGGGCAAACTGATGTAAACTCTTAGTAACTAATTATGGGTCTGTAATATGACTAGCTATAACCACTAATATGTTGCAGCAACATGTTTAGTTGATGAAATGACCATCACAAGTTAGCCCATTTTGTACATCAAACAGGGCACATTTGATGGTCATTGTTCAACTTTTAAATGCAATGAAATATGCAATATTTTATGTAGTATTTCATCTGTGCATTTGATGGTCATTTTTCTACCATATTGTTTGTACATTCCAACAAAACTTAAGCTATACCAACAAGCTATGATATAGGCCTATGACATGGGACTTGACTTTGTGATGGTACAACACTATTTTTTCAAACTGCAAAAGTTAATAGCAGTCAATGGAATCTTTACTATGTAACTTGTGATCATTAATACTTGTCATCTTTACAATGTAACTTGCAATTAAAACGCCAACCACTAGCAGTATATAACATTCCAACATCCATCCAAACCTAATAACATTCAACAAATGGCTTCCAATAAAGGAAAATGTATTCTTCCATGTTCTTTGCTCTTATCTTACATCTTCAATTGCCAAACTACTAACTATCCTTTACAATGTTTCTTCTTACCATTTATTGGCAGAAATCATCTACATTTCAAGTGACAGCTCTGAGGCAAAATCATGTGATCCACCTAATTATGCCTTTTCTTTAGACAGTGATGTATCCAGTAGATGGTCGAATTACTTTCCTAAAGAACCAAATCCTTACAAAGTAACTTCTAAAAGGGTTGAAAGCACTCCAACTGTGATTGACAAAAAGGAAGCTAAGTTGGCCTTTGTTGCAAGGAAGAAAGTCCTAGGGCTGCCAGCACCAGCAACATGGAATGATCGTGGTATCAAAGCATGGGTTCCCAAAGAACCAAAAGGAAAAGGGACAAAGTAAGAGCTTAGGTCATGAACCATATGTTACTTGGTTACAATATATGTATGTATGAGGAATGGTTTAGGTAACCATCCTACAATAAAACCATTGTAGCCCTATCATGAATCAGTGAAATGCTTCTTTCTCAAATTTCCAAAAATCTTTGACTGTTAACCAACACATTAGTTATCATAGGAAAAATTCACATAGGAAATACAAGCAAATATTTCATAAACTTAGTTAGCATTCAACATGTGATAACATTACATTACATGGATCATAAACTAACTTACCAAGTTCTACTAACATGCCCATCAACAACCTAACATCACCAAACCCAAACAAAGATTAGACTACTTGCCTAGTGACATACCTATCCCAACACATATTACACACAAACATCCCAACATTACCATAAACAGCTTGTCATACAATTCCAACTTGGCCTTTGCAGCCTTCAAATCATCTCCCAACCTTGACTTTGTGACCTTCAACTCTTCTTCCAACCTTGACTTCTCCAACGCCAGTGACTCAATCATTGGTCCATTATCCATTCCTCTTTGCCTTTGCAAGAACCCGTATACCATGTCTTTGTAATATTGACTTGGAAGGTCATCATCAAGAAACTCGTACACACGACAAAGGTCACATTTGACATACCTCTTTCCTGGATTCACCCTTGAAGATGATGTTTGTACCCTTAATTGTCGATTGCAGTTGCAAAAGAACTCAATCTTTCCTCTAATTACACGGGATTGGGCTGAACTAGAAGTGCTCATTTTTAGGGTTCCTCACTTAATGATTTGGTACCGTTTGGGATGATATGGGGGAAGAGGGAAAATGGGGGGTGGTGTTATTAAAATGATAGGGTCACATTACCCCCCCCCCCCCCCCAAAAAAAAAAGTTTTAACATTTGTCAAAAATGACCCATAAGTAAAAAAAACGGGTGTTGGGTGATATTGTATGTAATTAGGGCGTTAATACACGCCACGTCATCAAAAAGGGTAATTATTGACACAATAACGTTGATTAGTCATGTAACACCCCCAAAAGTCGTTTAATAACAGCGGAAGACTTAACATGTCAGCGGAAGACTTTCGGGGTATTACTTCGAGGATCTTTGTCACAATCATAGAAAATATCACAAAGTGAAGTATTAAAGTTTTATTTTATTTCAAAATACCAAATATCAGTAATACAAAGCATTATTAAGTTAAGAACGTGTTTTATTCTGAAGGAAAATAAGCAGTTTATTATCGTCCTTGTCATGCTTTTGCCCACTCCGTGCCATCCAGATCCATCTTGTTTAGTTACCTGAGATAAACATGCTAAAGTCAACATAAAGTTGAGTGATATTCATAGGTTTGAGTTTAAGAGTTTAATCACAAGTTACGAATGTATTGTAATCACATACAATCAATATGTTAAAATAATTCAATGTTCCTGTTATTGCCTTAAGCTCATGATACTCAACGATTAACAGCCAATCATAAATATGAATTAGGATGGTAAGTAATAGGCCCCCAAAGATAGGTATTTGTCAATAACCTATTTATAAGAACAATAAAGTGCGCCTGGTGTTTTCTCCAACAACCAAACGAGGATTGTTAATCACTAATAGTACTATCCACAATTATTTACGTTCACCCTTCAGGTGATTAAGGTTCATGATAGAGGGACTTCTGATAATAGTAACTTAAGCAAATAACATTGGCCTGACGGTATTTCAATACCCGGTATAAAAGACTTGTGATCGAGTTTTAAGCATGTATCTCCCCACGGAAAAAAAATAGTTAAAGAGTGGGCTATGAAATCACCTTAGTAGTATAGTGGTATCGTAGTCTCAATAAGGCAAGGAAACAGCTTCACACAATACAACCTAAAAGATAATGTAAGTTTCAGTTAATAGTCTAAATCTGGTTTTATCGCGAATACTTGTTATTTAGTTACGAGTAAATCTCGTGTTTGTTTAAGTGCTTAAAAAAAAATGTTATATATAATTATATCTCGTAAGTAAAAATATCGATGATTGATATAAAGTTAGTTTTTATAACAGAAATAAACGTATCGTTTTACAAGAAATAAATGACGTATTGTTATATCGTTTAAATTTGATTATCGTTATATGTGTTTTATTCGTATTATATATATATATATAATAAGTTACGTTTTATTATTTATCGTTTTAACATATATTCAAATATATATAAGTAAAATATATATAAAGTTTTTATTAAAATCAATATTACCATTCAATCCTTCATGTTTCTCAAATTTACACTTTTTACCCTTAACGGAAAATATTTGCGTCGTTAGTCCAAAAATTATATATTTACATTTTTGGTCCAAATATCAAATATTTACATTTATTATCTCTAAGTTTCAGTATTTACAGTTTATATCCTTAAAAAAATTAGTTTTTATACTTTTCACTAAAGTTTACCAATTTGTCAATTTTAGTCCCTAACCTACGAATATTTGCAAAAATAGTCCAATCTTTACTAAATTCAAAACTTAACATTTTTATTAGTTCAATAAGCTCAAAACATTTAGAAAAGTTTAGTTTGATAGCTTATTAGCTTATTCTTAGCTTATTTCTTTTCTTGGGCTTAACGATCCAATATTAAGGCCCGTTAATATTTTCCGATTCAATGGGCTTACGAAAGGTTTGGGCCTGAGTTTGGGCTTATTTTAGGATGTTAAAAACACTGGAGTTGGGCTCCCAGGCCCAGTGTATCACATAAGCTTAATGGGCTTAAGATAAGCCCACGTTTTGGCTTATATAGTTTTATAAAAATTTGAGTTTTTGTCGGTACAAAACAGGTCGAGTACAAGGTCCAAATAAATTTATTAGGTCGAATAAAATGTGTCTTGTGATTGTCTAATAAGTTGTTAATGAGGTCGAGTTTTAAATAGAATATGTCATGTGTCTAAATATTCATTTACGATACTAAAGTGATCGAGCAAACTTCATATGTTGAAACTGCTCAACACTTAGAAAAATTCTAAGTGTTGAGATTTTATTCGAGTTGTCCAAAAGGTCACAAAACATGTCGATTTTAATAAGAACAAAATGTTTTTAGATTCGAAACTTTTTATATTTTGTTTACTAGTGTACCAAATAATTAGTGTCTCCAAAAATAATAATATGTTACGTTCGTATATTAAGAAATAACGAGGCAAAGTGTTTGTACGAAAATCAATATTGAAACTGTTTTCCAACGCTTAGAAATATTCTAATTGCTTTCCATTTATACGAAAAGGTCAAGTGACATTAGGAACGTGTTATATTTGTTACGTGTATGATAATATTAGTTCAAAATCATTATGTCTCTTAGTTTCTAGCATGGTTAGAATAGAGTATGATAGATAAAATGTATACGTTACGTTTTAGTATAACAAAATAAATGATCAAAGTAAACGTGCAAAATATAATAGAATGAAAAATAGAAAGGATTGAATAGGTTTCGAGTTGGCTTACTTCACCTCAAAAGGTGGGGATAATGGTACGTATGGATCAAGAATGGAGCAATGAGGATCGTGGTTCACTTCTTGGTACACTAGAGATATGAGATGAGCAAAGATTGGCCTCCTTGGATCACTTCTAGTCTTCGCAATCGTTCTAAACCTTCTGTCCCATCTTTAAGTGCTACACGACTTGTAACTTGTATATTTGGTAAGTTTTTGTGTGTGTGATCAATTGAGGTGCATGGGAACTTTTTATATAGTGAGATTATGAAGTGTAGATAGGTACAAAGTTCACAAGAACGTGTGTTGGCTCGTTTGCATGGGGTGGCACCTCAAACTATGCCCAATCGATCAATAGCCAACAAGGAGAAGGTGTAAGAGAGATATGCTGTTCATTCCTGACATTCCTGTTCATTTGAGTTGGTCTAGAAGTCATTGGGTACATTGGGTGGTGCTAAGGAAGGCTTGTGACATGATTTGGTTTTACATTGTTCATGGTTTTTGTGTTTTACTTTGGCTGAATTTAGAGCAGTAAACGAGTGAGACAAAGAGCAAATTTGGTCATTTATGATTCTTTGCTAGGTAGTTAATGAAGTGGTGCAAAGATATAACTCGGTTGTGTGTCAAAATAAAAAGATACGAGGGGGTTTTGGAGGTGTGTCGTGGCTGGGTGAAACGACCAAAGAGGGTGCGTTTTGGGCTTATAAGCTCTTTGGGCTTGTGTTTGTTTTCGGCCCAGCAGAAGAGAAGAAATAAAGAGGAGTCCGTTTGGTATTAATGCTAGGAAGTGGGGCCCATTTAAGATGTGGGGTCCACATAGAAATTTTAGGGAGTCGGGATAAGTTCAAGTAACGATAGTGAACGATCTCGAGAATTTTCGTAGGTTCCGGAATATATAAATATTGTACGTAAAAGGTGTCGTATAATATATAATTATTAATATATACGTTTAATAATTATCATTACAAACGTTAAAATGTATTCGCGATAATTTAGACTATCTAGGTTTGTGTGCAAGCGATGTCTCTAGGCAAATAATATATCACAATATTCCGCTAGTGATTCAGATAATAAGTCATATAAAAAAAATTTTGTCACACGTAATAATGGGAAATTAAATAGTGCAAGTGTTTACTAACCGTTGGGAAAATTACGAGAGGCTACAGTACATACATCTTACAGTGAATTCCGTCCCGGAATTCGAGTTTAGGAGGGTTGCCAAGGGTGTCTAAGAGAAGAGGTGTGGGTACTTGGTGCGAAACTGGTCCTCGCGTTCCCAAGTATACTCTGGTCCTCGTTTAGAGTCCCATCGAACTTTTATGATAGGGATACGGTTTTGTTTTAGTTGTTTGACTTCTCTATCCATGATTTCTACTGGTTCCTCGGTAAAAACGAGTTTGTCATCAAGTTGTAATTCTTTCAATGGAATGACCAAAGATTCATCGGATAAACACTTCTTGAGATTTGACACATGAAAAGTGTTGTGAATTCGGCTAAGTTCCTCGGGTAGTTCGAGTTTATATGCCATGGGTCCAATTCTTTCTAGGATTTTGAATGGACCGATGTATCTTGGGTTTAATTTTCCCCTCTTTCCGAATCGTATCATTCCTCTCCATGGTGATACTTTTAACATAACTTTATCTCCAATCTGAAATTCCATGGGTTTTCTTTTTAGGTCGGCGTAACTTTTCTGTCGGTCTCTAGCGGTTTGTAAACGTTGTTTGATTTTGATGATTTTCTCGGTTGTCTCATGAACTAGATCCGGTCCTGTGAGTTGTACTTCTCCGACTTCTGCCCAGTAAACGGGCGATCTACACTTTCTACCGTAAAGTGCTTCGAATGGTGCTGCCTTGATACTGGTATGATAACTGTTGTTGTATGAGAATTCTGCCAATGGTAAGTGTTTGTCCCAACCTTTTCCGAAGTCTATAACACAAGCGCGTAGCATATCTTCTAAGGTTTGTATAGTTCTCTCACTTTGACCATCGGTTTGTGGGTGATAGGCTGTGCTCATATCCAGCTTTGTTCCTAAAGCTTTTTGCAATGATTTCCAAAAATGAGACGTGAAACGACTGTCACGATCTGATATAATGGAAATCGGCACTCCATGTCGTGACACAATTTCCTTCAGATATACCTGAGCAAGCGTGTTCATTTCATCA
Source organism: Artemisia argyi (assembly GCA_030686995.1). Taxonomy (NCBI): domain Eukaryota; kingdom Viridiplantae; phylum Streptophyta; class Magnoliopsida; order Asterales; family Asteraceae; genus Artemisia; species Artemisia argyi. The sequence goes on along the minus strand of CM060686.1, from coordinate 72,541,601 downwards.
GTTTCTTTGATTGGTAGGAAATGAGCTGACTTGGTGAGACGATCAACGATAACCCATATCGTATCGTAGCCGGTAGGGGTTTTGGGAAGTTTGGTGATGAAGTCCATTGTAATGCGTTCCCATTTCCACATGGGGAGTTCAGGTTGGGTGAGTAATCCGGAGGGTTTCTGGTATTCTGCTTTTACTCTTGAACATGTTAGACATTTACTGACGTACTTAGCGATGTCGGCTTTCATGTTCGGCCACCAATATAGTTTCTTAAGATCTTGGTACATCTTGTCGGAACCTGGGTGAATGGAGTATTTTGACTTGTGAGACTCATGCATGATAAGGTCACGAATACCTCCGAAGAGAGGAATCCAGCTTCTTTCCTTGAAACAAAGCATTCCATTTGACCTTTTTACAAATCCATTTTCGTTTTCTGGCATACCAAAAATCTTTTCAATTGGTCGATTTTCTTTCTTAAGAGCCTCGCTCTGGGCGATAATGATTTGTGTTGGAAGGGGTGAACAAATAGTCATGCCTAACGATCTAACCCTGAGAGGTTTTAGTCTTTCTTTTCGGCTTAGTGCATCTGCTACTACATTAGCCTTTCCTGGGTGATAACGGATTTCACAATCATAATCACTAAGCAATTCTAACCAACGGCGTTGCCTCATGTTTAAATCCTTTTGATCTAGGATGTGTTGAAGACTTTTGTGATCTGTAAACACGATACACTTAGTGCCGTATAGGTAGTGTCTCCACAATTTAAGAGCGAATACTATTGCTCCTAGTTCTAGATCATGGGTTGTGTAATTTTCCTCATGTTTCTTCAGTTGACGTGAGGCATAAGCTATTACCTTATCTCGTTGTATCAAAACTGCACCTAAACCATGGTACGAAGCGTCACAATATAGCACGAAATCTTTGCTTCCTTCTGGCAATGCTAGTATTGGAGCTTCACAGAGCTTTTGTTTTAACAGTTGGAAGGCTGATTCTGCTTCTTGTCCCCAAACGTACTTTTCGTTCTTTTGGGTCAACTTGGTCAATGGTTTTGAGATTTTAGAGAAACCTTCAATAAATCTCCGGTAGTAACCTGCAAGACCTAAAAATTGACGTACTTCTGTGGGAGTTGTAGGTGATGACCATTCTTTAACTGCCTCTATCTTTGCTGGATCTACGTGGATACCTTGACTACTGATTATGTGTCCCAAAAATTGCACCGTGGGAATCCAAAAGTCGCATTTTGAAAATTTTGCGTACAACTTTTCCTTCTTAAGTAACTCTAGGATTGTTCTCAAATGATTGGCATGTTCCTCTTTGTTACGAGAGTAGATCAGAATGTCGTCAATGAATACTATCACGAATTTGTCCAAATATGGCTTGCATACTCGGTTCATTAGGTCCATAAACACAGCGGGTGCGTTCGTTAGACCAAATGGCATTACCTGAAATTCATAGTGTCCATAACGGGTTCTGAAGGCTGTCTTGGGAATATCTTCTTCCCGAACTCTCAATTGATGGTATCCCGACCTTAGATCAATCTTCGAGTATACACTCGATCCTTGTAATTGATCAAACAAATCATCTATTCTAGGTAAAGGATATCGGTTCTTTATAGTGAGTTTGTTTAATTCTCGGTAATCTATGCACATTCGGAATGATCCGTCTTTCTTTTTAACAAATAGAACTGGGGCTCCCCAAGGTGATGAACTTGGTCTAATGAAACCTCTATCGGATAATTCCTTTAGTTGTTCCGATAGTTCCTCCATTTCGGAAGGTGCCAACCTGTAAGGTGCTTTTGCTACTGGTGCCGCTCCAGGCACTAGTTCAATTTGGAACTCTACTTGGCGAGTCGGTGGAAGACCGGGTAGATCTTCAGGAAATACTTCGGGGAATTCCTTAACGATAGGTACATCTTTAAGTTGTTTCTTGGTTAACTTATTTTCCGTCACCTGAACTATGAATACACGACATCCTTCGTTCATGTATTTTACCATTCTGAGGCATGAGATGATTCCGTATCGGTTTTTATTCTTGTCGCCATGGATAACGAGGGTTTCATTCTTAAAAGGAATGTGTATGGCTTTCTCGTCACAATGAATCTTAGCATGATGTTTGGATAACCAATCCATTCCGATGATAGCATCAAAACTACCGAGTTGGACAGGCATCAGGTCAATAGGAAAGGATTCTCCTACGAGGGTTAAGGTACAATCTTTTAAAACAGAGTTGGTGCTAATTAAGTTCCCATTGGCCATTTCTATCTCGTAGGTGGTGTTTAACTTAGAAGGGTTAGAGTTAATGAAAGGGGCAAACGTATCTGACACGAAGCTCTTATCTGCTCCAGAATCAAATAATATTCTAGCATTATGATGATTTAATAAGAACGTACCCGTGACAACGTCGGGGTTTTGTGGTTCATTTTCATTTCCCATCACGTATGCTCTTGCTCGTGCAGTGTTCTGACCATTTCCTTTTGGACAGCGGTTCTTGAAGTGTCCGGTTTCTCCGCATGAGTAACATGTTGGTGCTATTGGTTGTAGGTTGCTGCCGGTAGCAGGGGTCCTACAATCTTTTGTGGCATGACCTATCCTTTGGCATTTATGGCATTTCACTGTACAAGCACCATTGTGATGAAGCTTGCATCGGTTGCACCGTGGCTTAATACCTTGATATCCATTGCCATTGGTTGCCGTAAATATCTTAGGAGGTTCTTGTCGTTGGTTCTGTTGTTGACGATGTGGGTTCTTGTTCTGGTTTTGTTGTTGGTTGATCCTGTTGTAGTTGTTGCTGTGGTGATGGTTGTTGTTGCGATGGCCGTTGTGGTAGTGATTGTGGTTTTGGTGGTGGGTGGTTCTCCTGTCATCGAGCTTTCTTTTGAGTTCGTTGCACTTGATTTCGCGGTCTAGGAGTTTTTGTGCTAACTCCATTGCGACTTCTAGTGATGGTGGGTTGGATGCTGTGACGTTTCCTTCAATATTCCGGGGAAGACCTTCAATATACTTTTCCAGAGTTTTCTCTAAATCTGGTACGATAGAAGGACATAATGCCATTAGCTCGTGGAATCTCCTGTTGTAAGCCCTAAGATCGATTCCTTTGACTGCAAGGACATGGAATTCGTCTTCCAGTTTCCTTATTTCAGATCGAGGACAGTACTTCTTTAGGATCTTGGCTTTGAATTCCGTCCAAGAGAGTCGGTACGCTGCTTCTGTACCTAAAGTTTGAGTTGTAGCGGTCCACCATGACAAAGCGTCATCCATTAAGGTTCCTGTGGCAAATGTGACCCTGTTGTTTTCCGAGCATCCACTCCTTTGGAATACCGTTTCGCATCTCTCGAACCAATGGGCAAGTTTTGTTATCCCTTCAGTACCCATGAAGTAAGTTGGCTGACAAGCCATAAAGTCTTTATAGGTACATTGGCGAGGTGCGGGAGCAACATCTCTTGCCGGTTGTGCGTTAGCATTTGCTTGTTCGGCTAAGGCTGCATTGATTCCATTGGTGATTGCTTGTTGGATTTCTTCCGGGGTCATGGTTGCTGCTGAGGTAGTGGTCGTGGTTCTCTTAGGTGCCATATTCCTAAAAATGAGAATATATTTTCAGAATTTTCATAATAACCATCTTGTGTTAGACTATTTAGTAACATCAATAGGTTCAAAGTTATAATAGTGTCACATATATCACGATGCAATATACGATATCATAACACTCATGAAAATAAAGCAAACATAACATCATTGATTAGATTGTCGTTTTACATCACTTATTTATTCTTGTTGACATATCTCTAGGACATTCAAATACAAGTTATTACTGTGATGTAGGTGAGGCTACGTCGACAATCTATGGCATTCTAGGGTTTTCCTTGCTTATCATCAAGACGACGTTCTAGTTCCTGAATTTTGGCGGCCATGGTTTCTATGATTTGGTCTCGGTCTCTCTCCCTAGCTTGTGTTTCTTGTTGTGCACGTCGCAGAGACATGACTTGGGCTCTTGTGGTGTCGAGGGCTTAATCGATGTCACACATGATGTCCTTGTTTACGGTGTTAGCAGAGCAAAGTAATCCGATGAATTCCATAGCTTCACCGAATTGGGTACTTAGTTGTTCAATCATAGTTCCCGTCTCTAGGTGTCCCATCACAAGTTGTTCTATCTCAGCTGACATGACTTCTATTAGTTCATTAGGGATGTTGTTCACCAAGGTGGCTATGGCGTCTAACCTGTCTTCATGTCTTACTAACCTAGCTGCCAAGAGTGGTATGGTATGGTGAATGGGTTCTCCAGTGACTGGAAGGATCTTAGATGCAGCAAATGATGATCTTTCACCAAGTTCTCTGTTGGTGGGGGTACCTTCTTGAGATCTCCAATACTTAAGGATTGGTAGTAGAAATGACCATTTGCGAGCATTGACCCGCTTACGAGCCTTATGGTTGGTTCTTGCATAGTAGTAAGGATCTGAGGAGGTAGGACGAATCTGGTAATTCCTTGGTTGATAAGGTATAGGAGCACTGGAAGTTTTCACAGGTGGTGGACTGTTGATTGTCACTGGTACAGTAGTAGTCTGCTGATAAAATATACTAGGTAGTATCACTGGTTCTGCAGTCAGAGCAACTTCCTTTTTCCATTTAGTATCATCCCAGATGTCTTTTTCTTCAGCATATGAAAGAGCTTTTCCAGCTGTGGTTGGTTCATAAGGCTGGAATGGAGAAGTTTGCTTACTGCATCTGATTGGACCAGTTGATGCTTGAGGTGAAGTAAAGGATTGCTGACTTTCCTTATTCTTGTCTGTTGTAGGTGACACAGTCATTGGAGCAAGAGTTGGTTCAATAGGTGTAGAGCTCTCAGTTTCCGAATCCGATAACAACACAATGAAGTTGGGTTTGGAAGACATGGTACTGTAATAATCCCAATTAGTAAACATAATTATTAGCAAAATCATAGCATGTAAGCATATATCAAGTTATATAAGTAAGAAATAATGAGAAGTAATTTTTCTACCAGATGTTGGATTGTAGGCACGGAGGGCATGAAGTGGTATTTTGTAAAAATGGTCCAGTTAAAGTGTAGTTATAGTCCAATGTTTAAAAACATCTGGTTCTCTATAACCGTGGCTCTGAATACCAATCTGTAACACCCCCAAAAGTCGTTTAATAACAGCGGAAGACTTAACATGTCAGCGGAAGACTTTCGGGGTATTACTTCGAGGATCTTTGTCACAATCATAGAAAATATCACAAAGTGAAGTATTAAAGTTTTATTTTATTTCAAAATACCAAATATCAGTAATACAAAGCATTATTAAGTTAAGAACGTGTTTTATTCTGAAGGAAAATAAGCAGTTTATTATCGTCCTTGTCATGCTTTTGCCCACTCCGTGCCATCCAGATCCATCTTGTTTAGTTACCTGAGATAAACATGCTAAAGTCAACATAAAGTTGAGTGATATTCATAGGTTTGAGTTTAAGAGTTTAATCACAAGTTACGAATGTATTGTAATCACATACAATCAATATGTTAAAATAATTCAATGTTCCTGTTATTGCCTTAAGCTCATGATACTCAACGATTAACAGCCAATCATAAATATGAATTAGGATGGTAAGTAATAGGCCCCCAAAGATAGGTATTTGTCAATAACCTATTTATAAGAACAATAAAGTGCGCCTGGTGTTTTCTCCAACAACCAAACGAGGATTGTTAATCACTAATAGTACTATCCACAATTATTTACGTTCACCCTTCAGGTGATTAAGGTTCATGATAGAGGGACTTCTGATAATAGTAACTTAAGCAAATAACATTGGCCTGACGGTATTTCAATACCCGGTATAAAAGACTTGTGATCGAGTTTTAAGCATGTATCTCCCTACGGAAAAAAAATAGTTAAAGAGTGGGCTATGAAATCACCTTAGTAGTATAGTGGTATCGTAGTCTCAATAAGGCAAGGAAACAGCTTCACACAATACAACCTAAAAGATAATGTAAGTTTCAGTTAATAGTCTAAATCTGGTTTTATCGCGAATACTTGTTATTTAGTTACGAGTAAATCTCGTGTTTGTTTAAGTGCTTAAAAAAAATGTTATATATAATTATATCTCGTAAGTAAAAATATCGATGATTGATATAAAGTTAGTTTTTATAACAGAAATAAACGTATCGTTTTACAAGAAATAAATGACGTATTGTTATATCGTTTAAATTTGATTATCGTTATATGTGTTTTATTCGTATTATATATATATATATATATATATATATATATATATATATATATATATATATATATATATATAATAAGTTACGTTTTATTATTTATCGTTTTAACATATATTCAAATATATATAAGTAAAATATATATAAAGTTTTTATTAAAATCAATATTACCATTCAATCCTTCATGTTTCTCAAATTTACACTTTTTACCCTTAACGGAAAATATTTGCGTCGTTAGTCCAAAAATTATATATTTACATTTTTGGTCCAAATATCAAATATTTACATTTATTATCTCTAAGTTTCAGTATTTACAGTTTATATCCTTAAAAAAATTAGTTTTTATACTTTTCACTAAAGTTTACCAATTTGTCAATTTTAGTCCCTAACCTACGAATATTTGCAAAAATAGTCCAATCTTTACTAAATTCAAAACTTAACATTTTTATTAGTTCAATAAGCTCAAAACATTTAGAAAAGTTTAGTTTGATAGCTTATTAGCTTATTCTTAGCTTATTTCTTTTCTTGGGCTTAACGATCCAATATTAAGGCCCGTTAATATTTTCCGATCCAATGGGCTTACGAAAGGTTTGGGCCTGAGTTTGGGCTTATTTTAGGATGTTAAAAACACTGGAGTTGGGCTCCCAGGCCCAGTGTATCACATAAGCTTAATGGGCTTAAGATAAGCCCACGTTTTGGCTTATATAGTTTTATAAAAATTTGAGTTTTTGTCGGTACAAAACAGGTCGAGTACAAGGTCCAAATAAATTTATTAGGTCGAATAAAATGTGTCTTGTGATTGTCTAATAAGTTGTTAATGAGGTCGAGTTTTAAAAAGAATATGTCATGTGTCTAAATATTCATTTACGATACTAAAGTGATCGAGCAAACTTCATATGTTGAAACTGCTCAACACTTAGAAAAATTCTAAGTGTTGAGATTTTATTCGAGTTGTCCAAAAGGTCACAAAACATGTCGATTTTAATAAGAACAAAATGTTTTTAGATTCGAAACTTTTTATATTTTGTTTACTAGTGTACCAAATAATTAGTGTCTCCAAAAATAATAATATGTTACGTTCGTATATTAAGAAATAACGAGGCAAAGTGTTTGTACGAAAATCAATATTGAAACTGTTTTCCAACGCTTAGAAATATTCTAATTGCTTTCCATTTATACGAAAAGGTCAAGTGACATTAGGAACGTGTTATATTTGTTACGTGTATGATAATATTAGTTCAAAATCATTATGTCTCTTAGTTTCTAGCATGGTTAGAATAGAGTATGATAGATAAAATGTATACGTTACGTTTTAGTATAACAAAATAAATGATCAAAGTAAACGTGCAAAATATAATAGAATGAAAAATAGAAAGGATTGAATAGGTTTCGAGTTGGCTTACTTCACCTCAAAAGGTGGGGATAATGGTACGTATGGATCAAGAATGGAGCAATGAGGATCGTGGTTCACTTCTTGGTACACTAGAGATATGAGATGAGCAAAGATTGGCCTCCTTGGATCACTTCTAGTCTTCGCAATCGTTCTAAACCTTCTGTCCCATCTTTAAGTGCTACACGACTTGTAACTTGTATATTTGGTAAGTTTTTGTGTGTGTGATCAATTGAGGTGCATGGGAACTTTTTATATAGTGAGATTATGAAGTGTAGATAGGTACAAAGTTCACAAGAACGTGTGTTGGCTCATTTGCATGGGGTGGCACCTCAAACTATGCCCAATCGATCAATAGCCAACAAGGAGAAGGTGTAAGAGAGATATGCTGTTCATTCCTGACATTCCTGTTCATTTGAGTTGGTCTAGAAGTCATTGGGTACATTGGGTGGTGCTAAGGAAGGCTTGTGACATGATTTGGTTTTACATTGTTCATGGTTTTTGTGTTTTACTTTGGCTGAATTTAGAGCAGTAAACGAGTGAGACAAAGAGCAAATTTGGTCATTTATGATTCTTTGCTAGGTAGTTAATGAAGTGGTGCAAAGATATAACTCGGTTGTGTGTCAAAATAAAAAGATACGAGGGGGTTTTGGAGGTGTGTCGTGGCTGGGTGAAACGACCAAAGAGGGTGCGTTTTGGGCTTATAAGCTCTTTGGGCTTGTGTTTGTTTTCGGCCCAGCAGAAGAGAAGAAATAAAGAGGAGTCCGTTTGGTATTAATGCTAGGAAGTGGGGCCCATTTAAGATGTGGGGTCCACATAGAAATTTTAGGGAGTCGGGATAAGTTCAAGTAACGATAGTGAACGATCTCGAGAATTTTCGTAGGTTCCGGAATATATAAATATTGTACGTAAAAGGTGTCGTATAATATATAATTATTAATATATACGTTTAATAATTATCATTACAAACGTTAAAATGTATTCGCGATAATTTAGACTATCTAGGTTTGTGTGCAAGCGATGTCTCTAGGCAAATAATATATCACAATATTCCGCTAGTGATTCAGATAATAAGTCATATAAAAAAAAATTTTGTCACACGTAATAATGGGAAATTAAATAGTGCAAGTGTTTACTAACCGTTGGGAAAATTACGAGAGGCTACAAGTCAAGTATGTGTATTTAATAGGAAAAAAAAGTTACGTGTATACAATAGTAAAAGGTGGTAAGTTGGATGTATATTTAGACAATTTTCCCTTAAATTATCAGTTAGATATTAGAGAAAAATAACTAGTCTAACAATATTTTGGTACAACTAGACATCATTATACGTTAGGCCGTTAGCTGATATGTCATGGCTAGTAATGATTGAGTGGCCTCAGTGATTCAAGTATCCACCCATTGTTGATGATTTTACATCACCAATATAATTTAAGTGTAATGGATTGACTTAGTCGACCAATGTGTAATCATGATAAATGTTCAACAAGTCGGGATTGTGCGGAGTGCACACTTGTATGACGTTATTGTGATTATCGCCCCGAATCACGGGAGTCCGAGGGCAGCGCCCCCGGTAGCGGGGTTCCAGGGGCGGCAGCCCCTGGTAGCAGGGTCCAAGGGGCGGCAGCCCCTGGCAGGGTCCAATTCGGTGGTTAAATAACTGCCATGGGCAGTTACAACTGGTTTTGGTTTATTGGTCATATTTTCATTCTTTTTCTGGTTCTGTTTTTCATAACAATCAAAACACATTCTCTGTTCAAAATCTGAGTTTTATCCGATTAGAGATTTCGATAGAACAATCGAAATACTTCGATCTGATAGTGTTCACACGACTCTCAGATTACTGTGATCCAATATTTCTAACAAAGATCGAAGTATCTGTGATCATGACGAACGGAGGAGAATTTGTGAAGGATATGACGAGCAAGTTTGATAAGTTGGTGAAGTTTGAAGGGCAGGATTTCCGCCGCTGGCAAAAGAAGATGCACTTTCTTCTTACCACCCTGAAAGTTGTGTATGTTCTGAGTACACCCACTCCCGAAAGGAACGACAATGAAACTTTGGAACAGACTAGGAAGAGGATGAAGTGGGAGAACGACGACTACATATGCCATGGTCACATTCTAAACGGTATGTCTGATTCCCTCTTTGATGTCTATCAAAACGCTGAATCTGCAAAAGCACTATGGGAGTCCCTAGAATCCAAATACATGGCAGAAGATGCTTCTGCAATGAAGTTTCTTGTGGGTAATTTTTTGAATTACAAAATGGTTGATACCAGGCCTGTCATGGAACAATTTCATGAGATGTTAAGGATTCTGGGACAGATTACCCAACACAATTTGTTGATGGATGAAGCCATCTCGGTTGCAGTTATCATTGATAAACTGCCCCCTTCCTGGAAAGAATTCAAACATGGTTTGAAACATAAAAAGGAAGATTTAAATTTGGTTCAACTCGGTAGTCATCTACGAATTGAGGAAGGATTAAGAAATCAGGAGCTTGATAATAATCCTAAAGGAAAGAACCAAATTGGATCATCTTATGTTAACATGGTTGAAGGTGATGGAGCCAAAAATTCAAACAACAATAAGAATAAACGAAAGTTCAAAAGTGCGATGATAAATTTGCCAACAAGAAGGCTACTCTTACTTGTTGGAAATGTAACAAGCCTGGTCATATGAAGAAGGATTGTCGCTCTCGTAAGGACAATAAAGGCGCTAGTGCAAGTGGGTCTAAGGATCCTGAAAAGCAACAAGGTTATAATTCTGATTCTATACAGAATTTTTATAATGTTTTACATTATGTTTCTATTATTTCTGATGCATTTTATGTTCAGGATGATGACGTTGCTTGGTGGGTTGATTCAGGTGCAACAAGTCATGTTTGCAAGGATCTTCGTTGGTTTCAAGTCTGTAAATCGATTGAAGATGGATCATTTGTAAAGATGGGAAATGTTGCAACTGAACCAATCAAAGGAATAGGGCGTGTTTTATTGACTTTCACTTCTGGAAAAACTTTATGTTTAGATAATGTATTGTATGTACCCGGGATTCGAAAGAATCTTGTTTCTGAAATTGTGTTGAATAAGTGTGGCTACAAACAAGTGTTGGAAAGTGACAAGTATATCTTGTCAAGACATGGTTCATTTGTTGGATTTGGTTATGTATGTAATGGAATGATTAGATTAAATTTGAATTATACTTTGTTTAATGTTTCTGCTTGTATGATTACTTCTAGTAATAGCAATACTTTAAGTAAATCTGAATTATGGCATGTTAGATTAGGACATGTTCATTACAAGAGCATGAAAGATATGTCTAAAATGAGTTTAATACCTGCTTTTGACATGACACATGAAAGTTGTAAAACTTGTATGTTAACAAAGATCACTAGACAACCTTTTAAGGGTGTGAATCGGGAAAGCAAAGTATTAGATCTCATACATAGTGATTTATGTGATTTTCATGCCAATCCTTCACTAGGACATAATAAGTACGTAATTACTTTTATTGATGATGCTTCTAGATATTGTTATGTCTATCTATTGCATGCTAAACATGAAGCTCTTGATAAATTTAAAATTTATAAACAAGAAGTAGAATTTCAAAAACAAAATTTGATAAAAGTATTACGTACGGATAGAGGTGGTGAGTATTATGATCCAGTTTATTTCCAATCAACCGGAATAATACATCAAACCACGGCTCCTTACACACCACAACAAAATGGGGTGGCTGAAAGGAAGAATAGGACCTTAAAAGAAATGGTGAATTCCATGTTATCCTATTCTGGACTCAGTGAAGGTTTTTGGGGTGAGGCTATGTTGACAGCATGTTATATTTTGAATAGAACTCCAAATAAAAACAGTAAACAAACACCTTATGAAATTTGGACCAAGAAGGTACCAAATTTGACTTATTTGAGGGTTTGGGGCTGTAGAGCGGTGGTAAGGTTAACTGAGCCTAAAATGAAAAATCTTGGTGAAAAAGGTATAGATTGCATCTTCATTGGGTATGTTGAGCATTCCAAGTGTTATAGGTTTTGTGTTATAGAACCTAATGATTATGTGTCAGTGAACTCTATAATAGAGTCAAGAGACGCTATATTTGATGAAAAGCGGTTCACGTCTATACCTAAACCAAGAGGTATGGTTCAGTCATCTTCAAGTAAAACAGTTGAAGATGAGATTGAAGTACCTGGTACATCTATTCCTAGAAAAAGCACTAGAACAAGAAAAACTAAGTCTTTTGGTTCTGATTTTCAACTTTATTTAGTTGAAGGAACAAGAGATAAGACTTTATCTCAACGTGAATATTGTTTCATTATTGAGGAGGATCCAAAGACCTTGAATGAAGCAATGGCTTCTAGGGATGTTGCCTTTTGGAAAGAAGCAATTCAAAGTGAGATTGATTCCATCATGCATAATGATACTTGGGAATTAACTGATTTACCTCCTGGATGCAAGGCATTAGGATGTAAATGGATCCTTAAAAGGAAAATGAAAGTGGATGGAAGCATAGATAAATATAAAGCCAGATTGGTTATCCAAGGCTTTAGACAAAAGGAGGGAATTGACTTCTTTGATACTTATGCTCCTGTTGCTAGGATTTCCACTATTAGATTGTTGTTAGCTCTTGCGGCTATACATGATCTAGTTATTCACCAAATGGATGTGAAAACTGCATTCTTAAATGGTGATTTGGATGAGGAAATTTACATGAAACAACCTGAAGGGTTTGTGATGCCTGGACATGAAAGCAAGGTATGTAAATTGAAGAAATCATTGTATGGTCTTAAACAAGCACCAAAACAATGGCATCAAAAGTTTGATGATGTGGTCTTGTCTAATGGTTTTTCTTTAAACCAAGCTGACAAGTGTGTATATAGCAAATTTGATACTTCTGGTAAAGGAGTGATAATTTGCTTATATGTGGATGACATGTTGATCTTTGGTACTGACCAAGATCAAGTAGATAAGACAAAGGAATTCTTGTCATCTAATTTTGATATGAAAGATCTGGGGGAGGCTGAAGTGATTCTTGGTATTAGAATCAAACGAGGAAACAATGGTATCTCTATTTCTCAATCTCATTATATTGAGAAGATACTGACAAAGTTTAACTTTGATAATTGTTCTCCTGTTTATACTCTTGTAGATCCTACTGTGAAGTTTCGACCTAATACAGGAGCTCCAGTGAAACAACTAGAATACTCTAGAGCTATTGGATGTCTTATGTATGCCATGATTAGCACTAGACCAGATATAGCTTTTGCTGTAGGAAAGCTTAGTAGGTATACTAGCAATCCTAGTGCTCTACATTGGCAAGCTCTGGGTCGAGTATTTCAGTATTTGAAAGGAACCATGAATTATGGCTTGACATATAGTGGTTATCCTTCCGTTATAGAAGGTTATTCCGATGCCAGTTAGATTAATAATATGGAGGATCACTCGTCTACGAGTGGTTGGGTATTCCTTTTTGGGTGAGGTGCTATTTGTTGGGCTTCAAAGAAACAGACTTGTATTACAAGCTCAACCATGGAGTCTGAATTTGTTGCTTTAGCTGCAGCTGGTAATGAAGCTGAGTGGCTGAGGAATTTGGTTTATGAAATTCCTTTGTGGCCAAAACCGATATCTACCATTTCTATCAGATGTGATAGTGCTGCTACCTTGGCTAAGGCTTATAGTCAAGTGAACAATGGCAAGTCTAGACACTTAGGTGTTAGACATAGTATGATTCGTGAGCTTATCATGAATGGTGTGATATCTGTGGAGTTTGTAAAAACTCAACTGAATTTAGCCGATAATTTAACCAAAGGGTTAGCAAGAGATCTCGTACACAAGGCGGCTATTGGGATGGTTTTAAAGTCCACCTAATTAAATCCTTGTATCAAGATACCCAATTCCCATCTAACGTAATGTTAAATGTTGAATTCAATGAGGAAAGCTTGATATTTTTGGATTGGAACACATAATTACATCATCCCACGGTATGTGTTCAGTACTACAAGATAAAGGAGGTTGAAATTATATTTCTTAATGGTTTTTTGACAAATTGCATGTGCAGGTGCAAGAATAAAAAACCACCTATATAAGCATGAAGTTTAGCTGCTTCAAGAAGCTTGGGACTTGGCTTTGATATGCTTATTGAAGGATAGGACATAAGCTAGTAAAAAATAGTGTCAAGTGGAACATGTGAATGTGTAAACTGTTGTGTATATTATCTTCATGTATTCACAATGAATAGAAAGAGTTCAATCCTTTAGTGACACTCTGATATTCGAATATTTGAAATGCTAATGTACTAATGTGAAATTCAATCGTCGCGACATTTCATTTATGCATCAGTTTGTTGTTTGTTATGAGTTTGTTTTAAGTTAATCAAGATTACACTTAAATAGGGGATGAATGTTGGTGATTTTACATCACCAATATGATTTAAGTGTAATGGATTGACTTAGTTGACCAATGTGTAATCATGATAAATGTTTAACAAGTCGGGATTGTGCGGAGTGCACACTTGTATGACGTTATTGTGATCATCGCCCCGAATCACGGGGGTCCGGGGGCAGCGCCCCCGGTAGCGGGGTTCCAGGGGCGGCAACCCCTGGTAGCCCCTGGCTGGGGTCGAAGGGTCCAAGGGTCAGCTGGAAAATTTTTTATTTTATATAAAGTCGCTATGTTAAAAACGCACTTGAAAATAAAATTTTCCGGAATTATGAACATTATTTTTACCCGTTTATTTAACCAATTCGGTGGTTAAATAACTGCCATGGGCAGTTATAACTGGTTTTGGTTTATTGGTCATATTTTCATTCTTTTTCTGGTTCTGTTTTTCATAACAATCAAAACACATTCTCTGTTTAAAATCTGAGTTTTATCCGATTAGAAATTTTGATAGAACCATCGAAATACTTCGATCTGATAGTGTTCACACGACTCTCAGATTACTGTGATCCAATATTTCTAACACCCATTGGTCAGCTTTTGGAATTTCAATTATGATGCCTTAAGTCTAGATGTGGCGTATCAGGGTTTATCGCTTTGAGAAAGTCAGACAAACAGTGTTCGAAACAAGATTTAATTAAAACTCGAATATATTCTCATCAATGGCAGAGTGAGAAAGTCAAATAACTAGTGAATGGAATGTATGCTGAAAGAAGAGACCATCAATATGTTCTGTCCAGGGTCTTCCAAAAAGATATATTATCATTATAAATATCACCAATTCACCATCAAATGGAAAAAAAGAAGTGCTGAGGAAGAATCATGTGTGCGTTATGACCGTTTACTCTTAATTTTTGGACTTAAGGTCATCAAAAGGGATAAGAACCAACTTTGGTTAGTGGAATTGTGACTTGGATTCCATTTTACTTTTGTTATTTGTTATGAAACATTAAACATAGAAGGATGTGTCTCCCATCAACTGGACTTCATGATCAAAGAGATTTTTACTGCTAGTAATGTCAGGGTGAATTCAAGAGACAAACATTAGTATATAGTCTTTATCCTTACATTCTTTAGCAGAATATCATATCTTATCTAGCATTTAAGACCTTGCTCGAGGCACATCTCATCTAGATATCATGACCAGAGTCTCATACTATCTAGCTACTTTATGAGACTTAATATTGGTTAACATCAAATAACATGTGTATCCGATTACTCTATGGCCACTGATAAAGTGTAGTGGAACTGTTAAGAAAGTGCATGTAGTGTGAATCTATTCAAGGGTAATGATGTTTAGGGTCATCAACAATAGTTAAATTGTTGTAGTGTGTATCATGTGGGAATCGTTGACTTTACATAATACTGTAGCATATGCATGAAGTTGACATATTGTTGCACTTCTGAGCAGGGGCGAAGCTTTGAAATTTCGAGTGGGGTCGGGATCTAATTTTTTTTTTTTTCCTAACACTATGGGGGGTCGAAACCGAATTAAATTGGGGGGCGAAACCGAAAATACCGAAATTTTTCTACACGAAAACTATATACCCCTACATCGCAAAAAAATTTTCGGGAGGTCGCCCCCCCCCCCCCCCCCCCTACCCTTAGAAGCTACGCCCCTGCTTCTGAGGATAAGAATCTTAGGCCAGTTTTTTAATAGTTGGCATATTATCATACCATCAGGGCAGAGGCGGTACAACAATGGGGGCAGTGTGAGCAGCTGCCCCCGCATAGTTCACTCGATTAATGTCGATTGATAAGAGAATTTCATTTTACCCCATAAATAAGTACGGAATAAATAGTATAACTGTGAAAAATTTATCAAATAGTTGCATAATAGTCAAGTGGTTAAGGACATTTGCACTTTCATGGAGATATAATGTTCGATTTTTGTGCTCCTTTATAGTTTTGTAAATTTTTGTTATCCAGCATTTTATTTTTGCTTCAACTACATATTTTAATATCGATCAGAAAAAATCAAGTGTGTGTTAAGTATTGTGCATATCATCGTCAATTTTTAATTTTGGTTCTCGCATGTAAACAAATACTGAAAAAATCACTTTCATTAAAAGTAAAATCGATTTCATTATAACAACAAAGGTCGAGTAACTGACATGAGACTAACACCCACTTTTAACTTTTGCCCCCTCTTGAAAGTTTTTTTGATACCGCCCCTGATCAGGGGACTAATACGTGTCAAATAGCAAACTTAAAATCTAACAGAAAACAAATAATCAAACTTTGATTCGTTAATGACGAACTAAACGTAAGTGTTGCCAACATATATCTGCTAACGGATTTGCATTATAAGCAACTGTAAATGGGATTTTAGTCTACATCATCAGTCAAATACCTCAAGTTACATCAACACACAGAGGAGTGGTATTAATATAATTTCAGCCAATGATACCCGCAAAAAGCTGATGTATTTTTTTGTTAAAAATAGATGTTGGACATTTTGATTTAGAAAAAATGAATTGTAGAAACAGGTCTATGTTGACCAAATTTAGATTGTAAACCACTCCCAACCGTGACGCGTCTCTTTATGTGTCAGTTGTGCTCAGCGACGGAACCAGCACTAAATATTACCGGGTGCACAAAAAAATTGAACACTAATACTAGAAACATATTTTGATGGACCGGGTGCATTTAAGATCATTTTAGGAAAAATCGATGTTTTTTTCAAAAATTAACACTACATTGAAAAAATTACATGAGGTGCCCGGGCACCCGCGGGAAACCCCAGCTCCGTCCTGGTTGTGTCACCACAGCGCCACATCAGCACTCTGCCAATAGTGGGGTGTTTTTTCTGTCACTTATACAAAAATATACCTCACAAAACACTCACACACACGAAACACACTCACACACTCACAAAAATATACTTATGTTCGTGTAACACCACCGATCAGTGTCACCAAACCGACGTGCGTCGGTTTACTGTTGGGAGTGGACCGAGTGGTCTACGAATCTATTCTGTTAGACATTGTAGCAAAGATGTAAAGATTTCTGTTGTAGTGAAATTGCTGCGGTACATAAATATTACTTTGAATTTTATATTATATTCTTCTAATGATACATCATGTCCTTAATTACATCATGGTATACTATTGGTTATTTTTATGAGAAATTTTTTTAGAGGAAAACACTTTATTCCACCTTTACCAGAATGAACCATCTAAACCCATTTTACAAAAATCGATAGTATAAATCTATAATCTATATTTTTGCCGCCTTAAGCCTTAAAAACGCCATGCCCCCACGCTTGACGCTAAGGCTCTGCTTGACCATACCATCACGACTCGCCTCACGCTATTTATAACCTTGCTAACATGTGTTTAGCTCATTGGATTGTGAAGTGGTGGGCTATGTTGTTACTACCAATGTATTATTGACATGCAACTTTAGTTATAAAAGTAGGTCTCCCAATCACTACTCTAAATAGTCTAAATAGAAGGGTTACTTTCAAACTAGATGCATGCCTTTTAAGAAATGCTTGCAAAATATCATAATTTCATATCATTCTTTCTTATTCTTTATGAGGTAAAAACAATACAAAGTTATTTTTCGAAAATTTTAGGTAATCACCAATCGTCAAAACTGTGAATTCCTTTCTGAACCCGAAACAAGAGTAGCAGTTATTATAGAGAGGGGGAAAAAAGGCAATTTGATTATGATTGGGATAATATATTCTTCCAGTCACCTGTGTTTACCAATCATGAAAAGGTTTTTGATAATGAGGCACGTTTATTGGCAGTCAGCGCCAACTGCTTCATTAATGGACTTGAAGCCATCTCTTTCTAAGCAGTGTGCAAGTTCGGTCTGCAAAGAAAGTATTTTGACTAGTGGTTACAGAAAAATGAATGAAAGTATAATTACATTAACAGTGATCACAGTGAAGGGCTAAAGGCCATACAATTTCAGTCCATTTACTTATGAATGAGTTATTGTTAGTTATGTTTTAATCTCTAATGGGTCAAACGGGTTAAATGAAAATAAAAAGTTAGTAATTAGTTAAAAAAATTTGTACAGAGTGTTTTTCGTTTTCGTACAAAAAGTGTGCAGTCACCCAACCTAAAGTTGGCCATTTTGAGTTTTTGACCCATACCCATATATTCCACTTCTATCAGCATGCTTATTGTGGGTAAAATCTAGAGCAGTATACAAATTCCTTTGACTGAACAACATGCGGCTATAGTACTATTGCCCTTTATTTGAAATTTATTTAATTGCTTAAAGTACTCTCTGTTTCAAACGCAGAAATTTATACAAATGTATTATCAAATCTTTTTTTAATATAATCATCTTTGTTAATTAGACTGAACCACTGAATCAGCATAAACATAAATTAGCCTACAATTTGAAATGAAGCAGCTTGACTTCTTTTGAAACATTAAATGCAGCCACACACACACATCAATACAGCATCATACCTTAATCTGAGGTATAAGGGCAGGTCCACCATAAGCAAATGCTGAATAAATCTGAACAAGAGTTGCTCCTGCTCTTATTTTCTTGTAAGCATCCTCGCCACTAAATCAAACACACATTTGGCAAGTAATTTATCCAGTAATGTTACAATTATAGCTACTAATCATTAACAACAGAAGATGCAAACCAGACACTAACCTGCTCACACCTCCACAGCCAATCAAAGGAATTTTACCCTAAAAACAAAGTAAAATATATTTATTCTCATGCAGCTTAAAGAAAAGAATAAAGAAGAAAGGACTTCTTAAAGAATCTAGATATGCAAGTTTGTACTTAATTAGAAGGAAACTTGATATGTTTAACAAGCATACAGGCTACAGCCCATATGCCCTATAAAATTTAAGATAGTTGAGGAGTGTATGAATACATACACAAGTACTAGGCACACGTATGAGATACAACTTTATTTCTGAACATCTTTATACCCTTGTTTAAGGTTCTATAGGCTTCACAGAGGTTAACCCAACCAAACATATTTTTTTGTGGTTTAACACTTAAAACTCTTATTTTTAAGTGCATCGTCCCTTAACTTATTTTCATGCCATAGTTAACCAACCAACTTTCATCAATTTATCAATCAAGTTCCTTCACATTTTTTCCTGTAATGGTGTAATCCATAAACCTTTCTTTTGTCATGCCATACAAAACTACTTTACACCGCCAAAAAAGATACTGATATCATGAGTAACCAAATGACTTTATTAGGGTACTTTCAAATTACTAGTCCAACATTTAGGGTCCTTATTTGATTATGACTATTGTAAGTTTTAATTAGTTATACAAACTGTGTTTAATTGATAATGATTCACTTTGTGAGGCAATAATCCCAAGAAAATAAAATGACAAAACATTTACTAGCAAGCAAAGTGTACCTTTGTTAAAATATATGTTTCCTTTAGGACGTCATTTGACAAACTGAAAAGAGGCTTCCCACTCAATCCACCACTTTCCTTTGACACAGGGTTCGCCTGCACTACTTCTGGCCTTGAAATGGTTGTATTTGATATAATCTACAAGAATTGAGAAAATTTACGAAGATTCATAAATATTGTTTAAATCCTCGTTGAGATCAAGCCAAAGTCAATCAAAGTCATTATCACTCTAATATTGAAATTTATCTATCAAAAACATATATATGTAACAGAATATTAGTTAATCTATGCATTGTCATCGAGAAACATACCAGGCCATCCAAGCGGAGATCAAGGGCAACCTATAGTATCAAAGTAGATTACATAAGAACCTTAAGGTTTGACAGTGCAAGTGTTTAGTTGGAAATATAAGTACCGCTGCAATATCTTCAAGGTCTTGCTTAGACAAATCTGGAGCAATTTTGACTAGCAATGGAGGTGGGCCGTCTTTACCCCATTGCATTTCATCACGGGCTGCTTTAACCTTTAATGACAATAACAATGTGATGAAACAATACACTTTATAAATAATAAGAAGAACTCAGATTGAAACGAGAAGTTTGACTGGATTTCAGACCTTCTCAACAAGGTCCTTTAGCTGATTTCTTCCTTGAAGCTGGCGGAGTCCAGGGGTATTCGGCGATGAGACGTTAATAACCTATTAAAGGATGTAAAAAGGTAATGAGAAAGAAGTTACACTTAAGTACATAGGTATAAATTATCATCCTTTAAAAAGAGTAAAAGACAACTATTAAAGACAACTACGGCTAAGATCATTTTAGACCAACAAATTAAAAATGTATTAATGCTTTACGAAGAAAAAATCAAAATTTTATCAATTTACCAGACTATATGAGTTTACCATATTTACCAGAAAAACTACATACACATGTTAACTGATCTAGAAAGATAAAACAGAATGATTAATATATTTTTGCACAAATTAGAAATCTACCAATCTGAAAAAATCTAACAAAATCATAATCTTTAGTAGGCACACACACACACACACACACAAAAAAAAGTAGTAAAAAACATGCAGGTAGATCATAGATGAACAAATAAAACATCCAGTTAAAATAGTAAATCTACCAAATAATCAGCATACTGGGCTAAAGTGTGTACGCCTTTTACATAATCTGCAGCAGCATCTTCACTGGTTTTATTTTTTCCGATATTCACCCCGAGAATCCCTTGACCATGTTTGACTTTATTGCTGGAAGTAGTTTGGGCATCCAGCCTATTTGCAACAGCAACTAACCCATCCCCATTAAAACCACACCGGTTTATAATAGCACTGCTCACAAACGAACAGCAAATGATTATGAACAAGAACTAACTATAAACCGGGAATGTAACTAATAGAATGAACATATGATTCTTACCCTTGGTCTCGCAATCTGAACATACGAGGCTTTGGATTTCCCTCTTGTGGAAGAGGAGTTACTGATCCAATTTCTACAAAACCAAATCCTAGTCCAAGTAAACCTTCAACAGCCTCTGCATTTTTATCAAAGCCCGCTGAGAGTCCTATTGGATTAGAGAACTTCCTTCCCCAAACTTCAAGCCCTAATATCTGTGGATCTGGCCTTTTTTCTCTCGGGACCAACCCACGAGCAGCAGCAGAGATAGCCAGGCGATGAGCAACCTCTGGATCCAGCAATGCAAAAAACGGGTTGGCTGCTTTTGATGCTGTGAACAGCCATCCACTGCAAAAGTATCCATTAAGAAAGGAAACAACCAGAGGTAATGAAATTCAACAACCATAAATGGTGGTTAATATTCTAACAAAGGACAAATTGTGATAAGATGTTAGTAGGTGAACAAATCTATCAAACACTTCACCCAACGACGGCATTTAGCTGTTTGATTTGGCAAATTTAACTTAAAGCCAATTGGTTTTGGGGCTTGCATATGAATTTTTGATATTAACCCACATGACTCTTGAGTTTATCCTGATAATATATGATATATGCAGAACATTCATGAGTACAGACAGCAACAAAGTAGTCAATTGTACAGTTATGCACACTCTTTTAGGTAAAGTTATATACTTCTACTTAAAAACAATGTCACATCCCCTGAAACTCCAAATTCTAATAAGAAGCATTAAAAGTTACCTAAACCTCATAACTCTCCTAAAAAATTTGGACAAAGTGCCAAACTACCTAAAGTTACTAATTAGAAGCATGAACAATGCACATGCTTTTGAAGTGAAGCTTATTACAAATCTTATCTACATTTACAAATGTAACATTTTTCCACATTTACTATGGAGAATCCACATACTTTTTGTAGTGACTCACAGGAAATATGTTACATGAACAAACGATGAGGTCATCGAAACACAGACCCTAACCATAATTCATTAGCAATATGTTACACGAACATAAGTATCAATTCATTGAGAATATGTTACAAACACATATAATCACAACGCAATTACATTTTTTATATTCCCATCCTTGCTTATACAAGTGTGACTAAATATAAACACGAAAACCGTTCAGGGGAGAAGTGTGCTTGTGTGAGAAGCATAAGCCAACGCATTGACAGCCAATCAATTATTTCATCAAATAAACTATAAAACAAGGTTATAATATTGAATATGCCACTTATGATGTCAACATCATATAAAATATTGAGTTCAGTCTTCAAATTATGAGGTAAAGTGCTATAAAATACAAAATATTAGCTCAGTGTATCAATCTTGTAACAGAAGTAACATATCCAGGCACTTGTCTACAATCAGAACAACATCCAGGCACTTGTCCACCGATTATATGAATAATGAAGCCTAATGATGTGCCTTCTATTGCACCCTATTTTGACTTGAATCTACAACTTGATCTTAATAAACGGGTAAACGAATGAGGTTTTCCTTGTTCAGGTTACCCGGGGAGGGCGAGCCTTTGACTCACGTGTACGAGGCCTAAACTAGGAATCTCGTGACCGTTTCCGCCCCTTCCCTGGCCACCATCAAATGTACTCCTAGGGAGGTTTGAACCTTTGACTTCTTGTGAGGAATTCAAGTGCCTTACCACTAGGCCATTTGGTCATGGTTAATGTTTCAAGTAGCTAAAATAGTAATACATAAAAATAAAATAAAAAAGTAACTCCCAATACCGTCTTCCACGGTGTATGGGGGAGGTTGAGACGTAGACAGCCTTACCCCTACCTAAGGTAGAGAGGCTGCTTCCAGTTCTACCAAAGGTAGAAAAGGACCTCATGTGCACTATAAATTGTCTCCTTGTTTGCAAAAACATTTTAACAGGGTGCCACATTCAAAAAAGATTTACATCCTAAGCACAGCCCTCGGTCAAAAAAGATTCAAATCCAAACACAAGTAGAGCTTAAT
Source organism: Artemisia argyi (assembly GCA_030686995.1). Classification (NCBI taxonomy): domain Eukaryota; kingdom Viridiplantae; phylum Streptophyta; class Magnoliopsida; order Asterales; family Asteraceae; genus Artemisia; species Artemisia argyi. The sequence continues at coordinate 72,518,808 of CM060686.1, read as the reverse complement.
TCGAATTTGGGAAAAGGGCCAGTGCCATCATTGAGTAATTATCACATGAGATTGGTCATTGGTGTAATGGTACATGAACCAAATGACAATACTGTGAATGATTATTAGAATTGCTTAAAACAATACCAGAATACTCTCTTCCCCTAAGCATATTCAATTTAAGTACCTGAATGTTCCTTCATCCAAGGTGCTGACATATGCTCCTCCAACAAGGCCGATGAGAGCTCCTGTGAGTAATCTTTCCTGTGGTTTAAGATAGCTACAATTCAGACCCATAACATGAAATTTTTATTAATTTCATAACTTTCTAATAAGTACAAGGTGCCTAAGAAGTTTACAAGCTATAATTTTGAGCCAAACAACACACAAGGACTATTTTTTAAAGGACGTAAATGGAAAAATAGTACAATGAATTAAGCCGTGCAAATAAAAGGTACGGTCTCTTCTATGCAAATAACCTTAATAGTCAATACAACTCATAAGAAGTACAATGAATAAATACCTACTAATGAATAGTGTTTGGATATGCTTATTTTACCATCTCACAGTCTTATTCAGAATTTGGACAAAAGCAAATTTGGAGAAAATCAGGTAAGCTCACTTTTAATAGCTTATGAGCTTATGGTTTATTTATTTCAATCCATAACTTATATTGCCATTGAAAGTGAGATTATTTGCTTTTCAAAGGAGTTTTTGGTTAAGCTTAGTTATGCCCTTATGAGCTTATCTGTGTTCCGTTTATATTTCATAAGCCCCATTTTTTCGGCTAATTTTAAAACTTGTAGACTTATATAAACTTATTATGACATAATAAGCTTATATAAGCCCATAAGTCTCAAAATAAGCCAAAAAAAAGAGCTTATTATACATAAACCGAACATAGATGTAAGCTCATAAGCCCAAAAATAAGCTTAAACCCCCCCCCCCCCCCCCCCACCCCCACAAAATACAACACTTTACTAATATCAATATATATACGCATTAAAAAAACAGTAAAATGTATAATGTGTGGTTAAAGCTACCATTCTAGAAGAACTAGAAATCTTTGATTTATCAGTAGCCGAACTCGAAGAAGAACAAAAATGTCTGTAATTAGCAACCGAAGCCCCCATTGATTTCAGCTTCTTTTGAGTCAAACATCCTTTCATTAATCTCGACCCAATTCTTCCCGCCATTATTTATATAAAAATTCTACCTACAACTACAACACACAGTCAGTTAGCGAGTGAGTGAGTGTTCTTCAGTACTTTGACTTTGTTTTGACGCTATTGTAACCCTTAACCCCTTTTTTGGTTAAGTTGTACTTTACCTACTTTTGGTTTGTGTTTTTTTATAAGTTTGGTACTTTTTGTTTCTATTTTTTCAATTTTTTTGTTTTTAACCTTTGTCTCATTTGAAGATTACTGCTTCTCGTTGTTTCATTGATCTTTTTAACTCAAATTTAATGAAATTAATCTTCGTTCAAAAAAAAAAAAAAAAAAAAAAAAAAAAAGTATACAAATTTACCGAACCCTTTGCGTCAAAAATATGTACGCATTAAAAAAATCAAAATTGAATATTTTATGTAAAAAGTTATAAATTGAATTTGTTTCAAAATGGGTGAATGGAAACCTATTGAGTGGGATGTACCAATCCGTAAATTTTCGTAAGTCAAAATGACTATTTTGCCTTTTGACTTTGACTTTTGACTATTTTACTTTTACCGTAACATAAAAGTAATTATTGTAACCGGTAGTTAACAAGTAAATTTTTCCAAATTAAATAATTCACTCTACTTTGAATTATTACTCTCTGAACGTCTTCGTTCACCTATGTCTATTTAACAAAACGATATCTCGCAAAACGTAAAAATCGCACACAACGCGTATCTGTTATGTGTTAGTAGCAATACTTAAGAGGGTTAAATGTGACTTAGACAATAATAAGGGGATTAATTGTATTTAGTTTAAATAAAGTTTAGGATTGTACTTAGATTAGGAAACTAGTTACTTGACTTGCAAGCTAAGGTTTCTACCCCCTCATCTCTATAAATAGAGATGAGGGGGATGCTAGTTTTTAAAACATTCTTCTTCCTCAATTGTAAAAGCTTTATTGGTATTAATAAAGGGTTCGTTGAGGGTATATCGTGTGCATATTCTTGTCGGTCTTTTGTAGTCTCTCGTGTTTGCTACGTGTGTTCGATACAACTCGCGATCTAGCGTTCCGCGATCGAATTTCGGATTGTTGTCGAGATTTTATCCAACAAGTGGTATCAGAGCCACGGTTATTGTGGTCATCGAAGTTCGAGTGCTAGATCGAGATATCGAGGTTCAGTTTCGGGTTTCGAATCGGTCTTTAGAGTAGCGATCGGTGACGAGAGGAAAAAGAAGGTTTGACTTTTATTTGGCAGGTTGTTTTGCAAAAATAGAAACGACAAAAGGGTTTTATACTTTGTACATGCATGCATGTGTATATGCATGTGAAAGTTTGTTTCTAGTTACAATCGTCAAAGGGTTTTTGGATTTTTTAATCCACTTCACTTTTATAGTTTTTATTTTATAAAAACAATAAGTACGAAGGTTACTTGTTGCGGGTTTAATTATTTTTCTTGTGGTTCAAGTTTTGATCGTGGTTTTCTTGGGTTTCAAGTGTACGATCAGGTTTGCTTGTTCGAAATCGAGGGTTTAGGGTTATTCTAATTTATTCGATTTGCAAGAAGGGTTTATAGCAACAAGGAAGAATATTGCACACAGCTTGTGAGGCTTGTCGGTAAAGTTGGTTAAGAAACAACTTGACAAGGTTTTTAGCAAGGTATAAGAAGAATGACTAGTTCTATAACTAGGTTTGACATCGAGAAATTCGATGGGAAGAATGACTTCGGGTTATGGCAAATAAAGATGCGTGCTTTAATGGTACAGCTCGGATGTGATGCTGCATTAGAGACATTACCCGCGGACATGGAAGCAGGTGAAAAGGCTGCTTTGATGAAGAAGGCATACATTACCTTGATTCTATGCTTGGGAGACCGGGTTTTACGGGAAGTTACCAAGGAAACATCTGCTGCAGGAATTTGGACAAAACTGACTAGTCTTTATATGACTAAGTCCTTAGCAAATAGACTGTATCTGAAGAAGAAGCTATATACATTCTATATGAGTCCAGGTACGAAACTGGGTGATCATATAGATGAGTTTAATAAGTTGATACTTGATTTGGCGAATATTGATATCGAGATTGAGGATGAGGATCAGGCTCTTATGTTACTTACATCGTTGCCATCGTCTTATGAAAACTTTGTGGAGACATTGTTGTATGGGAGGGAATCCTTGACAATGGAGGATGTTCTGGCGACTCTGAATTCAAGAGAGTTGAAGAAAAGAACCGAAGGCACAAAGGAAGATACTGGTGACGGGTTATATGTAAGGGGAGGGTCAGATCATTCAAGGAAAGCTCATTCTGGTGGAAGTTCGCGGTTTAAGTCAAGGGGTGGAACTGGTAAACTCAAGTGCTTCATATGTCATTCAGAGGATCATCTGAAGAGAGACTGTCCAAGGAAGAAGTCAAGTGGGTTCGTCAAGAAGGGTAAGCATGATCAGGATTCTGATTCTTCTGATGACGAGGGTAACGCCTACTTTGGAGAAGCCTTAATGGTGGTCGGGAATGATGAGATGACTGAATTGGTAATGGATTCAGGTGGGTCTTATCATATGACACCTAGGAGGGATTCCTTGTATGACTTCAAGGATGTTGATGGTGGTTCAGTTCAGTTAGGTGATAACAGGACATGCACTATCAGAGGGACATGAAAAGTGAAGATACAGTTGCATGATGGTTCAAGCTTTATACTGGAAGATGTCAGGTATGTTCCAGGGTTAAGAAAAAGCTTGATTTCATTGGGTACTCTTGAAAAAGAGGGTTATACTGTGAAGATGCAGATGGGTAGAGTCAAGGTGATCAAAGGTTGTCGGGTTATGATGACTGGGATCAGGAAAGAGAACTGTGTGTATACTCTTGAAGCAAAAGTGACGACTTTTGGTGTACAAAAGCATGGAGGTTCAAAACAAGTTGGATTCAAACAACTTGGTAATAAACAAGTTGGGTTGAAACAACTTGGTCCTGGTGTTAAAACAGGAGTCCATGGAGTACAGGTTGATGAACGTATTTGGTTTGAGGTGGAACTGCAGGGAGCTCATGGGAATCGTGAAGCTGAGGTTGTTCAGGTTAGTAACGATGATGCTGCAGTGGCTCAAAGAAAGTTGAAGGTTAAACAACTTGAAGAAAAGACAAACACAGAATGCTTGGTAAAGGAGCAGGAAAAATTACACCTTGGTATAAAGGTGGGGGCGGACATTACGGTAACCGGAGTACCTGGTCAATAGGGTGCAGAGGGTAATGCTGCTGAAAAGAAGAAAGTGAAGGAGTCTAAGAAAGGTAAACTCTGGAATTTACTAAAGTACAAGGCCTGGTTTACAAGGCGGTCCCCGGTTCGAGGTTCCAACGTTGGTTGCAGATGCTGAGTATCGTTAATGCCTAAGTATTACTCCTAAGGTGGAAATTGTTATGTGTTAGTAGCAATACTTAAGAGGGTTAAATGTGACTTAGACAATAATAAGGGGATTAATTATATTTAGTTTAAATAAAGTTTAGCATTGTACTTAGATTAGGAAACTAGTTACTTGGCTTGCAAGCTAAGGTTTCTACCCCCTCATCTCTATAAATAGAGATGAGGGGGGATGCTAGTTTTTAAAACATTCTTCTTCCTCAATTGTAAAAGCTTTATTGGTATTAATAAAGGGTTCGTTGAGGGTATATCGTGTGCATATTCTTGTCGGTCTTTTGTAGTCTCTCGTGTTTGCTACGTGTGCTCGATACAACTCGCGTTCTAGCGTTCCGCGATCAAATTTCGGATTGTTGTCGAGATTTTATCCAACAGTATCGACACAACAATAAACTCAACAAGCAAATTGATTTGATTACTATTTTTTTATGTCATATAGTATTACTTTTAAATTTTAAAATTTAAATTACTTTTATGTGTTTTAAAATTTAAATTACTTTTATATGTAATCACGCAAGTTTAATCGTGTAAACTTTTCTTGCAACTAACACAAGACTATGATAAGTCTATGTGTCCAAAATACTCATATTTCATCAATAGTCATATTTTATATGAACTATTGGCACTTTGTCATTTTTTACGTAAATATTTTATTGCTTACATAATACGCGTGCTCAGACCTACGTTATTAGGTTTTAACATTATAAACGCACTTCGTTAGGCTTATCACACTTTTAATATACTTGGAGTATATTAATAAGTTTTAACATTTTTATAAGTATTACATTTTTACGTTGCTCAATTTTAAGTTTCGTGACTTAACGGTTTAACATTAGTAATTATCGGGACCAAACTATAACCCGTAAGATTAATACTTATCAAAAATATTAACACTCACCATCTCATTATATGAAGTGGCGTCCAAAGAAAGAAACACCAAGACTTTGCATGTCTTGGTGATGTCTTATGAAACCACATGTCCTAAGTCTTACACTAATGTCTCCCAATATTAAAATCTATCTCACTTATCCTTAATTGTACATGCAAACTTGGACAAGAACTCATAAAATTCTGCCTCTACCTTTCTTTGCCGTACACCCCTAAATCACCATAACCATTTATCACTTTGATTCAAGACAAAAGTTATACTAAGAAGATGAAGACCATGGTGTGTTCTACGTAGATCAAGAGTTGTTTTAGTGATTCCAAGGCTAGTTAAAGAGCTACACAAGAAGCCAAAGGCTGAATTAGAAGGCTTAGTACAAGGATTTTCTAAGGCTATGTGTGCGATATGTCAGTGTAGCATAGGGTGTTTAAGCCTTTTCAAGTTTTACATTTATATTTAGCCGACTTATTACTAACACACACTTAACGAGCAGTGTACCCGATCAATATGTATATAGTGGTAAGTAGAGTGTCTAACACTAAGAATGGAACGTAATATCTAGTTAATTTAATCAATATTTTAATATCTAGGTTAGTTTTACAATCTAATCTAATAAAACAGGGGTTTAGCTTGAGAAACTAACACAGATTTAATAAACAATAAAAGTAAAACTAATGAGAACGAATCAGTAAATAGCAATCACGTACACAAATAGATAGTAGAAACATGTAAGAAGACATGTCCTTATAATTAAGTAGCTTGTCACTTGTTTTATTGCTAGTTTTATATGATGAGTATCGTAATTTAATCTGTCTCGTTGGATCCTAATTATCAACGAGTAAACTCTTAATGATTACTTATGTTTATTCTATTTTCTAGACACTAGATAAGCAGGCGAGGAACAGGTATGGTAGCTCAGAAGACTTAACAAAACACAGAGGTTATCAATGCACAAATAAAAGTCACCAAAAACTTCAATCATATAAACTTTAACCGATGTGAAAGCAATTTTAAAGGGAGCAGTATGGTGGCCACAAGCCCATCAATCCTGATGGATTAAATCTTACTAATACAATAAACAAAACTACTTAATGAATTATACCCATGCAGGACCTTCTTACGGCTCTAAGATCTTCGTTTGGAGCCTGTCTTGTGATGCTTCTTCGACAGAATTCGTCTCCTTAGGGTTTTTCTGTACACTTCAAACTCGTATCTGTCTTGGGGTATTTATAGTTTCTGTCTGAGGGATCGATGCGGCGCATCTTGATGATAGATGCGGCGCATCTACTTAACTTCGCGTGGGGTCCAAGATTATTATATTCTGGAATATTCGTACACCTTCTTTAGATGTGGCGTAACTTCTTTCTATATGCGGTGCATGTTCTTTAACGTCTTGGATAGTATCTGGTGAAGTCTTTAGCTGATACGCCGCATGTTGTAAAGGAGATGCGGCGTATTTTGGAGTATAACAAGTTGCTTATCCTTCGTTGACCAAAGTTTCATATGCGGCGCATGTTGTAATTAGATGTGACGCATTCTTCAAAGTCAGGCAATGGTCTTCGAATTCATCTAAGTATGATGTTTCAGCGTATCTGTTGAGAGTGATACGGCGCATCTCTTGAATTTCAGTAGACTTTTCAAATCTTGATCATTTAGTTCCATAATTCGTCCAATATCATTAACTTTCACCAATTGCTTGTTTTTACCTGAGAATCACTAAAGTAAACATTAAAGCACCAATTCTCATACAAAATAATATAAAACAAGTCAATTAAATAGGATAAATGATGCTAATAAAATGTACTTATTTGATCTCATCAACAAGTTGGAGATTTAAAAGAGGTTTAGGCTTGATTGTTCTTGTAACCACTCAACCTAATCCTTGTAAGAAATTTATTTACTTTTCATATCATTCAATATGGTTGTAATAATTTATAATCTTTGGATGTATTTTTATGATGTATAAGTAGTATATGTAATATGACATGATTGATGTTGTACATATAGGAATAGATGGATAAAACATGTGTAGAAACCCTTCAAGATAACTAGTGTGTAACTAGTGATTTGTGATGAGGTTTGACACAAATTCATAAGCCATGGACTTAAATAACCTTAATAAGCTGTTAGAGAAAGTAAAAACAAGAACTTGAGTTTTTGAATCACTTAAAAAGGGCTTATAGTTAAAAAGTTATAGCTAAATGAAGATTACTAGATGAAATTAGGTACTGAAATAAAAATCTTTTGATCTGATCTATAAATCACGGTTTTTACCCTTTTCTGGTTTGAATCGTCGAAAGTGTCAAACACGAAAGTTGTTCAGAAAGATGTTTTACATTAAATTTCGCGAGACGTTTAGCCTGAAAGTGAATAACAAAGGCTATAAATTGCAAAAACCAATTGGTCATGTTTAGACCATAAAAACAGCCATGGCTATAGAGTCTTTGTGGCGTTTTGATCTCTTGAGGCCAAGACACAGCCAAGGCTGTTGTCTCAAGGCCTTCTAGCCGAGACGTAGCCATGGCTATGGCCTTGGTTGTTGTCTCAAGGTTGTGAATTTAGCAACACGGTTAGCTTGGGCTTGATGACCCGAAATTGTTATTGAGACTTGATCATTTATTTGACTCATTTTCCCGGCCTCGACAGTATATAAAAATGACCATATCACTTATTGATTATATGAATACTATTTTCAAAAAGTCTCAACTCGTATTTGATCTGCGGTATTTTATTAACAAATATGGTATATAAAAATCATTTGAACACTTTACACAACAAGTATTATAAATTGCGGTTAACTTATTTACAAATATCATTTCATTACAATACACTTAAATATCGAATTAGTAACATTTACACTTGACGAATGTTACTCTAAACCATTTTACGACACATAATTTAAACCATTTCGACACCACACTTAGTTAAACCAAATGTCATTGACAAAGCACGACAAATGTTTATACTCCCTCCGTCCCATATTAAATGTCCACTTTTGACTTTTTTAGTCTTTTTTATTTAACTTTGACCTTAAATATTTTTGTTTGTATTATATAATACTTGATGAAAATTATATCAATGAAAATATATTTAAAACTCAATTCATTCATATATTTTGCATCAAGTATTATATAACACAAAAAAAATAATTAAAGTCAAAGTTGATAAAACAAGACTTTGAAAATTCAAAGTGGACATTTAATATGAGACAGAGGTAGTATATAACATTTGTTTCGTTAATTACTTTTACTTATAAATGATAAGTACTACAACACTAGGGAATTTCATAATCATAAGAGGCCTCTTCGGAGTGTCTTATCGACGGTTGTGGATTTACGAATTAAAAGTGTTCTGGTTCCTCATACGTTCACTACATGACCTCTAGATTTTGATAGCCCGAAAGGTAGTATGATGTTATTTATAAAAGGCTAATAGCATGTACAACATCTTAATCAAGTCAATGACTTTACATATACTTGTACACTTATTTTGTACATTATACTAAGACACGGTCACTATACTCTCGTAGGTCATTGTTAAAGATCGTGGTGTCGCTATACACTATCAATTGTTATAAACCATTACTGAGCACTACGATGAGTTCATAGCCCCTACTTTTGTTTAACTGTTTTAAAAACTACTTGGAAGAGATGCATGCTACTATTTTTATCATGGACAATTACTTGTAAACTGAATGCTTGCCTTGATTGTATTATTATATGCCTAAGTTGTTTATGCGAAAAGTCCTCATATCATGGACCACTAATCAATTGTTGCGAGTGAGTGCAAATATTGTTGATACGTCTATCGGGATTGACAAATTCAGTTTGTGTTAATCATACAACGGATATCACAAACGCACTATAATTGAATTTCTAGGTTTTTACAGATACGTCGCATCATTTTTCTTAATAAAAGTCTAATTTAATTTTTAACGTAATAAGATATGGCGCATCCTACTTTTGGGATACGGCGCATCGTCTGCAGATATCAGCAACTTTTATCTATCCCAAACGGAGAAAATTCTAATCAGTCTTTCTTGTCTCTTAGAAAATTTTTACTGCGAAGCCTATCTGTTTTGTGTTTCAGGAATCATGATTGATATTTCCCCAAGCTGGTTCGGAGGACCAAGGATCAAACTTACAATCGATGAGATTGTATCTAAGTTCACCCACAAATGTGATAAAGGGCATCATTAGAAGGAAACTTTCATCAATGAACTGTTGCTGAAAGAACAAAACAATATAATTAGAGAATTGACGATTGAAGTGCACCAATTGTCGAAGGTGATTAAAGGAGCTTTGTTCCAAAGGCACGACCTGAATGGAATAACTACTAGTGGTGGATTAGTGTCAAAGATGTTCCAATTATTGGACATAATGTTTGGTTACTTGACAATTGAATTAAGAAAGAGATGGAGATTAAAGATCTCCTTGATACAAAATAGAAGCTGAACGTGAGTCTAACTTGAAGACTCTGGAATAAAGAAAAGTGCTTACCGGGAGACAACCCGGATTTATCTTTATTTTTTTTGCTGTCGAGTCTGTCAGACCGATAGCAGATGCGGCTCATCTATATCAATAGATGCGACGTATCCTGCACATGTCATATCTGTTTTTATTTTTTCTGCATTTTATTCTGAACTATAATCCTTCTATCAGTTTATTTAATGTGGTGCATCCCTGTTTAAGGATGCGACGCATCTAATCTTTCTGACCCATACCAATTCCAGGCTAGATACGGCGCATCTTCTTCCATAAGATGCGGTGCATTGACTGATCTGATGATTTATAGTTTTATTTTTATTTTTATTTTTATTTTTATTTTCTAACCACTAATGAATTTTGTACAAGTATCGATCTTTTTAAACTCATGTGTATAATTGGTGGTATTTATATTTGTCTACACTTTCTGTGGATACAAGAATAATGGAAAGCCGAAAGCCTAACATCCACAGAAATTATTGCTCGCAAACGCATAATGGAGGATCAAACAGAGCAAATATCAGGGGAGTTTTTCAATTCTAATTCTTTTTAAATTCCTGTTTTTAATTTCAATAAACAACGGGGACGTTGTTTAACTTAAGTGGGTGATAGAGAATTAAAACACTTACTTGTCCTTATTTTTCAAGAATATGCTTTAATTTGCGCTTAAAATATCAAAATTAAAAAAAAAAAAAAAAAAAAAAAAAAAAAAAAAAAAAAGCATGTTTTTGTTTAATCTAAGTTGCACAGCTGCACACAAGACTTTATTTTCTAAAATTGTGATTTGAGTTTTTCAAAATTCACAAATCTATGAGTGTGCCGGTGACTTGTAAACTTTAGAACTTGACTTGTATACTATTCGAGACCACCATAATGAGTATTATTTTTATAATTGGAGTGACTTGTCTAAATTGGTAAAATTCTAGGATTACACCCAAAAAGCCTTTATATGTCATGTATTATTAACTAACTACACTGGTTAGTTAACCCCCGTATAAACTCTTTGTTTACTCTCATTTTTAGAGTAAGATATCCCTAGAAAAACCTGTAGAGCCACTCCTTTAGGTTTTATACACCTTGTTATTATGTTTTTCGTTACACCTTAGCCTACCCTGTAAATTTAAGTCTGTGGTTAGTTGCTTAGGAAAAGTATGTTTCCTTGCGTTACCTGTGTTCGAGTGCGTAAATTAATTATCTTTAGTTAGGTCAGGAAATTGCACAATGCAATTGGAGTGAAAGTACATATTGTATATTTTTAGTCAGTTTTTCGTGTGTTCACTACTTTCACTATTACGTTGTGTCTGAAAGTGTGAAAAGTAAAGAAAAATTATCCATAAATATTGTGATGGTAATGTGGTGAAATTTTATACCATTAGTTATTTTATGTTTATGTTTGAAAAAAAAATCGAAAAAATGAGAAAAGAAAAAGAAATAAGAAGTTGGAAGTTTGTTTTAATCCAACATTGTAAAGTTTTGTACTAAGTGGTTGATATCGCCACTGTTGTTGTATTATATTTATGGACTGAAAGGGAGTTGGCCGTTATGGAAATGCCAACTAAGGTTTGTTTATTCTTTGTTTAAGATTTTATTGAGTATAATTCATGTCTACCTAAAGTGTGAGTTACAAAAGAGTTAAAAGCGTGAGTTATTCAATAATATGAGTCTTATTCATTGGATGGTAGGGAAGTATTCTAACCACACTTAGGACTTAATCTATTTGTTTCTTGTTATGTATTTTTAATTTTATACCAATTTATATCCTAAATGTTATCCATACCTAACCGCATTGTTATATTCATTGTTAGCTTTCGAGCATCCGGATATGATGATGGCCAAGTAAGAATATTAAATGTATGAATAAGGTAGTGACCATCCGAGTATTAGATTAATTAACTAACGCGCCAGCGATCTGGTGTGTGAATTGGTGACCATCCGAGTTTTAGATTGATTAAATTATGCGCCAGCGATCTAGTGTGCAACTTGGTGACCATCCGTTATGAAAATAACGCGCCAGCGATCCAAGGAACACATTAGTGACCATCCATCATTTGCAAGGTCAAGGACTCGCGCTAGCGATCCATGAAGCATACTAGTGACCATCCGTTAGTTGAAGCGTCAAGGACACGCACTAGCGATCTACTAAGTTTATGCAGGAGATATTCAAGCAAAGCTAGGTTTAACCCATGAACCAAAGAAAAAACCCTTTTTACCGCTTTAGACTTGTTACTCCTTAGCTTTAGTGGGGGAGATACGTATCCTTGTCAAGCATATGATAGAATATTCTTCACGTCCGGACAGTTAAACGATTAGATTTGCTTTTATTAAACATATATTTTGTTTCTAATTGGTCTTGCAAACATGAACCTTCTCGAACTCCCTTCGAGGTAGAGCATTATAGATCAACATCTTGGCTTCATCATTCTTACCAAGCTTTCTCCTCTCATCGTCATTAAGATCCAAATGCGGCTTTTTGACCAACAACTTTGTTTCTGAGTCTTCCACCATGAACTCAAAGTTGCCATTTTGGATGATTTCCCACAAATCAAGATCTTTGGACCTAACATAGGTCTCAAATCGGGTTTTTCAAAAACAAAACCCATCGGTTTCTAGCAAAGGTGGTCTTTGCATAGAACACCCCTCAACATAATTCTCTTGAGCCATGGATCTATACTCTACTTTACCAAAAATTTTAGTTAGGATTTTAGATTTTTGGAAAAGAAGTTTTTGACTTAAAGCGACTTCTCGGGCAGGCTTTAACACTCAAAAACTTGAGTATACGGCTCTGATACCAATTGTAGAACCGTAGAGGGGGTGAATACGGTTTCTTTGACTTTTTAGATGTTTAAAAACTTTAAGCCAAAGAGAACACCAAGTGGTTGTACAATAATCCAACAACCACTAACACAACCAAAGTATATAAAGCAAGTAAAAACACAACGATATATACTGGTTCGGGATGGGGGTTTATACCATCCGTACGTCCAGTTGCGAATCCGTGACTCCGATACTATTCACTAGTATAATCCTTTCGGTGGACTACAAACCGTTACAATTCACTCCACTGATATTCACCAATATCGATGCTCACAAAGAAGGAGTTACTCCCACGGAATTCCGCCCTCGGAAACCACCCAAAAGAATCTCACGATTCGACTTCTCCTAAGGGTCACCAAGACCACTACCAAGACTTCCCACCAGAAGTATCAAACCCCAACTAGATCCCCAATGATCTAGGCTTGGTCACCAAGACACAAGACTTCCCTTACAAACAATTGAATGAATAAGTGTTTTGTTCAATCAAGCCCTAACCTAACCTAGTGACTCGATTCTAGTAGAAAGGGTATAGATAAGAAGACCCTCGACACAATCACAAGAGTGGATTAGGTTCTTGTGATTCTTCCCTTGCAAGGAGATGTGTTCTTTCAAAGATGTTAATGTGAAATCAAGAACACAAGATTAGAGATAGAGAGATTCGAGAGAGATTGAGGGAAAGAATGTAGAGAGAAAGAATAATGGCAAGGGGTGAGGAATACAAGAGGCAAGGGTGATATTTATAGGCCAAGAACCCAAACTTGGGAAATTTTTCCGAGGCCGGCGCGTCACCCGCGCGTCAGCGCGCGGGCAGCGAGCCAGGCTTCTATAAAGTTTTCCTAAGTGTTGGGTATTCGATCTTATAAATACCTATCCTTGCTAAACCCCCAATTGTACTTCACACTAAACTTTAACATTAATCAATCTAAGGTTTATCAACTCAAATAGCCAACTTGAAAATCATTTGTGAAGTGTTTAAAGAGAAAACAAATTACCAAGGGTATAAAGTGTAGATAGGGTAATTTGGAAGAGGTAGAAGTGTTATTGTTAGCATTAAAATTATATTAGAAAGTGATGGTCATTCTCATTTATTGTAACGTTGTAATGTGTCGTAGTTTTTGTTATTAGAATAGTCAATGGGCTTTGGACTTGGTAAGCTAATATATTAAGTGTTATGTTATGTAAGCCTATTATAATACATGTAATCTAAGTCCAAGCCCATAGAAAAGCCTTTAGGGCTTCTTATCTCATGTACTATATAAGCCACCTTATGCCTCATTTGCAAGGTGTGCTTGTGTGTGTAAGTGTGTGTGTTTCTCTTTAATAAAAGCTCTCATTTCCATCTCTTTCTCTCTACACCATACGACATACATATGCATCATACATGTCACCATCTTTCCATCTCTACTTCATATAGTGCTTATATTGTGAGATAAATTTGCGATATTTAAGGTCCTACAAGTGGTATCAATCGCCTAACAATGATTTAGGAGTGTTGGGAGTTTGTTTGGTTCGTTTTTTTAGCTAGCCTCACGAGTTTTTATCAAAAAGTTTCTCACTTTTCTTGTTTTTCTTGGTTTTTAACACTTTTTTTTATTACAAACTAGTGTTATAAACCTTTTCTAACAAGAAAGTTTCAAGCTTAAAAATTCGAATTTTGATTTTGTACTTGTTTTCTAGAACACAAAAAACTTTCATAAAAATCATCAAGTTTGCAACTTTCTTCAAATTTTGGTGTTTTTATAACTAGAAGTACAAGAATCTTGGAATACAAACTTCATTTGGGAGTGCTTTTTATAAAATCAAAAATCTGCAAAAGTTTCGAAATCACCATCTACCTAGTTTCGAAATCACAATTTGTCATACTTTCGAGACTACAAGTTGCGGCTCCTTTCGTGTTCACAGTTGGATACTCGGTATTTTCTCTCTTGTATAAGAAAGAAAATACTTCGACTTTTGGCTTAGTTTCAAAATTGGAAAATTTTGAAATTTTTTGTGAGATTGAATTTTTCGAAAAATTGAAAATTTTTTTAGAACACCTTTTTCGCAAACATCAAAGTTTCGAAAACACTAAGAATTCAATCTTTCGAGAACACAATTTTTCGCAATCACAAAGTTTCGCAATCACTGTTTTCGAGAATTGACAAAGTTTCGCAATCACATAGTTTCGAGAACACACAAAAGTTTCGAGAATTTTGACAATTGTGAGGTTTTTGACTATCAAACTTCAAACGGCCATAACTTTTGAACCGTAACTCCATTTTCGACGAATCAGCTGTCAAAACGACCGTCAAACCGAGGAGAAAGACACGCTAAATTGATGTTGGCGAAGTTTCGAGGCCCAAAAACGCTCCGAGAAGAAGTTATTGAGGTTTTAAGGTTTTTGGTCAAATTTTTCACAACAAAAACTTGCATCAACTTACTTTAAACACAACTCCTATCTCATTGGAACGATCCAAGAATCAACTTTATCCATCTACACTTCATCAATGGCAACTCAGCAAGACATTCATGCAGCCGGTGCGGAAAACCGACCTCCAATGCTTGAAAAAGGTGGATATCTCTCATGGACAAGCCGCATGCTTCGTTACATCAAAACAAAGCCTGATGGTAAACTAATGATCAAATCCATTGAAAATGGTCCATTTAAGCCAAGACAAGTTCAAGTTGAAGGTAATCCAAATACAACACCTCCTACTCTACCATTCGTGCATAAACAAACAGAAGCAGACTACACAGATGAAGACAAGAAGCAGATCGCCGCTGATGATATGGCAATGCATTTAATCCAACTTGGATTACCACGCGAGATCTTTGCTGCAGTTGACAGCTGTGAAACTGCTCATGATATGTGGGAACGCGTTAGAAGGATATGTCATGGAACAGAGATTGGACAACAAGACGTTGAAAACAAACTTCTAACTGAATGGGAGAACTTTACATCCACCAAAGGTGAACAGATTGAAAACTACTACACAAGGTTTTGCACTTTAATGAATGAGTTAATCAGAAACAAGTTGACACCACGAACAATTGCAACAAACATCAAATTCATCAATAACCTTCCAGAAGAATGGGGTCGTTATGTTACAATTGTCAACCAAACAAAGGATTTACATAAGGTGAATTATGATCAACTCTATGACTTTCTGAAGCAAAACCAAGCTGAGGCTAATGAAGTAAGGAAAGAAAGATTGGCAAAGAATCATGATCCTCTTGCATTAATTGCTACTACACCAACACCGTTACCAGTGAACACACAACAATCATCATCATCTTCCACTCACAACTACATGAAACCATCATGCATTCAACAACCAACACCGGCCTACCAACAACAGTTCTACCCACATCAACAACATGTTATTCCACAACAGCTATATCCACAATTCCAAGAACCAGAATTCACTGAAAATGATGAAGCTACTGCAGCATTGACCCAAGCGTTTGCTTTTCTGTCAAAGGCATTCCAAGGACGCTATTCTACACCAAAAAACAACAACCAAAGGATTTCATCGAACACTCGCAACAGGCAGATCGCTCAGCCGAGTTTCAATATGGGCAACGGAGGCCAAATGGTTGGAGTTTATGGGAATCAGCAAGGATATGCTACTGGATTTAACATGGGTAATCAGAATATGCAGAATCAATTGGGTCAATATGCAGGGAATCAGTTGGGTCAGTTTGCTGGAAATCAGAGGGGTCAGAATGTTGGTAATCAGGCAATGGGTAATCAGAATAGGAATGTTGCAGCTCCAGTTGTTGGGAATCAGGGAAATATGAATCAGGGTAATCCGGTAAAGTGTTTCAACTGTCAGGGTGTAGGTCATATGGCAAGGAACTGTCCTACTAAGCCGAACAAAAGAGACATAGCGTATTTGTAGAAAGCATTGCTGTTGGCACAAAAGAATGAGGCAGGGTTTCAGTTGAACGCAGAGGAGAATGATTTTATGGCTCTTATGGATGACATGGAAGACACAGAGGATATCGATGTGAACTGCATATTCATGGCGAATCTTCAGAAAGCTAAGTATGACACGGATTCTGACACACTTCCTGTTTATGACACCAATGCACCATCTGAGGTATCAAATTTCAACATATGTCACAATAATGATATATTTGATATGTCTCCTCATGAGGAACGACATTCTGAGAAGCTAGCACCCAATTATGATAAATATTTGGACACGCCAAGTAGTAGCAATACTCCTTCAGCAACTCCAGATGTGAATCATAATGGAGGCTTCGTTTCACAGCATCCTGAGAATGATGAGGAAACACGTGCTTTATTTGAAACATTATTGAATAATTGTAGTATTGAAATTGAGAATGTGAAAAAGGTCAACTGCGAAGTTAAGGCCGCGAATGTTAAATTGACCGCTGAGCTTGAGAGTTACAAGGAAAACGTTAAAGCTTTTGAATTTCATAACAAAAGATTGTCTGAATTAGAAACTGGTTATCAAAATTCCGTTTCAAGGGAAAAACTTTTGCAAATCAAGTTTGATACACTTGATGTTAATTCTTTCAAGAAGATAAAAGCTTTAAATGCGAAAATTTCTGATTTGCAAAACCAACTCTCTAAACAAAAATCAGCTTATTCCAATGTTGAAAAAGAAAGGGATGAGTTGAAAAAGGAATTTGCAAAGAAAGAAGATAAACTTTTAGAAGAAATTGTAGAGTCAGAACACATGATTGCACATTTAGAAGAATTAGTGGTTAAGTCGGGTCAGTCAAGTCAAACAATGAAAATGATTTCAAATCAAACTAATCTGATTTACCATACGAAAAATAAAATGGCTCTTGGTAACAACACTCCTTGTAATCTCAAGAAAGCTCAGCAAGAACAGAATGTTTTGTATAATGGTAATGTGATTTACACCAAACATGATCCTCCCGTCGTTCGGGATTCTGTGCAAACGATGGAACTTGTCGAAGAGAGCATAAATAAAATGAAACAAAAGGATTTGAAACCCATTGATTACAACAAATTGAACAAACTTTCGGGAATTACTTTTGTTCCACAAACAGAACCATCTGTGTGTTCCATAAAACGACCATTCGCGAAATTCTTCTCTAAAAAGAAAGTTGTTTCCAAATCTCTTTCAAAAATAGAACAAATGTCTTCTAACAACACTTTTAATACAAGTGAGGCTAGAGACATTCTTGATGACGTTAAAAAGAGAATTCAAGAACTTAAAAATATTGTTAAATCTAAAACCACTATCAATATTAACGACTGGCATTCTAGTTTTCATATCGAACAGAAAAAGGTGTTTGAAAACGAAATTACTATCCCACTGAATAACATCAGTGCAAGAGTAATCCATTTTGAAAATGCTTTCTTAAAAGAAACGGCCGCCTTTGTCAAGGACCACAAATCCCTGGTAAACGAAGCTAATGAAACACGTGAAAACATGAATGTTTTGGAAAGGTTAAATGATTCTCTCTTCGAAGCTGTTCTGTCTACTAATATAATGTCCATCATCATACAAACATATTCGGTTCAAGACGTTGAAAGACTGAGAGCTGAGACCTCCGAAATTGTTTCAAAATATGAAAATGCTCTTATAAAGCTTGAAAAAGAAAATGTGTCATATTTTAAACAACTTGATCGAAATAGAGAAGAATGCAAGTATGACAAATTGTCGTATGAGCGTGCCATAAAGAACATGAAAGAGCAACATGATCTTTTGAGGGCTCAGCTTGAAAGTCAAAAAGGAAAGGGTGAGGAAACTAAGTTTGCAAAACCATTGACTTCGGAGAAACCAAATGTTTCAAACACGGATCAAAAACCAAAAATGTCAATTTCACGGTTTGCTCCAAAAGTCGATGAGAAAAAGGATCTGACAAAACCAGTTACTCCAACACCCTTGCCTAAGAAAAGTGAAAATGAAAAGATTGTTGATAAAGGAAAAGCGGTTGTCGAAACACCAAAAGTGATAGCACCTGGCCTTTTTAGGATTAGTCCCACCGGTGCGTCTGCCTCCACTTCTAAGACAAATGACAAGTGCATAAAGGATAATTCTAAAGAATCTAGGGATGCTAAAAAGGACAACAATATAAATCCTAATGTGTGTGCCTTGCCTTCTACAGGATTAGAAAGCACCTCTAGGAGCAGCAGACTAAAGCCTAAGCGCAATACAAGGAACAATAGAGTCTCGCCTACATCTAAGAGTAGTAGCAAGAATAAAGTTGAAGAAGTAGAAGAACACCCTAGGAATTTATCGCTTTGTAATAAGAGACATGTTTCATCTGATTGTAATGTCGAGAGTACTGTTTCTAATGCATGTAATGACTCTGTTTGTTTAATATGCAAGAAATGTTTAATTAATAATGTTCATGATGAATGTGTTTCTAAGAATGTGAATGTTACGCCTGAACAGAAGAACGTTCCAAAAAGACCTAGTGCTAGATCTAGATCTATAGAAAGATTAGTTGCACGCTTTAGGTCTACCACTATTAGTCGAATGCCTAGGAACTACCTTAAGTTTTGTATGTGGATTCCAACGGGTAGAGAGTTCACTCTTCAGGACGGCAAATTAGAAATAGCTCAAGCTAAACAAGTAGCAACTGTCTATGAGTGTGATTTAGATTTTACTCCTAACCCCATGGAACCAAATTCAAAACGGTTTCCAAATACAAACTCCTCTATTCTTGGCAGGTTATCGAAATATGTCTTTGGATCGTCGACTCGGGTTTCTCCAAGCACATGACCGGGAATTTAAAGCTGTTGATCAATTTCGCCTGGAAATTCATGGGAACTGTACGCTTTGGAAATGATCATGTAGCAGCTATTCAGGGTTATGGAGATCTTCGGTTTGGGAATTTTTTAATCACTCGAGTTTACTACGTCGAAGGGTTGGGACACAATTTGTTTTCAGTTGGGCAGTTTTGTGATGCAGATTTAGAAGTGGCATTCAGGAAAAACACGGTTTTTATTAGAAATTTGGTTGGTGATGATCTCTTAACTGGTAATCATGGTACAAACTTGTATGCTATCGACATCAACCAAATGGCTTCTACATCACCAATTTGTCTTATGACAAGGGCAACCGAAACAAAGTCCTGGCTGTGGCATAGACGTTTATCCCATCTCAATTTCGACACCATCAACAAGTTAGCCAAATACAACATCGTCACTGGTCTTCCTAAGTTCAAATACACCAAGGATCACCTATGTCCATCATGCGAACAAGGAAAAAGCAAAAGAGCATCATATAAACCCATAACCGTACCTAGTTCGGAAGCAAGGTTACATATGTTGCACATGGACTTATGTGGCCTAATGAGAGTTGAAAGCATTAATGGGAAAAATTATATTCTTGTTATCGTTGATGATTATTCAAGATATACTTGGGTAAAGTTTTTGAGATCAAAAGACGAAGCACCAGGCATCATCATCACCTTTCTGAAGCGTATCCAAGTTCTACTTCAAGCTCCAGTAAGGATTGTAAGAACAGAAAATGGCACAGAATTCACTAATCAGGAGTTAAAAACATACTTTGAAGATGTAGGAATCACTCACCAAACATCAGTTGTTATAACTCCACAATAGAATGGGGTAGTTGAAAGAAGAAACCGAACACTTGTGGAAGCTGCTCGCACAATGCTGATTTGTTCTAGTGCACCACTATTCTTATGGGCTGATGCTGTAGCCACTGCTTGTTTCACTCAAAACCGATCCCTAATCCATCCAAGATTCAATAAAACACCATATGAGCTTATGAACAATCGAAACCGAATATCTCTTATCTTCACATATTTGGCGCTTTGTGCTATCCAACGAATGATAGAGAAGATCTAGGAAAGTTAAAAGCTAAGGGTGATATTGGAATCTTCATTGGATATTCTGAAAACTCGAGGGCATTCAGGGTGTATAATAGAAGAACGAAAAGGATAATGGAGACGATGAATGTGAAGTTTGACAAGATTTCACAAATGGCTTCTGAGAGACTCACTCTAGAACCCGCGCTTAATCCGATGGCTTCTAATCAAAACGGATTAGGACCCACACCAAACGAGCAGACTTCTGGACACATCAGTTCAGGGCTCGTGCCTCAAGGAGCTCAGTCAACAAACACGGAAAAACCTTCAGAACAAGAACTGGAAAATTTCTTCAAGTTAATGTTTGATGAATACTATGGTGGAACTTCGACAAATGCATCTCATCAACATTCCGCTGCACCCGCTCAAAACCATCAACCACCATCACAAGATGCATCTACCACAATCGAAGCTGAAGCACCAACTACATCAACATCATCTGCATCTACTCAAGCAACTCCAGTACTTGAAACTGTTCTACCAAGAGTTGATGAGCAAAACAAAAACACAATTTTTCAAGAAGAACCAACAAATAATTCAAACGATGTTGAGTTAGAAGAAGAAGAAATATTTGAAAACCCATTTGCAACAGGCTCTGCTGAATCTTCTTCAAGGTTACAAGAACCATCTAACACACATTCGTTAAACCCAAGGTACCCTTCTACGTTTCAATGGACGAAAGACCATCCAATAGAACATGTTATTGGTGAACCTTCAAAGCCAGTCCAGACGAGGAGACAACTTGCCACTGATCTCGAATTGTGCATTTACATTTGCTCAATCAGCCTCAAAGAACCAAAGAACATTCGGAAGCAATGGCAGAAAACCCATGGATAGAAGCAATGCAGGACAAAATTCTTCAATACCAGTTACATGATAGTTGGGAACTTGTTGAACGATCACTTGATATACGTGTTCTTGATCTCAAGTGGTTGTGGAAGAACAAACTGGACGAGGAAATGACTGCTATTCGCAACAAAGCTCGTCTCGTGGCTAAAGGTTATCCACAAGAAGAAGGGATAGATTTCGAAGAATCATTTGCGCCTATAGCTAGACTTGAAGCAGTCCGGATTTTCTTAGCCTATGCCGCTCACAAAAACATCATAGTCTATCAGATGGAAATTAAGACAACTTTCTTGAATGGAACTCTGAAAGAAGAAGTATATGTAAGTCATCCAGAAGGATTCGTTGACAAAGATAATCCAGAATACGTCTACAAGCTTAAGAAAGCCATTTATGGTTTAAAACAAGCTCCAAGAGCGTGGTATGACGAACTATCATCTTTCTTGCTCAAAAACAATTTCACCAAAGGAACGGTTGATGACACCTTGTTTATCAAGAAATTCAAAGATGACATTTTGATCATTCAAATTTACGTGGACGACATTATTTTTGGATCAACCAATCCTAACCATTCAAAACATTTTGAAAATCTCATGAAAATCAAATTTGAAATGTCCATGATGGGGGAACTAAAATTCTTTCTTGGTTTACAAATACATCAATCCCTCGTGGTATTTTTATCAATCAAGCTGATGACGTATAGTCTATATATGGGCCACGAGCCCAAATATTAAACATTACTAAGGCCTAAAGCCAACCATGCGTGGGCTATTGTAACTTGGGCCGCATCAATAATAGGAATGGGCTCACGCAAGCCCAACCAAACTATATACGGAATATATAGAGATCTTCTATCTATGGAATGAATATCCTTAACCCGGATAAGCACCATGTGTGCAAAACGTAAGGAGCACGAACCCTACAAGGATTCTGAGCCTATATAAGGAATGACATAATTCTCATTCAAGGGACGATTCACAAACCCTAAAACTCTTTACGAGAACCCTAAATCGATTACTTACTCTCACGCCGGAGTCTAATCGTGGGAGACAATCCCACGATAAGCCTAACGGTGTTGTTTATTTTCTTATTGCACAGGTTTCAAGCATTAAGAAGCGAATTGGTACGAGAGCAAGAGCCCATAATCAGGAACACCCAACTTTTGTATCAACAAGTGGCGCCATCCATGGGACCCTACTAAGAACTAAGGAACTAGAATGACGAAGAATAAGAATTCAAGCCAGCGGACTCCGCAGTTGGAAAAAACACGTGACACCCAGAGGAAGAATCAACAAGATTCAACCCCTAGGCAAGTGACTGGGACAACCAGAGCACCTGGTCACCAAGAGGCAAGTACAACCCAACCTCTTCCAGCGGTAGAACTGCCTATAAGGACTACCCAAACCACAGTGGTCCCAAGCATTGAGGAAATCCAGCGCACCTTCTTCACTACTCCTCATCAAACCGTACCTACAGTGGACAACACTGTACCACCAGGCGCGCCTAACCGAGATAGGGCGCCCAACACTGAGGCAAATATTCTTGCAGCAACTGAGGACACACCTGACCTAACATTGGGAAATTTTGTATCCCAAAACTATGAAACTCTTACTGCCCTCATGCAAGAAGAAGCAAGAAGAAGGTCGAGTGCGAGCCTTCAAGCCCGGCTCAATTTTGGTCCTGAACGCGAACCATCACCACCGCGCCACCCACGAGGGAGACGCGCAGATAACGAAAAACGTACTACTATCTACGATAGGTTGGGTACGACGTCTAATTCACAGTACTCAGAGGAATATGAAGAAAGCGAAAGGCGCACTAATGTTCACTCCAGACTTGGCAGTCGAAGGATACAAGACCGATTAGGACCTCAGCATTCACCAAGCCAAGGGTCCTCCAAATCTGGGAGTAAGAGAATTCACGACAGGTTGGGGAAAAGAATGTCCCCAAGTGAAAGCCCTTCAAGCTCTTCTTCTGAAAGAAGCCGGCGCAAGCGCCGAAAAAGAAACTACTCTTCCTCCAGTGACTCCTCGGACAACTAGAACAAAGAAACAGGACACTGGAAGTCAAGAGGAAGACGTCGCGAAGAAGAAAATGAAGACATGTCTCTTCCATGGCGTCGCCAGAAAGTTGATGCGTTTACACGACGCATCAGCGATTACTCCGACCACAAAAGGAGGCGCATGCCCACTAACGTAAAAACATATGATGGAACAGGTGATCCTGATGATCATCTAAAAGTTTTCGAATCAGCTGCCACTATCGAAAACTGGCCGCAGCCTGTGTGGTGCCATATGTTTAATTCTACATTGGTGGAGAATGCGCGCACCTGGTTTAGCAAACTCCCACGACGAAGCATCGACGGGTTTGAAGAATTACGGAAAGCATTCCGTCTCAACTTTACCCAGAGAAAGAAGTGCGCTAAAAACCCTGTTGAACTAGCCAGAGTGAAACAGCGCCAAGGGGAATCAACCAGTGCTTTTATGGAACGCTTCAAAGATGAGTGCATACAGGTCAAAGCATGTCCCGAAATTCTAAAAATTTCTGGGTTCATGAATGGGATTAACAACCCAGAACTTATCCGGAAGCTAAATGACAAAGTTCCCCAAACTTTCGATGAGCTAACAAAGCGCACAAGATCCTTCATACAAGGAGAAGCAGCCGCTGCGGACAGCAAAAAGGGTTACTCGAATTATAGGCAACAAGAACAGCCTAGGAGACAATCCAACGATCAGAATAACAACCGCAGCAGGAATTACCGCAGTGGAAGAGACAATGACAAATATACCCCTCTCACAAAAACACCGAGAGAAATATTTGTAACAGAAGGTGCAAATTTCCCAAAACCTCCACCAATGCGTACCGTAGAGGATAAGCGCGTAGGGAATGGATACTGCGAATACCATGGTCAAAAAGGCCATACAACTAACGAGTGCGTCCAGCTATGACAACTAATTGAAAAGTTAGTAAGAGAAGGCAGAATGGACCACCTTGTGAAAAACATCAAAGAGGGAAAGGACAAACAAAGGAACGGGGGCAAGAAAGAACCTCCCATAGAAAAAGCTGACATCATATACATGATACAGTCATGGCAACGCAAGATAAAACAAAAAGTCAGTAAAAAATTCTCTCCAGAAAAAGAGATATCTTTCCCCACTCTAGCTGCGGACAACGCAGTGGTAGAACCTCTAACCATTGAAATACATACGGGGGGACACGATATCCACCGCATGTACATTGACGGAGGAGCATCCGCAGATATCCTATACAATCATTGTTTCAAAAGACTGCGACCTGAAATCCAAAGTCAATTGATACTAGCAACAACGTCGTTGACTGGATTCACAGGAGAAAAGATTTGGCCTATGGGGCAATTGCGCTTGCTAGTAGTTGTAGGAGACGAACAACACTCAACAGCAACATTGATAAATTTCATGGTAATCAAGTCTCCCTCACCATACAATGGCATCATTGGGAGACCTGGAATATCATCCATGCGCGTTGTGCCATCCACGGCACATGGGATGCTCAAATTCCCAGTGAAAGGAGGAGTCGTTACCCTCTACAACACAACAGTACTACCAAAAGAATGCAACGCAGTAACCACTGAGGTGGAGAATATTCCAGAATAGCGCACAGAAAAAACACCAAACCTAAAGGTCGCTATTCATCCCGATTACCCAGACCAACAAGTCTCGATTGGACGATCTTTATCTGACAAAGGTAAAGCAGCCGTGTGCGCACTCTTGCAAAAGAACCTAGACATCTTCGCATGGTAACCAAAACACATGACAGGAGTGCCACGCTCTATCACAGAGCATAAGCTACAAATCCGACAAGGATATCCCCCAATACGACAGAAGAAGCGCGGCCAAGCCCCAGATCGTGCAAAAGCTATTCTGGAAGAAGTACACAAACTCGTAGACGAAGGCATCATGCGCGAAGTGTACTATCATGACTGGCTCTCTAACCCAGTGATGGTAAAAAAGAGCGATGACAGTTGGAGAATGTGCGTGGACTTCACAGACCTTAACAAAGCATGTCCACAAGACTGTTATCCACTGCCAGAAATAGACTGGAAGGTAGAATCCCTGTGCGGATACCCTTTCAAATGCTTCCTAGACGCATACAAAGGGTATCATCAAATTCAGATGGCAGTCGAAGATGAAAAAAAAACAGCTTTCCACACCAGTCAAGGAGTTTACTACTACACAAAAATGCCTTTTGGCTTAATAAACGCAGGTGCAACATACCAACGATTGGTGGACACAGCTTTCGAGAAACAAGTGGGTCGCAACTTGGAGGTCTACGTTGACGACCTTGTCATCAAAAGCCACACAGAGGATGAATTGGTGCGCGACATCGAGGAAACGTTTAGAACATTGGGACAAATAAACATGAAGTTAAACCCCAAGAAGTGCACCTTTGGCGCAACCGAAGCCATGTTCCTTGGATACTTAATAGAACCTGATGGAATCAAGCCTTGCCCAGAAAAAACAAAGGCTGTTATTGATCTCCCCTCACCGCACACAATCAAAGAAGTCCAGTCATTAAATGGAAAGCTAGCAGGGCTAAACCGCTTCTTATCTAAGTCAGCAGACAAATCACTTCCTCTCTTTAAAACACTCACGAAGTGTACTAAAAAGGGAGACTTTCGTTGGACCGAAGAAGCAGAAGAAGCTTTCCAACAACTAAAACACCATCTGGCATCTCTTCCCAAACTTGTCGCACCGCGACCAGGGGAAGAGTTAATCATGTACTTATCGGCAACTCATGGAGCAGTCAGCGCAGTGCTATTGACAGATAGGAACTCCGTGCAGACACCCATATACTTTGTAAGCAAAGCATTGAAGAAGACAGAGACTAACTACAGCGCTATGGAAAAGCTGGTCTTAGCTCTAGTATTCGCAGCCAAAAGACTGCGCAGATACTTTCAAGCGCACCCAATAGCGGTGATTACAGATCAGCCAATCAAACAAGTTATCTCTAAACCTGACGCATCAGGACGGCTACAAAAGTGGAGTGTACTGTTAAGTGAATATAACATCTCATATAGACCGCGCACTGCAATCAAAGGACAAATATTAGCTGATTTCAGTGTTGAGAAGCCAGATAGCGATAGTCCAACATCTGCAACCAAAACAGATCCGCAGGAACCCTGGATTCTGTTCACAGATGGGTCTTCATGTGTAGATGGATCAGGCGCATGCCTTATTCTCACAAATCCAGAAGGTATGGAATTCACCTATGCGCTGCGCTTCGAATTCACAGCCACAAACAATGAGGCAGAATACGAAGCCCTACTAGCTGGACTATGCATCGCAATCCAAATGGGTGTACGCAACTTGGAAGCAAATGTAGATTCTCGGCTAGTCGCTAACCATGTGCTAGGTGAATATGAAGCCAAGGATGAACACATGATCCAATACCTGGAAAAGACCAAGTCCTTAATTAAAAACTTTGACAGGTTCACAATAAAACAGGTGCCCAGAGGGGACAACCGGAAGGATGATGCGCTCAGCAAGATCGCATCCACAAGCTTTGCGCACCTATCAAAACAGGTATTGGTAGAAACCCTACAAAACAAGTCAATCTTGGAGATGGAAGTATCCACTGTGATAAAAGAACAAGATCCTACATGGATGACACCTATCATTGAATTCATTAGCAAGGGAATCTTGCCACAAGACCATAAGGACGCTCGAAGAGTGCGGCACACAGCGCAGCGATTTGAACTACGAGACAACATACTCTATCGACGCTCTTTCTTATAACCTTGGCTCAGATGTGTTGGACCTCTTCAAGCAGACTATGTACTCCGAGAAATCCACGCTGGATCATGTAGCATGCACTCAGGACCGCGATCTGTGGTAGCAAGCGCTCTATGGTCGGGGTATTATTGGCCAACTATGCACCGCGACGCACGCGATCTGATAAAGAAATGCAGCAATTGTCAAGTACATAGGCCAATTCCGCGCCGACCACAACAAGAGCTAACACCCATTACCTCACCATGGCCATTTTACAAATGGGGCATTGACATCGCAGGACCCTTTCCAGTTGCAGCAGGAGGACTAAAGTTCCTCATCGTAGCCATAGATTACTTCACAAAGTGGATTGAAGCTAAGGCGGTGGTGAGAATCACGGGAAACCAAGTCAAACGTTTTGTCTGGGACAACATTGTCTGTCGCTTCGGACTACCCGGAGAGATTATATCAGACAATGGGAAACAGTTCTGCGACAATCCATTCAAAGACTGGTGCGCGCAATTGAACATCACGCAACACTTCGCTTCAGTAAAACACCCACAAACCAATGGCTTAGTTGAGCGCGCAAATCGCAGTCTAGGTGAAGGAATAAAAGCGCGCCTTGACAGACACAAAGGAAGGTGGGTGGACGAGCTATCACATGTCTTATGGGCGCATCGCACCACAATCAAAACCAGTACTGGCGACACGCCATTCTCCCTTGTCTACGGAACAGAGGCCATCATACCAGCTGAGATAGGAATGTCAACTATACGAACAGCAGAGGTCAACGTCACAACAAATGACGAGGAGTGGCGCATAGACTTGGACTTATTGGAAGAAAGACGTGAACGCGCAGCTATACGCGAAGCAAAGGCTAAGGCAAAAATGAAGAAGTATTATGATGCAAAGGTCAAACACACTTCCTTCAGGCCAGGAGACTTTGTATACCGCGCCAATGATGCGAGCCACGCAGAAGACACAGGAAAGCTCGGACCTAAATGGGAAGGACCCTACGAAGTCACCAATGCGCTAGGTAATGGTGCATATAGGCTGCGCGATATAGCAGGTCACGACCTAGCACGCACCTGGAACATCTGCAATCTTAAAAGATGCTATCTTTAAGCAAGGCTACGGCCAACACACAAACACCTTTTGCACTTTAGGATGTGCCCAATAAGTGTTTGATTTTTCTTTTCTTTCTTAGGAATTGTAATTTTATTTTTCAAAAAACTTGCAAGTATTAATAAAATGTTATGGTTTCTAGCTAACTCCATAACGTATTCCACTTTATTGCGTACATACTTATATATGTTAATATTGTTATCTTATATTTTTGCCTACATGGCGTGCATGCACTAATTAAAGACCCACGAAGGCATAAAAGGATGAGTAAACCTACTAATTCACTCGTTGAGTAAGAGGGTTGCAAACCCATCAACATTGGATCACGCATCCTTGCTAAGCACCTTACTTTTGAGACGTTGAGGTAAGTTTTACATGCGCATCCCACGAAGGATGCGCAAATATTAAGTACACCGTACATAGCTAGCAAATAACGAGCCAAGACACTTGGTCAAATAATAAAACTTAGCAAACATTAACGCAAGTATATTTTTAAGTCATGCACTTAATTTATAAAAGAGTATCTTATTCAACATTTTTACACAAAATTACAAGAAAAAGATACACTTTATTATTTACATAATACATATACAAGAAACAGCCTACACACTATGGCGATGCTCAGGACTATCTTCTGGTGCAGCAGAACTCCTCGCCTCTTGAAGCTTTCTCAAAAGCAATGCATCCTTGGGAGATACGGTTGGCACAATCACAGGAACCCCATCAGACCTGGGAATGTGTGCAACACCCACATCGCATAATACTGCCTTGCCCTGAATACCTTTCTTTTGGGCAGCTCTCTGCGCGTGGCGCTCCAGTACCTCCTTCAGAGGAATTTCCCTCTCAAGGGCAAAATGATTCAGCATATTGCGAGGCTGTACAAACACTGGAACCTGCAGCTGCGACTCATCGGGCTTAAGGAAGTAATCCGGTTGCGCCTCGGCATCCTCCAAAATGTGGCGCCCCAAGGTCAACCCCGCCATAATTACCTTTATGGGGTTGTCTTGGTCACGCTCCAACCGCGCAATATAAGGCAACTCAAGAACTTTCAACCCCTCCATAGCCTGCATCAGCTCATCATACGCAGCCGCGTTATAGCCAGGTACCTCAGTCAAGTCCTTGCTCAACAGCTTAGCCTCATGGAGATCCTCCATAGCCTGCGACCTCCCGCGCTCCACGGCACACTACACCACCTTCCCAAAGGCACCCAATACCTCTTGGGACTCCAAAGTGCCCATAGCTTCCAGGCGCAGTCCGTGACTGATCAACCACCTACATCAACAAGGACAACTTGTGTTAAGGAAAAGCATCGCAACAAAATGTAATAAAGTATAAAAAGCTGAAAAGGAAATACCTGCGCTCAGCAATGGTCGACATCAGTTGAGGGTATAACTCCTCATCGTACTCTATGCTCAGGCCACGCAGCTTGTTCTCCTGCATCTAGACAATCTCCTCCATGCGCTCCTTGAACTTGGCAATATTCGCGAAGTGCTCCTCCTTCTTCTCCTCCAAATACCTTACTGCCCAAGTAAGGTTGGCCTTGTACTGATGAAGTTGTCCGCGTGCCTGCTCCAACTCAGCCATCGCGGTCAACTTCTCATGGGTGACCTTCTCATTGTACACCCTGGAGGACCCCACTTCCGCCTGCGCTTCAGCCTGCTGCGCACGGAGCATAGTTATCTCCTCATCTTTTTGGGCGAGAGTACTGCTCTCCCCGACGTACCTCATCCTCAACTGAGCCACCAGCTCAGTCTGACGTGCAGCAGTCGCAGCCAACTCATCCATCAGTTGCTGTGCAGGTACGCCCTCATCAACCTTAGCTTTCCCCTCCTTGTTTTCATTCTGCGGAGGGACCACGGTCTCCACGAAGGCTCCATCATCCTTCGTGGCATCATCCCTACAATACATGAAGAAAACAATTAGATCATATTACGACAAGTAATACAAAATAATAATAATAATAATAATAATAATAATAATAATAATAATAATAATAATAATAATAATAATAATAATAATAATAATAATAATAATAATAATAATAATAATAATAATAATAATAATAATAATAATAATAATAATATATAGGACAAAGATACTTACAGAAATGGAGAGGCCTCTGCAGCCTTCTTATCCGCGCCAGGAGCGGATGTATCCTCCTCCGCGGATGACTCCGCATCTCCAATAAGGTGGCGTCGTCTCTTCGAAGTGCCACTGCTCCCAGCCTCCCCTTTGCGCTTTAGATTCTGCGCTACCTCTTCCTTCAGCACCTCCTCAGGCTTCAAGATTTCCATGCTATCAGATGATTCAGCGTGCGCCTCCTCCTCCTGCGCCATCTCCACATCTGGTGCCACGCTCTGAACGGGCGTTACTTGGAGAGGCGGCGTATCCTCGTGACCAAGATCCCCCAGCACAGTTAGATGACCCTGGGTCGCATCCAGGAGTGGCTGCTCACCCTCCCTCAGAGGGCGCACTCCCACAGTCACCTGCTTTGGCTTTTCCAGCTTAACCACAGCGAATAGATCCATCTCTGCGCACATAAATAAACAACAAAAAGAAAGGATTAGTTACTAAATGTGCGCATATAGAAAAACTTACATATTTGAAGTAGAAGGGACGAACACCCACCCCGGTCTTCCTCATCTATGAAGGTTGGCACCTCGTCAACACCACCGAAGTAATTGCGACTCAACCCCATGTGCACCAAAAACTCCTCCGGATAAGGGTTAATGGGAATGCGGTTGGCATCAAGGGTCTGCGCATCGGTCAGACTATAGGAACCGGGTGCGGGGCGCCCATCCTTTGGCAACGTATCTTGAGTATAAAACTCAAAGGGTGATGGAAACACCACGTCATCAACCCAGAAAAAATGCTCCCTCCAATGCCTCAGGGAGTCTACCTTCTCAGTATATCACTGAAGTGCCCCCGGGCGCTTCGCAAAGGACACCCATCCATTCGACCACGTTGTGTGGTAGAAGGCGCGGAACAAGGCAATGGTCGGCTCTATCGCAAGTAAACGGCAGTTTACTTCAAAATTCGACACCTTAGCCGCACCTATACATTGCAGCTGTGAGATGTGGAGACGATAGTGATTGAGCAAATCGCTCAGAAAAAT
This sequence comes from Artemisia argyi, assembly GCA_030686995.1. NCBI lineage: Eukaryota > Viridiplantae > Streptophyta > Magnoliopsida > Asterales > Asteraceae > Artemisia > Artemisia argyi. The sequence continues at coordinate 72,487,433 of CM060686.1, read as the reverse complement.
AGATATCGGTACGCGGTAATTCGCGTACTCTAAAAAACGCGTGTATAATCCTATTTTCCCTTCGAGGAAATCGGCTATACACGCATCAACATCTGGAGCCTCTGGATGCACATCCAGAGAAATGAAGTAGTCAGATGTAAACTGACGCACATCATTCTCAGTCATCACAGAGCGAAAATCTTCTAATTGGGAAACCATTTTCATAAATTTACTGAGAAACGCACACAAATTTACCTAATAAAACAGTTACTTTCTTTGCAAAAAACGTTTTGAAGAAGTGAGTATGTGTTTTTACTGTGTGTTTTGGTAAAATGGGGGCGGTGACTCTTATATAAGGAGGTCAAAAACCCTAGATGATGTCCACGTGGATCCCACTCACAAAACGTGTGGCTAGAAACCGAACCGGTACATGCACTTTTTCCCGATTTACGAGGGACACGTGGACACAACCCCCGATTTTCGAGGTATTTCTTTGAAATATCTATGACTAGGTACATTGTACTCCAAATTGGGCGGCAATATTTCAATGTTCTCCCCCCACGCTTACCGCTGTTGTGATTAGTCTAGCATCCACGGCTACGAGCCGCGCACACTAGACTGGGGGGACATGATGACGTATAGTCTATATATGGGCCACGAGCCAAAATATTAAACATTACTAAGGCCTAAAGCCAACCATGCGTGGGCTATTGTAACTTGGGCCGCATCAATAATAGGAATGGGCTCACGCAAGCCCAACCAAACTATATACGGAATAGATAGAGATCTTCTATCTATGGAATGAATATCCTTAACCCGGATAAGCACCATGTGTGTGAAACGTAAGGAACACGAACCCTACAAGGATTCTGCGCCTATATAAGGAATGACATAATTCTCATTCAAGGGACGATTCACAAACCCTAAAACTCTTTACGAGAACCCTAAATCGATTACTTACTCTTACGCCGGAGTCTAATCGTGGGAGACAATCCCACGATAAGCCTAACGGTGTTGTTTATTTTCTTAGTGCGTAGGTTTCAAGCATTAAGAAGCGAATTGGTACGAGAGCAAGAGCCCATAATCAGGAACGCCCAACTTTTGTATCAACACAAGCTAAATATACAATAGAGATTTTGAAAAAACATGGAATGGAAAACTGTGATTCTGTTGGTACACCAATGGTCACTTCACCAAAAATAGGTGCTGATTTGTTTGGGAAACCCATCGATCCGAAGAAATATCGGTGCATGATCAGTTCTCTCTTGTACCTAACTGCTAGTCGACCCAACATTCAATTTGCTGTTTGTTTATTAGCACGGTTTCAGGGAAATCCAACCGAACTTCACCTCAAAGAGGTTAAACGGATCTTTCGGTACCTACGAAGCACCATTAACATGGGACTTTGGTATCCGAAGGATTCAGGGTTTAATCTAACAGCATTTTCAGATGCAGAGCATGCTGGTGATCAAGTTACAGCAAAGAGTACATCAGGTGGAGCACAATTTTTGGGTGAAAAGCTTGTAAGCTGGTCGTCAAAGAAACAGGATTGTACTGCACTATCAACCGCCGAAGCCGAGTATGTGTCTTTATCTGCGTGTTGTGCCCAAGTTCTTTGAATGAGGATACAGCTCACAGATTATGACTTTACTTTTGACAGAATACCTATGTATTGTGACTCAAAAAGTGCCATAGCCATATCATGCAATCCCGTACATCACTCTAAGACGAAGCATATCAAAGTCCGCAACCATTTCATCAAAGAACACGTGGAAGAAGGTACTGTTGAATTATTTTTCGTTAAGACTGATTACCAACTCGCCGATCTATTTACTAAAGCCCTTCCAAAAGAACGGTTTGACTATTTAGTTCGACGAATTGGCATGCGAAGCCTAACTCCTGAGGAGCTAGAACGTCTTCTCGAATCTTCTTGAAAAATGTTTTCAAAATCGCTTCGCTGTAAACAGTTTTGAAAAACAAAATACAAAATTTGAAAAACCAACAAAAACAAAATACAAAAATATAAAATTTCAAAAAATCCAAAAACAATATAAAATCAAAAAATCCAAAAATATTCTTCTCACGACATGTCTCTCGTATAAATCAATATTCTGTACGTTTCTAGAAATGTCATTCAACAATGATACGGACATGTACAGATGCTTGAACGGGAGTTCTTTATATGTTTTTCTAAAACATGTCGTTTCTCAAAAAGTTTCTTCACTATGGCTTTCGTATACATCAGTACGAAACGCGTGCTTCAAAGTGATTTCTTTTCAAAACATGGGTCCGGGTATAATAACTCGAAAAGATTTCAAATAAGGACCCTAATGATGACTTCTGATTATTTTCAAATCAAGGACTCGTACGTTCAATGACGAAATCTTTTTCAAAAAGTTCGAGTCTAAACAAACGGAAAAGATTTCAAGCATAAACTCATTTTCAAACAAAATTCTTGAGCACTTTTTCAAGATTGTTCAAAAGATTTCTCAAAATCTCTCAAAATGAGTGCTCAAGATAACTCCCTCAAAACCCTTAATTGATTTTAAATGTGCTATCATTAAGAGGAAGTACAAACACAAAAATGTTCCGAAATCATGCAAAAACAAATCTGTCTTTCTCTCCAAAAGCTTTTTCTTAATCAGTTGATATCAAAAATATCACAATATGCTATTTTTGAGGGGGAGAAGACATGATTAAAATGTGATCAAAGATGTTTATAGTTTGTGACTGAATCTCAAAATAGATCGACTCAGATAGTACCAATGAATTAACGAAACTTAAAATATCAGTAATCGAAAAGACTTGTCCTGGACGGGTAATACTTTCAAGCTAGTCTAACTAGTGATGTAAGCGTGTCTCGAATAAGACTTGTCTGAGTAGATTGTACCGTATCGAGAGACTTTCTTTGGACTTGACCAGGACGGGTAATAATTTCAAGCTAGTCTAACTAGTGATGTAAGCGTGTCTCGAATCGGTCATGTTCACTGAAAGTGTATCAATTCAAAAAGTGCAAACTCCTCCCGCATGTGCGAATTTCTTAAAAAAATTACATGAGCACGTGTGAAGGGGGAGTCCTTCAAAAGTCGTAAAACTCTCAAAGCGGTAACAACAATGTGTTTTATTATCATAAACACTTTGAGAGATTTTCAATGAATGGTTTCATGGGAATGATAGGATAGTCATGGTGTTATAAGGTGACTAAGGTTAGGAAAAACCGTCCTATGATCCGCCAGAGCCGGAGGGATCTACCCAAGGACAAATCCAATAGACTAGAATTAGAAGTCCTTAGGTATGATTGAAAAAAGGAGAAAATGAGAAGGGAGAAAGAAGGGGCTGAAGAATTAAAAAAAAAAAGTTATGAAAAAGGGTGAAAAAAACAGCCCTCCAAATATTCAACCTTAGGGCAGACACCGGGTATAATTCGTATGCTACTGGTTGTTACTAAGGTGACACCGGTATTGAAGACAAAGACGTCATGGACCCAGTGCACTGCACTAAAACCTTCTTAACCACTCAAGTTCTCTTAAAAGAGCTTGTTTCATTCTCACGGGGAACCGGTGTAATCTATCCATCTGTCTCTTAGAGATGGTTGATATTAAAGCAGGAGACCTCTCCCTAATCTCCGCATAGGAAACCAAATGTGCACTTATCAAGTCTAGAGCCCCGAGATTCATCAAAAGATCTCATAGGAACACATGATATTTCTACATTGGTTGTTCATCATTAAGGACGCCAGATGTAAACTTAAGAGTCCTACGCAGATCTTAGCAATCTGCCGAGAACATTTATGAGAGAATTTACTTATGTATTTCTCAATGATTGAATGGAAATTCCTGCCAGGGTCAACATCAAACAGACCTGACAGCAGGTCACTTTGGTAATTCTTTATGGGTTACGCTTAGTGTTCGCGGTGGTTTCTTAGCGGTCTACAGTCGTGGAGTGATCCCCAGCGACTCACCCAGTCATTGAGCTACTAAGTAGGTCTTGTAAGCTCCCTCAGGAGTATCTAACATGGGAACGGCCTTGGTAAGGGTTAGAAGGAGTCTTCACACTATGCTGTTGACGATCTCTAATTCTTATCTGTAAGTACCAGTTGATTTATTGCTAACTGTTTACCTGTAGCTATACATCATCTCCATGGCTAAGGATTCCACATGCTCATACATGCATCTCGAAGTCAAAGGAAAGTTCTTACAAAGATCAAAGCAAAGAAAGGTTCAAAGAAAGATTTTACGCAATGTGAAAGAATCTACAGAAGTAAAGTGACAAAGATTTGTGTGAAAGAACGGGAACTACAAATGCATGTATCACAAAGACTGAAGATGTATGAGCATGTTGGAATGGCAGACAACCACCACAGACACAGAAGTGACGAAAGGCAGATTGCTCCACATCACAAAAGAACAAAGAACGATGAAAAGTCAATCATCAAAGATCATAAAGCATGAAGGAACAAAGACTAATGACTATTCTACTACGACACACAATGGTCAACAACAAAGAACAAAGAAGACCTAATCACGTGGAGCATCATTCGAATGACCACCCCTTAGGGGAAGATTGTTAGCATTAAAATTATATTAGAAAGTGATGGTCATTCTCATTTATTGTAACGTTATAATGTGTCGTAGTTTTTGTTATTAGAATAGTCAATGGGCTTTGGACTTGGTAAGCTAATATGTTAAGTGTTATGTTATGTAAGCCTATTATAATACATATAATCTAAGTACAAGCCCAAGCCCATAAAAAAGCCTTTAGGGCTTCTTATCTCATGTAATATATAAGCCACCTTATGCCTCATTTGCAAGGTGTGCTTCTGTGTGTAAGTGTGTGTGTTTCTCTCTAATAAAAGCTCTCATTTCCATCTCTTTCTCTCTACACCATACGACATACATATGCATCATACAAGTCACCATCTTTCCATCTCTACTTCATATAGTGCTTATATTGTGTGATAAAGTTGTGATATTTAAGGTCCTACAGTTATTCCTCACATGACATAGAAAAGAGAGAAAGAATATGTCAAGGTATATTCCATTGCTTGGGGGAAGAATGAGATGGAGGGTTGAGATGAGATGGTTTGAATTGGATGACTAGGATCAAAGGGAGCCTTCTTTGGTTTTCAAATTATTTGGCATGTGGGAAAAATGAAGGGTTGAGATGTGTTTATTTGAAATGGATTGTTGAGATGTAGAGAGTTGGGTTAAGGAGGGATATTCCAAAGGAATATGCTTTGCTTGGGGGAAAGGGTGAATCAATGGTTGAGATGATTTTGGTTTGAAATAGATGGCATGGATTAAACACATGTGATGGTATAGAGAGGAGAGTGGATGGATGGTTGAGATGTGTTCTAGTTTGAATTGGATGGTGGAGATCAAAGGAGCCTCCTTTTGAATTCAAACAATTCCCATGTGTTGAATATGAAGGGTTAAGATGTGTTGTAAGGGAATGGATGGTTAAGATGTAGAGTGTGTAAGGGAATATGTAAGAGTGTAAGAGAATATATGATTTGGATATGATTGGATATGATTGGATTTGTCTTTTGTAGAAATGAGACTAAGAGAAGATTAAGAAGAAATCTAATTGTCATTAAGAAGAAAAGGTTTAGACAATTAAGATTATAAGTTGAGAAATTCATAGGTTACTTATAAGTTCAAGTAACACAACATCGAGAATCCATAGTTTCATATCTCGTGACTTTCCACGACTCGACGTTCTCAACTAATACCTTGGTTCAAACAAGTTCGGTGCTTTGCCTTGATGTAAAGCATAACCCAAGTGGGAAAGGATGCGTTTACGCAAAGTGACCTTTGACTTAGTTTGACCAATAAGGGAGTGAACCCGTTACGTAATTAGAGAAGACGTAAGCACGGGATATGAGCATATGGATGCTTTAACACGATGTCACGTGAAGTATATAAGCTCTCTAAGTTTAGAAAAGCCTTGGCTAGAGGCGATAGTTAGAAAACATGAGTTGGCGTTTTCCCATGAACGGGTGTTTTAAAAGTAGGATATCTCAAGTCTCAAAACTCGTTTCGAGTGTTCTCAATTAAGCACATAACATATTCATACCTGTATTGAAAGATCCACATTTGTCGGGCAAGGGGAAAGCCGACTTTCAAAATTCGCCCGGAACCATACAGTGTCTTGGCGCGTCACCCGCGCGTTGACGCGCGGGCAGCGTGCCAGGAGCAGATATGGGCTCCGGCGATTTTAAGCTAACGTTTGTTATTTTATGTGTTTCGATGGTTTATTTGTCATCATTAAAACATGAAGAGATCTTGATCCTGTTGCCTCAACACCTCTTGTAATTCATTTTAGTTAAGTAGAGTATATATTTTTTTTAATTAAATGTAACCCAAGACGAGCGTGAAACGAGGATGCCCAAACAAGGTAGAAGAACATGTATAGTACGAGAAGAGAGGATCCAGTGGGAGCCTGGAGGAGCGAAGATCCATCGAGAGTGGGAAGAAACACGGGCGTTGCTAAGAAGATGCGGAATTTGAAGAATCCTTTTGCCTTGTATTATAATTTAACCTTTAGGATAGATTAAAGTTGATTCCTCAAATGGCTATGGGGATCAACATTAGAAATATGGCCTTGTAGTGGCTATTATATGTTTTTTTTTTTAAGTTTGAGTATGCATGCTTATTTTAGTAAATAGTTTATCGGGAATGATTTAGTGACTTAATAAAACTAGGGCGACTTGCTTACTTAAGCACTGGGTCCCTGACAACAAGGACGCATAATAAAAATGGTACTGCCATGGATTTAGTGGAACCCATCTAAAAAATGGCGTGGGAAGGGTAACCCAAGTTTGGACACTTTTTATTACAAATGAATTGTTTTCTAAATTAACAACTCGTGGTATAAATTCAAGCATAGTTTATACGTAAAACGACTTTTTTTGTAAAATCATTTTAATATTGCATATAAAATATAAAGCCAAAAAATCGATGGGTTTAGGTCTTTCCTATGTGTAACCCCTTAGACTTAAGTGTGCCACCTATAATTGTTACACTCTCCTAACTGAAACCCTGCAGACAGGTAAGGCTAAAGTCTTGTGTATGTTGGTACATGGCTTATGCGGGATGAGGTGGTCATTGGAATTCATTGTTCATATGCCAAAGCATAAGTCAATGAATTACTTTGTCCAAGCTTTAACTCTGATTTTAAAGAAATACAAAGGGCCCGTTTGGTATGTAGGTGGGTTTAGGATTTGGATTTGGATTTGATATAGATTGAAAGAAACGTGTGAGAATGATTGTATTAAAGGTGTTTGTTTTATATAATAAAATTGGGATTAGGATTGTGTTTTGAAATTATTTTATTGAAAAAAAGATAAATAAATAATCACATGTATACTACATGAAAATATCTAAATATATGAAAATCACCTCATGTTATACTACTACACGTTTATCTATAAAACTTATGTCAAATGCTAGAAAAGTCATGTGGCTTGACTACTTTTGTTAAAACCTTTATCTAAGGGTATTAAACACTACTTTAAATACCATACCCTAGTACCAAACAATTATTAAATGTCTTTTCAAGTCGAAACCCATTCCATACCGGCATACTAAACGCGTCCTAAGTTTATATTCATTGACAAATATTTTTTATTAAAATTATGAAATAGAAAAAACCGTAACAAAAAAAAAAAAACCCTTAAATTGATAATGTAATCGACGTCTATTTCATGGCCTAAATCATGTAATTGAATCCTGACGAGTATTTAGTAGATCTTTATACAAAAAAAAAAATAAATAAATAAAAAATAAAAAAATAAAATAAAAAAAAATTGAAAAGATCTGTTGTTGCCCAGTGTTAGAAAGAAATTGAAAAAGACCACCTCACAAGTGTATATGCTCAATATGCACGCCTATAATATCATAAGACAAAGATGCATCAGAAGATTAGATATTTTTATTTTATTTTATTTGTTTATTTAGAAATTTTCTTTTATGTCTTAAAATTCATTGGTCAAAATTATTCTTATCAACATTTTTTAGATGTCAGTCTTTGATTATTTTTTAATGTTTATATTTATGAACTAATAAAATACCAATGATTTGATATGTAAAAATCTATTTATTTAACATATTTTTAATTAAATCAATTTTAACACTGATAAAACTTCAATACATGAAACAATACATATTGCAAATAATTTTTTTGTTAAAAGTTAATGTTTATCAACATTAAATCAATTTTAACCCTAATAAAAGGTCATTAAATGAAAAACATATATTGCTAAAAATTATAGTTTTCCATAAAAATATATACTAAAAAAAAATCTAAGGCTAGCCTCCCAAAGGGCAGGCTTGTATCTAGTCAATGTATAAATGTAACTATATGATTTGCACCGTTAATTAAGTCCAAATAATAAAACATACTTAATGCATACACTCGATTGCTTTTGAACTTATAGAATAAATGATGCACGAATCTAGAAACTTCAAAATAAAAACAAGTTGAATACATGTTGTCAACTTTTTGAACAATTCCTTCATAGGCCCACACCAATTAAGAAGATAAAGATTCAAATGATCAAATAGATGATAAGTTATGTGACACTTGCAACAAAAATCAAATGATGACAATTCGTCGGTATACTTGGAATTTCAATATGATGATGTCTTACCTAATCGAAGGAAATGAATAAAAATTAACGTATCATGGCAAAATATTCATGGTTTATCATGGATTTACATAAGCCTGGGTGCAATGGTGATATTCCATGATCTCCACATTAACGTCACATCAGCTTTTCAGCACATTATCTAACCTACACCTAACAGCCATAACAGATATTAGCTAACAAAACTCACAAAAATACCCCGCTTAATACAAACATACTCCACACACTCACAAAAAAGAGGGGCATTTGTTAGGTGGTTTGCACCACCGAACCAACACAAAAAATGATCTTGGCACATGGTGGTGTTTAGCCGACATGAGGTTGCCGCGCGATGGAGCTCCTCCACGGGTGGCGATATACCACCGTAACGCCTGGTCTAAGTACATTTCTTTTCTTCTTATAAATATTCCTAAAACTATAGGGATGAGAGAAATATTATTCTCATAATTTGCCGTATCATCTCTAATGTATGCTTTAAAGTATAAAACTTTTATTTCATTGTAAATGTTTATCTTAAAAGAATACACTAAATTTGGTGTAAGTTTTAGTATAGTCTAACTACCGATGATTTTTTTACGTCAAATCTGATGTAACACTAATGGTGCATTTAGTAGATTGTATTTGACTTAAAGGAATATATCACAATGAAATCACTCATTTGGTATGTGGTTGTTGGTTTTAGAAATGGGCAATTGGCTGTGAAACCTTTCTTTGTAGGGCTGTACAAAACCAACCTTAAGACCTTGGTTAACTGATAAAAGCAAATTAACTTTTGAAAATTGTGCAATAACTCATCATATACATGTCTATATGTTATTTCTTTGAGAGTAAACTACAAAATACATTCCTGTCGTTTGTTAGGGTTCACACTAAACATCTCTGTTAGAAACTTTTATCAATAATCATACCTTCGATAGTAAATGTTAGACACAAATCACAATATATCCTTAAGGATTAATGCTGTATTTTTTTCTTCGTTACCTACTAATAGTCAAACACACTTCTTGATAAAAGCACTCCCAAACACCCTTTTATTAATTTCGTGTTCTTCTTCTACCATCATCATGTTTTTCTCACTACTTCTACTACTATAAAATACTAAACCACTGACTATTAAATCACATTCAACTATCATAAAATACCTTAACCCGTATAATATTTACACCTATCACTATAATATCACTCACAAACACCACAAAATACCAAAACCCATCATCATCTCTTCTCATCACATCTACCACCACCATCTACCACATCGACTAACACCATCTTTCGGAAATGTAGTGGTCGGCTTTGTGACTACCGCCATTCACTACCTCCACCACCTAATACGACCTCCATAGAGGAAGTAGAGGTGATGGAGGTGTTGGATGGTACAGAATAGTGGTTGTGGAGGTAGCGAATGGTGGTGGTTACAAATTCAGCCACAATAAATTTTGTGATGGTTCGGAGCGATTTTATGGTGATAGGTATAGGTATTTTGTGTGGGTTTAGGTATTTTATGGTGGTTGTAAGTGATTTATGGTGAGTGATTTCGGCAGTGAGATGAAGAAGATGATGATGGGTAGTAGAGGTGATGAGAAGAAGAAGATGATGAAATGAATAAAAGGGTGTTTGAGAGTGACTTATCAAGATATGTTTTTGAGTTTTAGTAGATACTGTAGAAAAAAAATACATCGTTATTTTGGACCTACTCTTTCTTTTATTTTTATAATATAGGTAAATGGGCCCTTATTACAATATGTTTTAATTTATAATATTATCATAATATTAAGAGTGATTGGTGCAGTATCCCCCATTCACACGGTATAGGGTTTTTTTCTCCTATGGTGCGGCTATAGCATGTTAAACTGCACCGTGGGTTTGGTGTTATAGGGTTTCAGTCATGGTGTTAGCGAGAGTTATGGTTTTTTTTAGTGAATAGAGTATTTTTGATGGGGTGTTAGTAATTTTTATTGAGAGGGTGTTTATGTTATTAGAGTGTTATAAGGTCTATGCACTTATATGATGCAAATGCACCTAGCTAGCTCTCAAATACAAATCAACTCCCAATAACATTTACAAAAGGAATAACTTTAATACTATAATTATTTGTTATGTCTTACCTTTTTCCGATCCTTTACTAAGGGGGTGCTTGGTTGGGGGTATTGGGGGTGGGGAATGGAAAAGGTAATGATTAAACATGTCTTGTTATGACTAGGGAATGCAATCATTGTTTAGTACTATTGGATAAGGGGGAATTACCTAGTAAATTGGGAGGTATGGTAATGATTACCCACCACCGGCAACAGCCGCCACCAGCAACAGTAGCCACCACCACCACCACCAGCCACCACCACCACCAGCCATCACCACCACCACCAGCCACCACCAATAGCCACCGCCACCACCACCACCAGCCACCACCATTAGCAGCCACTACCACCACCAGCCACCACCACCACCATCAACCACCACCAATAGCCACCGCAACCACCACCACCACCAGCAACCACCACCACCAGCAGCTATCACTACCACCACCACCACCACCACTACCACCACCAGCAACCACCACCACCACCACCACCAGCTTGGAGGTTAATGTGTTTTTCTTAAACTAATCACCATCAAAGATAATGATAATCTCATTTCCATTCTTTTGCATTCTCTTTGACTTTCTCTTTCCATTCCTCATTTTGAACAAACGCATCCTCAATGTTTGAACCATACATATATAAAGCATCAACTTTGCATCATTCAAAAAGTAAAAAAAAAAAGGTTATCTGAGTTATTATGTATTCATCTTTGCTAAAAAAATATATATAAATAAAGTTTTATACATTTTATAGCCTGATTTGGTTAGTATTAAAAACGTATGGGGTAAATATTTGTTGTCTATATTAAGCAAAATTCAAATATGGATGCTCTTAATAGATTGTCAAAAGGTAATAACATTAAATTCCGCTACTTGAAGCTTCTCACATGGAATAGAATTTAAGAAATTTCAACGGATAAGGACATGAGTGGTGGGAATTGAAGCATCTCATAATAATTCTCAACAGAATATATAGGACTAGTAATTTCATTTTTACTTAGCGATCAAAACCACATTTCTCATTTTTGAGCTTTGCTACAATAATTGCTTTTCACCAATTCTAAAAACACATTTAGCTAAAAGATTGATGGCATCTCCATCATCCTTTTCTCGTACGTGGATTTATGATGTTTTCATTAGTTTTAGAGGTGAAGACACTCGGAAAACCTTTGTGGATCACCTCTACTCAGCTCTTGTACAATGGGGAATCCATACTTACAAGGACGATGAAGAACTTCCTCGCGGTGAGATCATAGGTCCCACCCTCTTGAAGGCTATCGAAGAATCATGGATGGCTGTCATTGTATTCTCAAAGAACTATGCAGATTCTTCGTGGTGCTTGGACGAGCTTGCACATATTATGAAATGCATGGATGAGAGAGGGCTAATCGTCATGCCGATATTCTATGATGTGGATCCCTCTGATGTGCGAAAACAAAATGGAAAATTTGGAGAAGCATTTGCTAAACATGAAATCGAGAAGAAAGACAAAGTTGAAACTTGGAGAAAAGCACTCGTAGATGCAGGAAATATTTCTGGATGGGACGTCAAGCACGTTGCCAATGGGTAATTTTAACTTTTCAGTTTTTGTGTTTTGGTTAATACATATGGAGGTAATTAATGTATTGGGCAAATTATAAAAAAAAATATTATACTTGCCACGTATTCATCTTCTGGGCCGTGAAGGGTACAGAGTAATGGAAATAATGTAGAGATCAAGAAAATGGTGGTAGTGTGTTCATGTTGGTGGCAGTGGTGTTCCGGTGACATGGGATATATAAACTAAGGATTTACCAATAGGGCAAATTATAAAAAAAAGTATTAAACTTGCCATATATTCATCTTCTGGGTGGTGGTGGAACTTGGTACCAGTTGAGCAAGTCACATATTACCCATAATATGAAAAAAAAAAAAAAAAAAAAAAAAAAAAAAAAAAAAAAAAAGTTAATGGTGCTGAAAATGAAAAATTTTAGTTCACTACCCAGAAGATGAATACGTGGCAAGTATAATACATATAATTTGCCCTAATGTATTTTGCGTTTTTCCTCATTTAGTTTATTCTACTACGTAGTATATAGTACAAAACTACAAACCAATGAATTCAAGGAACTGAGATCGATTTGGACAAAAAGTACAAATCAATAAGCTCCTTGCGCTTTTGATAATACGCAAGGTTTGAAGAGCTCGGGCTCGTTTTGTTTTGATATGCATAAAGCATGAGCTCGATTATTGGTGAGTTATTTTACAGAATCCTATAAGTTTAGCATACTCTTTGTATAAAACTCTCTATATGATTTTAAGTCAAGTAAAAAACATGTAAATCTATAAGTTATTTTTGCTGCTAACAATTGTTCCACTAAAATATACATATCCATCAAAATTTGGGTTCTTGAGATTTAGAGTTTGCTACACTTACAGAGAGTTTTGTATTTGTGTCCTTTTTGAAGGCTTATTTGAACAATCATGTTCTGATCCATTTTGTGGGTGTAAATGTTCGATTTCAATGTGAATTCATCTAAGATTTGTGTGTGAGTCTTTTCCCTGTGTTTTAGTTTTATGCACATGAGATATATACTTATAGTTTACTATATGCAGGCATGAGTCCAAAGGTATCAAAAAAATGGTTAATGAGATTTCAAAGAGATTGTTTTCAGAAACAAAGAATGTCAATAAAGACCTAATTGGAATGAAGACCCGTTTGCAAGATCTGAAAGCACAGTTAGACATTGAGTCGGGTGGTGTGCGGATGGTTGGAATATGGGGGGTTGGGGGTGGAGGCAAGACTACTCTAGCATCTTCTGTTTATGATGAAATCTCCGATAGGTTTGAAGGTTGCTGCTTCCTAGGAGATATCCGGGAGCAATCAATTAAGTATGGTTTGGAAAAATTGCAAGAGAAAATTCTATGTGGTGTTTTGAAACAAAAGCAAGTGGAGGTAGGTGGAGTTGAGAAAGGGAAACTCATGATAAGTCGTAGGTTATGCCATAAGAAGGTCTTGATTGTTCTCGATGATGTCAATCATCTTAACCACCTAAATGCCTTAGCAGGATCACATGACTGGTTTGGTGATGGGAGCAGAATATTAATTACGACTAGAGATAATCATATTTTAAATGTTCACAAAGTAGATGTGATACACAATATTAGCTTGTTTAATTATGAAGAGGGCATTGAGCTCTTTTGCAAGCACGCACATCGGGATTACCGACCTAAAGAAGGTTATGAGAGGCTTTCAGAACATGTAGTTTTGTATGCTAGTGGTCTCCCACTAGCACTTATAGTTTTAGGCTCTTTTCTGTGTGACAAAGATATAAATGAGTGGAGGAGTGCATTAGCTAGATTGAAAGAAATCCCGGATACTGATATTGTGGAAAAGCTAAAAATTAGCTATGATGGCCTCACACGTGAGGAGAAAGAATTGTTCCTTGACATTGCTTGTTTCTTTAGGGGAGAGAAGAAAAATTATGCAACAGAGATACTTGATGCTTGTGGTCTTCACCCTGTTATAGGTATAAAGGTGCTCATACAAAAGGCTCTTATAACTATTTCAGATGGAATGTTTTCTATGCATGATTTGATACAAGAAATGGGACACTACATTGTTAGAGGAGAGTACCCCCGGAATCCCGAAAAACATACTAGAGTTTGGCAAGTGGAAGAAGTTCTAAGTATATGCGCTATGGATCCAACAACGGTAATGGTTAAGCTATATTTGCATAATATGTAGGCATTTAAATTTATAAGGCTTAGTTCTCACATAAAAAATATGGTTTTTGCCGTATTCTAACCCAACCGAAATTTGAATAACAAAAACTTTCATATATAGATATATAATCAATCTTATTTCTAACATCGACACCCATTTTTTTCTCTATCATAGGAACTTGACAGGATCATAGCAATAAGAATTATATCCGATATGTACGATCCATTACCACGTCATAATAATCACGTAGTTGCGAACATGAAGAAGCTTCGGTGGATTGAATGGAAAGGTCATCATGCGAGTTCGTTACCAACAAATTTTCCACAAAGTGAGCTTTGTTGTCTGGTATTGAATGGCGGCCACCAAAAACAACTTTGGAATGGATTTAAGGTATGTCACATTGGAAATATATAAAAACAATTTATGTCTAATTGAAAATTGAGGAATGCTAGAGCCACAAAGAAACATCCACAAAATGACGTATCAATGAGTAATTGGTGGAATCAAAAGGAAGAGAGAGAAACTATTACAAACTCCACCAATCACACTTTCACATGTCATTTTGTGGATGTTTTTGTGGATGTTTCTTTGTGGCTCTAGCATTCCTCTTGAAAATTATACACAGGTGTTTAAATAGTGCAATCATTACATTATGCGCCACTAAAATGTCACCTTGACATTAAAAATGATTTTTTATTGATACAAAAACTTAAAGTGCAGACTTGTTTAGGACAACAAAAGTAGAAATGCCGTAATCTGGACTGATGAATGTTATTATAAACCATACTGTTTTGGAAAGGTACATGGTAAGTTTGAATTAATTTCTTATGACTGCTAAAGGATTAAAAGGATGAACTGCTCCTTTGTTTCATACATGTCCTTTATGACTTTTAATGAGTACATATTTCTATACATTAATATATTGTGTATAGAATTAAACAAGATTAATGTGTAATGATAACCTTAAAAGCTTCACCTCAAATGGCATGCACTAGTTAGACTTAGAATCGCCATACAGCACAATAAGCTGCTAAGAACTTTTAAAATATGATCCACATATGAGCCTTTCAAATATATATATATATATATATATATATATATATATATATATATATATATATATATATATATATATATATATATATATATATATATATATATATGATCTACATATGATGTAGAGTCTGAATTCCCTCCATTGATAGTGATACCTTAATCTCCAATCTCCATTAATTATGGGTTCCTCTCTATGTATGTGAAACCTGTATATTATATTTCCTGTTTACATATAAGAACCAGATAATAATCCACTTTTTCTGTATGCATTAACGAGTACGCTCACAAACTTTTGACTTATCTCATCTTTTATGCAACAGTATCTACCAAATTTGAGAATGATCAAACTTCATGGTTTGAACAATCTAATCATGACACCAGATTTTAGTGGACTTCCGAATCTTGAAAGATTTCACCTGAATAAATCTCCGCGTCTAGAAGAGATCCATTCATCAGTTAAACGCTTGAAAAAGCTTGTTGTGTTACTCATAACAAGCTGTAGCAATCTTAAGATGTTTCCATCTATTACCGGCATAGAGAAACTAGAGACTCTTTCGCTTTCAAAGTGCATAAAACTTTCTAAAAGTGGAAATGAAGTTGCATCCTATAGGCAATATTGTACCGACTTTTTTGTTACTTGCCTAACATGTGGTCGAAGCGATGATGATGGTGAATATAATTCAGTAAATCAGCCTCTTTTACTTCACAATAGCTTGAACCGTTCAGGGTTACAATTTATTAGCACCGGCTTAAAAAAGTTGGTCCTCAGCAATTGCCATTTGGGAGATGAAGACATCAAGTCTAACGTTTGGGAGTTATCCAACTTGCAAGAACTTGATCTATCACAAAACATATTTTCGCAGTTAAATTTTAGCCTCTTGCAACTTCCTCGACTTAAATGGCTCGATATATCATTATGCAATAAGCTTGTAGAGTTCTCGGAGCTCCCATCAAGTATAGCCATACTAAGAGCAGATTATTGTTACGCACTTGAAACTGTTGGAAATATTTCAAACTGTAAATGGTTATGGAAAGTCTCATTTTTTGGGAGTAATAAAGTTGGTCCTCTGGGTGATAAAATTCTACTTGATTCCATGCGTCAGGTTAGGCTCTACCTTTTGACTGTTAATCTTTATATATAATCCCAAACCCAAGCTAACACTTCAATTTTTACATATATATACATATATATGGCAGGGAAATGCTATCGAGCATCACTATTTGAGTCTCGCTCTAGAACATCAGGTGCGAATGATGTATGTGTCTAGCCTCGCACCTAGGAGTCGGTTCATATTGCAGCTTCCACAAAATTGGTACAATGACTTTTGTGGGTTCCTAATATACTGTATTATAGAGTACCAGGAACCATTTGTCACGATAACTATAGAGCAGGAGGTAAACGAGTCTGAGTATAATGATGATCAAAACGAGCTATTTGTGGATCGTGATTCTCCAACATATATAGGATATGTTTCGTTCAGTTCATTAATGCACAATACATGGTTAAATCTACAAAATAGTACGATTTCCTTTTTCTTAGGTGGAAAGTTTGAAGTTGAACTTGTTCCTAGGAAAAGTAAAGGAGGTCATCAGCTTCAAACAATACAAGGCGCTTCAGTTAACTCAGAGTTTTGGGACGAGGAACGTGAAGATAGAAAAACATTTACAATCCAACGTGCTTCGAAATCATCTATCGACATTTTATGGTGTCCAAGTTGATGGGGTTTGTCTGACACTCTGACAAAACATTATTCTATCCACCGGTTGGTAGTTTACTAGTTTTCATTAGCATGTATGAACTGATACTCATGGTTAATACTACAATTGTTTTCATCAATTGATTTCACATAGTTTTCAAAATTACTTTTCCATTCAAGTAAGTTTTCTTTTTCAAATAGCGGTGGGTTTTGAATAGGTTGCCCTTCTTTGAGATTTTCAAAATCCATGGATCGATCCAAGTTTTAAAATACATTCTATTTTAAAGATCTTGAGTAACGTAGCTCCTGATGCCAATTGTGGAAAACTAAAAGGGGGGTTGAATAGTTTACCGCTTTTTAAATTCTTTTTAACTTGAATATCTTTAAAAACTTTTACGTTTGCTTAAAGATATAAACACAATGTTATATGTTTGATTATTTGAAAAGCTTTTCATGTGAATAACAATTCTAACTTTACTAGTTTCATACTTTGAAAAGCTTTGCTTGTGATGATCCTAACTTTGCTTGTTTAGTTCTTTGAAAAGCTTTACTTTTGTTTGAAGATGTAAACACATCTTTACTTATTTAGTTCTTTGAAAAGCTTTATATGTGACTAGCAATTCTAACTAAAGAACAACATGTAATAAGCAAAGATAAAGAAAGAAACGATCAAACCACAACACGATTGTTTATCGTGGTTCGGCTACAAGGACTCTTTTTCCTTGCCCTACATCCACGCCCTGAGTTTCCAACTGGAGAGTTATAAGCACTAATCAACAAGCTCCTTTCACCGGCAGAGAAAACCTTTACAACGTCGCTTACACTTTTACCGACACAAAGCTAGATGTCGAGTTCTTTTACACGGGTACAACCACTCCCATCGTCGCTTACACTTTTACCGACACTAAGCTAGATGTCGAGTTCTTTACCAAGGGTACAACCACTCCCGTTAGTTCTTTTACAAGGGTACAACAACTCCTGACACACTACGTATTTTGAGGCCTAAAATACTAACCACTTACTTCTACATACATGACACAAATGAAGTATAAACTACCCAAGCTTATACATGACCAAGCTACCAAGACTTGCAACTTTAGAGTTAAAGCTTGTAGCTTCTTGAATGATCTTGTGAAGTCCCTTGCTACATAAGAGAATCACACAAATCAAAATGTTACTGAGTTAGTTTAGAGAATATGTGAAAATATGTCCTAAAAGGGTCACTCAAAACTAGCAAATGGTTTGGTATTTATAGCAAACCATTCTGCAGGTCTGGCGGATACGGCGGACCCCTCAGAAGGGTTCCGCCCATGTATCCCCAGGGTACCGCCAGGGCTGCAGTTGGTTTTTGCAATAAATCTTCCAAACCAAACAAGGTCACATCTCATTACTCCTTGCAAACCAAATAATGTCACATCTCATAATATCAAGTCAAACACTAAACTTGCAAGCAACCACTTAGTAAGTCAAACACACTTCTTACTATAAATGTATATTGACAAAACTTGCCCTAAATGTGATGTGACCTTACTATATTAAGAAATAAATGTGATGTGACAAGATACTTTCTAATTTAAGAAATAAAAACAATGTTTAGTTTAAAAGAGATGTAAACCTTAGTTTAAACAAGACTTAAACACTTAAAGTGATGATTTACTCCTAGCTAAAGTTCATACTTTGTCATTAACAAAACTTAGCAAAGATCGTAAAATATAAATAACGTTTTTAGGCGATATTTGTATTAACACTATTATTAAGTTACTATTGTTAGTACAATAGTTGTTTGTGTAATTTAGCATATTGTAATGGATTTTGACTCCAAAAAGTCAAGCTTTTCTATGGCAATCAAAAATTTTGCAGTTTTCACTCGTATATCCACTTGTAGTCAAGCTTTATTCTATTTGTAGTTTCCATTTATCATGTACATGCACTTGCAGGCACTTTAGTAACATGTTACTTTATTAAAGTTGAAAATTGACTTTAGAAAGTCAATTAACATAGTTCCTAAGGTTTACACAGTTTTATGATGGGGCATTTAAGCCGTATAACTAAACTAAACTCTATGTTCCCTTCCCTTTTGAACCATCTCTTGCATCTTTGGGAATTTTGGCAACAAAGGGCTTCATACCAATCAGTTCACAATTTTTCTGATTGGGAAGGCCTAGAACCTTAACCCTCTTAACAAAAGCCTTTTTTGCAATCTCTTTGTGTGTTAGATTCTTGCTAGTATCACCCTTTTTTGAGCTTGAACCAAAACTTTGAACCTTTGGAAAATAGTCTGACCATCCATCATCAGAACATTCACTGCTGCTGGAAATGTTAATTATTTCTTCACACACACAAAAAAAGGAAAATATATGAATGGTCTATTATAAATAGCAGAAATTACTTGAAAAAAACAATGTTGAATACCTGGTAATTTGTTGTTGGCCCTCATTATATTGTTTCAATGGTTGTTTTTTGTTACAGTTTTCTTGTATATGCAGTTTTCATGTATGTGGTTATGCCTTTATATAGTGCAAGCATTTTATTGAAAAAAACAGTGTTTGGTATGAAAGATTCTCAATTGCAGGCAATTTGTGAAAAAAAAATAGTGGTTGAAAAAGTAGTCAATGTGCAGTCATGACTAATAGACTAAAATCAATTAAATGAATATCAATTTACATAAGTTATCAGAAATGTGTGACCATATGTATCGAATTGTAACTACACTTAAATAATGTGTGACAAAATATGACTCTATGATTTAGACACCTAAATGAATACTTCATGTGACCATATATAGCATCTTTAATTTAGTCACACAAAAACTCAGTGTGACTAATATCAAGGTTAATGATAACTGAGTTCACATTTTGCTATAAATAATAGTCACATGAATATTTCATAATGTGACTATTTTAAATGTATTGGTCACATATAATACCCTTATAATGTGGTCATAAACATAATTTAGATACACATTTGTGATATGGTGTGACTATTGTAAAACCTATAGTCACATGATCGTACTACAAATATATGTGATTATACACATTAGGATTTGGCAAGCAATCACACAGTAAACTTTAGACACACATATTAACTTACGTGACCATATGTATCGAATTTTCGTTACACTTAATCATGTTTCTATGATTTAGTGTGACCATATATGAAATTTGGTCACACTCTTCAAGTGTGTGACACATATTTGTCACTTTTAAATGCATATCGTGACTAACGCTTCAAACTTACTTTTCAGTTGTCACACATTTCAAATTCACATGTGGCTAAATATTCAGCAAAGAAAAGCAGTCACGTTTAAATAATGTGTGACAAACTTGACTATATAATTTAGCTACATACACAATTACTTCATGTGACCATATATCTATTTTGATCACACTATTCAATTGCGTGACATGTATTTGTCACATATGTGTATCTATAGTGTGACTAATGTTTAAAGTTGATTTGTATCTGTCACACGTCCCGAATTCTAAATAATCAAAAAATATTTACCAGTTACCCTCTAGTCACATAAATACACAAATGTGTGACATATATTTTCCGAAATGGTCACACAAGTCGTATCAAGTGTGGCTGTTTATTTTATTCTCGTACATTTAGTCACGTAAATATGTTACAATGTTAGTTCAAAATCGACCATGTGTGACGAAAGGCAATATCTGTACTAGTGCAAATAGACCTCAAAACCCATATAAACTATATATTCACTCAACAAACCCTCAAATCTGTTAAAATAACAAATTAATCTTTAAACTTATACAAAATTTATATATTAGTAAATGAATACTCGCACAAAACGACGGTGTGTAGCGAGAAATAACTTACTAGCGAAATCATAATTCTGGATTGCTCCTTGATGCAAAACTTACGGGTTCAATTTGTAGTTATTGCGAGAAAAAAAAAAGTTCATTTGTTAGAAGAAAAAAATGATACAGTAAAAGTTTGAGGATTAAATAATATTTCTTGTAGATGATGCTAAAATTTTTAATTAAAGGTATAATAGTCCACTAACATTACTTGCTATTTGTAACAACCGGTAATTTTCCTGATGCATTTTTATTCGGAGAAACGACGAATAGATTTGACCATTTTATTTACTTCGAGATACAAAGCATATTTATAGTAATTTTTATCGGAATTATTATTCTGAGCCCGATGGCGTTATTCCCGCATTATGAATCTTCCATTTACTCGCCTGAACGAGCCTCGAACCTCATTTCGTGAAAGATATCATAAATTACAACAATAGTCCATGCAGTAAATTATACCCCCCGCCCACTGTCCCTTGTGATTTTCATTTCTGGTCCCCAAGGTTTTTCCCTTGACACTATAAAAGGACATTTATAAACTCTCACACCTCATTTGTGATAAAAACCCTAGCCCCCTTTCATCCTCCTCCTCCATCCGGCCACTCCTCAGCCACCACCCTTTATCAGGCCACCTCCGGCCGACTGTCGCCACAACAACACATCTACCACATCATTTTTCTTATCCCCATTTCACACTCACAACTCTCTATACTAATACGGCCGTCACCAAGCAGCCGCCACCACCACGAATTGAAGACGAGGGTTTAAGAGTTGTAAAGGTTATTCACGTGGTTTTGAGTCGAGTGATTAGATCATTGTTAGCTCGTATCCATCGCCGCCTCTGGCCTCTTTTTCCTCTCACTCTCTCGGCGTCCGAGTGGTATAATAAAACCACTCCTCGAGTTGTTTATTTCATTATCAACCATAGATTTCGTGTTAATGTTTTCGTGGATAATAAGTGAGATTTAAAAATGATTATTAAAGTTTTGCTAGCGTTTTCTTGATTAAAATGATATAATAACAAGATAACCTTTAAATCGTTTCGTGTGTTAAAGTGTTAAGAATCTGGAAATGGTATTCGGGTTGATATAGTCTCGAGTCGGGTTTGTACCCGGTTTATTTTCGGGTCGTGACCCGTTTTGGTCATGGAATTGGTCCCAATTTTGGTTTAATTGGTTCACGGGATTTCCAGGTCGTTTATTTATTTGCGTTGTTTGTTTTAGATTCGGTAAACTTATTGGGTAGTTATGGTAGTGTCGATAGTCTCGACCTAATGGTAAATCAAGGGTGGTGTCGTTATAGGTTCAACAAGAAAACTTAAGGGTGTCTAGCTTATTGTTGTTTGTATCAAGTAATCGGAAATAACTCAAAGTAGTGTTATACGAATGTGTGTTGAAGTGTTAACTAGGCCAAAAGTTCTTTATAGATCTAACTTTTACTATAGAATCCATCAAGCAATTTTAGCTACTTATTTTTCTTATCAAAATAAAAAAATAAACTTTCACATTTTTTTTAAAACTTAAATATTTTGCAAACCGTGAATCGTCAAACTACAAAAAAAAAATACCATCACGACGAGAATTAAATTATCTTTCTATAGGCATGCATTGTTATATACTTTCGACGAACTTTTTTTTTGATGAACTTTTTTTTTTTTTTTTTTTTTTTCGCCAAGAAAAATCATATATGATTCGTAAGAATCATATATGATTCGATTTTAACAAATCATATATGATTCCTACGAATTATATATGATTCGTAAAAAATCATATATGATTCGATCGAATCATATATGATTTTTTACGAATCATATATGATTCGTAAGAATCATATATGATTCTTTCTGGGCGAAAATTTAAAAAAAAAAATTGTCGAAAGTATATAACAATGCATATATATAGAAAGATCATTTAATTCTCGTCGTGATGGTATTTTTTTTGTAGCTTGAAGATTACCGTTTGCAAGATATGTTGTTTTGAAAAAAAAAATGGAAAATATAAATGAGTGGTTATGATTGGTTGATAGGTTCTATGGCATGTATGGGTTCTTCATAGATCTCAACTCTAGGGTGCGTTTGTTTATTTAAGAGTGGGTCGAGCCCAAGTTTAAACTAAGAGTGTGTTTGGTTAAAGAGTTAATTAATGAGTAATATTTATTTTGTCTAAATATATGTAAACTAGCTTATAGACCCGTGAAATTCACGGGATTTTAGAGAGTTTTTGAATAAGAAAACTTAAGTACGTGAATAAAGTAAGAAAGAATAAAGAACGTAAACGATGTGAAATTTTCTTTCAACGAAACAATAAAGTTATAAGTGACTGAAAGCATAAAATACAATGGTTATAAATATCTGTGTAATAAACGTTGATTGCCTCTTGATCTACAATATGTTTGTCTTGAGAAGCAAAATGGATATAGTGACCATTCTAAAACTTGAAGAAAAGTTCATTTTGGTAGATAATATTGTAGATACCAAAAGGTGACTTTTAGTAACTTGCCACCCATTTGACTCGTTTTAATTTTTGACCATTTGCACCTAAAAGCTAAATCAAGCCATTAGTCGAAATTGTCACTTTTAGTTTATGACCATTTGATGCAAATCATTTTAAAACTATGTATCCTTATTGCTAAATAAAACGGGTCAAATGGTCAAAAATGTTTAAAACTATGACGCAAAGCATTAGTCGAAATGGTCAAAAATTAAAACGGGTCAAATGAATAGGTCTATAAGCTATGAATCCTTATTGCTAAATAAGCTCTTTATCATATTGAATATTGCAGATTGAAGCATTTTTACTGTGGCTTAATGTCTAATCTCCCACACATTGTAATAACTTGCAAGTCACAACTCACAACTTACAACTAACCCTCATCTCATATTCATTTTTTTTTATGAGAAAGGTTATAAGTATATTAATGTTGACTAAAAATTCACAGACAACAATTAACACTTTTAACTACTACTGCTATACTATTGATAACCTATATCGATTGATTAGATAAAAAATGATGAAGTTCCATACTATAAATGCAGTTTACGAAGTACTATTTTGATATTTTCTAGTGACTTGAGTTCAATTTACAAAAGTAAGTACGTGAATAAAGTAAGAAAGAACAACAAACGTAAACGCTATGAAATTTTCTTTTAACGGAATAATAAGTTATAAGTGACTCATAGTATAAAATACAATGCTTGTAAATATTTGTGTAATAAACGTTCATTGACTCACGATCTCCAATATCTTTGTCTTCAGAAGCTATGTAGTGACCAAGCTGCTATGAAAATCAGCCAATTAAGTTTCCACAACCATATCATCGATTTCTTTCGCAGTTAGCCCAACGTCTGTGCAAAATAGCACCTTCACCGTGAGAGCCCGTTCATATGTCCATTAGAATATGATTTATAGTTACTACTACAGTATGAAAACACATAAATGGTTGTTAGTGGTTTACATTATCAATATGTTGATCTTGTTGACTTTTGATTACTGTCTTGAGTTGGTCTATTTAAATATTTGTCTAAAGTATAACAACAAATCTATATTAATATATATATTTTTTTTGAACATATCTATATTAATAATAGGGCCCTTAATAATATAGATACATTTATCAAAATTTAAAATAATGTAAAGATTGTGTAAAGTTATTACCCATAGAGGGAGTTTAAACCAAGCCTAACACTGATCATCAGTGGACTTGGATCCATAAGAGAATTGTAATGGTTGCCATGATGGTAGCTCCCATGATTTATTGTTAGGCTCTGCATCCAAACAACTAATTCGTAAGTCAGATACAAAGATAAACGCTAGACATGGCAAGATACTCAAATACACAGGTCAAGTAACATGACAAAAAAAGATTAGGTTGGAACAAACAAATACATTATATCATCTAAGAAACCCTTTATAATAAGTTTAATACATTAATAAACAACGATAGTGTAAACTTGCAATGAAAGTATTGGTAGGTTGCATACAAAGATAGAACATGAGCCACTTTCAACAGATTTAGTCCATTTGACCTATCCCCTCTAACTAAAATTGCGAAACTTTATGTGAATAAACCAATAAACCCTAAAATAAGCTAATCCAAAGACACCATTTTCAATTCGACCCGTTTGAAATGAACAGCGGTCTAAATCAGCCCACACATCCATAAATAGGTTGAAACATGCATTTCGTCATACAATGTTTATAAATTAAGAATGAAGTTTGCATAAATGGTTCAGTATGTGAAAATATACATACTTTATCCATATAAGTCGAAGCGTACCTTTGATCATTCAATTGTAGAACACAAAATTGGGAGTAACTATTATTGGTAGTATGGTTAGTCTGGGAGTACGATAACAATTAATAAATAAATTATTATTCAATTCACATAATTACCACGCTTGATAAAAGTAATCAATTTTTGTGATTAACCGGACAAATAACAGCACCACCATATTCCCTAAAGTAATCAAACTGAGTTAGCTTTTGATTCAAGTTAACAAACATATGTCGTTTGAAGGCTTGGATTTTGTCATTGGTATAAAATGGTTATACCATATAGAGAGCTGTGATATACAATTAAAAAACATTGGGTGCTTGCTACTGATAATATGTAAAGTGGTTCCTTACATGAACATGTTAACGCATACTTATGCTATTATTCCTATGCAATTTAAGCTGACCGCAAGAATTTGTTAAAGGTTTATAGATGTACCTTTTGAGCCAAATTAAGCATCATACTCGTTGACACGAAACCATTTTGTAGAGGACCACTTGTTTCCCATAATAACAGGACACCCACCTATGCAATAAGATGAGCAAGCATAGAGTCAGTGACGCACAACTTGTCTCAAGCAAAGCTTACAAAAGGATATTTGGTATTTGTAAAAGATAGATCAATGACAGTTGGAATGGGCAGGTGCTACACTCGCTATAAATCACTTGACATACAAACTTAAATTGACCATGCAAACTTGAAGGATCAGTGGTTGCATCCGGTTTCATGCTCGAGAAAAGTAATGCATCGCCCATTTTTCGCTTAACAGATAAACCTTATTTACCGCATTCCGATAGTTCATTCCACCAAGGTACAACATCGAAGTTTCCATTTGCAGAAGCGAATACCGTTTCACCCCTTCTTCAACATCTGATCCGCACATAGTGAGTGAATCAAGCAATCAAATTAGACAATACATTAATCCATGATAAACAAAAACAAAGAAAGCATTACTCATTACTTATAGATACATCAGAACTGTACCCATCCGTTGACCCCCACTCTTGGTGTTATAAAGTTGTTACATTCACACGACCAATGGATCTAGTGGTCGTTAATTCATACATGCATATAAAGTATCGTGTTACTGTTTAGTATATAGTTTGGCAATTTATGGTGTGCAAAATTAAAAGTTTTCATCCATCCACCACTTTTTACATAATGAGAGCAAATGTAAGAGGTGTTGTTGTACCTGTCATGTGTGATAGTATACACCCTTGTTCGAGCTTTTTGAACATCTTATATTATGACCCTGTTGAAACAAACAACATGATAAAAGAAGTTAAAAATCTTGATCTTTCTTGAAACTTCGTATTTATGTAATGAAACTGCACTTGGCATTGAAAATTCAATTATATAATATGGGACAGATGAGAAACTGTTTTAATGAAAACCTTGTGCACATGTTACTATTGACATGAAGATACCAAAAGTGCCTAATACAAACAGGCCCTAATTTGATGCCACAATTATATGCAATGCAATTCCATGTCTGGGTAAAAAGATGTCAATCTTGCACAGTTTATCTGGGCAAAAAGACTATCTTTAACATAAAAATGAAAACCGTATTTAAAATTAGACTTTTCTAACAAAAACTAAAATTGGTTTTTGAGTATCTATGCGCATGCAGTTGCAGGTTGGTGTATTTGTGTAATTGGATAACTCTTGTGCATGGCTGTCAGGGTGTCTAATCTAAACACTTTAAACCATACAAAACACTATGCTGGTTCACACATCATATTTAACGCCAAGTCGCCAACTGTGTTGTTTTAGTTCAACGCATAGTGAAGTGAAATCAAATCCAGAGATGACACCATGCATAACAATAGAGTTCAATTTTAGGACAAAGATTACCCGTGAAGTACGACTTTTTTTCTAGTTCGATCTTTTTCAGGTGTCAATTACGTGTTCATTTTTTGCTTCATAGGTGTTGTTCGGGTTGCAGCATTGTTGTTCGAGAAATTATAATATGGTTTGAAGGCTACTGTTCCTACAGAACATGTGCATATAAATAAAGATATTACATCAAAATTCCAGAGAGACCAAACAATTTAAAAACCTCTATAAGAAAACGGGTAAAGCTAAAGAATGAAATTATATCAATCAGCTAATAGACTATATAATCAAACACCCATACCTCTATCCTCCTTTTTGAGCTTAGACATGATTCCCCACATATCAACAACTTGAAGAATATCATAAGAGCATTATTTGAAATAAAAAATTGAAAATAAATGTTATTACGGCACTAAACAAACAATAAATAAAATTCAGTAGAATAAAAATCACACACAGCACACAGCATCTAACTTATATACTATCACATTATCATAAAAAAGAAATCATTTATGAAGAGAAAATGTGTTCTTTAACATTTCCTATGGCATAAGCATAATGTAACACCCCCAATTCATGGATGCAGCGGAATTCGAACTGGGTGTTACTTGACGGCACAATAGTCACAATAATAGAAAACGATCTCTAACCGAGTCGTATTAAAAAGATTTATCATTCAAATTATATAAATATCAGAGGTTACAAAATGAGGTCCCAAATGGTTCCATGTTTACAATGTATAATAAATGTGTTTTTGAATGATAATAAAATTTATAGCCCTCTTGAGTATCCGTGCCCTTCCGTGCCATCCTTGATCGTCATGAACCTGAAATACATGCTTGAGAGGTCAACACAAAGGTTGAGTGATATTCATAGAGTTTGTTTAATGTTTGAACACAATATGTTGGTAGTGTGAGCTATAGACTCACACCAATGTTTGGAAAACAAATATGGGCCACGTTGTTACACGCCCGGAACAGTTATTATCAAATACTAAGCTTATGACACCATAACGTTAACGGGTACCAATATCAATCGGCGGAGTTATCCCGGTAGGTACTTTGCCGTCATACCTAATGTCTAAAATATTAATGCATTTGGTTGAACTTAGTCAATACAAATGGGATTCGTCAATCCCAATAGGCCTATTCACAATATTCGCGCTCACTTGCAAGTAACCCTCGCAAGTGATTAAATGGTTCATAATATGGGATCTCGGTTTGGCAAGGATGGTACTTAGTGATAATAAAACAATCAGGCAAGCATACAATTTAAAAACATTGTGCTCGGTTAAAAATAGCATGTATTCCCCCCAAGGGTTTGTAAAACAATGAAGTAATGTAAAGTGGGGCTATGAACTCACCTTAAGTTGGATAGCAAGTAATGAAGGTGATGGTTGGATCGTGTAGGTTTCTACGAGCAACCTATAATCGAATGTTGCGACTTAGGATTTGAGTAATGAATATAACGGAGTGCCTATATATATATCTTGCATTTAGTCCATGATGTGGTATGATGTATATTGTAAGTCTTTGAAAGAAAAGATTCATGAAACATGTATGTTTTATATATCGTTTACTACCGTTCGGGCCGACATAATTCAGAAGTCATGTTAGTAAGCGTTCGAGGAGCCAGGACACTTTAACTCGTAAATCCACAACTCAACTCGATGGATTACATAATGAACTCCTCACATGAGGCTCCCTACTATTGTAGTAGTTGATGAAATATATAGATATAAGTTTTGATCCGAAATGTTACATGTCCGATATTTGAATAAACTTAGGAAAGTTTATTAGTACATGAAGATTGTTATTAGGGTATGTTTCATAAGTCTTGTATGACCATTTTCTCTTTGTAATATCTCATGGTTCCTTTTAAGTGAAGTAGATCCAAATTGTTTGTTCAAGTTATCGCCAACTTCTCTAGTTCATGTATTTGCCTTGGTAAGCTTGTATGGTCATTTCGTCATGGCCTTGCCATGACCTTTGGTCATTGTTCCATGGTCTTGAGACTCAACCTTGGCTCTAGCCATGGTTGTGGTCTTGATTCTAGGTCATAAGACCCCTTTGGTCTTCATAAACCATAACTTATATGTAATGACTTTGGTATAAAAATGGGCTGTTAAGATTTTGAATAATTTATCACCCAAAAAGCGTTTTCAGGGCTCGAGCTTCTTTGTTCCTAAACGAAAACGTCGTTACGGACAACTTTTGTGTTTTAACTTTTTGATGAATCGGACCAGAAGTGGAACTTTCAAAACCCAAATTTGATCAGAATGGTATTTGGCAGTTTGCCGCAAAGTTTTGGTAACTTCAAATGGGCGTAAATTTTGACTCGTATACTCGTTTTAGGTGGTTCAAATTGCTATGGTTTCCTTGTTAAGTCCTCTACTGTAATATGTAATGATCCAACATCATATTTTTACCATTTTGATCAGGTCTTACCAAGAAAGTCACTAGTTTACTTGTTTTAGTAACTTGTTGTAACAATCAATAACAATAACTTGTTTTAATCATTTTTATACATCATGGACATGAATACAAGACATAATATAGCACAAATAATATGTAAATAACATGAATATGATTATTTAACAAGAATCATGTTAGGGTTTGGCTTACAACTTTTGGCTTTCAAAGATGAAAGGAAGTTAACATGTAAGGATAGGACTTTGATAGATTTGCTTCAACCCTTTTTCACTTTCATGCAATCTTTCTACCCTTGTAATCTTGAAAGATGGATGATGAAGGTTGAGGTGAATTGAGTGGATTTAAACTCAAGAGAAATCACCAAAGTTCTAAAGATTTGAAGTAGTTTTGATGAATCAAAACTAAACTAGGGTTTATGTATGGATATTGCACTTGATTTTTTGGATGGAACTTGAAGTAAACTAGTAAAATGAAGTGTGTTGTGTGTGTGGGTCGTTCAAATGGCCAAGGAGGGGAAGGAGAGGCATTTATATGCTAATGAGGAGGTTACAATGTTGACTAGTCAACACTTGGAGACCAAGTTGAACACATGTTATCATCCTAAGGCTCCTAGCATGAGATCAAGACACACAAGGCTGAATTTCCCCCCCCCCCCTAGGTCGGTTCCTAAACTTGGGGGACAAGGTGTGGACTTTGCTTGGTATTATCCTAAGTATTAGGAAGAGTTTTGACTCCGGGAAATGACAACCGTAAATGATTAGGCCTCAAAACGTAAAACCGGGTGTCGTAAAATTATGGAACTTTAAAGTATTGTTAGACATGTCCATATGTCCCATAATAAAATATAAAATGAGTGGTAGGTTCCATTTGGGTGGTAAAACCCTGCTAAAAACTGGAAACACGGGTCTAAAACGCTTAATACGTAAAACGTATGAATATTGCGTAAAATTGAGAAAAGTAAAATGTTACTTTTCTAATAGGATAATATTGATTTAAAATGACTTATAATGTCTAGACTGGGCTCAGTCTAGTGTCGGTTGGTATTAAATGTCTTTTAGACATCAAACCGTAAGCCTAAAAATCACGAAATGACTTATAACATCAAGGGATGATTTTTGGTCAATGGAGGAGGGAAAAATATGTTGACTTTTTCTAATAAGTTGAAAACTCAAATCGTCTTAGAAACGCGTTTTGTGGTCTAACTGTTAATCGCCCATACGGTTAAGCGTGCTCATGCGAGAGTAGTACAGGCTTGGGTGACCTGCCGGGAAGTCTTTGGTCATGTTTTTCTCAGTCACGATTAATTCTCAAATAAATCATGAGTGTGTCAAACATTTTTCTGATGCGGGGTCACTTAATGCGGTCGAGTTTCGTTGTACGTAGAATTTCTGAATGACGTTTTACCCTAAAACGTGTAATTCCGTGTAATTCCTTAATAACTTTCACGAAAATGATCTGACGAATGTCAAACATTTAATTTGCCATGGAAATGATTTATCACTCGAGAATATCAAATAAAAATCAACTTTCGGGAAAGTTTCGGGAAAAATGAATAGTAAAAATGAATAGTAAAAGTGAATAGTGAATTTTCCGGGAATAGTAATTAACCTGAAATTGCGAATTGTTACAGTCTCTACCCCTTACGGGGAACTTCGTCCCGAAGTTCTGTGTGTATCATATGTTGGAGTGGTGTCGATGAAAAGGTGTGGTTACTTATGAGGACTAAAGTCCGGGATTACCGGTGATGTAATTTGATTTGTCATTTCAGTGTATGGTGTAGGATGAGGCTTACTTTTATATAGGAAAGGTATGGTAATAGTCGAATATCAAAGGAAATTGATATAGCAGTCGAATATTAATAGGAATTGATATAGTAGTTGAATATCAAAATAGAACTTGATATTGTTGTCAAGTATCAATAGCAATTGATATAAGAATCGAATCATGGAATAAGCGTTGAACATGTGGTTGGACCAAGTCCTGTTTGAATTGTACGGCTGCCCATGTATATGGCTACATGGCTCCGCAATGAGTTTGGTACGACTACGCATGCGTATGTTTACATGGCCTCGCAATGAGTTTGTTTGTTATTGCACTATCATTATGAAAACCAAAATGTAAACCTTGTACAAATGGAAATTGGGATAGTCGTTGCAATCATAGCCTAGTAGGTAATCTGTTGTTGTATCTAGTGTTTATTGACTTCATACTTATGTTATTTCGGATATAATTAAGCCCACTTGTTTATAATTCTTTATTTACATAGAGAGGCATCCCAAACAATGTAACTAAAGGAATATAAACGTATGGTTCGATGATTTATAATTTCTTTATTTAAACGAAAAGGCATCCCAATCCATTCAAATAAGGACATTATAAATCATCCTACTCAAGAATTCCCGACACAACATTCATACTTAGCCGGTGAGTTACAAGGTAGTGTATTACGAGATGATACTGGTGTTCCAAAAGTACAAGATGAATATTCAATCTTGTAAAGCTGATGAGGGTACTTGTGGTGTAACTAAGGATGATTTGAGCTTTAAAAGTGCATCAAGATCTGTTAATGAGCTTGTGTTTGCCACGGTTGTGAAGGTAATGTTGTGATATGTTGATGAACAAAAGTGCGTAGTGTATGCTTAATGTTAATATTGGTAGAGATGTTGAGTTTGTTTTGAAAATCTTAAGAGATTTTAAAGGTTTATGATGGAATGGTATCCTTAGGACCTAAACAGGATAGTACTTCTACAGGATGAAGAGAAGAATTGATAACTATCCCAAGATAGTAGTTCGGATTATCTCATAAATGAAAACTTTCAAGAATGAAATTAGGTAGTACAAATAAGATGTTAAGATTTCGCTGAGTGGTAAGGCACTATCGTGTCTCTAGATTGTTTTAATGTATTCTGGTGGTTTATCGAGTTCATGTAGGAAATCAACCTAAACATAACCCTAGTACAACTACTCTCAGTATTTGAAAATTTTAAGTCGAATATAGTTAGTCAGACTATATTCCACTGTCCCTAGGTTAAATATAGGTGACTAGTCTATATTTAGCCAAGGTTCGATAAAATTTTCAAATACCTAAATTAGGTATACTTTTGATATGTCCGTTGCTTTCGGGAAACTGTCCGCTAAACAAAGGCGATGTCAACCCTTAAGTTGCAAGTCCCATCCATACAAGACTTGTAACCCATGTTTTCACATTCCATCACATAGAAGATAGTACGGGTAGATACGTGTGGAAAGGAAGTTTTAAGTAATTCTAAAACAATCCATACTTGGCCAGGATCACGAACTTTTAACAATGAAGGTTTCAGAAGAAAACTTTGATGAATGTAGAGCTGAACTTCAGCTTTTGTAGGTGATGGATTTGTTTGTCCTTTAGAAATCTCATATTTCTTGTTTTGAAATCGATAGATTGTGACGGGTTTTTGATATCATAAGAAATGATATTGATGATGTGATGGAATAATTCTAGAGACCACTTGCACAAAACACAATGTCTCGGAAGTAGGTTAGACCATTGTGCAATTCACAATGTCTGGGAAGTAGGTTAGGCCATTGTGAGACTCAAAACATTTGAGAAATGATTAAGACCATTGTATCATACAATGTCTTGGAAAATGAATGAGACCATTGTATCTCACAATGTCTTGGAAAATGAATGAGACCATTGTATCTCACAATGTCTTGAAAAGTGAATGAGACCATTGTATCTCACAATGTCTTGGAAATGAATAAGACCATTGTATCTCACAATGTCTTGGAAAATGAATGAGACCATTGTATCTCACAATGTCTTGGAAATGAATGAGACCATTGTATCTCACAATGTCTTGGAAAATGAATGAGACCATTGTATCTCACAATGTCTTGGAAAATGAATGAGACCATTGTATCTCACAATGTCTTGGAAATGAATGAGACCATTGTATCTCACAATGTCTTGGAAATGAATGAGACCATTGTATCTCACAATGTCTTGGAAAATGAATGAGACCATTGTATCTCACAATGTCTTGGAAATGTAATGTTGGAGTAGGAACATGATTGGGAGAGTGTGGTTGTGCCGAAATGCCTTAGAATAGGCATACACAGATATGTTTAGTCCATTGTTTAGATAAATGATTGAAAATAAACCGAGTTTATATATCAATATACTAATATGTTCATGTAGTATAGAATGCCTAGTGTGTATATATCAATATACTTATATGTTCATGTAGCATAAAATGCTTACGGGGAAATGCTCAATTATGTTAAGGGTACATATATCAATATGCAATTATGTTTGTGTAGCACAAAAATGTCTACGGGGAAATGCTCAAAATGGGTATATATGAATATACTAATATGTTTGTGTATCATAACATGCTTACTAAGTCCATAATCGTCTGGAGGATGGAAGACACGGAGAGCAGAAGGCTATAAAAAAGCTTTCGTTTGTGAGTGTAGTTATAGTTTAGGTCTCAATTAGACCCGTTTCTCTATAACCATGGCTCTGATACCAATCTGTAACACCCCCAATTCATGGATGCAGCGGAATTCGAACTGGGTGTTACTTGACGGCACAATAGTCACAATAATAGAAAACGATCTCTAACCGAGTCGTATTAAAAAGATTTATCATTCAAATTATATAAATATCAGAGGTTACAAAATGAGGTCCCAAATGGTTCCATGTTTACAATGTATAATAAATGTGTTTTTGAATGATAATAAAATTTATAGCCCTCTTGAGTATCCGTGCCCTTCCGTGCCATCCTTGATCGTCATGAACCTGAAATACATGCTTGAGAGGTCAACACAAAGGTTGAGTGATATTCATAGAGTTTGTTTAATGTTTGAACACAATATGTTGGTAGTGTGAGCTATAGACTCACACCAATGTTTGGAAAACAAATATGGGCCACGTTGTTACACGCCCGGAACAGTTATTATCAAATACTAAGCTTATGACACCATAACGTTAACGGGTACCAATATCAATCGGCGGAGTTATCCCGGTAGGTACTTTGCCGTCATACCTAATGTCTAAAATATTAATGCATTTGGTTGAACTTAGTCAATACAAATGGGATTCGTCAATCCCAATAGGCCTATTCACAATATTCGCGCTCACTTGCAAGTAACCCTCGCAAGTGATTAAATGGTTCATAATATGGGATCTCGGTTTGGCAAGGATGGTACTTAGTGATAATAAAACAATCAGGCAAGCATACAATTTAAAAACATTGTGCTCGGTTAAAAATAGCATGTATTCCCCCCAAGGGTTTGTAAAACAATGAAGTAATGTAAAGTGGGGCTATGAACTCACCTTAAGTTGGATAGCAAGTAATGAAGGTGATGGTTGGATCGTGTAGGTTTCTACGAGCAACCTATAATCGAATGTTGCGACTTAGGATTTGAGTAATGAATATAACGGAGTGCCTATATATATATCTTGCATTTAGTCCATGATGTGGTATGATGTATATTGTAAGTCTTTGACAGAAAAGATTCATGAAACATGTATGTTTTATATATCGTTTACTACCGTTCGGGCCGACATAATTCAGAAGTCATGTTAGTAAGCGTTCGAGGAGCCAGGACACTTTAACTCGTAAATCCACAACTCAACTCGACGGCTTACATAATGAACTCCTCACATGAGGCTCCCTACTATTGTAGTAGTTGATGAAATATATAGATATAAGTTTTGATCCGAAATGTTACATGTCCGATATTTGAATAAACTTAGGAAAGTTTATTAGTACATGAAGATTGTTATTAGGGTATGTTTCATAAGTCTTGTATGACCATTTTCTCTTTGTAATATCTCATGGTTCCTTTTAAGTGAAGTAGATCCAAATTGTTTGTTCAAGTTATCGCCAACTTCTCTAGTTCATGTATTTGCCTTGGTAAGCTTGTATGGTCATTTCGTCATGGCCTTGCCATGACCTTTGGTCATTGTTCCATGGTCTTGAGACTCAACCTTGGCTCTAGCCATGGTTGTGGTCTTGATTCTAGGTCATAAGACCCCTTTGGTCTTCATAAACCATAACTTATATGTAATGACTTTGGTATAAAAATGGGCTGTTAAGATTTTGAAGAATTTATCACTCAAAAAGCGTTTTCAGTGCTCGAGCTTCTTTGTTCCTAAACGAAAACGTCGTTACGGACAACTTTCGTGTTTTAACTTTTTGATGAATCGGACCAGAAGTGGGACTTTCAAAACCCAAATTTGATCAGAATGGTATTTGGCAGTTTGCCGCAAAGTTTTGGTAACTTCAAATGGGCGTAACTTTTGACTCGTATACTCGTTTTAGGTGGTTCAAATTGCTATGGTTTCCTTGTTAAGTCCTCTACTGTAATATGTAATGATCCAACATCATATTTTTACCATTTTGATCAGGTCTTACCAAGAAAGTCACTAGTTTACTTGTTTTAGTAACTTGTTGTAACAATCAATAACAATAACTTGTTTTAATCAT
The DNA here is from genome assembly GCA_030686995.1 of Artemisia argyi. Lineage (NCBI taxonomy): Eukaryota > Viridiplantae > Streptophyta > Magnoliopsida > Asterales > Asteraceae > Artemisia > Artemisia argyi. Next base: position 72,451,434 of record CM060686.1, on the reverse strand, counting down.
TTTTATACATCATGGACATGAATACAAGACATAATATAGCACAAATAATATGTAAATAACATGAATATGATTATTTAACAAGAATCATGTTAGGGTTTGGCTTACAACTTTTGGCTTTCAAAGATGAAAGGAAGTTAACATGTAAGGATAGGACTTTGATAGACTTGCTTCAACCCTTTTTCACTTTCATGCAATCTTTCTACCCTTGTAATCTTGAAAGATGGATGATGAAGGTTGAGGTGAATTGAGTGGATTTAAACTCAAGAGAAATCACCAAAGTTCTAAAGATTTGAAGTAGTTTTGATGAATCAAAACTAAACTAGGGTTTATGTATGGATATTGCACTTGATTTCTTGGATGGAACTTGAAGTAAACTAGTAAAATGAAGTGTGTTGTGTGTGTGGGTCGTTCAAATGGCCAAGGAGGGGAAGGAGAGGCATTTATATGCTAATGAGGAGGTTACAATGTTGACTAGTCAACACTTGGAGACCAAGTTGAACACATGTTATCATCCTAAGGCTCCTAGCATGAGATCAAGACACACAAGGCTGAATTTCCCCCCCCCCCTAGGTCGGTTCCTAAACTTGGGGGACAAGGTGTGGACTTTGCTTGGTATTATCCTAAGTATTAGGAAGAGTTTTGACTCCGGGAAATGACAACCGTAAATGATTAGGCCTCAAAACGTAAAACCGGGTGTCGTAAAATTATGGAACTTTAAAGTATTGTTAGACATGTCCATATGTCCCATAATAAAATATAAAATGAGTGGTAGGTTCCATTTGGGTGGTAAAACCCTGCTAAAAACTGGAAACACGGGTCTAAAACGCGTAATACGTAAAACGTACGAATATTGCGTAAAATTGAGAAAAGTAAAATGTTACTTTTCTAATAGGATAATATTGATTTAAAATGACTTATAATGTCTAGACTGGGCTCAGTCTAGTGTCGGTTGGTATTAAATGTCTTTTAGACATCAAAACGTAAGCCTAAAAATCACGAAATGACTTATAACATCAAGGGATGATTTTTGGTCAATGGAGGAGGGAAAAATATGTTGAATTTTTCTAATAAGTTGAAAACTCAAATCGTCTTAGAAACGCTTTTTGTGGTCTAACTGTTAATCGCCCATACGGTTAAGCGTGCTCATGCGAGAGTATTACAGGCTTGGGTGACCTGCCGGGAAGTCTTTGGTCATGTTTTTCTCAGTCACGATTAATTCTCAAATAAATCATGAGTGTGTCAAACATTTTTCTGATGCGGGGTCACTTAACGCGGTCGAGTTTCGTTGTACGTAGAATTTCTGAATGACGTTTTACCCTAAAACGTGTAATTCCGTGTAATTCCTTAATAACTTTCACGAAAATGATCTGACGAATGTCAAACATTTAATTTGCCATGGAAATGATTTATCACTCGAGAATATCAAATAAAAATCAACTTTCGGGAAAGTTTCGGGAAAAATGAATAGTAAAAATGAATAGTAAAAGTGAATAGTGAATTTTCCGGGAATAGTAATTAACCTGAAATTGCGAATTGTTACACATAAATTTAAAGAAACTAATCACAAACGTAAATCCACATAGCACATGAATTGCATAACCCTCGTTTTATTTGGAAAAAAATTGTAAAATATTTAAAAATTAAATCCAAACACTTAACAGACAAATTGTAAAATGTAATTAGTCAATGTGATTTCCCCCAAAAATTTTCTAGGGTTCTGGTAAAATGCAATTAAATTGAACATAATCGAAACCCTAAAATATGGAATTAGGCACTTACCAATTGTTCGATATGGACAACATAGAGAATGCACTTGCATAGCCATAGATCGAATCTAACTAATATACTATTTAATAGATCGAAACTGTTGTGGATGGCTTTTTGAATCGATAATAAAGATACATCGAAACTGTTGTTGGTGGTTTTGAAACATGAATCGTATGGTGTAGAATCGGTTGAAAGGTAATGATTTGTTTTGGTTTTGAAACATTGTTTTGATTTTCAATCGGTTACATGATATGAAGTATAGGAGATTTAAGGAAACTATTATAATTCATTTAGTGCTTAACAAAAATACAATTGAGTCATTGATGTAAAGGAATGTAACTGACCTATTCAAATCGTGTAGAGAAATAAGAGTGTTGAAGAAGGAAACTGTTTTAAGAATGAGGAATTGAAGAATGGCAACCATGTGTTGTACGCTATAAATGTGTAGCCAATGAGCATCAAGACACGTAAGAGAATTAAATGGTTGGGTTGCTTCAATGGGTAGTAAATTATTTTGGTTTATTAGTATAGATAGATGATATTTAGTATTGAAAGATTTGACTAATATGTTGACTTGTTTATGGCTCATTGGTACGTTTCGAGATATATTTTGGATTAAGATTTGGATTTTGACATTTCGGACACAAAACGGACTAATTATATATATGGATTGAGACTTTTTTATTGGACTTATATGGATATCATGTTGGATATTGGACAATTCGGACTTATTGGATTTGAAACGAATACAATATATTAGATTCATGATGAATTTAATATATCTTATTCGCGACGAATACACGACAAGTAACTAATGTCTAATAATCAATGAATAATCCTTATTAAATTTCTATTAAATAGTTTTGAGGGAATTGATTTAAGTCACTATGACTTTGGAATGTTGTATAAACGAACGCGTCAATCTGAAATTTATAAAATATTCCAAACTAACGTCTTTATTTCCAATGACTTTTATTATAAAATCTAAATGACTTTTCTAAGCAACTTGAGATTATGGGAAAAACACCGAAACTTACCAATTGACCTATTTGTATTAGGATAGCTATTTGTCATTAAATTTCTAGGTTTGTTTTTGTTAGTTGAGTTCTTGACCATGTCGAAGTCTTTTCCTCTTTGGCATGAGTTGTATTTCGAGTCTATGTTTTCTTACCACCGCACGAAACGATAATACTAAACCTTTATAAGTAATGATTTGAGTGATCGACGAAAACTATGATACGTTGTCTTTTATAGACTTCATTATTGTACGAGACGTATTTTGAGATAATTATATGCGTATTAGGTTACGCCACTCCGGTATCGTCGTACTGTCTCCTTGATGCCGTTGTGATTAGCTCTAGATGCCAGTTGTGTCAGTTGTGATATTTGCACTGATGTGGCTAAGGTGAGTTCATGGCCCCTACTTTTACCGGTTTTATAACTATTTTGGGGGACAATACATGCTCGTTTTTAACTAAATTTAACGTTAATTATTTGGATACGTGAGATGTTTATTCAAGATTTGAACTGATGTTATTCTATGATTTTGCTATGTTTGTTATGTTAGTTGGCTAAGGTTTAGTATCTCGTTAATTACCCACTATTAAGTCATTAGTTTATGCGGCAAACGCGAATGTTATAGATAGATCTATTGTGGTTGACTCCCCTGTCTAGACTTTGGTGCCCAACTTGCCAGGATTTATATCCGGACTTTGGTAGTCCAACTAGCCAGGGATTTTGCCCGGATTTGTGGATGCACCAACTTGCCATGCTGTACAACCTATAGGGAATTATTATTATTGTGGTTTGAATTTTGTGACTTAGCGAGCGAAACATATAGATTTGTGTGACACTATACGAGTGTGGTATCTGTATGATTGATTGTGGCTCGAATAGTTTGGTTTTGATGTTATTTGTGGATTTGTTATGGAACTGGAATTAGGCGGTGTGAGCCTACATTAAATTTGACTTGTTTGTGAATGACTATTTAAACTCGAAAACCTTATGGGTTCAATTATACTCTTTTAAGCTAAAACCTATGAACTCACCAACCTCGTGTTGACACTTTTAGCGTGTATTCTCAGGTTTAAGGCGATAGTATACTGTTGGAAGGCACTTGGCAAAGGGCACGGTCATAGACGACTTTGATAATTATTTGGGACCGCTTTATAAATTTCATGGGCCTTTCTTCCGCACTATTTTGATATTATGTAAACTTAATGTTTTTTATAATAAATTTTAATTTGAAATGATTGAGGTAAAAACCGTTCTTTGTACTTGTATTGTGATATCAATTAAGTAGAACCCCAGTACTTGTATGCTTCCGCTGGACCCTATTTTGGGGTGTTACACTATTTAAATATTCAAGTTTAAGGGTTATTATAAGCAATCAACATTTCTCAAAATTTAAACATTTTAAGTTAAAAAATGCATATGCATGCTTTATAAGTAGTAGAGATATAAGTAAGTGAGTGTAGAGGTTGTGTTTGTTCGCAAGAATGGAATTCTCACCAAGTCAGTTTGTGCGTGTGTGGGTGGGGGGGGGGGGGGGGGGGGGGGAGGCGATCCCTTTTAGTTTTCAGATAGAAATAGCAAGTGCAGATAAGGACACCTTCCGTTTATCATACATCTTTTTGAAATCCTCTCGTCTTTCGTGATCTGGTCCTTCATAGTTACGATACATATTATATAATTACTCAAGTAAACCTTCAGATTTGTTAAAATAACAAATTAAACCCTAAACTTATATAAACTTTATATATCATCTAAGTATTTTGATTGGTCCCAAACGGTCAACCTAATTGACCAGGTGAATGGTCAACCAAGTCAAACTGCCTAGAATCAATCTCCGCGGAATATAGGGGTTTCCCTGGGTCGCTATGTCCCGACGAGGTGTGGATGGTATAAAAACGGGTCTGTGATCGGGTGAATTTGGACGGAAAGGGTTTGTGATTGATTACACTACTGATTTATACAATGAAATAGCTTAAATAAGCTATATAAACAAGACTGGAAAGTTGGAAAAACCAGAAACGTTTAAAACCTAAAAACGCGTACGTTCACGTTTTAAATAACGCAAACGTACGAAATAAAACGTGAAAACTGAAATCTGAAAACCCCCAGGGGGTGAAAATGACTTTTTTACAAACCTAAGGACAAAAAAAAAATTTTAGAAAAAGAAAATGGATTTTTACATTATTTAATTATTTAATATTAATTAAATACTAATTAATACTTATTATTAATATTTAAATAACTTAAATACAATATAATATTAATTAAATACTAGAAAAGTGAAAATTAAATTTCTAAAATTATAAAATAACTAAAAACTAATTTTAAAATTAAAAATAAGTATTTTTGTCTTTTTGTGATCTTTCTATTAATTAATTACTAATTAAAAATTAATTATCTAATTAAAATATTTTAAATTAAGAAAAAAAGCAAATAAACAGTAAAAATTACAAGAAAATTTCTAAAATTACTTCACAACATATAAAAGCTAGGAAAAATATAAAAACTAGGTCTTACTTAATAAAAACTAATTATGTTATTTAAAACTTAATTATTAATTAATTTCTAATAAAACTAATATTAATTCTAATAAATACCAAATGATAAAATAAAAATCTGAGAAAATTATTAAAATTACTTTAATATAAGAGGAATTTAAGAAAATATAAAAAAAAACTAAGTACTTAATAAAAATCTAAAAATGAAAAATAAAATTTAAATAAAATTAAATAGAAACTATCACTTAAAATTAAATTGTTTTTTTCTGGATTTTTCTTTTACAAATATATTTTAGACCTAAAAACAAACACTTTTTGTGAAAACAACTTTTTTACAACTTAACAATAAGCACTGTGGATGCTTAATAGCACCACAGTTGACTTTCATTGACCAAAAGAGAAAATAAGCTCAAATGAGCTTAAGTGGGACCTACAAGGATTAATTCTGATTCAAACAACTTATTTGGACATGATTAAGTGAAATTCAAGCAAAGATTCTCACTGAATAAGCAAATAAGCAAAACTTAAGCACTTTGAACTTGGAACTCAACTAAAAATGGGACAGAGATTTGGGCTTAATTCAAGTGGGGTCCACAAAGTTTGAGGTCAAAGGATTGGTCAACTCTAGAAGCCTACCAGGGGGGAGTTGAAAGAAACCAAATGGGGGGACTGTGGACCACTATGGTGGCCAGAAAACCACCACCAAGTGATGGTGTTGGTGATTGTATGGGCTGCAGCAGGGGATACACCTCCCCTGCAGGTGTGTTTGATGCTCAGTGGGGCCTACAAGAAAAATACCAAAAATATAACAAAGTTGGGAACTTGAATACTAGCTGGGGGGCTTCCTTTCCTAAAAAGCTTAAAGCTTGAATCACATCACACAAATCTACAAAAATCTTGCAAGTTTTGCAAAAATCTGAAATATGAACATTTGACTTTTTTGATTAACAATGGAAATTGACTTTTATGAACTATAAATGGATCTAATGGACTACAAACATGATTATAAAGATGTAATGATACTTAAGTAAGCTAAATTAACTACATATGAAAGGAATTGAAAGGATTGGGGGTCACATATTTTAACAGTAAACAGATATGTTGATTTATTAAGGATTTTGACTTTTGAAGCTAATGACCCATGGTTTCAATGTTTACTAGACCAAGTTATGTCCAAGTGATACTAATAGAACTCCATTATATCAACATATCAACCAGATTACTGAGTAACAAGCTGAACTAAACACCCCATTAAGTGGACTGTTTTGAGATTTTTTATGATTAGGACTGATTTAGGTTAAGCTAATGAACTAAACTGATTACTTAAACCATATTAACTACATTTAAGCTAAATAGACAGGGTAATACAAACTAGAATAAGCTATAAGTTATTTAACTAAAAATGACTACAATTTGCAAAATAAAGGAGAATTTATGAAACCTATCATATGACATCAAGTAATTAGCAACAAAAGAGTATGAGTATACCAGATAAGCAAATAAAAAATAGAAAAACATTAATATAAGCATAAACTAAGCAAATGTATGAAAATGAAAAATGAACAAACTTACAAAAGAGCTCAGCAGCTCAGCATGAACAATGAACCAAGGACCATGGATACCAACCTACACTCCCCATGGAGTTCTAATTCCCATTCTAATCCAGAATACTACTCTACTCAGCCTTTTTCTTCATCTTTCTTTATTTTTGAATTTCTCATAATTTTCCTCATTTATTGAATTATTTATTTTTTAGATTGAGTATTTGCAAACAGTGAGAACTTAGGCTAAAAACACAATAAGCTTAGGTTAATCTTATATAAGCAATACACACAGACAACTTATGGAACCATCAATACTTGACAAATCTTGAAATTAAATTGCAACAGAAATAAAATAAAAAAGACTGAATTAATCAAAGTTTGAGATTACAAAGCTTAAACAAGGTTACAACCAAGCTGAAAACAGGGAATTGAACTCAATATTACACTAAAGCTACATTATTCTAACTTAAAAACCTAATTAATAGCTAACTGCTTCCCAGCTTCTTTTTCTTTCCTTTTATATTAAACCTCTAGGGTTAGTGAGACCTTCTGACAAAATCCCACTTCCATCCTAGCCCTTGAATTAAGATAAGATGATCTTGTCTCTTGATTTGGATTTTGGCGCCAAAGTCTTTTTTATCTTTTCTTTTGATAATTGAAGCCAGGGGAGCAGTCTTGGAGGTTAGTGTTTGTTTGAGGTGCTAGGGGGAGGGTTGAGTGTAGCAGAGGGTGAAGGTAGGGGTGATGATGGTGTCTGGCAGGTTGCAGGGATGAGGTGGAAGGAGGAGGTGGTCAAAAGGGAGGGTTGACTAGGGGATTTTATTAAAAACGGGAGGGAGTAATTTTGTGGGATTGGGCTTTTGGTGATGGGCTGGGAGTGTGTGGGCTGAGGATTTGGTATTTGGTTTTGGGTAAAATAAACAAAAGGGTCCGTTTGGTTAATTAGCAAAACACCACAAGGACTAATTTTGTAATTTGGCCAAACTTGAGGGACTGAGATGTAAACTTCCAAAAGCTTCCACAAGGACTAAAGTTGCCATCTTTTATTTACCCAAGGACCATAAAATGTAATTTTTCCATGTTTCAATACCCGGGGAACATTTGTGTAAACTTTGGATTTTTAGGGGGTGAAATTGTAAATTTCCAAAAGTTATCAAAAAGGTTTTATTTTGCCAAGTTAGAATAGTACAAGGGCTTTGAATGATAATTTTCCATTTTTTGAAAACCTAGGGACCATTTTTGCCATTTTTGAAACTTCAGGGACCAAACATGTAATTTTCTCAAACTTTTCACCCAAGGATCGTTTTTGATAATTTTTTACTTTAGAAAACCTTGGGTTGACTTTTCTTTCATTTAAAACTTCCAGGGACTAGTTTTGTCAAATTTTGAAACTTGAGGGACTGAAACTGCCAATTATGCAAACTTTGTTCGTTTTTCATTTGTTTTTAAACATTTTGCATCTAAAACATATAAAACACACTTTTGGAATAATTTCTGTATTTTGATGCGTTTCTGAGTGTTTTTGGATGTTTTGGCAGTTCAGATACGATAAAAATGATGAGTATTTACACACTCATCATATTTGCGAGTATACTTTCCGTAATATTCAAATCTAAAATGAGAACTTTATTTCGTACCTAAAACACTTCATATATCATGCAAGTAGTTACAACTACTTTTTTTTTTTTTTTTTTTTTTTTTTTTTATTATTATGTGTTTGTGATATTCATTACTTAAATGAGAAACCATCTTTTCAGACAAGACTTGATTTCTTTCAAAATTTAGATCGTACCTTTTAAAAATATCTCGTTAAGCTACATTTATGAAATAAAAAAGTAAACACTTGTTAAACCAGATGCGATGTATTATTCGGTGTAAAATGTCAACGGGTGTATTCTTCTCACATGGAGTAGAATTTAAGAAACTTTAACGGATAAGGACATGAGTGGGAGTTGAAGCGTCTCATAACAATTCTCAACACAATATATAGGACTAGTTCATTTCATTTTACTTATCGATCAAAACCACATTTGTCCTTTTGAGCTTTGTTACAATAATTGCTTTTTACTAATTCTAAAAATGCATTTAGCTAAAAGATTGATGGCATCTTCATCATCCTTTTCTCTTACGTGGATTTATGATGTTTTCATTAGTTTTAGAGGTGAAGACACTCGGAAAACCTTTGTGGATCACCTCTACTCAGCTCTTGTACAATGGGGAATCCACACTTACAAGGACGATGAAGAACTTCCTCGCGGTGAGATCATTGGTCCCACACTCTTGAAGGCTATAGAAGAATCATGGATGGCTGTCATTGTATTCTCAAAGAACTATGCGGATTCTTCGTGGTGCTTGGACGAGCTTGCACATATTATGAAATGCATGGGTGAGAGAGGGCTCATCGTCTTGCCGATATTCTATGATGTGGATCCCTCTGATGTGGAAGAACTAAATGGAAAATATGGAGAAGCGTTTGCTAAACATGAAATCGAGAAGAAAGACAAAGTTGAAACTTGGAGAAAAGCACTCGTAGATGCAGGAAATATTTCTGGATGGGACGTCAAGCACGTTGCTAATGGGTAATTTTAACTTTTCAGTTTTTGTGTTTTGGTTAATACATATGGAGGTAATTAATGTATTTTCACTACAAGAAATAGGAGAACGGGCGACGAAGACGATCCCGTCGACACAATGTCGATGGCATAACGCACAAAACGACAAAAAACACGCTTGACCGAGCCAGGCTGCGTTGAATTTTTTGGTTTCATACGATCCCGTCGACATGTCGACGGCAATATAATGGTCAAACTATTCAACCTCAATAATTGCCAAAACTTGGGCGCAAAATTATCCCGCTAATACGCTCCCGTCGACATGTCGACGGGATAATATAAATCACGAATCAAAGAGTAATTAACGTATGATTAACGTTAATTACTGTGTTTGGTTTCAATTTCCCGTCGACATGTCGACGGGATAATTGTAACTAATTAATTATCATAAAATATTGGCCAATAGAATGGCGGGATTTTTTCCCGCCTGTTTTTCCCGGCGACATGTCCACGGGATTATCTACCCATTTTTTTTTACTTATATATATATATATATATATATATATTCTCATAAAATCGTGTATAACCATAGCATCTCGGCTCGTTCGTTTAACATCTCGCGTATAACCATATCATCTCGGCCCGTTCGTTTAACATCTCGTGTATAACCATAGCATCTCGGCTCGTTCGTTTAACATCTTGTGTATAACCATAGCATCTCGGCTCGTTCGTTTAACATCTCATGTACAACCGTAGCATCTCGACTCATCCGTTTAACATCTCATGTATAACGATATCATCTCGGATCGTTCATTTAACATCTCATGTAGCATCTCGGCTCGTTCATTTAACATCTCGTGTATAACCATAGCATCTCGGCTCGTTCGTTTAACATCTCACGTATAACCGTAGCATCTCGACTCATCCGTTTAACATCTCATGTATAACGATATCATCTCGACTCGTTCGTTTAACATCTCATGCATAACCGTATTATCTCGGCTCGTTCGTTTAACATCTCGTGTACAACCATATCATCTCGGCTTGTTCGTTTAACATCTCGTGTATAACCATAGCATCTCGGCTTGTTGGTTTAACATCTCTTGTACAACCATATCATCTTGGCTCGTTCGTTTAACATCTCGTTTAACCTCAACCCATCTCATGTTTAATTCTTTCTTTTCTTCTTCCCCGTTATTTCTTGTTTAACGAAGGTATTTTTAAAATTTTGATTTGCATTTTTTAATTTTTTGATATTATTAGTTATTAAATGTTAATTGTTAATGTATAATTGTTAATTTTTTGATTTTTTTAACAGCCGGTGAAGCCGAGGGTGAGAGCCGAGGGTGAAGCCGAGACAGAGGTAATGTGGTCCCTTTTTTTTAACTTTTGGTATCCCGACGACATGTCGACGACAACTGTTTGTGTACAGCCCAAGATATATGTTAAACTAGTTAAATTAGTTTAGTTAGTTAGTTATGTTTCGGCTAACTGTTTGATCGTTTTAGCCAAGACAGTTTTTTTAAATTAGTTAATATATGCAAATATGTTATTAGTTAGTTAGTTAGTTAGTTGTGGATTGATTAGTTGAAAAAATTAGTTTTCCAGCGGAGTAAATATGTTGCGTTTAGTTAGTTTGCGAATCGATTAGTTGAAAAAATTAGTTGAGTATGTAGGAGTAGAATTAGAATTAGAATTTTTGCGTTATATATAGAAGTAGATATATTGGTTAAATGTTAGTTTGCGTTTGGTTAGTATATATGGTATACTAGTTCTAATATATTGGTCAATTGTAAGGTTTTGAAAAATTGGTTAGATAGAAGTAGATATATTGTTTACAATTCTAGTTAGATAGAAGTAGATGTATTGATAAAATGTTAGTTTGCGAATCGATTAGTTGAAAAAATTAGTTGAGTATGTAGGAGTAGAATTAGAATTAGAATTTTTGCGTTATATAGAAGTAGATATATTGGTTAAATGTTAGTTTGCGTTTGGTTAGTATATATGGTATACTAGTTCTAATATATTGGTTAATTGTAAGGTTTTGAAAAATTGGTTAGATAGAAGTAGATATATTGTTTAAAATTCTAGTTAGATAGAAGTAGATATATTGATAAAATGTTAGTTTGCGAATCGATTAGTTGAAAAAATTAGTTGAGTACGTAGGAGTAGAAATAGAATTAGAATTTTTGCGTTATATATAGAAGTAGATTCTTGGACGGCATCAACACCCTGAGCTGACCATTTCCTTTTTGAAGGTAAATGTTTACAACTATTTGATTTTGTGTAGTTATTCTCGATTATGTTGTGGCTTACCTTTTTTCTTAGGCAGTGGCAGAAATTGCAAAGGCTTCAAATCGTGAAGCTTGTTTAGTCCCCGCTCAAACAGAGGCCTACCATAAACACGTGAAGTCTGAATTGTCTAACTTGGAAAGGAAAACAGTGAACAAAGTTGACGATGGTGATCACTCGAGTCTTGAAGAAGATGCTGATAAGTATAAGGAGCAATTGGAGGCCGTCTTTTTTAAACTGAAGGAATCCAAGAGCTACAGACGAACGGTTGGATCTATATCTATTTCCTGTATCACGGCAGCTACTCCTCTACTTAGTTCCTTGAAGCAAACAGCATACTTGATAGACTTGGATATAGTTGAGGTAGTAATACTATTTGTTTTTCAAGCAATTGTTATCACTGTGTATATATTGAGATTTATCTTCTTGATAAATGTATATGTTATTATATTTTCAGGATGAAATCGTAGCACTTGCGGAAGTGGAAAAATCCTATAAACTGGAGACAAGAACCACGGAGGTCCTTATAGAAGCTTTACAATCATATACTTGGATTATTTTGTGTTGTACTTATGGTTGAAACAATATTTTCGTGACCCTTATCTTAGTATTTTGTAGTTTAACCTTTTGGCGACTTGAAAATCGCAGATATTGAAACATTCGTGGATATAGCAGCTAGGTTTAGATATTACCACACCCCGTTTTGTAGACTTTATATGTTTTAATGCATTTCGAGGTTGTTTACCGATAATTTGCAAGTGTTTTAGGCGATGGCGAGTTATACGTTTAGGACATGTTGATATTGAGTGGTTATAGGTGCTATTACAAGTTCTGGTTGTTACAGGTTTTGGTAGATTTTTTCCGGAAAATCCGGAAAAAAATCTGGAAAAATGCTGGTTTTGCAGCCTGCTGTTAGTAGGATACCTCAGTGATGCCGTCGACATGTCGACGGCAACATTAACCAAAAAATATTGTTTTTTAATTGTTTCCGTCGACATGTCGACGGCATAATTAAATAATCAAATTTTTTAATTTTAAAATGCCGTGGACATGTCGCCGGCATTAGATAAACGTAATTATTATTTGTTAATTAAAATGTTAATTAGTATTATTTTCCCGTCGACATGTCGACGGAAACAATTTGACGGACAAAGAATTCGTTTGACTGAAAAACGAAGTGGGACCCACGATGTCGACGGCGATTGTCGACGGGAACATTGTTCCCGACGAGGCACAGCCGTCGATATGTTCCCGTCGACATGTCGACGGCAACAGATAATGCCGTGGACATGTCGACGGGAACATCGTAAAAATGTCGCCGGCGAAATCGTCGATTGTACTAGTGTTTGCGTTTTTCCTCATTTAGTTTATTCTACTACGTAGTATATAGTACAAAACTGCAAACCAATGAATTCAAGGAACTGAGATCGATTTGGACAAAAAGTACAAACCAATAAGCTCCTTGCGCTTTTGATAATACGCAAGGTTTGAAGAGCTCGGGCTCGTTTTGTTTTGATATGCAAAAAGCTTGAGCTCAATTATTGGTGAGTTATTTTACAGAATTGAGCTGGCGCTTAGATCGATCTCAATTACAAGTTAGATGTATATTTTCTTATTTACCCACATGTTAAAAGGAAAATATAAAAATGCAACCATTTGATGGGGTAATTTGAACTCAACTTTTTTGATAATTTGAGCCATTAGTTGACATTTTAAGACCCTGTCTCACTTATTAGTTTTGTTCCACATTCAATGTGAGTTGAAACTGATAAAGTGTGTCAGCTCGGCTCAAGTCTTTATCCGGATTGAGTCTGTGTAGCATTGAACTCAATTCTTATTGATTCACGGTCAAAACATTAATAATCGTGGTTAAAAATCGTAGTTTATGATCATTTATGAGCATTTTATTTATTTATTTTTTTTTTTGGAATACAAACTTAAGCTCCTATAATTAAGTTTAGCATGCTCTTTATATAAAACTCTCTATATGATTTTAAGTCAAGTACAAAACATGTAAATCTATAAGTTATTTTTGCTGCTAACAATTGTTCCACTAAAATATACATATCCATCAAAATTTGGGTTCTTGAGATTTTAGAGTTTACTACACTTACAGAGAGTTTTGTATTTGTGTCCTTTTTGAAGGCTTGTTTGAACAATCATGTTCTGATCCATTTTGTGGGTGTAAATGTTCGAATTCATCAAAGATTTTTGTGTGAGTCTTTCCCCTGCATTGAGCTCTTTTGCAAGCACGCACATCGGGATTACCGACCTAAAGAAGGTTATGAGCGGCTTTCAGAATATGTAGTTTTGTATGCTAGTGGTCTCCCACTAGCACTTATAGTTTTAGGCTCTTTTCTGTGTGACAAAGATATAAATGGGTGGAAGAGTGCATTAGCTAGATTGAAAGAAATCCCAGATACTGATATTGTGGAAAAGCTAAAAATTAGCTACGATGGCCTCACACGTGAGGAGAAAGAATTGTTCCTAGACATTGCTTGTTTCTTTAGGGGAGAGAAGAAAAATTATGCAATAGAGATACTTGATGCTTGTGGTCTTCACCCTGTTATAGGTATAAAGGTGCTCATACAAAAGGCTCTTATAACTATTTCAGATGGAATGTTTTCTATGCATGATTTGATACAAGAAATGGGACACTACATTGTTAGAGGAGAGCACCCCCGGAATCCCGAAAAACATACTAGAGTTTGGCAAGTGGAAGAAGTTCTAAGAATATGCGCTATGGATCCAACAACGGTAATGGTTAAGCTATATTAGCATCATATGTAGGCATTTAAATTTATAAGGCTTAGTTCCCACATAAAAAAAATATGGTTTTGCCGTATTCTAACCCAACCGAAATTTGAATGACAAAAACTTTCATATATAGATATATAATCAATCTTATTTCTAACATTGACACCCCTTTTTTTCTCTATCATATATAGGAACTTGACAGGGTCATAGCAATAAGAATTATATCCGATATGTACGATCCATTACCACGTCATAATAATCACGTAGTTGCGAACATGAAGAAGCTTAGGTGGATTGAATGGAAAGGTCATCATGCGAGTTCGTTACCCACAAATTTTCCACAAACTGAGCTTTGTTGTCTGGTACTGAATGGCGGCCACCAAAAACAACTTTGGAATGGATTTAAGGTATGTCATATTGGAAATATATAAAAACAATTTATGTCTAATTGAAAATTGCACAGAGGTTTTTAAATAGTGCAATCATTATGCGCCATTAAAATGTCACCTTGACATTAAAAATGATTTTTTATTGATACAAAAACTTAAAGTGCAGATTTGTTTTGGGAAAAATATTTATTAATGTATAATACTTGTCACAAATATTACTTCTGTGTAGCGAACAAAAAAAATAGCTTTTCAGTACATTAAAGTTGACATTTTTGTCTTTCTTTGTGTATTAAAGATAAAAAAAAAATATGTAGTTACCATTTTATCCTTGATTTTTTAAAAATTGCATCCAATGTCCTTTGGCTAAATTACATAAATGGTCCCTGTTGTTTAGAGAAAATTGCGTCCACCGTCCTCATTTTTCCAATTTTTTTTTAAATATATATTTTTTTTCGAAAATAATTTTTTTTTCAAAGATATTTTTTTTTGAAAATATCTTTTTCCGAAAATATTTTTTTTGCAAATATTTTTTTCCGAAAATAATTTTTTTTTTCAAAAATATTTTTTCTCGAAATTTTTTTAACCCGGAATTTTTTTTTCGAAAATATCTTTTTCCGAAAATATTTTTTTTTCAAATTTTTTTTTCGAAAATATTTTTTTCTGAAAATATTTTTTTTCAAAAATATTTTTTTTTCAAAATTTTTTTAACCCGATTTTTTTTAAATATTTTTTTTTTCCTGAAAATATTTTTTTTCAAAAATATTTTTTTTGAAAATATTTATTTTTCCGAAATAATTTTTTTGAAAAAGGAATTTCGAAAAAAAAAGAGACGGTGGACGCAATTTTCTCCAAACGACAGGGACCATTTATGTAATTTAGCCTAAGGATGGTGGATGCAATTTTCGCAAACACACAGGGACCATTTATGTAATTTGAAAGGGTAAAATAGTCATAATACACAAAGAAAGACAAAAATGTCAACTTTAGTGTACTGAAAAACTATTTTTTTTGTTCGCTACACGAAAGTAACATTTGTGACAAGTATGGTACATTAATAAATATTTTTCCCATTTCCTTTAGGACAACAAAAGTAGAAATGCGTATATATAATTTGGACTGATTGATACTATTATAAACCATACTGTTTTGGAAAGGTAAATGATAAGTTTGAATTAATTTCTTATGACGGCTAAGGATTAAAAGCATGAACTGCTCCTTTGTTTCATAAATGTCCTTTATGACTTTTAATAAGTACATATTTCTATACATTAATAATATACTAGTATTGTGTATAGAATTAAACAAGATTAATGTGTAATGATAAACCTTAAAAGCTTCACATCAAATGGCATGCACTAGTTAGACTTAGAATCGCCATACAGCACAATAAGCTGCTAAGAACTTTTAAAATATGATCCACATATGATGTAGAGTCTGAATTCCCTCCAATATTGATAGTGATACCTTAATCTCCAATAATGGGTTCCTCTCTATGTATGTGAAACCTGTATATTATATTTCCTGTTTACTTATAAGAACCAGATAATAATTCACTTTTTCTGTATGCATTAACGAGTACGCGCGCTCACAAACTTTTGACTTATCTCATCTTTTATGCAACAGTATCTACCAAATTTGAGAATGATCAAACTTCATGGTTTGAACAATCTAATCATGACACCAGATTTTAGTGGACTTTCGAATCTTGAAAGATTTCACCTGAATAAATCTCCGCGTCTAGAAGAGATCCATTCATCAGTTAAACGCTTGAAAAAGCTTGTTTTGTTACTCATAACAAGCTGTAGCAATCTTAAGATGTTTCCATCTATTACCCGCATAGAGAAACTAGAGACTCTTTCGCTTTCAAAGTGCATAAAACTTTCAAATATGGAAATGAAGTTGCATCCTATAGGCAATATTGTACCGACTTTTTTGTTACTTGCCTAACATGTGGTCGAAGCGATGATGATGGTGAATATAATTCAGTAAATCAGCCTGTTTTACTTCACAATAGCTTGAACCGTTCAGGGTTACAATTTATTAGCACTGGCTTAAAAAAGTTGGTTCTCAGCAATTGCCATTTGGGAGATGAAGACATCAAGTCTAACGTTTGGGAGTTATCCAACTTGCAAGAACTTGATCTATCACAAAACATATTTTCACAGTTAAATTTTAGCCTCTTGCAACTTCCTCGACTTAAATGGCTCGATATATCATTATGCAATAAGCTTGTAGAGTTCTCGGAGCTCCCATCAAGTATAGCCATACTAAGAGCAGATTATTGTTACTCACTTGAAACTGTTGGAGATATTTCAAATAAATGGTTATGGAAAGTCTCATTTTTTGGGAGTAATAAAGTCGGTCCTCTGGGTGATAAAATTCTACTTGATTCCATGCGTCAGGTTAGGCTCTACCTTTTGACTGTTAATCTTTATATATAATCCCAAACCCAAGCTAACACTTCAATTCTTAATTACATATATATGGCAGGAAAATGCTATTGAGCATCACTATTTGAGTCTCGCTCTAGAACATCAGGTGCGAAAGATGTATGTGTCTAGCCTCGCACCTAGGAGTCGGTTCATATTGCAGCTTCCACAAAATTGGTACAATGATTTTTGTGGGTTCTTAATATACTGTGTTATAGAGTACCAGGAACCATTTGTCACGATAACTATAGAGCAGGAGGTAAACGAGTCTGAGTGTAATGATGATCAAAACGAGCTATTTGTGGATCGTTATTCTCCAACATATATAGGATATGTTTCCTTCAGTTCACTAATGCACAACACATGGTTAAATCCACAAAATAGTACGATTTCCTTATTCTTAGGTGGAAAGTTTGAAGTTGAACTTGTTCCTAGGAAAAGTAAAGGAGGTCATCAGCTTCAAACTATACAAGGCGCTTCAGATAACTTAGAGTTTTGGGACGAGGAACGTGAAGATAGAAAGACATTTACAATCCAGCGTGCTTCGAAATCGTCTATCGACATTTTATGGTGTCCAAGTTGATGGGGTAAATTTGTCTGACACTCTGACAAACATATTCTAAATGTTCTATCCACCGGTTGGTAGTTTACTAGTTTTCATTAGCATGTATGAACTGATACTCATGGTTAATACTACAATTTTTTTGATATTAAGAGTTTAGCAAAAGATATATAAAAATTATTACTTTTGTAGATCATTTTTATACGCGAGATTAAAAACCAGTCGCTAGTCATTATGTTATATGAAATTCTCCCTTTTCATATACTCACATCTTGAAGAGAAAATTGTAGTATTATAGTAAGGGCCGGTGATGACCGTGTGAATTGCCTGAGGCCCTAATTTTATTGGAGCACTAAAATAAAATTACCCTGGTTTTAGTTTGACATTTTAGCTTTCTAGGCCCATTATAATAAACTAGAATGGTGCCCGCGCGATGCGGGGGCGGATTGTTGGGGTGAAGAGGAGGGAGGTGGGGTGGTGGAAAGTGGTTGTTGGGGTAGTTGTTGAGGTGGTTATAAATTGTTGGGGGTGATTGTTGAAGTGGTTATAAATTGTTGGGGGTGGTTGTTGAAGTGGTTATAAATTGTTGAGGGTGATTGTTAGGGGTGATTGTTTCCATAATTAGTAAGTAAAAGTCTGAATTTTTAAGTTTTTCTAATTATAGAATAGTCTCAAATACATTATATAGAAGTATAGATTAAAAATGAGGCCCAACTTATACTTGGACAGCTTGCCAATTGCATTTTGTATCATTAGGTACGTAACTTTTGTACAAAAGCAAAACAAAAAATGGTCATACTTTTCAAGTTTAATGAAATTGCAGAACAATTTATCTTGTGTATTTGACAACTTCTGTATTTGAGGTAATACCTCAAAAGATTCAAATTGATAAGTTATATGTTTCTTTTATTTAGGTTTCCACATTCAAAGGTTTGTCTTTGTTTATTAACGTTTCTAATCATTAATTAATTATTTTACTTGGTAAATTTTTTTATCGAATATGGAAGATGAAATGGAGAGATATGACTTTGTAGATATATAAGTGAGGATTTGGTGGTGAATATAGATTTGGATGGGGGCTAGCTAGTGAGTTGTGAAAGATGAAGCTATTTTGCCCTAACAAATGCTATAGTTCAAGATGTGTTTGGATGAGTGGATGCTTCTTTTAGATGGTATTAGATATGCTAATTATGCCTTTGTGTGTATACTTATAAAGGCCATTTGCCAATTTTTTGTGAGGTTAGGAGGATTCTGCAAATTGTGTTCAGTAGAAGTATGTATTGTCAGGGAATGTAACCGGCATGTCTGATATGCCATTGGAAAAGAGTAGTGCGTATGTCTATTGTATTGGATGATGCCTTTTCTTTGAGATGTTTCTTATGGACACATTGTGTGAGGTTTGGAGGTTCTGCTGCACTATGGTGTTTGCAGGATGGAATCAAGGATAAAGGAAATGTAGTTTGTGCATAGGCATTCTATGGTGAATTGATGTAGCTGCTACTTTGTTAAATAACTAGCATGAATTGTTTGTATTCATCTGCTGTATGGGTGCTTTTGCATGTAATTGGCTCATTACAGTTTTATATGTAACTTTGCATATATATTTGAGTTAATATATATTCATTTTTCAAAAAAAAAAAAATCAAATACAACGATATATTTTTGTGGTTTAATTTAGATAAACATGATGTACAATGGTACATTAGAATGGAAATTATGACCAAGGAAAGTGTAAATAGAAAGTAAGAAAAAATAAAAAAAAATCAAAGAGCTCAATACATCTCAAAGTGGGGCTCGTGAAAACCTTAGGATGGTCCAGACTATTAATGTCACGTCCCATAATTGCTATGGTCTCTCTTTCCGGGAAAATAACATCTAATTAAAAAGAATGAATACATGTGTTACGTCAGAGATATTTCATACGTTGTAGATTTTGACTGTGATAGCATGCGATTAAAGCTTATAGTCTATACCACATCCATAACATTTATAATAAAAATATAAAACTTCCAAAAAAAACTTGCTCAAATACAATCGGTTGAACCGTATACTAGTTCAATCGGTTCTTATAATGCCAACCAATGTTTAAACATCCAGGTTGACCGACTGGTTCAATCGGTTGAACAATATACCGGCTTGCTACTCAAAATTGATTTTAGAAAGAAAAAAAATACCAGTCGGTTAAATTGTGAACCGAAAACTCGAATGAGTTAATTTAAACCTGACAAAATAACCTTTAATATACAGTTTAGTTTCAAGAACTTTCTTGAGGACGTTGAAAAATCAGCTCATGATTCAAAAGGTCTATATTCATTTCAAAATCTACCTGTATTTTTTGTAGGCTTCAAAGCAAGTATATGTCATTGTCATTAATTTATATCACATAAACACAAAGCTACAAAATGTTTCTCGGATCACATTTATTGAATATCAATAATGGATACTCAAAGCCGACGCAAGTTAACTTTTAGCTTTGGATATTTCAATCAGTGAGTCAAACTTCAAGGTCCCGTTGGGTTTATGGAATCCTTAGGATTATGAATGTATAGAAATCTGATTTAATTTCACAACATGCTTGATTAGCATAATGAAGAAATTTTGAATATGAATTTCATTACTTCATGTGTTTGGTTTGCAAATGAAATGAAATGAAAATCCTTTAAAAGTCATATATATGTAGAATTTAACATATATTATAGCAAAAATAATATTTTCAATTTCATTAGAATTTATTATTTTCATTATCAACGGTGGTTATTATTGTTATTATTATTATTATTATTATTATTATTGAAACATACTAAATTTACATAAAGTTGGATGAGAGTGTAGATACAAACTGTACTTTCATTCCTTTCTGACTATAAAACTTTACTCTTTGATAAAAATACCACTCATAGCATTATTTGAGTGGTTAATGATAATAGTCTTAATAGGTGAAAGTTTGTCCAAAGCCTCCGTATCGAATTCCCCGAATGTAGAAAAAGCAAATTGTATGAACTTGTATCTGTTGTCCTCACATTTGAACACATACTTTCTTTTTTTTTTCTTCTCCACAACATTGAGCAAGGCTACCGTAGGAGTCCATGAAGTCGCCCTAATACCAGCAAATGAAGAGATTCCGGTTGTAACACCCCAACCCGACAAAGGTCTAAAGTGTAACATTATGGTGTCATTTCAGAACATAAAACGCAAGCGGAAGACTTAGCTCAATAAATTATAAATCTTGAGACTAAAAGGACTAATAAAACAAATACAATCAAAACCAACTTCTGAAATAATCAAACAAAAATCCATGAAGACTAAGGTAGGGTGTGTCCATTAAAAGCTCCTACTCTCATCACTCAATCCCAGCCTCCAACTTGATACCTGCCGCAGGGAAAAGAAAATGCGGCTGAGCTAACGCTCAGTGAACATATATAAACATATGAAAGATAACTGAACCTAAACAAATAAATAACCAATCCAATGTGAACCTGCTGAGGGTAAAAGTCATAAAGAAGGTGAAGGGTCATATGAAAATGAAGGTCAAAGAATAATCCAAAAATGGTAAAAGGGATAGTAACGGAATTTACTCAAGTACCAAAACAAACAATCAATCATTTCATTTCACAAATCATTATACCGTCAATTCCTATATTGTACATGGAGTAGCTAGCTCCAACGTACCAGAAGTGAAATGGAGTGCATGACACACACACCAATCACTAAGTCAATCATTATCCATTCATTCATTTAGCCTATGATGCATCCATACGCTCCCTGCAAAACAGAATACATATGCAAGTACTAGACTATGCATACATATAACAGAATGGCCATATGCACCATAATCATTATAACAGAAGGGAACGCCGTGGATCAATTACACCTCCACAGAAAGTGTCATGCCATTGGTGCCTCAATGACATGGCCATGTTACCTCCATGGATAGGAATAATACATTGGGCAATGGGTCAATTCAAATGGATCAAAACAAAGGGTCACATATCAGATGGATCATAACAAAAGGATCATATCAACGGTTCAGATCAAGGGTTCATATAAAAGGTTCATATCAAAGTAAACGAATCAAAGTCAATGAATACGGATAATGAGAAACGAGTAATCAAACAAACAAACCAACCGATAATGATGTAAATAGAAGTGAGTATCCAGAATATCCGTACCAATACGAAATGCAAATGAAATAATGTCTAAAAGTAAGACTGAATATCCGTACCAATAGGAGATGCAAATGAAAGAATCTTTAAAAGGAAGACTGAATATCTGTACCTTATAGCAAATGAACGGAAACAAACGAATCAATGAACGTTACATTTTCTTCAACGAATCTACATGGATTAGGGTTCATAACATATTTAGTAAGTTTCTAAATTTAGTCAACTTAAGATTTTAAAATCATTAATGCTCTTAATGTCCCATTTATATTTAGAAATCTGTCTAATGGTTACCTTCGTATGTAAATTATAGTTTGCATGGCCAATGTGATGTCACTCTTTAGCCCATACATACATAATATGATTATATTAATTGAATTCTTAGAATCACCTATGTTTCGTAATATGATTATATTAATCTAAGAAAACATAATTATCTTAGCTTATTAAAACTCAATTCTTGTTTAGTAAAATTCTGGTTACAATGATAACGTCAACAAATTAAGTTTTACCAACTACCATATCTCTAATGTAAATAACTTAAAACATATAGTAATACTAGACTTAGGATATATTTTGTTATGCCATGTGAAATTTTATATACTATTTAGTGCATGGTTTCATATTACGACATTAGCTTCAAAGCCACTTAGGCTGCAACAGTGGTCGATCAAATAGAAGGAAAATAGGTCTCGAAATTATTTGTTAACCAACTTTTATCGTGCTTATGTTGCATTAATATTTTGTACATACGCTCGATTGACAATATGGAGTATTATAACAAGACAATGATTAGATAGCATTCATTTATAGATATAACCAGTTTCTTAGGATTTCATGAGTTCACGCGAGATGAAGAACAATGAATACCTTTAGTCGTGAGATAAGTCGAGATAGTAACAAGGACACAAGTGCAAGACTCAACGAGACCAACCGAACCTAAACCCACTCGTACACAATCACGAACAGTCTTCAATGAATCGAACCCAGCCACAATATGTCGATTTCTAGGATTTATTTTAGAGAGACGTTAAACGAAATTATTGTGTGTTTTTGTTTGGTGGTACGTATGAGAGAAAATGGTGGGAGAGTCAATTGAGGAGCGTTTATTTTACAGAAATCATAGGAGGAGTGTGAGATATATATGGAATGTATTAAAAGAATTTTTAATGGGTGTTTATTTTATTTTTTTTTTTTTTTTTTTGAACAGATATTTCATTTCACACCTCACAAATGGAGGAAATTTGTACACAACGAGTTACATCGAACATACACAACGTAACAAGCTACGACAAAACAAGACATACACCATAATAGTTGTGACAGACTACAACTACACCATACGAGGGTGGGGGGAATCACCAGAGTGAGCTTTTGGCATACACAACTATATAAAGGTGTAGCTTGACAAAAGTACATAAAGTACAAAAGACATACAAAGAAGATAAAACTAGGCATCCTTAAAGGAGCCATACCTAAACCTAACAGATCTAAAGCCAAAACCCAAAGCAGCATCAGGCCATCGATGGCAGACCGCAATAGATCTGAGCAGAGAAGTCCGGGCGGTGACGGCAGCGAACGGCGAGCGGCGACAGCTGAGAGATGACAGATCTGTGGGTAAAAATTATTATTGAAAGCAAAAGAAAATACTAAAGATCTCCGGACGGCCGGCCAAGACCGACCGCCGGATTTAGATAGAAGAGATCTGACAAACTCCACCTTCTCACTAGAAAAAATCCGACAAACTCCATATCCGATCTCTTCTATCTAATGGGTGTTTATTGATAATCACATTTTCCGTTATGAGATTGAAATTGTTGACCGAATTTTAAGGGTGCTCATAATGAATTTCGGTGGCTACAACTATCAATCAAATGTGTATAGACTTTGTATAAGGAAGGTTTTTATTGTGACACATTTATTTATTTAGTATTTAGACTTAGGATAATATATTTAGTTCAAAAATTCTCACATAATACAAAGTGTAAAGTTTAATTTGTAATATCACAAAGCTTAGGTAAAAACTCAAAATTATACATATTTTAGGTTTACGCATTTTAGGGTTTTACATCGATCATATCCAAACATACATCTTTACCTTGGAGCCAATTAAATAATAACACGTCTACAGGTCCTAGCTCCTTCCCATCCTCCGAAAGAAACCCCATTGAAGCCTCCTTACGCACTTTGTGTTAGTTTATGAACATAAATTAATAGTTGTGTGTTAGGATCGAACTCGAGATCGTGGGATTGCACACTTTACGTATGAAGAGTAAAAGAATAATTATTTATAAATGTTATATATAATTATTAATAAACACAAAACTAGTAACGACCGTTAGTATTTAACGGAGATTGACTAACGACCGTTAGACGAAGACTAGGAAAGTAAAACTTGTGAATAATTGGAAAGTCAAGAATGTTCTAGAAGGAGTTCCACCTCCTTTGTGCCTTGTGCTCCAGGTAAACTCAAGTGTATAAACACCTCATGGGTTATTGTTTTCTCATAACTTGTACACACATAATAGGTGTTTTCTTTCTCTCATCTTGTCCTCAAAATCGATCCATCTTTATTACCCATAAAGGTTTCAATTTTTATAAAGCTAAAAAGTTTTGTGTTTTATTTACTTGCATAAATTTTACTTGAATTAGTACGTGTGTACAAGAACACGATTCAAACACACTATTGTTTGATTCTTGTATTGAATTACAAAAGAGGTAAGGGGTAATTATTATAATCCACATAAACCCTAATTAGGGTTCTTAAGTTGAAGATTGCATTTGATTCTTGTTCGGGCTAGAATCACAAAGGTATGTTTACTATTTATTATTGATTAATTAATTACATGTTATATGATCTTGTTATAATGCTTCCGCTATGCTCTCTTGATGTGTGTGGTTTATTTTATATGATTGTCATGATATCATAATTCCAACAGTGGCATCTAGAGCCGTTATAATGTGTAATTAATTATCGAAACGCATAAAAATTGAATCTTGATTCGTTTAATTACATGTTTTTTAGGGTTTTCGATTCCTAACCCTATTTTTTTATTTGGGTCGATTGACCTATTAGCTATTTAGGGTTTTGATTTTGAATTTAATATGATTAGAAACCCTAGGATGTCATGTAATTGGTTATGCGTTTTAGTAAACGATCACGGTGCAATATGTTAAATGTTAAGCATAATTCATGAAAAGTGCATGTTTGCATGGATTTTATTGTGTGATAAATTAAAAGGTTTAAATTGGATATATGAATTAATTGTTAAGTTATATCGAAACATGTAAATTTATTAATTGATGTCGAATTGGGGAAGACTCCAATATTAAGTAATCAATTACGTGCTATGTGGTGTTTGTTTAGTTTTGGCTTACGCAATCGATTTATCGATGTATGTGGCTCTTTTTCCATTGAAGAAGAAAGCCTTAATTGAATAAATGCATAATACACCTAGACTTGATTATTAATAGGACTATTGAATTAAATTTGCATGTGGCTACATGTTTTATACATATTTAATTGTTAATTATGTGGAAAACTAGAAGGGGGGTTGAATAGTTTTTCGTTTTTTTTAATTTTATTATGAAAACTTAGTTTAGTTTTAAAACCTTGTTTGCTTTTAAAACTTTGATTCAATCTTATGTGAACTCAAATCTTGAACAATATGAATAACTATATCTAAGTATGAACAATAATAATATAAGCTAAGTATGTGAAATCAATACATGCACAATATAAACAATTATAGCTATATACGAGAGATAAGTAAGTAATCGTTTATTTTATAATCCTTAGTTATATTTTGTATGAAAACTTTACTTGATCGAAATGATCAATTATATGTATGTTACCTTTTTAGTTTGATTGTAAAAACTTTGTTTTGTGAATGAAACTTTCGTTTGATCTTTAAGTAAAATCAATACTAGCACTATATGAGCAAATATATATATACGTCTACGTCTACAAAAGTAATAACGATATAAGTATGATAATAAGTAAGATATGGAAAGATCTAACCGCGAGACAAAGGATTTATAGTGGTTCGGCTACAAGGACACGTTCCTTGCCCTACTCCACTCCTCGAGTCACCTACTCGAGAGTTTTCTTCACTATGTCAACAAGCTCCCTTATGGCGGAGAAAACCTTACACACCAATATACACACCACAACTTCGTCACAACTTATTCACACCTTCTACACAACTTCTTCACACCTAGTCACTACTTAATCACAACACTACTTCTTCACACCTAGTCACTACTTAATCACAACACTACTTCTTCACACCTATCTATCTTCACAACTATCTTCTTCACAACTATCTACTTCACAACAATCTTCTTCACAACTATCTACTTCCCAACTTCTCTACTTCACAACTATCTACTACACACTCATTCTATCTACACACCTTGCTAATCTATCTTCTATCAAATATTCACAACTAGTTACACAAAGAAATAGATATAATAGATGATGCTCTAACAACTTAGATGTGGAGGTCACAACAAGTTGTAATACTTCTTCTCTTGAAGGATTGAAGTATTCTTCTCTTGCACTTGAAAGGTAGAGGTTTGGATCACTTTGAAACAAAGATTTATGTATGTATGATCAAAGGATTTTAGAGAATAGAAATGAGATCTAGAACAGAAAGTTTTGGGGTGCAAAAGGTGAGAAAATTATGTGGGATGAACTAGTATTTATAGGGAGAAAATTTACTGTTCTGGAGCGTGGCTGGTACCCTTAATTAGAGGCCGGTCCCCTTAATGATTAAGGGGGCCGCCTAAGGAATTAAGGGGCCCACCCCATCAGAACGTTGGATTTTCTTGTCTTCTAGTGGAGAAAATTTTTCTGGATAAAATTTGTCATTTTTGGTTGAAAATTTGAAATCATATATTTATAATGAATTAAACATATTCTTTTAATTCCAAAAGTAATTTTGTAGAAGATATAGAATGTGTAATACATTTTATAAAAATTCTAGTGATTAGAAAAATTTCCTTTGATCATGAAATGCAATAAACACTTTGTTTATTCATACCTTAAGTGATATGGATGCAAAGACAAATATTATGCACTAAAAACTTGTTTACGTCATAAGTTTTAGATTAATGAGTTTATGCTTTGTAATTATCAAAACATAGAAATATTGTTAATATGCTAACAATGTTTTTAGACATTATTTATGTCAACAATCTCCCCCTTTTTGATGATTACAAAACCTTAAACTCATTAGGTCTAAAAAATTATTTTTAGACAAGTATTATTAGAGTTTAACATTCTCTTCTCCCCCTTTTTGTAGAATCAAAAAGGTTATGCCGGCTAGCTTCATAAATGAAGTTAGACGGGATGAAAGCTCCCCCTTGATGTGTGCTCCCCCTCGTTCGATGGCACCAAGGGATCGAGATATGGAATGCTCGCAAGAAAAATATTAGAAGCACAAGCATATATAGAAGAATATGCAATATACAAATAACAAGCATAGCAAACAAATATTAATGATACATAACAATTAATTCAAAGAGATTATGTTAAAGATCCTAATTTGCCAAAGAGAGCCATCGAACTTGCTTGTAACAAAAGGTTGGTTGATTCGTATTTGAAAGTGAAAATCATAAGCATATAGTATGCTTAGATGGTTGATGATGTAGTGTTTGGAATGAAGATGGTTGAGTTAGGGTAAGGTTGTTGGATTAATGGAGGTATATGTTTGGGTCATGAATGTTGGAGAGTTTGGTTGTGGAGAGTTTATAGCGGAAGAGGTTGATTAAGGTTTTGGATGTTGTTCAAGTGAGGGTATTGGATGTGATCTAGTGAGAAGATATTCAGTCCAAGTGAGTGTTTATTGAATGCAATGGTTTTTAGGAGAAAGATGCAACAAGGTCAATTGTTGACATGCTTCTCAAGTTGATTTATGTTGGGTGGTGATGAGGGTGATCTAGATGAAGGTGGATCCAAATTGCGTTGAGCAAGATGTAAGGCTAAAAGAGCACTAAACTCATGGGATTCTTTTAGCGCCTCAACGAACATTAAGTGTTCGGAGGAAGGTGATGGTGGTGGAGCATGATAGTTGTCTTGGGTGAGGGTTTGAACATGCAACATAGGAATGGCATGTGAAGTTGTAGGATGTGGTGGTGATACTCTTGGTGGTGGAGACATGTTTGAGCTTGGGTAATCATGAAAACATGATATGGGTGGAAGAGATGCTTCATGAGTGGATGGTGTTTTTGTTGAATGAGCAACATGTAAAGTGTTGGTAATGAGGTTGGGATTATTGTTTTGGGATTGTGCATGCTCATCATAAGAAGGAGCATTAGTGGAAGCACGAATGGATGATTTGTTGTTAAATGGATCATTTGTGTGAGAGTGAGGTTTAGGTGTTGGTTGATTATGAACAACATCGCTTGAGTTGTGAAAAGATTATGACGTTTGAGTGTAATGTAGAAGGATATGGGTGAGTAAAGGTTTTTGATATGTAATGTTGGTGAAAAGGAGAGTGAGGTGTTAGGTATGTAATGTTGAAGACATATGAGGAATTTGGTGTTGGATGTTTGACAACATCATTTGGTTTGACGGGCTTTTAATGGAAGCTAGGCTTTCTTCTCCAAACGGGTTATTTGGTGGTTTTGGTTTAATGGGAGAGGTCATGAAGAGATGAGTATAGATTGAGAGGAATGAGAGTGTTTATAATGTAGGATTGGTGGGATTAAGGATGTATAAATTTTGATAGAAGGTTTAGGATAAAATAGGTTTATGAATTTTGGGAAGTGTAGGATGAAATGGGCTAAAAAGTAGAAAAAGAAAACAACATCTTCGACCATCAGATGGCTGGTCCCCTTAATTGGAGGCCGGTCCCCTTAATAATTAAGGGGGCCGCCTTATGATTTAAGGGGGCCGCCCATCTGGTGATTCCCAGATTGCTAGAAAAGGGTTTTTGGTAGTGAATTGCAGAAAGGTTGTGTTTTTTGTTTCAAAGAAGTCCAACTCTTTGAGGCAATTAAGCATATACTAATTATGTAGGAAATTATGTATGCCCAATTTTTCAAGTTAATAGCATTTGGTGGATAGTCCATCATTTACGTAGTAGAATACACTCTTTAGTGCATAAGTAATTGTTACGTATGGACATTCAAAGGTGTAGGAAAGTTAAAAGCACACCATTTTCTTTCACTGGATATGAAACATTTACAATGTTATCAAATTCAGTGGGAGTATTGTGTACTTATTACTGAATAAGAAATTATTGTAATGATCTTTAATTCAGTGGGAGTTACAAGCTTTGACATCCTGGTAGTTAAAGATAATTACTTTCCAAGTGTAGACATTCATACTTTTTAAGGATAGTATTGTACGTTTCCTTACTAGACATTGGTGTTCTATAACTACTTGTTATACTAAATATATGACACAATCATATTGAACACATAAACAAATACATGGCGTGTTGTTTATCAACTATATGAGGTTGTTTCATGCACAATTGGGAGAAATGTTATCTTTAATGTGTGCAAGAAACAACTCATAAAGATATGATGGATTCTCTTGACTGCAAGGTAAGAGAATAACGTTCTAATATGAATTATACTAATCTAATTCAAGAAACACTTGATGTTACAATTTATGTTATGTGAGAGCTTAACTAGATTGCAACAACAAGGTGAATTTAATATGTTCATTACTAGCAGATCAACTGATGTAATTGAACTATGAGAATTTGCAGTTTCTAAATTAGATACCTATTAAAACATGTGTCAATATGATATCAAGACTACTTTAATTAGTATATTTATGAATTCATGGAATGACATAAATTAATTAAGTAATCTAATGCTACTTCAATCTGAATATTTATGTGTTCTTGGAATGACATAAACAAATGAAGAAATAATGTTATTTACATTATTGTGAAGTAATATATTAACTTGAAATTACTATTGAAACCAAGAGATGGTGTTCATAATTACTTTAGTTAAACATATTTATGTTTCATAGTAAAGATATAAACATAAAGTTTTTAATTGTTACAAGACTTATAATAAAGTAAGACGTTATCTTGTTATGTTTTTAATTAAGACATAAACATGAAGTCATTAAATTGTTAAATGACTTATAATGTATAGTGGGATTATAACAGTTTATGTTTTCTTGTAAAGACATGGACATGAAGTGACTTTGTCAAAAGTACTTGTGTTATAAAGCATGTAATTGGCTTGAAAAAATTATTATACCATTAAAATGAATTAGTTGGTAAATAGACAAGCCAAAAGGAATGTGGTTATCTTAAATATTGTTAGATTGTCTTACAATATTAATACTAATGAAATATCAAATGTTTATGGTATGTTCAGTTAGAAAAATCAAACTCTTGTTATATTGTTTGATTAAAAATAACTATGACTTCTTTTCTTCCAAAAGTTATCAAGGTTAAAATATTGAGTATGGCTTGGACATATTTAATAAAACTCCAACATAGAAGATTAATAAGACATTATCATATGATGGAGTGTGATGAATGTGATGACTCATATTAAGTCTTAAATTGAAGTTCCAAATTTGTTTAACTGCTTATGAAGAGGTTATTAACAAAGTAAAGTCAAGAACTGTCAATAAGTATTTGTAATATCCCTAAAGGGAATATTGTATTGTTGCTTTATTTGCTAAGTATTTAAAGATAGTCTTTAAATTACTAAAAGCAAGTGGGAGTTTTGATCTTTAAAAGATAAAATTACAAGATACATAATTGATGGGTCTGAAACGGTCAGATTCCTATTAGTCAACCACTTGTGAATGGTCAACCATAATAGTCAAACAGCTTAGGCCAATGCTTCCATGGAATACAGTGTTTCCCCAGGTCGTTATGTCCCAACGAGGCGTGCGAAGGTATTAAAAACGAATCTGTGATCGAGTGATTATAAACAGGAAAAAGGTGTGAGTGATTATGCTAAGGAAATATAAAAAGAAATAACTTGAATAAGCTATATGAATGGTTACTTGAACGTTTAATTTAAATTTAAATTTAATTTAACTTGAACGTGCAAAAGATGAATCTAAGAATCTTTTAGAATCAAGGAAACTTAGAAAAGACGAGAAGAATCTTTTTAGGTTTTGATTTTTTAATATAAACAGAAAGGGAAAATGTTTTTGTATTTTTAGCTTTTATATATATGTACAAAGGAAAAGAAAATATTTTTGTGTTTTATATGTTTTTGGAAATGATATATGATATTATATATAGAATATATACAATGGATAGATATTTCAACAAAATACAAATTCGTTATACGCAGCACACCTCCCCGGCTGCGGCGTCATAAACGTAAACGTATAAAAACAAATGGGAAATTATAATAAAAGAGGAATTTGCATGCCTTAGCGGCTTAAATGCAAATTAAACAAACTTAAAATACTTACTTGTAATTACAAACTTATTTTAAATGTTAAGAAAACCTAATAACCTAAAACGCGTACGTTTACGTTTAAATAAACGTCTACGTACAAAATAAAAAGTGAATTCTGTCCAATATAAATCCCACGGATGTGAAATTTATATTTTTGGAATCGTAATAATAAAAGAAAATTATTAGAAATTTAAAATTATTTTTATAACTAATTAATTAATTATTATTAATTAATAACTATTTTCTAATTACTTTTAATTATTTAAATTACCCGAAAATACAAATAATTATGATTTTAACTTAGAAAAATAAAATTTAAACTTGGAAAAATTTAAAATAATATAAAACTAATTTTTAAACTGAAAATATATTTTTAAGACTTCTTAAATAATTATTATTAATTAAAAACTAATTATTAATTAGTTAAAAATAAATTAAATTAAGAAAAATAGCAAATGAACAGTGAAAAATCTAAAACTTTTTCTAAAATTATTTTATAAATACAGGAACCTAGGAAAATTATAAAAATGAGAATAGCTTATTAAATAAGCTGAAAATAAGCCAAATGGCTTAAATAGAAGCTATCACTATTTTTAATTTTGTCTTTTCTGGATTTTTCTTTTACAAAACTATTTTTACACTAAAAAGAAGCAACTTTAACAAAAGCACTTTGAAAGAAGCTTAAAAATAAGCACTTGAGAAACTCAAGTGCTTAACAGTAGGTATGTTTAAGCTTTATTAGGATTTTGTGTGATGAAAAATAAGCTTGTACAAAGCCAAACAGTGAAAACAAAATATCAATTAAGCTACAACTAGGTTAAGTACACTAGGAATAAGCAGAAACAAGCAAGTATGCGGACTAAATAAGCTAGTAAGCTGAAAAAGCAAATCCAAATATCAAACAGGGCACTCAGGCCAAAATAGGAACTTTGCAGCCCTTGGTGGGACCCACAAATAAGCTCAGGGGTCAAAAAGGGCTTTTGATCCAATAAGCCAACCTGGAGTGCTTCTCAAAAAGCCAAGAACCATGCAATGGGGCCCACTAATAACCCCTGGGTGGTATAGGCCAATAAGCAGACCTGTATGGGAGGAAGGAGGATGATTTATGCTGATGTATCAGTATGAAGGGTGGATTTGGACAAACAAAAAGCACTTTTCAGCCCTATTGAATAAGCTAGGAAAATAAGCATTGGGACTTAGAGACTAGTGGATAAGCTTCTAAAAGAAACTAATTTCACAAGCTGAGTCCAAGTAATGAGCTTTTTGTGAGCTTATGAAGTAACCATAAGAACACTGATTGCTCAGTGTGCTATGGAAAATGGACAAGGTAAAAGCTTGTCTGTAAGCTTATGAAATAAGCCAGGAATTGAGATACAAACCTAAAACCAATGAGACTGGTTGGTTAGCTTTCCAAAGATCCAAAAATCACAATATGAGGCTCACTAATGAGCCTTATAAGAGCTTATGAAATAAGCTTAACTACACTGAGTGATCAGTGTTTATTGCGGTTTTTATCAAAATTTTAAGCCAAGGATAGCTTATCAAATAAGCTGTGAAGCTCTAGACAAGAGTATTTCCAGTGAGATGGACACCTATGCTTCCTAAAAAGCAAGAGGTTACAAACTCAAGTCCATCAATAAGCTTTTTACAAGCTTATGAAGTTTGTCTAAGTATACTGGGAATCCAGTGTACTTTGTTTGAGGTTGAGATTTTATTGGAACAAATTAAGCATTTAAGATAAGCACCAAATGGGCTTTTAAGCATTTTCATAATTAGATAGCATGTAAAACATCTCAAAACAACAAATAACTAAAACTAACATACACTTAAACAATCTATAAGCTATTTGAAAATTGTAACAAACATGTGCACATGGCACATTTTGGAAAAACTAGCTCAAAGATAAGCACTATTAAGCAGTTAAAAAGCTAAACTAAAAATTAACAAAAATACTATAGAAAGATAAGCAGCAAAAATATAATGTCCTACAAGCATATAAGCTAAAACTTAATAACAAAAGCATAATAAAAATCACAATTTTATTAAAAAATAGGTTAACTAGAATTTTGACTTTTTAAGTTTATGATCAAAGTTGACTATGATGAACTTTGATCTTAATCTACTGACATAATATGTAATATTAAGCTATAATAACATGAAATTAAGCTAGGTAAACAGGTTTTACACTAATATGATGAGTTTGATCTTGTAAATTCAATCAGTGATCAAATAAGTGATCCAAGTGGTGAATTTTGACTTTTAAATGAATACACAATAGACTTATGGCTTGTCTGACCTTAAGGAACTCAATGTATCATATAGCAATCAAAAATAACAACTTAGGCCCAGTTAATCACCACAAACTCAGCAATCCCAAACACACCTTAAACAAACAGAATTTTGGATTTTCAAAGTTTAATACTGATTAAGACCTTAAAACTGAATCCAAACTTCATCATATCATGTACTAAGAACAAATGAACAGAAAAACAACAAATATAACAACAATACACAAAAATCACTAGTAAGCCATTTTCACAGTGAAAAATGAAATTCAAGCAACTTCATAATCTAACAAACAAACTATGAATATTAAGCCATAGATTAACTAAATAACAACAAAGGAACACAAAAACATAAATTTCAAAGCATATAAATAACATAAGCAGTAGAATGCAAAATATTGTAAAAAGGGCTTACCAAGTGAATCCAGAGTAGAACAAAGAACCATGGATCAATTTCACTACCTAAGGCCTCTCATGAGGCATTAAACCAGAAGCATTCCAAAATTACCCTTTGGTCCAAGCAGCTTCATCAAGAACACCATCTTTTTGTATTTTCATTGTTTTTCTTGATTTTTTATTGATTTTTGAATTTAAAAGATTATAACTGTATTGATGTATCTAAAAGCTTTCAAAGCTTTGTCAGGAGCTTATGTGGCCTATAGAGTCCATTAAACAACCATAATCAAACAGGAATTTAAATGACATGAAAATAAAGGACAATTAAGTGAAAACTTAAAATTTAAAGATAAATTAACATTAAAGCTGTAAATAATGTTTGTTATACATTGTCAATGTCTAACAAAGCATTGAAATCAGTAAAAGACATGAAATTTAAAGGAAAGCAGTAAGTTAATTATGCTACGTGACTAAGGCTAATCCAAAAGTATCTCTTCTCTCTTCCTTCTTCCTCTTTTATACACTCTCTGAGTTCCTACTTGCATTCCAGTCAAATCCCACTTTATATTGTAGTCATTGATGAAGCAGAATTGATCCTAGCCTTTGAATGTGCTTTTGGCATCAAAAGTCCCAAAGGTAGCGTGAGGCAGTTTTTTGAGCAATTAATGCTTCTTGTATACATGTAGAGGTGGAGGGGACAAGGTGAGAGTAGCAGGGGGTGAGGTGATGGCCAAAACAGTGGGTAATGGGTGGTTTTGGTTTTGCAGTGGTGGTGTGAGGAGGAAGGGGATAAGGAGGGAAAAGGGTGGGTTTGACCGGGGGTTGACCCTGGTTTTATTATTAAGGGTGTGGGCTGGGTAGTTGAGCTTTATTTGTGTTTTGGGTTTGTATTTGTTTTGGATTTAATGGATTTGGATTATTGGGTTGTAATAAGGAATCCGTTTGGTTTGTAGTATAAATAAGCCCAAGGACTAATTTTGTAATTCCTGCATAGTTGAGGGGTTAAACCTGTAATATTTCCAAAATTATCACAAGGACTAATATTGCAAAGTTAGATATACCAAAGGACCTTAATTGTTTTTATTACAATTTAAAACACCCGGGGAACCTTTTATGTAATTTTCCAAAGTTGAGGGGGTGAAATTGTAATTTCCCATAAGTTATCAAAAAGGTTCAAATTGTAAATTATGAATAGTACAAGGGTATTATTTGATAAATTTCACTTTTTAAATACCCAGGGACTAAATTTGCCATTTTTGAAACTTGAGGGGTAAAAGTTGCCATTTTGTGAAAACTTTTATCCAGGGATTACTAGTGAACATTCTTGGTTTCCCAAGGACTAAAGTTGACTTTTCTTTCATTTTTAACCTTCAGAGACTAGTTTTGCCAAATTATGAAACTCCAGGGACTGAAAATGTCAATTATGTGAACTTTGCATGCTTTTCACTTGTTTTCAATCTTTTGGTACCTGAATCACATAAAAACGCATTTTAATAATATTTTTAACATTTATATGGTCATTTGTGTGTTTTTGATCGTTTTGTGGGTTTAAACAGTATACAATATATGTGTATTTAGACACATATCAATAATCTTCTAAATACACTAGTAAATATCATAATGAGGTTGACATTAAAATGTTAAACTCAAGATGATGGAATTCTCATTCATAGAATAGTAAAATATCTCAGATATTTGATTAATATGCTGAGGGTTATGATTTACAGGATTATTGTAAACCTGATAATCATTATGATACATTACCAAATATGAAATTGGGTAAAGGATACATGATATGAATGATTAAGATGCTGTCCATAAAGATAATCAATTTTAGAAATTTGGTTTATCTTAATAGCAATGTTGCAAAAATCGTGAATCGGTCCCAAGGCGGTCGAGGGCCGTGTAGCGATTTTTGGCCGGTTAATCGCCGATTCCTAGGTCCAAGGCCGATTAATCGGCCGATTACCTTGTAATTTGCTCCAAGGTCCAAGGCCGTTCAGCTTGTAATCGCCGATTAATCGGCCTTGTAGGCCGATTTTTGCAACACTGCTTAATAGTTAGACTAGAAAATGAAGATGAGTTTCTTCAAAGATTAGGTAACCTTGTGGTTTAAATCTTTGTATAGAAATCATATGGACAATATTGTGCACATATTTAATTCATGTTTTATGACAAGATTATTAATCACACTTAAGCAATTAACTGTGATTGAATATTCTTTTCTAAATACATTAAATATATAAAGATTATGATTGTCATATTTATGAAATTGACAATGAAATATCAAAACTCTTTCTTGAGTGATTACTTGAGCGAGGATGATAAGTAATCAAAAGGAGTTTATGAATTCAAATAAATCTTTGAAAGTGTACAAAGTGCAATAATCCATGGATGGATAAATGCAAGCATCTAGAAAATTACTCTTATGTTTAATTATTAAATTCATGTTTTGATTTATAATTGAAATAAGATAATTTCTAAGTATTCCTAAAAGCTAGTGGGAGTATTATGTTTAATTTCTAAATCATATATGTTGTAGAACATATAAAAGTAACATTCCATATAAGTTAAAAGTTAAGTCTTAGTTTGGAATGAGACTTTAAAGATTTAGAAAATAAGATATACAACCTTGGAATGAATGTTTATTGTTGAAACATGTGCGGTAAATAAATCTAATATAACATGATATATTATTTAGAAAGTCTAAATAGATATGTATGACATGAATAAAATCTAAGTATGACTCAATGATTTTTCATGAACATCATGTTTTGTTGTATCATGCTTGATTACAAGATGATTTAGCAATATTAATATCTAATTAAAAAGTTATTAGATAACTTGTGTAATATTCTAAAAGAATATGTTTAATTATAGAATCACATCCTAAGTCTGGAACAGCTTCCAAATTCTATAGATGAACAATTTTTCAATTGTTGTGAAAATTGTCATAGCCAACAAACTTGAAAGTTTGAAGGGCATCAAACATTACACAATAGATATTAAGGTTTACGGGAAGTTTTAATAGCATATTGTTGTTGCATACAATAATGCTAATGAAATTGAGACGATACTCAATACTAGTTATGGTAAGGATTTCATCCTTGACTATTACTAGTTATGCTTACTAAAAGCATAGTTGCATTATACATTAAGAGAATAAGAATACTTTAAACTTTAAAATATTTGGAAGTTTGATTATCATAAATTGGTGGTTAAGGATGTCACGCATTTTATGAAATGTTATATGGCATTATCAAAATAGTTGAGTATGCACATACAAGAACTTCAATAGTTGAATTCTTGGAATAAGTATTCTCAAAATTCTGATAGATCAAAGTTGGATGATTTATGTCTTGTCAACAAGTATGAATCCCATTACTTGAGACATAATTCATCAACAAGAGTTATCATGCATTGATCTATTTAGTATTTGGATAAGAGTTGTTAAACAATTATTATAATAAATTTAAATACATGGTATGTTTAATTTATAATATATTGTATCCTATATTTGTATGTTTAAATCCATTATTTTAAATTGTCCGTTGTCAGTTAATAATATGGGAATATTATTAAATCAAGACAAATCTGAAGGTTGGTATAATATACTTAAAGTATATTGATGCGTAGTCATGCCATTTCAGATGATATTCAATGATACCGAATATAGGACTTATCCCAACTACATGATGTTACTTTATGGATTTTGTTATTAAGTAAATCATGAGAAGTTATCCTCAGACTTGAGATGCAAGATAAGTGTCATGAATGTAGTACATTTTTGTGGAACAACTTAACACTATACGTAACTGGTAGTCATAAGGGTTGTTTTCGAAAGTGTTACAAAGTTTGTGGGTTTTGCTTGTAGTCAAGATAGAATTTGTTCCTTCAAATTTATTTTTGGAGTTTAATACTGCTGGGCCACTCGTAGGGTTGGTAAGATGCATGTGTGGCCGCACCCAAGATCTCCCCTGAATATGTTCAGAAGATTTGGTAATCTTGATCAATCATAAACAACGAGAAACAGAATGGTTAATTAAGGAATGACTTTAATCCATATCCTTATTAACGTGGTATTAGAAACAAAAGGATAATAATAATGAGAAATCATTAAAAGGTTTTTACAGGAGCCTTACTCGAGATTGTACTAGAGGCATCGGCGTGTTGCAAGACGCTAACCGATGTGATCACACTATTAAGATATGTCCAAGTGGGAGCTACTAGTTTATGAACATAAATTAATAGTTGTGTGTTAGGATCGAACTCGAGATCGTGGGATTGCACACTTTACGTATGAAGAGTAAAAGAATAATTATTTATAAATGTTATATATAATTATTAATAAATACAAAACTAGTAACGACCGTTAGTATTTAACGGAGAATGACTAATGACCGTTAGACGAAGATTAGGAAAGTAAAACTTGTGAATAATTGGAAAGTCAAGAATGTTCTAGAAGGAGTTCCACCTCCTTTGTGCCTTGTGCTCCAAGTAAACTCAAGTATATAAACACCTCATGGGTTATTGTTTTCTCATAACTTGTACACACATAATAGGTATTTTCTTTCTCTCATCTTGTCCTCAAAATCGATCCATCTTTATTACCCATAAAGGTTTCGATTTTTATAAAGCTAAAAAGTTTTGTGTTTTATTTACTTGCATAAACTTTTACTTGAATTAGTACGTGTGTACAAGAACACGATTCAAACACACTATTGTTTGATTCATGGATTGAATTACAAAAGAGGTAAGGGGTAATTCTTATAATCCACATAAACCCTAATTAGGGTTCTTAAGTTGAAGATTGCATTTGATTCTTGTTCGGGCTAGAATCGCAAAGGTATGTTTACTATTTATTATTGATTAATTAATTACATGTTATATGATCTTGTTATAATGCTTCCGCTATACTCTCTTGATGTGTTTGGTTTATTTTATATGATTGTCATGATATCATAATTCCAACACTTTGATCCCAACCTTGGAACATATATCAACAAGAATATCACACACCAGATTATGCCTGAACTTCGCACCCAATTCACTATAGCATTGGAACGCATGATCTCCTCATTGGTCCATACGATGCACATTACAACTCGGGTAAAGGCTACCTTCAGAGAACGTAGGTACAAAAGCCTATAACACAACACAGATCGAAATTGGTGATGGTTCATCCTCTGTCCCAAGCCGTCAATAGGGATGGTAAAAAGAAAATCCTGTGTATGTAGGGTGCGGATGCAACTTAGAATAGGCACCTGTCGTGGACTTAGCGAGTACTTAAAAACAAGGTCTTTCTCAATGACACCAAAGTAATACTTTGCAAATGTTTTCATCATTTAGGGGCAGAAGCGCAAATGGTGACAGAGAGCACGTCTATGTTGCAAGCAATGTTGAAAGTATCAAGAGCATGCTGAAAAGAAGAACCATAGGAGACAATACCGGTCTTTGTCAGTATCTTGTCATGTAGAACGCTTGTTTGCATACGAGAAGCGAGAAAAGCCTACCGGATAATATCTCCCGCTGAAAGGATAACAAGACCACCTAACTTGATTGGGAGAGTGGCAGGCCGCCACTGCCAATCACCAAACCCCGACCTTGAAGCGGTAATAGTCTTCCGCAAGGAGGAACATAACACTTGAGTAAATTGAACTTGGGCCTCCAATAAATACAAAGAGGAACATGTCCTTAAAGCATAAGATAATTTCGCAACCCAAGCACAGTAACGAAAAAGGAGCTCACATTGGGGATCATTGAGTTTATGGATTGCCTCCATTAAAGAGATGGTTTTAGAGACCCTTTTCATAGCCAAATATCGACAAAAAATTTCATCCAAACTAACTGAACCATCAAGAAGTTTGACACCATTGAGCGAGTGAGAGATATTATTGTTTTTGTTGTTGTTGTTGTTGTTGTTGTTGTTGTCGTTGTCGTTGTTGTTGTTGTTGTTGTTGTTGTTGTTGTTGTTGTTGTTGTTGTTATTGTTGTTGTTGTTGTATTTAATAATTTTTGTTTAATGAGGATTTTAACTCGTGCATTGCCACGAAGTGCTTGTATACGTCAGTGTTGTATGTGTTGTAAAACTAAATTTTTGACGTAGAGAAAATAACTTAGACGTGATACATTTAACTTGGATTACAGGCCATTTGACAAGTAGAAGAGAAAACAATTATATTGAATTACCAAATCGGCTACTTTTTTAAAGTTACACCAAAGCATTGTTTTTTTTAATTCGACGTTAGTATTATATAAGTGTGAGGAAGCTTGATTCGCTTTGGTGATCTTCAGATAACTTCATAACGAAACCTCACTTCAAACCTCAGAAAACTTTATATCGGTTTCTTCTATCCACCTTCACCGAGCATTATTACTCGTTGTCGACATTTCTTGCACAAGTTGAATACAAAAAAGATAATTCTATTAAAAAATGTACAACCAAAATTTTTGTATTAGGTACAAAATTTGGAACTGTATCCAGTAACTCTCATGTGTATTGGAACATGACCACTTTACGTGTTGGAATTTTATTGGAAAGGTTAAAGGTGAAGTGAAATTTGGGATTTAATAAGCGTCGGACATTAATAAACAAGAATCCAAAAATTTCTAGGACTGCACCCAACACGTTGGGTGGCGTGCCAGCACGTGACCAGCGCGTCATGGGTTCTTGTCTATAATTACCCACCTCTTGCCATTTTTGTTACTTACATATGGCCATACATTCTTTCTCTCTAATTTATTTTCTCTCAACCCTCCAAGTCTACTTCATAATTGTCTTCTAACTTCTCATCTAATCATCAATTGAAAGAACACTTCTTCCGCAAGAAAGATTCGCAAGAACCTAATCTACTCTTGTGAATTGTGTCGAGGGTGTTCTTATCTATACCATATCTATTAGAATCGAGTCTCTAGGTTAAGTTAGGGCTCGTTTTGAGAAAACAACTATCATTCATTCGATTTGGTTGTAAGGTTGTAAAGTCTCATATCTTGGTGAGCAAACCTAGATCGGGGAAGATCTATGTTGTTCCCGTTTACAAGGTTAGCTTAACTAGAAAGTTAATCTAACGAAGTTCCGAGCTTAATAATGATGTAATGAAAAGCTTATAGAGTAAATAAAATACATTAAAATAAAGACACAAGATTTTCAACGTTTACTTCTTATTAGATATTTCATATAGAATTATACCCAAGTGTTTGTGGAACAACACTTGGGATTGGGCAAGTATGTATGAGATCTTCTCCTTAACTTAAACACGAAACCAAAGCTAAGTGTTTAAGCAAGAACTATGCTAACCATTACAGTTAAACTTTAGGACTTAGTTCTACTTGAGATGGAAAAAGTGGCTCTTGAAGTATTACTACGTTTTAATACAAGAGCTACTTTTTCTCGCTCTACAATGATCTATTTATAGGCGGGGTGCAATGTGGATATATGTGAGGTAAAAGTAACGTGTCAACTTTTGATAAGCTAAAGTACAATTTGTAATTTAGCTTCAATTCCAAGTATGTCAACAAAACATGCTTTCGGCTTAACAGTGTTGACAACTATTTGTACTTTTACCAACTATGGTACTTCTCAACTTTTG
Source organism: Artemisia argyi (assembly GCA_030686995.1). Taxonomy (NCBI): domain Eukaryota; kingdom Viridiplantae; phylum Streptophyta; class Magnoliopsida; order Asterales; family Asteraceae; genus Artemisia; species Artemisia argyi. Next base: position 72,409,798 of record CM060686.1, on the reverse strand, counting down.
ATAAGTGCTTTCGCACTTATCTTCCCAAGAATTTTCCTGCCTAGACTTTAGAGCCTAAGTTGCTCTTTAGAGGCACTAGGTCTTCATACAACATCAGTGGATAAGAAGATATTTCAGGGAGTCAGAGTGTTATTGTCACACTCTTACTCTATCATCCAAGTCATGTTGGTAACTTAATGCATCTCCTAATAATTCCATTTGCACATGATCTAAAAAGGAACAACTCATTTCCTATCTTGGACAGCCATAACATGTTCATCCGAAAATGAATCTTTAATGGTCTCCTCATCTAATTCTTCTAACTCCGGATTCTCTAAATGCTACAGATGATCAGCAGCTAAATTCTCAGCACCTTTCTTGTCCTTAATCTCAATATCAAATTCTTGAAGTAAAATAACGCACTGAATTAACCTAGGCTTAGCATCCTGCTTATTAAACAAGAACTTCAAGGCAGAATGGTCAGTTTACACAATGGTTTTAGACATTACTAAGTAAGAACACAATTTATCAAAAGCATAAATTACATCTGGCAGCTCCTTCTCGGTAGTAGTATAATACTCTTGCGCATCTGCCATAGTCTTACTAGCACAGTAAATGGGTTGAAATTTTTTTATCAACCCTTTGTTCTAACATAGCTCCAACAGCGAAATCTCTAGCATCACACATCAACTCAAAATCTAACTTCCAATTGGGTGCAATGATTATAAGTTTCGTAGCTAATTTAATCTTCAATATATTAAAGGCTTTATTACAATCATCAGAAAAAACAAACTTAGAGTCGTTAAGAAACAATTAGGTCATGGGTCTAGCAATTTTAGAAAAATCCTTAGTAAACCTTCTATAAAACCATGCATGTCCTAGAAAACTCCTAACTCCTTCCACATTGGTCATATAAAGTAATTTAGCAATCGCATCTACCTTAGCCCTATCAACTTCAATTATGTTAGCATTAGAATTGATGGTCATTAATAGTCAAACGAACCTTGTAAACAGGGTAAAAGGGCTTGCCATAAGCTATTATAGTTTAGTAAGTGTGCTAATCCATGTCTAAGGCCTAAGCCCGGCCCATGATCCATAATGTACGTAAGTATATTATACGCCTCCTAGACATATTAAAAAGCGGGAGCTCATTCCATCAAGCCTAATTTACCCACATTGCTCTTCCCTTTTGATGAGTGCTCAAACACTCATCATTTTTGGTCAAATCTGAGCTGCAAAACATTTAAAAACAATAAAAAAAGGCATCAAAATACTGAAAATATCCCAGGGATTGTGTTTTATATGTTTCAGATGCAAAATGAGTAAAAACAGATGAAAAACGATCAAAGTTTGCAAAATTGGCAGTTTCAGTCCCCCAAGTTTCAAAACTTGTCACCTTTCTGTAGAACTCTCTGTATCTTTAGGATCTCTTTCTCTCTCTAAAAACTCATTCTATGATCATGTATTTGTGTGATTGATCAATTCTGGAGACCTAAAATTGGTATTAAGAGCCATATGCTGATCTAGGAGTGTGCAGTTTTCGAAAATCTTATAAAAAAATTCATATTATATTGAGTTCGTGACTTCTTGTTCTAAATGTGTACCTTGTGCCTAACATTCATTATTTTCATGAAGTATATCACAAAAGGAGACCTTTTTGTGGTGTATTTTGTGTTCTAGACATGAGTTGTGCAAAAAGGTTTATAAAAAAAGTCACATTTTAAGAATTTTTGGTCTTTTTCGACTTCGTGGCGGTTAAGTTCAAACCGTGTACTTTTGATTAAAATTTCATTCTTTTCACTAAACTCCCCCAAATCTCTCAATATCCCTAGTGATGACAAATGCTGCTCTTCAAGTTATGAAGAGGAAGATCCCACTTAGAAGAGGGAGATACATTGTTTGTTTTCTAGAGGTGGAATCTGTTACCTATCACTACTACTAACCTCCCTTTTATAGATATGGGAGATACATTGTTAGTAGTTACAAGAATAGTAATAACTAAACTAGAAGCAAACTGGAAGTAAGGTACACGTGCACTTGTGTGCCTAGGGTTGCTTTACTATGTTAACAACTTTTGTACATGCAAGTTGCTTTCCATGCTCCCGATGAATCCTTATCTTCCCAAGGGTTTTCCCACTTTGCATTAGCTCAAATTACTCTCGCCTAAGCGTGTCTGAGTACTTCAGTCAGCTCCAAGAATACACTTTCCAAGTATGTTGAAGAAATACTCTGAGTGTGTCTCATAAGTACAACTGGTTCATTTGCATGACTTAAGATGATAAGTTAATTTTCAGAGACCTAAAGAAATTTGTCAGTCCTTTAGGTCTCACGGGTTTGTCACTTCTCTGCCCTTCGTTAGCTGACTCCGTTATCAGGTTACAAAGTTTTCAATCAGTTTTGGACTTTATCTTTTGCAAAGCAAGACTATTTTGGCCAAGAAGATATACAACATATCTGAGGTGTTTTCCTCAGATATGTGAACACTCCGTGAGTCCCTTAGAACCGTTGTTCTTCCATTTAGTGGCTTTTGACTCTGACTTCACTGACGTTTATTCAAAGGTGTTTTACCTTTGAGTCATTTGGATAGCTTCAGTCAAGGGTAAACTTTACTCTTTGGTTTACGTGTTGACTCTATCAGAGAGAGAGAGAGAGAGAGAGAGAGAGAGAGAGAGTTGGATCTCTGATGTAATCAGCTATCCTTAATTTAGGCTGATTTGATTTTTCAAATATTTGTGAGGGATAATTTAGCCAGAATTTGACTCAACACATTGACCTCTCTACGCTGTAAAAACCACTTCAAGGATTTTTCTTCATCTACGGCATATAGCTATGAATCCTCTACGCCGTATAAGCTTCAATAAGGGACTTATAAATATGGGTCTTCTCACGTGTACGCCATATAGGAATAAATCCTATACAATGTAGAAGACTTTGGTGTAAATCCTCATTTTTGGCTTCTTTTTTAGTCATTTTTCGTGTCTTTTGCTCACTTGCTCCAGATTAGTTCTAAAATACAATCCATAAATCTTTGTTGTTTTTTATAATTTTGACAGATAATAACTAAATGATAGTGATCTTGTTTGGGCAATGCATTATATTTTGAATAAAATGTGGCTTTAAGGGATGTTGTTAGCTAAACTTTTAAATGATAAACAGTATTTGAATTTTTATAAGTATCATATCATGATATATAGCTAAGAACAGGGATGGAGACAAGATCAAATATGACCGGATGCACAAAAAAATTTGAACAATAATACTAGAAACACATTTTGATGGACTGAGTGCATTTAAGATAACTTTAGAAAAAATCGATGTTTTTTTTTCTTCAAAAATTAACACTATATCGAAAAAATCCATGGGATGCCCGGGCACCCACGGGAACCCTCCTCGCTCTGTCCGTGGCTAAGAAAGTACACAAAAGTAGCTTAAACCATAATACCATATGAATATTTAACATTTATTTGAGAATACATATACGAGCTGAGAACGAACGAATGTAGTGCTAAATATATTGTGTAAGTAACAATCTAAAGTTTTGACCAACAGAAATGCCAAATATTGTAGTGTCATTGTTGGGAAAATGTTTAAAAGCAAAAACAGCTTGATTGGAAGCTATCTGTTTCTTGGTCTACTGATGTGTAATATGTATTATTTTCGAGTCTTATAACAATCTTTTTCTTGAAGTATACTCGTATTAGTTAATATAATTAATATTAAATATTCTAACCAAACATTACATGCTTCTTTATGAGTTTATGATAGATATGTATTAGTTAAATGATTAAAAAAAAATTAACGGCGGATTGTATTAATAACTAGCAAGAAGCTACAAAATATATTACGGAGTACATGATTACAAGCATTGGATTTTTTAACCAATTTACCCAACTACACTTATGATTGGATCTCGAATTACACCAAGTGAAAGAACTAGAAACAATGTCGTCATAAATAACCGCCTTTTTAGGAAGAGTCGAACCAAAGTTTTACGTGTTGTTTCTTATAGAGAAGATGAATAACGAAGATTGCTAAGATATTGGGCATCCTTCATGCATGTCCTGTCGATATGAAGGACAAGCTAGGTCCGACTTCGATGCTATATGTCTCATGATTCTTACAATTGAGGAGTAACGACAGTCATTAGGAAGGATCAGATCCAACGCCTTGACTGACAACAATTATACACATGTACATTTCTAAACATTAAAGTATTAAACACTCATGAGTACGAACTAAGAAGTAATTAAGCAATGTTACGTCGTTACCAATGTAATGAAAATATGTAAGTCAAAGGTAACCTTTGGTAACATGTAAAAGAATTCATTACATTTTATTTTTCTTTCATGTATTTTGCTAATTTGATTCGATCTATTTTTCGTTTAGAAGTTGGGTTTGACAATCGGGAGAAACGAAGAAAGACGTTTAGATAATCTTGTGATTAACGTTAATGTTGATTGTTGAATTATTTGTTAGGTTGGTGAGAGTTGCTTAGGAAAACCTGTTTCTAGCTTAGAACAAAATTTGTCTCATTTATAGTACCATGGGCTCCATACCATATTACCATGCAATCAAGACATGCATTCTCATTGTGATTACATTAATGATAATAGTACTTGTTTACTTTTTTCAGATCTAAGGGTGGTGGCAGTGGTGCCGGTTTCACCAACGGTTTGGGTTAACCGGCGGTGAACACCATTGCCACCTCGCCGGTTAACATCGGAGGTTAGTTTGGGAGGCAAAGTTCACCGGGGCGGTTTGAGAAATATATAGCCGTTATATATACGTTGGAACTTGGCATGGAGCGTGTGAATTAAAAAAAAAAAAAAAAAATTCAAACGGTAAAAAAAAAAATATACCCGTTGGACCCAAAAAAAAAAAAAAAAAAAAAAAAAAAATTCTATAAAACCCACACTTTTCCAATTCAAAAAACACACTTCCAACTCAAATTCCACATCCAATACAAACAACACAATGTCTTCTTCTTCGTCCGACGATTTATATTATCCCCCCGAGTCTTCCGAATCGATTCTTTCAACGGGTAGTACGCTATCAACCTTTTTAGCCATGTATGATTCGATTGATGACACGGCAACCTCTACCGAAACACGAGCATATGTCACACGTTTTCGAGAAAAAGCTTTACAAACTCTAAAGAATGACTATTTCGTCGAACGACCAAAGTTTGCTCACCATATTTTCCGTGATAGGTTTCGTATGAATAAAAGTTTGTTTTTAAGAATTGTTAGTGATATTGAAGCGAGATTCAATTGGTTTCAAGAGGGATATGATGCGAGGGGTGCAAGAAGTTTCACGGCATTACATAAATGCACATCCGCCATTCGGCAACTCGCAACGGGTGAACCTCCGGATAGATTTGACGACTATTTAAACATGGCACGAAGAACATCAGGTTAATATTCGTATTTTTTTGTTATTAATGTTTTCGTAATAATTATTTATAATGTTATCGTTAGAATATTTTTTTATTGTTTTCGTTATAATTATTTTTATAGGAGAATGCCTTGATAATTTTTGCCATGCGGTTATTGAATTATATGGTCGAGAGTTCTTACGTAGGCCGACATCCCATGATATTGCACGCTTATTCGAGTTTCATGAAGAACAACATCACATTCCTGGAATGCTTGGTAGCATTGATTGTACACATTTCGTTTGGCGAAATTGTCCCAAACATTTGAAAGGTCAATACAAGCGAGGTGATCACCAATACCCTACTATTATGCTTGAATCCGTCGCTTCATACGATTTGTGGATATGGCATTCATTTTTTGGTCCTCCCGGTGCAAACAACGATATCAATGTTTTGAACCAGTCTCCATTGTATACTACGGAGCGAAATGGAACGGCGCCAAACAGTTCATTTTCTGTAAATGGACGTCTTTACAAACGTGGATATTATCTTACCGATGGAATCTATCCTACGTATTCTACGTTTGTTAAAGCATATAAGCATCCCAATGACCCGAAGGAAAAAAGGTTCAAGAAGTTACAAGAGTCTGCAAGAAAAGATGTCGAGCGAGCTTTTGGTCGTCTAAAGTCAAAATGGATGATTCTCAGTCGTCCTCTCCGTGCTATGTCGGTGGAAAAGATTCGACATGTCGTTAATACGTGTATCATATTGTGCAATATGATTTTAAAAGACGACGAGGAGGCAATATCACCGGTTCATATAATGGATCCGCCGGTTGCGCCAGTATATGACGATAGTGTACTACCGGAGTTACTCAACGAACAAATTCATTATCGTCTCCAATACGATCTTACGGAGCACGTAGATGTTCAAAACTTAGCATACCTTGATGACTAGTTATTTCTTTTCTTTTATTTTACGTATTATGTATTTTTCATTTAATTATGTTTTTTTCATGTATTATGTATTTTTGTTTTAATTATTAAAGAAATGTTGTGTTTTTATTAAATTATTTAATTATGAAAATAAAAAATAAAATAAAAAAAAGTTGGTAGTTTGGGAGGTTTAAAAATGTATGATTGCCACTAAAAATAGTTGGGAGGTTTGAAAAAGGTGTAAGTAAGGTGGAGTGATATTATTGGTTGGTTGGGAGGTTAACTCCTCACCACTGCCACCACCCTAAAACCAATTGAAACAGTTTTCATCAAAAACCAAAATCTGGACAAAAACATTCGGTTTTAAAGCATGCTAAAACTAAACCAATCACAAAATATCAACCTAGCTAGTCTTGTAAACTTTCTTTGATGTCCAATCATTTTACAAAAAAAGAAACCACTACATTAAAATGTTATTGTGTGTTGACTACATAAACTTTTAGTCTTTTGCACAGACCAACACGCACACTGCACACTCACACTGGCACTATAAATAAAGGCACTAGGTAGTTGAGAGGTCACGTTACTTAAAGTCTTTCACTTCTCCTTCATCTCCTCTAACACTGACTAACTTCCCTCACGAAAAAGTTAGCACACTTTTACTAATACAATGGGGATTATCAGAGATAATGGCGTCGTTTACAAAGATGTTAACGACGTTGATCTCGGTCCTAACTATGATGAAATATATCTCCATGCCGACGTCAAAGGTACTATACATTCAGTTTTCATGATCATGATAATGACCATGATCACTTTCTTCATTTGATCATTTTTACACACTCGCACAGACACAACGTACAGACACAGTTTGCATGTTAGTAATTAGTAATTACACACATGGACGGAACCCGGGGTGCCCGCGGGTTCCCGGGAACCCAATTTTTTCGATGTTGTGTTTGTTTTTGAAAAAAATATCGATTTTTCCTAAATGCATCTTAAATGCACCCGGTCTATCGAAATATGTTTCTAGTATATTTGGTCATAATTAAATGAACATTCACTTTTTAACTCTATTGTATTACGGTTCAAAAATTTTGTGCATCCGGTCATACTTGGTTCTGGTTCGGCGCTGATTACACATGTGAATTCATATGTGTGTTTATATATGGTATTTGATGTGTGCACAGCGCCTCGAATGGCTGGAATGATCGCAAGACTTTTCGTGTGGATTTTGGAAATGAAACTGATCGGCAGCATTATGCTATACTTTCTCAAGAAGAATAATCGAATTCAAAAGGTATATAATCAATTTATCCGTTTAATCATAGCTAAGATCGAGTTATGCTTACATTAATTACTTGTTGTAGTTACTTTAATTACAAACGTGTAGTATAACATTGTAGTTCAGTTATATACTCCGTATGATTTTATCTGACAATTTTAAAAAAGAGTAAAAATGACCGTGTAAAAACATCAAGAAGTTGTTGTGATGTGTGAGGTATCTACCATGGCGTAATAATCCTCTTTCTAATAAAACTATAAAAGTAATACTACGTAATAAAGAAGTACTCCGAGTTTTGCCATTTGTAGCTCTAAGTGTCACATTAAATAAATAAAAATGTGCATTGAGGGTGACATATTTAGTCTATTGAGTGTAGTTAAATATAGCGGTGGGTGGTTTATTGTCAATGTACAAGTAATTATTGCATCTTTTGATATTTAATCCATAGCCCTAATGAATGACAAATTAAAAAAAAAAAAAAAAAAAAAAAAAAAAAAAAAAAAAAAAAAAAGTTGTAGAAAATATGGCGGAAACTGATACTTTTCATCAACTTAAAATGTGTTGAATAAATAGACTAATCATTAATCTGTTATCAGATTAACAAGTAGCTAAAATCATATGTGAATACATGTGTGTGTTTATATATAGTATAGTTGAGCGTGCAAGTAAATTAATAACCTAAAACTTAACTTTGAGTTGTAATTGTTACTGAAAGTTATTGGTATAGTTGGAAAGTTGGTCAAAATTTTTAAAAAATAAATTAACACGTTACGATTAATTCCATACGTGTGCATTTCTATAAATAGTTAATATCATACGTGTCAAAGAAGAATTTTTAATTTAATGATGGAGGAAGTATTTCCGTTTTGGAACTTTGAGGGTGGTGGCAACCATACCTCCCAAAAAATTTCATACCTCCCAACCAACCAATAATATCATTCCACCTCACCCACACTTTTTTCATACCTCCCAACCCTTTTTTAGTGGCAACCATACTTTTTTCATACCTCCCAAACCACCAATTTTTTTTTTTTTTTTTTTTTTTTTTTTTTTTTTTTTTTCATAAATAAATAATTTAATAAAAACATAATATTTCATTAATAATTAAAATAAAAATACATAATACTTTAAAAAGAAAATTACACAATACTTGAAAAAAAAAACATAATTATTCTAAAAATCCGTAGGCCATCCATATTTCTCCGCGATCTGACGTTGATTCCCACTTTTGGACACGTCGACACATATATCCACGCTTTTGCCAAAGCAACCTCTTGGGCCGTCGTCCAAGCCACTTTATCCGCCTTAGTTTTTACTTTCATAACTTGAACATCTTCATCTATATAAAAAATAATAACGTATAAAAAAAAATTTACGTATAAAAAAAAATAATAACGTACAAAAAAAAAATTAACATATACAAAAAATAATAATAACGTATAAAAAAAATTAACATATATAAAGTTTGCAAACCCCAACGTTCATTTTTTTTTGTTCCAAACCCCAACGTTCATTTTTTTTTTGTCTCTTCCCCAACGTAAACACCATTTAATGAAACCAACGGATACAAATATTCAAACCGCGTCGGTGAAAAACCCTGCCCAACCAAACCGCCGAACCAAACCGCTGGGGTGGCGGCGGTGTTCCCCGGCGATTTGGAGGCAAACCGCTGCCCCAGCGGTACCGTTGCCACCACCCTGAGAACGCATTTAATTAATTTAATAGAATAGAAAAAGACCCACATGTATTGACTTGCAAGTCAATATGTCAATATGTACTTTGTTCTTTAATGGAAAAACTTATGAGTAGTTAAAGTAAAATTAATTATATGGTAATTTATATAGATGAGAGCAATAAATATTTGAAATGCAACCTCAGTGCCTCGCCATCCGTTTTTGGTACGATTTGCTCATCACAATAACCAACACAATAGGTCAATTAAGTTGTGAGAATTCTCATATTTGTAATGTAATACTCCTTCCGTCTCAAAATTATTGTCAGAAGATAAAAATCATAAAGTTTAATAAAAGTGGGTTCGTTACAATTTTCAACCATTCATTTAGAATATTCCTCCACTATATTCCATTAGTACTTAAAAGGGAAAGTGGACATTTTTTTTGAGACAACCTAAAAAGAAAATATGAACTATTAATTTGAGACAGATAGAGTAACTTGCTTCATACATTAAATAAGTATCTTTTGTTCACGCGGCGCAGCGGGATCAAAATGTTAAACACGATTGAAATAATTTTGATTAAAAAAAATCGCCACTTCAAAAAAAGAAAAAAAAAAAAAAAAAAAAAAAAAAGTTTTGATTAAACAACTAAATTTGATCAGACTATTGAAATAATTCTTACATAGCTCTTACTTTTAAATAATTTTTTTTATTTATAAGAACGAATCTGTAAAGATAAAAGTTTTTTTCTGTTATAAATCAATGAATTTAGTGTAAATAACTAATCCATTAAGATAACAATGACCACAAAAGGATCGAAAGAAATTGATGATTGTCACTTATATTCGAATTTAAGAATTAAGATATTTTTTTATACAGTAGAACTTTTTATGGTTCTCCTAGTATACTTTGTATCACGTGTATACTAAATAAATGTAATTTTTTTTGGAACGGTTCTTTCGGAGAAATCCTTGACCAATTCGAAACCCGATAGGGGGAAAATCTTCAACTTAAGCCGCCCGAATGCACGACACTTAATTTGAAGTAAACCCTGCCTTCTTCAGATTCGAACCCTAGTGGGTTGAAATCTTCATTGAAAGACTTTGAAAGCCTAGTATCAACAGACCATATGATCAAAGAGGACTTCACGGATGGTCACCCATCCGGTACTACTCTCTTAGTGGCACACTTAACAAGTTAAGTGTTTACCACTAGACCACACTAGACCACATCGTTGTTTATTGAAAGTATTTACTTGTTTGTCAGATCCTATTAACTAAATAGTGAAACTCTATAAACCCATGTGTCCTTTTCTTCAATTACGCTATTTTCTCAACCACTACTCTCACATTTCCGGTTCTACCTCACATTTCCAAGGACTTATCCTCTAAAGTAGTACTCTCACAAATCCAGTGGCTCACTCATAAATCCAGTAACTCGCAATCTTACAGCTTTACTAAAGTTACTTTAGAAGATCTTATTTCATTTCCAATTCTACCATTTGATTTACCATCCCATGCCATCAGCCATCTCCCATGAAACATAATAATGCTGCAATGATATGTAGAGCATGACTGTAAATTCAAACCCTCATAAAAGCGACATTACAGGGAGTCATGCAAATTTATAACTCAATATGGACATCATTATAAGTTCAAATATGCAACATGTCTTTCTTACATGTTCATAGTTCGAATGTTCTACTTCCACCACAAACACATTTAAATAATAACAATATGTTTCCTAACTTGTTCATCTTTGGAAGTGCACTAGCCAAAAAAATAATAATAATAATAACAATAATAATAAAGCAAACAAACAAACTTGCACATATCTAAACCCAGAAAACAGTTAACTCTAGGCGTTTATGGGGTGGTTGGTGTCGAGACGTGATTTATAGGCAAATTTATCTAAACACTGTTATAAAGGAACAGGTTAGGAATAGTAGAATTAACTTGGTGAATTTTTATAATTTACAATTTTAAGTCGTGAAAGCATAAATAAATAACACTTGAGGAATGAATCATTTGGCAAACGATAACAGCTGAACATGGCCTAATATCCGTGTTATTTTCCATTGAAGGAAATACACATTCGGCTTATATAGTGAGCTTATGAAACATAAGCTGAAAACTAAATAAGCCATAAGCTGAAACAAACACATCCTAAATAGACTAATCATTAATGTGTTATCAAATTAACTGACAAATATCCGCGTAAAGCGACGGTGTATAGCGTCAAATAATTATATATGCAAAATCGTGATTCTAGTTCGATCTTTGAGGTAAATCGTGTGATTTTTGAAATAAAAAGTGCGTGTTTTTGAAAATTAATGTAGTGTATGTTTTTGAAAAGTTACCAAGTTTAAAATTGATCAAGCTTAAAGTGTATTAAGAGAAATTTAGAGGTATTTAGGCAAAAATATTTCATGAATAGATATTCACTCCTTATAAGTAGTATAGACTAGTAGCAAAACATGTGTTTGTGTACTGTCGTAATTAATCTTTAATTATGTCACAAGTTTTTCAATTTATAGAACATGAGCAGTTTGTTTGAACAAAGTATAGATGATATATTGTTTTTGCTTAGAAAGGTTTAGTATAGTTGAGCGTGCAAGTAATTCAACAACATAAGATATAATTTTGAGTTGTAACTGATACTGAAAGTTATTGGTATAGTTGGAAAGTTGCTTAAATTTAAGAAATTAACACGTTAGGATTAATTCCATACGTGTGCATTTCTATAAATAGCTAAATATCATACGTGGTAAACCATTTCCATTATGGAACTTCGAGAGGGTATTTAATAAATAGAAAAAGACCCCATCATATTGACATGCAAGTCAATAATTTGTTCTTCACCGATAAAATTCATGTGTATTAAAGCCAACAAATAAATTTAGACCTCAAATATATGATATAGCAATAAATATTTGAAATTTTGAAACGCAACCTAAGTGGTCTACCATCAGTTTTAATGCGGTGGCTTAAGCCAAATTGACACCATAGCACCATCTCGGTTTTTCCTTTTTCTATTTTTCTTACACGCACACACTCAAAACAATTTTTACGGTAACTTAAGTTAAAACCTCACTTTTAGACCTACCATTTTATTTTCTTTTCCATTTTTCTCAAAACAATTTAATTTTCATACAGTGAATAAAAATACAAATTATATATATATATATATATATATATATATATATATATATATATATATATATATATATATATATATATATATATATATAATAAAAAAATAATAAAAAATACATCAAATTATCAATAAACTAATTTTTTTAATCGTTGTCGTTATTGTTACCAAAGATGCTCCATAATATTTCGTTGAAGAGTTTCGTGTGTATGTTTATCACGTAATTCTTTGGCGAATAAAAATTGTTGTTTAAAAATAGTGTATAAAAAAGGGAAAAGTAGCCGTTGGGTTGCAATGGTTCATTTCTAGCAACTTGATTGACCAATGTGCAAATCACCTTAAGAGCAAGGCGTGAAGTAATTTGACACACTAAATTCTAAGTCGTGAAACATAAACCAAAACTACTTGAGAAATGAACCATTTGGCACAAGATAGCAACTCAACATCGCCTAATATCCGTGTTAAAAGATAGCAATCACATAAGAAGAAAACCAAAATACAAAAATAGCATACACTAAAAATACAACCTTCACTGGAAAAGCTATTTAATACTCCTACGTATTAATCTTACTCTTAACAACTTATAATGTAGATTTAGTCAAAGGGAAAAAGTGGAAAACTGAATTTTCAGTCAATTCTTATTTTGCCCTTCTAATTAATGCTTTTGAAAGTGAAATCTTGAAAGTCAAGGGTGAGAGAAAATGAATTGTGTAATTAATGCTTTTATTAAAACACCCCATAACTTAAAATTACAATAATTTATTCATATGGTACAACCAATTAAAAGCATCTATATTAAATTAAAAACAATCAATTAAAACACCCCTTACTAAAAAAGTACAATAAAATTTTCACAATATACAATTTAAATAAGCTACAACATAATATACAATATAAAATAATTAAACACATTAATTAATGTTATTTTTAAAACACCCTAAAATGAAAAGTATATGTTATTATACACATTATACAAATTAATAAAACACACAAAACTTTATACAAGTTAACAAGTTGATGTTGCATATAGTTTTGAAAACTGGACACGACGGGTTCAGTTATTAAAAGCATGACTCGGTTTAAATCGACTCGTTTTTCGACCGAAACAGTTCAACCGGGTTTCAAAACATTATGTTGACATGAGCTTAAGTATCAAAGTCAATAAGTCAACAAAGTCAATAAGTCAACACATTTAGTAACTGATTTTCATATCAATTTGGGCGGGAAAATCAGTTACTAAATGTGTTGAGTTATTTACTTTGATACTTAAGCTCATGTCATATTTAATCTCTAAATCTTCAAACTTTTATTAGAAGTGGCAAAACGGGCGGGCACGGGCTAAAATGGCACGGGTTAAAATGGGCACGGGCTAAACGGACAAATTATAAATCGGGCCAAACGGGCACGAGCTAAAACGAACAAATTATAATTCAACTATTAAAAACATTCGGAACAGTCCTAAAAACCCCTTTAATTCATCTTGTAAAAAAATTTCAAGCATCTAAGTCTTAACTATATTTAATTATTTTTTCTTAGAAAAAAAAAAAAAAAAAAAAAAAAAAATCTGACTGCAAATTTGAGAAAATCTGCTAGGACAAATGAATAAAAATGCAACTAATTAAAAAAAATGAGAGTAATTGCTTGAAAGTTGAATTGTGTGATTCGAAAGCCCATCTAATAATATATGTTTTTATCTTTTGTCTGTAAGAGCCCATCAAATAAATGCAAGGGGGCAAAAAGCGCCCCAAACTTTTAAAAAAGTGTCAAAAATCGCCCAAAAATTACAAATTGGGCAAGATTTGCCACCCCTAACTTTTATTATTTTTCATTTATAACCCATAAACTTTCTTTTATCACTAAACGATCTGTCGTTATAAAATCCCGTTGCTATGCACGGATATTCATCTAATTTAGCTAACACCTAACCACATTTGCAACGATGATTGATTGTAAACAACTTCACTTTCTTGTTAAAGGTTATACACCTTTTATCAAATGTATCGTCTTGAAAAATATGTTTGAAAGTAGAACATACACCGCAAATTAGCTAATAGTACTAAAATAGAATACGAGTCGTGTATTCTTCGTTGTTTATGGATTCTTCCTACGTTTTAAAACAGTGTAATTTAAAATAGTATCAAATTCAAAAACCAAATGATAAGTCGTCATATCATTTAAATATTCTTACTTTTAACTTAGCCCAACATTAGGCTAAGCACAGTAGTTAGTGATTATGAGCGACCTTCATTTTCCCTGTCACATCAGCTTTTTCTCTCTGACGATCTACAGACGTCCTTTGCCACACTAAAAAAAACATACCCACAAAAATACACTTTAATTTAATTTAAACACACACGAACCTTGGTAGTGTCTGTGATTGATTCAAAGAAAAAAAAAAGGTCGATTGATCGCGACCTTCATGCCACAACAATGGCGACCGATTAGGACCAAGAAAATGAGTCGGTCGACCGATTCTTTTTTTCCTTACTGCGCATAGTCTTGTATGTTTGTAAAAACCTGTATACTATAGTTAAGATTGCATAAATTTCATAGGAACCACGTAAACTCGAAAACATATTGTAATATTTACAACATTTATAACTATTATATGTTAGTCGAATTGAAGATCTTGATATCGAACATGTGTAAAGTATTAGAAAGCTGATTTAAATGATGTTTAAGATTCGGTTTAAACAAGTGTAAGGGGTGTTTACTTTTTTCTTAGTGGAGAAGAAATGTGGGCTTAAAACTTTAGTCCCTCTTAATTGAGAGAGGCATTAAAGCTTCCCCTTCTCTTATAAGAGGCTAAATAATAGCCTTATATCCATAGGCGGAGCTTTAGCAAGACAAAAGAGGGCTTTAGCCCCCCTAGGATTCTTCAATTTGACATAAAATACCCTTATATACACTTCGGCCCTCCTAAAAATTTTAGGCAAGCTCCGCCATTGCTTATATCTGACCACTTAATTTGGTAAACACCAGTCTCATTGATTCTATCAACTAATTTTGGGGCCACATTTTTACTCATAAGAAAATATAAAATTTGTTGGGACTACAAAGTTATAAATAGTGTGAATCATGACGTAGTGACATGATCAAACCTCGCGCCTTAAGAGCTATGTTAAAGTTATAGCGATTTCTAAGGTTTGACTTAAAACGACACAAAATATAAACATATTTGGAGATTTATATATTATATCATATTTTATATATGTCGAGTTTATAAAAAAATGTTATACATAAAGAATTAAGTTAAAAAACTCTCATTATATATAATCTTCTTCAGTTCTTAAGGGAAAAAAAACATTAAAAAAAAAAAAAAAAAAAAAAAAAAAAAAAAAAAATTTTAGAGTTGAATTCAAAAAAGGCGTCACGCCTTTCCATGCCTCATCACACGCCACGGTTAGAGCCGACGTCTTAGTCTATTTTGTAACGTGAAGGTAACGCTTTGCGCCTTAATGGCACTTACGCTCCGTTCTCGAGTTATTTTTTAAAAGGAAAGGAAAGGAATTGATAGGAAATTGAAATTTTATTGTGTTCTCGAGTTTTTTTTTGGACAGAAAGGAAAGGAAACAAGAAGGAAATGATAGGAAAATTCTAGTGATTTTCCTATAAGAATTTTCCGCCCAAATATGGGCGGATTTGGACGGAAAGTATTTTACACTCGCACTATTTAGTATATAATGACCAATATAACTTTCAATATTTACTCATATTCGACTCTTATGATAAAATGAACATATCTAAAAGTGCATAAATGTAATTATGTCTCTTTTTCTTTCTTTTCTTCCCAACTCGAGAACACAACATTATTTCATTTCCTTTCATTTCATTTCAACTCAAGAACACGAAATATAAAATCAACTTTCTTTCCTTTCCTTTTCATTTCTTTTCTCTTCTTTTCACATCATTTCTATTCCCACCTAGAAAAACTCGAGAACGCAGCGTTAACGCCGTCATGACACGCCGTTTAGAACCCAATGAGATAGATGTATTTTATTTCGCTAAGGCTAGTGGTAGTGGGACGGAAAAAATCGATTGCCAATATGGTTCGAACGTTTTGAACATCGGTTGTGCCCAATGTGGCATATGGTTTGTGATATCGATCGCCGGCCACTTTTTTGCAATATCGATCGGTTAGACGATCGATATTAACACACAAAAGTCACATTTTTATTCCAATTTACAAGTATATATTACACTGTGATGAGAGATGTGTAAATGGGTTGAGAAGAGAGAAAGCTGAGGTATCAGCCGGAAAGATGATGCAATATGGGTCACGACTGTGAATAGCCTAAGATCATGTACCATGTCCACAGGTATACAAGTCATCAATAATATTTTGGGCTATAGTACATTTGGACTTTATTTGGATAAAAACATAGGCCTAAGAAACATTTTAACTAAATTTAGGCCATCATAACTTCTGCTAGACCATCTCCTTTTCAATTCTAGATTGCTAGGCTATCTTACCTATAACTATCATACATTTCTTCAGCTTTTGACAAAAAAATATACTGTAGTTCGAAAAAATACACTAAAAAGTAAAAACAGCTACAAAATCAAGTTATAAAATCACCATATAATTTTCCAACAATCTATCTTTTTTAAAGGTTTGATAAACTGCACTAGAAATTAGTTAAACTTTGTCGCCGATCTATTGGCAACTCTGTAAAAGTTCATTGAACAATGATAAAGTCGAAACTGACTCAATATGGCGTAATGTAAGAGATTGTATGGTTATTGATTGTATATTTTTCTTGTAAATATCGCTCGGCGGTACCGTGGCGGTCGACCCCCGATATCCGTCATATCGGTCTTGGCGGCGCCATGGTGGAGACCATAAATTATAAAGGAATATGAAAAAAACCTTAGATCTAGGCTAGATCTGAAGTGAATATGAAAAAAAAAACCCTAGATCTGAAGTTAAACGGCGTTGACCGGCGTTGACCAACGCCGCCAAGGCCGATTTTTTGATCGATTTTGACAAAAAACGCCAAGTTAGACCGATATGGGAAATATCGTGGCGGTGAACCACCGAAATCCGCCATGGCGCCGCCATATCAGCCGCCATGGCCGAGTTTTACAACACTGATATTTTTACCAACTTGCCATAGTCAATTTTCATTTCTTGAAGCATTTTTGAAAACATTCACAACATATGATAACTTTGTATCTAGACAAGTCACATGTGAATGTATAAATTTTTCTGTTCTGAGTACCAAATAATTGCTCATTGTTCAATTAAAGGTGACTAGAGAATTTTTATAGCAGCAAAGTACCACCATTTTAGTGCAAGATGTGACCAAATTGTATAAACATATTGTGGTCTGTATAATTTTCTCAATTTTCATTTTCATCTGCGTCTATATATGTATAAACATGCCATAAATAGTGATAGTGAAATGCATTGTGAATTTGTGATCAAAGTTAAGTCATCAATTTATCATTGAAGATATTTCTTTTATTTATTTATTGTTATTTTTTTTAAGGAAAAAGATTAAGAGACCTAAAAGATAAGACTAATTTTGTGCCTAACTTATGTGTCACTAACTCATTGGATTGTGAAGAGGTGGGTCCGGTTGATACAACCAATGAATTGTTGCCACACATGATTAGGCACAAAATTAGGCATATCTTTTAGGCATGCCAATCATTTCTCTTTTTTTAAGGAAAAAGATTAGGAGACCTAAAAGATAAGACTAATTTTGTGCCTAACTTATGTGTCACTAACTCATTGGATTGTGAAGAGGTGGGTCCGGTTGATACAACCAATGAATTGTTGCCACACATGATTAGGCACAAAATTAGGCATATCTTTTAGGCATGCCAATCATTTCTCTTTTTTTAATGGTAGGGCTAAATATTCTGAGTTGGTCGCCTTTAAAGCATCAGCTTTTAATAGATAAACAGAATGCACGGCGACTTAATGGTTGAAAATGGAAGGTCATATCTCATTATTGTACTGAAAGCAAAACAAAATTTTAAAATAGAAATCCTGAAGTACCATAATTATTTTTGTACGTAATGTTCGCTACACGAACAATGACCTATAGTGAGTAAATTCCAAGTATACCTCTGTTAAAATTATAACTTTTTTATTTTCAAAAATCAAAATGAGTGGAAGCTGCGATACTAATTTGTCACATGTGGTTACAACTATTATAATGAAACATAAGGGTAAACTTGCAACTATTTCATGTTGCGACGTTTATGAACATGTATGACTTATGCGTTTCTTTCATGTGTATCAACATTCACATTGACAGATATACTTGGGTATATGGTTCTTCTCACTTTTACAACATATTCACCATTTTGATTAAGAAAAATGTCTTTGTTACTTACTTAAAGACATTACACTAGTAAAATATTTTTATAAAAAACTTATTTTTGATCAAATATTATAGTTTTCATGAAGAAGAAATGAGTGTTCGGTTTCTTTGGATATAAAGTTGTACTTATGCAGAATGACTAATTTAAGTTATTGGTTCAAATAAAGGTATTTTAGTTATGAAATTGAATATATTGTTGCATTTCCTCTTATGCAGCTAGTTTCATATGGAGTGATGGAAGACTCACCTCTATATGTTCCCTTGCATCCTTATGAAGGTTAGTTTCGTGACAACAAAAAAATAAAAAACAAAGTGACCAGAGTAAACATTAGTTAAGAATAAATTAAGAGCACATGATACCACATTTTAACTTTACATTTACTTTGAAAAATATATGAACAATGCAGACGTTACGGAAGAAGAACTTAAAAACCTTGATCATGGTCTGTCGCCAGCAGAACAAGCTCAACAAGCTGTGAACTGTTTACCATCCTCAGACATTATACTTCAAGATTCATACTTCAGTTTTCGCCGATGGACAATCTTGGATTACACAAGAGCTTATCAATCACGAAAAATAACTCCTCTTGTGGTACGTTTACTTTTTTTGCTACTACTAGTTCATTGTATAAGTGGAAACTTTGACTCATTTGCTTACGAATAGAAAAAACTTTGATTATTAATGCTATCGCCGCGTTTACATAATTAAGTAACTAACTCATTAATTTATTTATTTAAATCATAACACTGGATTAAAAATGTATGAGTTGACCTTTCAAAATGACCGTTTTTGACCCGTTACCCAACCGGCCGGATACATCCGTCTTTTTACCTCTCCAATAGTTAAAATTCCAAAAGTTAATGTATTTATTGTCCTTGTTTCAGGTTGCTGAGCGGTTAATCTCAGCTGTCGTGCAATCATCTAGTCCAGGAAAGGATATGTCGTTCTTCATTAGTTATGATGCTCAGGATATTCTAAGGCAAGCTACTGAGTCAACTCTGCGATACCAGAGAGGTAATTATTTGCGCTTTTGTTGAACCGTATTATGCAGAATCATTTTCAAACTTTTAGGTTAACTCCAAATAGACATTCTATTGTTCATGACAGTTTTACTATTGATGCATGCAGGTAAACCTATTTCAGTTCTAGATGGAGTCCCAATTGCTGTCAAGGACGAAATAGATTGCATGCCTTATCCAACTACTGGTAATTTCATGTTTTGGTATTATATTACTGCAGCGATGACACAGAACTGAAGCAAGAACACTGTGTGTAAACACACGCCTTTGAGAGAAAAGTCTTTAATATTAAGTCATTAAAATATATATAGTTTCCAAACTTACAAGAGAAAAGCCGTTACAAGCACAGTTTTTTTCCACGCTGGGCCAAAATTTGAAAATCAACTCTAGAAACCAGAAAATATTTCTTAAGTTCACATGTGGATCAGAAAGTAGTATATTCACGGTCCTAAACTATATTCTAAGACTTCATTTTGGTAGAGTAAAGTTTCATTCTTGATATGTTGCACTGCGTAACAAATAGTCACCTTCACAGATTTTGATCTTTTTAATTATCTTAAAACTATAAAATGACTGGTATTCCTTTCAATTCGACGAAGACTCATTTTGTTCATATGTAGTTGATCAAGGGTAAATCAGTCCATAAAATCATCTTCAGAGATCTTTCATGTTCTAAGGTACTTCTTTGGAGATGTAGGGGTGATGTTTTAAGGTGCATTACTGACCATTGTTGTAGGTGGTTCAAAGTGGTTGCACAAAGTCAGACCGTGTAAAGAAGATGCCTGTTGTGTTAACCGTCTAAGATCATGTGGTGCCATACTTATGGGAAAAACAAATATGCACGAGCTTGGAGCAGGAACCAGTGGGATTAATCCTCATTACGGGTAAAGAAAAAAATGCCTATCCTTTTTAGATCCTAAAAATAAGCTGAAAAGGCAAAAACAATACCCATATGTTTATTTGTTTCCCAAATCCTAATTTCTAGTCTTCTTTTGGTTGATGCAGGACAACACGAAATCCATATGATCCTAAAAGGATATCTGGTGGCTCATCGAGTGGATCAGCTGCTGTTGTATGTGCAGGACTATGCCCAGCAGCCTTAGGTGTTGATGGGGGAGGTAAATAGTACTGATACCTTTATAGCAACAAGTTAACCCGTATGAGAAACGAGTCAAGACGGGACAGGTTGAAGTAGGCCAGCCCGAGAGGCCGTCCCACAAACATACTTTTGTCCATTTTTTTATTTTTTATTTTTTATGACCGATCGATGCCATTATTACAAAACAAAAGTACATCAATTTTAAAATATTTGAATAAAAACTATTATGCGGTTGTATGCATTGCAAGCAGACTTTGGGCTGAGTTTCAACCTGTTTGACCCGTTCCTTTTTAATAGATACTTTTTTATCTGACCCGTTTGAAATCTAGTACAAGCAAAATCAACTCATTC
This sequence comes from Artemisia argyi, assembly GCA_030686995.1. NCBI lineage: Eukaryota > Viridiplantae > Streptophyta > Magnoliopsida > Asterales > Asteraceae > Artemisia > Artemisia argyi. The sequence goes on along the minus strand of CM060686.1, from coordinate 72,388,592 downwards.
ATAAGTAAATGGGTCGAAAGTGATACCTGTATGAGAAAGTAAGTTAAATCTATAACTTCATTAATTTGTGTAGGATCCGTGAGGATGCCTGCTGCTCTTTGTGGTGTTATTGGTTTAAAACCGTCCTTTGGGCGCATACCGCACTCTGGGTTAGTAAACTTCAATGCAAGTTATAATTTCTAAAGGTAAAACCTTTATAAACATGATTTTCTGTAACAGTAAACCGTCTTCTTTTATATACTTTTTCAGTGTTCTTCCGTTAAACTGGACAGTTGGAATGGTTGGTGTACTAGCAGGGACAGTTGAGGATTCTCTCATTGTGTTAGTATTCTTGATTCGTTAAACCCGCCCTCATTTAATTGTTCCCACTCTTTATAAACTTTTTTAAGTGTTCATGTAATTTAGATTTCATGTTTTTCAGTTATGCAGCCATCAGTGGCCCAACTGAGCCCCCCCAACAAACTACGGTACCCTTCATCCTTTAAGATTCGCCTCAACCTCGTCAATCGTCATAGATAAATCTTATTGTTTTTTTTTGTTTTCTATATTTTGCAGCCTAAACTATGTTTGCCAATACTGAAGCCTTCTAACTTGCCTAGCATCAGGCTGGCTAAATCTAATGAGGTTCGAATTGTACCACTCCACATATAAATTGTTACGTCCTTTTCAGATGCTAATGTTGACCTTCTCTGCTTATATTTACCAGTGGTTCAATGATTGCTCTGATGATATTAGAGCTTGCTGTTTACGTGCTTTGTCTGGTCTTCGTAAGGTGTACGGATGGGAGGTACTCAAATATCATCTTTCTTACTTTAAATTCATTAAAATGCAAATGCTTTCTTACATTGTAACAAATATCATCTTTCTCCGTGTTTGAAGACCGTGGAGGTGACTGTACCAGATATAGAAGTAATGCGTTTGGCACATTATGTTACGATTGGCTCAGAATGTACAGCATCTATTAAACATCATTTAGAAAAGGGGTACATTCTGAAGACATAAGACATTCAACATTCCTATTAAATTTTCTGAAACATTAATGATGCTGATTTGTAACTTGAAATGAATCAGGGGCAGGTCAGAATCAGGCTTGGATGTAAGAGTAGCACTTTCGATTTATGGTTCTTTTGACAGTAGAGACTACTTGAACGCCCAGCGGATCAGGTATGACTTATGAGCTCTAAGCAGATCCACAGCCTTAAATTCCTGTAATACTATTCTGATTATAATAGTTAATTGATTTGTTTACTTTAGGAACCGTCAAATGAAGTTCCATGAAAAGATTTTCAGCATGGCAGATGTCATCGTTTCACCAATGGTTGGGTACGGTCTTGTACCATAATTTCATTATACTTCTTTTTCATTACACCTAAACATTTTGGATATAATTTCATTAAACATAATTAACTACTTTTCCAGTTTCTATTTTAGTAACCAACTTTGTAACCAGCTATTAAAACTTCAAACTGTCAAAAATTGTTGACAACACTGGGATGGTTTTCTTATATTGTTCTTGGTAGCGTAACCGCATATGAGATAAAAGATGATGCTAAAAACACTGGCGAATTGGACTATGTTAATGGAGGTATGTAAACTCTGCCTATAACGCTTGTTCTTAGTTTTTCAATTGTTTTTCAACTTCCAATCGTGTTCTTCTCAGCTGCACTCGTGCGATACTCAATAGCTGGAAACTTTCTCGGGTTGCCTGCTGTGACTGTTCCGGTATATATTACTAGTCAAATGTCATCCTTTAGCCAGTTTTTGTGTGGTTTTGTAACATTGTATGGACCAAGCTGTTTAATGTATAGTTAATCTTTGTAGGTTGGCTATGACACACTCGGGTTGCCCATTGGGATTCAGTTTATTGGAAAGCCATGGTCTGAAGCTAAACTGATCCAGATTGCTTATGCAATGGAGGTTGGTTAAAAAACTCTTAGTTTTAGTATCCTTTACACCTTTTGGGTCAGTTGGCAAAATTGTACGGGTTGGCCAGATTGGGTAACGGGTCAAACAGGTTCTAACAAAAATGGATGCATTTTAAAATGATGCAATTTAGGAGGTTTATAGGCATTTTAAATACACCTTGTTAGATTTTGACCCGTTCTATGACTCTATCCATGCCTGATTCTTTTTAGCTACTTTATATAAGAATTTTTCCTAGTTGACCCGTTTGTGATACTATGTAACCCAAACAGACCCATTTATCTACAGATTGGTCAAAAGTGAAAATTCTATCCATGAACTAATTCTTAGCTGATATTGTTTGTTTAGGCTTTGTGCAAGGCGGAATACAAGAAACCACAGGTATACTATGATCTACTAACCAAGAGTTGATGGCGTTCTAGATGATTTTGATACAACTACTTCGGTGGTAAATCAACAAATGATGACATGTTCGCCTAGTTAATAGAACGCATGTAAAGTCCATCATTCGATAGGCCACGTAAAGAGAATGTAATCTATCTATTTTATTAAAAAGAGGTTTCTGCTGATGTCATCTTTGACTAGGTAGAACTCTTCTATTGGTTAATTTAAATAAAAAATATTAAATGATGATGTGTAACACCCTCATTTTCACAGATCGCAGCGGAATTAGATATGAGGTATTACTATTAGAATTGGTATTCCCCATAAATTGTTCCATTATCATTCATCCGAATATATAAAATTACAAATCTATGGCACAAGTCCCTTAATTGGGCTGGGCTAGGAATCTTAATAACAATCGGGCTAATAATAATGTTATACTAATGATATTTGGCTAATACACCCCCGCAGTTTGAGCGGGAGGCCTTCGAACGTTCAAACTGGAACGAAAATCAAGAAACAATGCAACAGGAAGACCTTTAGTAAATATATCAGCATACTGAAAACGAGACGGAATATGAAGCACACGAACTTGTCCTAAAGCAACATAATCATGGACGAAATGAATGTGTATCTCAATGTGTTTCGTACGTTGATGTTGAACAGGGTTAGTAGAGAGATACATAGCGCTAACATTATCATAATAAACAATAGTAGCTGTAAACAAAGGGGCTGATGAGTGTGTTAATACTCATCATTTTTACCTTTTCTGAGCTGCCAAAACATCCAAAAACACTCAATATTGCATCAAAATAGTGAAAATATCCCAGGAATGTGTTTTATATGTTTCAGATGCAAAATAATAAAAAACAGATGAAAAACGTACAAAGTTTGCATAATTGGCAGTTTCAGTCCCTCAAGTTTCAAAAGTTGTCAAAACTAGTCCCTGGTTCTTCTAAAAACATGAAAAAGTTACCAAAGGTCCTTTTTGAATCACAAATTACATATTTAGTCCTTTGGTGCAAAGTTTCACAAAATTACAAGTTTAGTCCCTGTACTTTGCAAAATTGATATAAATGGTCCCTGGGATATAAAAACTTTGAGAAAATCAATTTTGGTCCTTATACTAATCTTTTATGGCAGGAATGGTCCTTGGGTGAAAAGTTTGGAGAAATTACATGATTGGTCCCTGAAGTTTCACAGTTTGGCAAAACAGGTCCCTCAAAGTTTCAAACTTAACAGTTTTAGTCCCCGGGTGTTCAAAATGGGAAAATTATCATTAAGGGTCCTAGGGGATTCATAATTGTCACTATTAGTCCCTGGATGAAAGTTTTGAAGAAATTACACATTTAGTCCCTAAAGTTTCCAAATTGGCAAAAATAGTCCTTGGGTATTCAAAACATGGAAATTTACCTTTATTGCCCTTGTACTATTCACTAGTGACAAAATACACCCCTTGGATAACTTTGGAAAACTTACACTTTCAGTCCCTCAAATTCAGGTTTTTACAAAATTGGTCCTTGAAAAAATAAACAAACCAAATGGATCTCTTTTGAAATAAATACCAAATCCTAAAATCCAAAAACAAACAACCCAGGCCTGGTCCAGAACTACAAGCCCAATGCCCTGGCCCATATTCCCTTTTTAAATAAAACCTGGGCATTGGCCCCGTTGACCACCCTCCTTCTTCAACCTCCACTCCACCTCCCCTACTACTTGCCTCCTCCACCTCACCACTCTACATCCACCACCTCCTACACCATCTCACTACCCTCCCTGTCAATCCCACAACAAAACCCACCTCTAAAGTTTACCTCAGAGGATGCCACGTATCACTCCTACACCTCTGCTAACACCTACACCTGCCAAACCACCCTGAAACTCCCACTACCCCTTATCCTATCCTAATTCCACTTCCCAAGACCAAATAATACACCAAAACCCACCCTCCAACACGCTACAGTCCCAATTGATTAAAACCATTTTTCCCGCCAAAATGGATTAAACGGCCAGGATCAATTTCAATCATCTAATGGTGGTGGGAAAGCTCTGTGGGACCAACAAAGACCTTTTGGGATGCTATATATGAAAGAAGAGGCAGAAGAAACAAGTAGTAGTTAATTAGTAGTTGTAGCTTAGTTTAAAATGTCGTATTAGTGTAATTGTAGTTTCCAGTGTAATATTCAGTTTTAAAAAGCTTGTGCTCAGTTCATTTCATGTAATTCAAACTATCTTTACAGTTAATTTCAAGTTTTCCCTTGAATAATCAGTATTAGCAAATTTGATTGAATCTGACAAATTCATTTGAAGTTGTTGTTGTTCTGTGTTCTTTTAAGCTCATTTTATCTCATTTACAAATTATTAAAAGCTTTCAAAACATTTATTTCAGTCTTACTCAGTTTACTAAAAAATAAGAAAAATACAAAAAAAAAAAAAAAAAAAAAAATAGAGTAAAAATAAAAATCAGTGTTCATGGAGGATCAAGTTTGAAGCAAGGATTGGAATGGATGTTTTCATGGTTTTAGAATCTCTGGGGAGGTATTAGGATAGATCTTGGTCCCTAATTCATTGGTCTGCTCAAAGAAGCCATTTGTAAGTTCAACTCCATTTTAGCATTTCTACTGAAGAATAGCTTTATGTTGCTTATTTAGGTTTTTGATTGTTTATTCAGTGTTATTAAGTGAATTTATGTTGTTATCTTGATTACTTGTTTACTTTATTTCCTTGTTTGTACTTGTGCTCATTTACACAGCCATAATAGTGGTATAATAGTTCGTGAGTATATGTTATTAATGTTGGTAATTTTATGTTTCTTATAACTTATTACATCATATTAGATCCTTATAAATCAGTATCATGGTCTGGGACTAACTTATGCTTTGAAAATCCAAATATAATCCTCATAAAGGAGTGTTTGGTTTGTCTGGTTTATAGGTGTTCATGTCTGTTCTAGTTGTTGTTTGTGGTTTGTGCATGTTTTATTAGGTTTAGATAACTCAGTTAAGTCATTATACTAGACCTTTGTTGGTCCCTTTTACTTGGTTAACAGTAACTACAAAGCTAAAGTAACCAAGTTGTATGACCTTAAACAAAGATGTATAAAATGATTAACAATAAAGTAACGTAAATATAAGAGACAATATTTCCCAACGTTTAATTCTTTATTAGAAGTTAATCAAAAAGAATCGTACCCAAGTGTTTGCGGAATAACACTTGGGATTGAAAACGACAAGTATGGTATTGACTCCTCACTAAACTCAATCTATGTTGAGTAACAACTTTCAGGACCCACTGAGCTATCTCAGGGGTTATGTTGTTCTTTAGAGGAGTAAAGTGGTTTGTGAATGCTTTGCATTAATTGCACAAACTTGTCAACTATTACTCCTCACATATGCTTCCTATTTATACACAAGTATAGAACAACTAGTTATACATTGGACATAAGGCTTTCTTAACAATATCTTGAAAGATATTATTCTTCTGGCAAGGAACCTTCATTGAGTTAAGTCCAAAAAGCACTTTCTGATGACAGACTGGTTTTAACTATTTTGGGAAAGTTTGACATTAAAGTGATAAAGCACTTTAATAATGCAGCTCAGAATTTCCCGCCCAGTCCCACCAAAACTTCAGGCTTCAGGTCATCAGTCATTAGTACCATGGTAGTTGTTGAGGAGTCTTGGGGTTCAGTGAGTTATTGTCATCCTCACTGAACCCATCACCTTCTTCTTGGCTTAGATCACACTTCACTGAGTTCTGCCTCACTGAATGAAGAACCTTTCTTCTTTGGCTCGGTCTTAGCATCCTGAAGGTGACTCACTGAGTTACTGTTCACTCAGTGACTTGCTTACACTTAGGGGATTTTACGTTCAAATCCTTGTTAGAAAAAGATTGGGGAATTCAGTGACCCAACAATCTCCCCCTATTTGAACATTCAAATAGCCTAAGTGTTTCTTGATTCAGCATGAGTTGTCAGGGTTCTTCTTCTCTTGTTGAATGTTTGTTGTAATTGAAGTAGGACATAACTTTTTAAACAAAACATCAGTTTATTCATAATTATTACAATTCCTACAAATTACAAACAAAAAAAAGATAGTTGTTGCAGATCAGATGTTCAGATGATAGCCAAGTGCCTCAAGCTTAGCTTTCTTTGATCTCAGCAGGTGTCTCTCAGGATGCTCCTCAATCATAGCCTTAAGGTCCTGACAGAACCTTTGGTTTTCAGCAGACCTTATAGGAGAAGCTAACATCAGGTATACTAACATTGCCTTGACCCCTGCCCTGTCCATATCGGACCATCTTTGGAAAGCAGGGTTTCCATATTCATCCATAAAGCATAGACCTCTTTCAGGGTGTTCAAACACAACGTTGTCCATGAAGGAGATTCCTTCAGGAATGGACCTGTCACAATCCAATCCTGGGACCTTGATCTCAGGCTCGGATTCAATGTGCTTCCTTTTTCTCCTGGTGGCTTTTGATGGAGCAGTTCCTGTTGTTGGAGTAGGAAGAAGGGAGGGAATATTGAGGGCTTCAGGCATTGCGCTTAGTCTGTCATACCTTTCCTTCAGTGACTTGAGAAGGTCGTGTACTACAACATTGTTTTTCTTGGCAATGATGGGACGGAGTTCATCAAGTTCAGTAATCCCAAAGTCAGCAAATTTGAATGGGTTATGAATGTCAATAACTCTTTTATCAGCCCCCCTGAAGACTGTGACCATTGCGGGTTTGGTGTTCCTGTGGATTTTAATGTCAGTGATGGTTTCAGGCTTCAACCTTTCCTTCATCACCCAATGATATCTTTCAACCCTGGTCTTTCTGATTTGAGCATCCCTTTTCAGCTTTGCTTCCCTTTCCCTTTTAAGAGCATTTATCTCTTCTTCCTGAGCCTTTTTAAAGGCTGCACTAGCTTGCTCATTTGCTAGTGCCTCAGTATCCAGACCAATCTTTTCAGCTTCCTCATGAACAACCTGTATCAGTTCAGGCTTGCTCAATCTCTCTTCTTCAGCTACCTTTGCCAATTTCTCAAGTCTTTCCATGTGGGCTTGTATTTGGTCGTGGGTGAGTTGATAGACTTTTCCATTGATTATATATGGGACCCTGATTGGTTCATCAGGATCAACTTTGATCATTGTGGAGGCAGGCTGGAGCACAGTTGTAGGTTCAGAGGTGGTGGCAATACTTTTTCCTCTGTCCTGAATGAGAGTGGAGGAGGCTGGTTCCTCTTGAGGTGGAACTTCGGTGATTGGTGTGGCTTCAGTGACATGCTCCCCCTCAGTGTGAGAGGGCTGTCCAGCTTCTTGTTCATCAGTAATAGGGGTTTCAGGAACATTCTCCCCCTTAACAATTGCCGGAGCTACAGTGATGGCAAGTGTTGGTATAACACCCCCAAAATCGATCAATACAGCGGAAGACTTAAAATGTCAGCGGAAGACTTTTGGGGTATTATATTGTGGATCTTTCGTCACAATTATAGAAAACGATTCAAGTGATCGTTTTAAGTTTTATTTAAAATACCAAATATTCATAATTCCAAGAGAATTCGTTATTCAACAACAAGTTTTATTTAAAGAGAAATAAACGTTTCTTTATTTGCCCACTTCGTGCCGTTGCCATCCATTCCATTTAGTTACCTGAGATAAACATGCTAAAAGTCAACAAAAGTTGAGTGAAATTCATAGGTTTATAATTAAGAGTTTGAACACAAGAGATAAATGTTTATTGTAATATCGATACAAATAAACAAGTTAGAAATCACATTCATTATTGCATTAAGCTCATGACACTCAACGATTCAACAGACATCAATATTTTCATAATAATGATGTAAAATATATAGCCCCCAAGATAGGTATTTGCCAGTAACCTATTATATTCAAATAACGTGCATTTGGTGACTTTCCTCTAGCAACCAAATGGGGATTGTCAATCCCTAATAGATCTATTCACAATTATTTACGTTCACTTTTCAAGTGATTAAGGTTCATGATCGAGGGACTTTTGGCAATAGCTACTTAAGCAATAATAAGATCAGGAAAAGACTTGTGTTCGGTTTTTGAGCATGTATCCCCCCCACAGAAATCAGTTAAGTGTGGGCTATGAACTCACCTTAGTAGGATAGTAGAATAATTGTAATCTCAATGATGCAAGGCAACGGCTTCACACACAACCTAAAAGATATGGCACGTTTCAGTTCTTAAGTCTCGTTTTATTGCGAACGTTTATTATTAATTATAAGAAATCGACAAAGTGCATACGTGATGTGTTACGTCGTATAAAAACTAAATAATGGTTACGTATTGTTTTATTCGTCTAAATTTGTTTATCGTTATATAAGTTTCATTCGTATTATATAGATATATATATATATATATATATATATATATATATATATATATATATATATATATATATATATATATATATATATATATATGTATATATATATATATATATATATATATATATATATATATATATATATATATATATATATATATATATATATAATAAGTTACGTTTTATTGTTTATCGTTTTAATATATATTCAAATATATATATATATATATATATATATATATATATATATATATATATATATATATATATATATATATAATTATAAAATTTTTATAAAATCAATATTATTATTCAATCCTTCATGTTTCTCAATTTTACACTTTTTACCCTTAACGGAAAACATTTACGCCGTTAGTCCAAAAATTATATATATATATACATTTTTAGTCCAAATATCAAATATTTACATTCATTATCCCTAAGTTTCAATATTTACAGTTTATACCCTTTAGAAAAACAGTTTTTATACTTTTCACCCAAAGTTTACAATTTTGACAATTTTAGTCCCTAACTCTCGTACATTTGCAAAAATGGTCCAAACTTTACCAAATTCAAAACTTAGCATTTTTATTAGTTCAATAAGCTCAGTACATTTAGAAAAGCTTAATTCAACAGCTTATTAGCTTGTTATTAGCTTATTTTGTTAATTGGGCTTAACGAGCCAATATAAGGGTCCAATAACGATTTTTGATCCAAAGGGTTTGGGGGTATACTGGTTTAGTCGAAATCCATCATTTTAAGTTATAACATCATTTCAAAACAGCTTATACGCTCAGCTTATTGTAATAAGCTAAAACAAGCTTTTTGGGCTTTTAGGCCCACGTAAGGTTTTTAAAGTTTCTGAAAACAGTTGTCAATCCGATTTGCTTTAGGTCTCGTTAAGTGCTTAAATGAAGTTATCAGGTCCAAGTATTTATCATTCTCGTTAGTGTACTAGGTGGGAATTAGATCGTACAAAAATATTAGTAGGTCGTGTGTTAAAATCAGACATGGCGAAGCTAAAGTGTAAGCCAAAACTCATGCGTAAAAACTATATAAGTTGAAAAATAATCTAAGTGTTTTTAGTATATTTCGTATAGGTCCATACTACTTAGGAACGTGTGATTTTTAGTGTGTATATGTTAATATTAGTTCAAGATTATTATAGGTCCTCGTTAATGGCCTTGCCAATACATGATACGATATATAAAATATATATGTTGTGTTTATTATTTACGTGGTATATATAGTAAGTGTTGGTGCAAAACATAAATGTACGTATATATAAATAGAAAGAAAGAAATCAAGGTCTCACCTCACCTCAAGAGGTGGAGTAAAACAAGACGTATGGTTCGTGTATATAGTTCAATGCCTCGTGGTTCACTTCACGTCTCTCCAAGGTTCAAGTAGCTCCAATCCTTGCTTCCTAGGTTCTCTTCTAAGCGTGGTTCTCCTAGCAATCCTTTCGTCCCTCCATAGCTTCTTCTCGTTATTAATTTTAGTGGTATGGTTTGTTTTAGTGCATGTAACGACTAAGGTTTGCATGTAAAGCTTATATAGGCAGTCTTTGAATGTGTATGGACAAGATAAGTTCACAAGGATGGAGGTTGCATGTTAGGCGAATAGTAACGCCACAAATATGAACCAATCGAGTATTTACATAGCTTAGGATTGTGTAAGTGAATCCCTATTCATTCCTGACGTTTCATGTTTGCACATTATTAGTTTACTTGTCATTGGGGAGCATGGGTGGTGAGAAAGGAATGTCTTGACACGTTTTGGTCTTATCTCCTTGGAATGTTTGGTGATTTGCTTTGAACGTTTTTAGGGTAGTAAACGAAAGTGAGTGAGTAATGTTTATGTCTCGTGTGTATCTTGGGCACTAGGTAAATCGTAATGTGTAATAAAATTGGTTCGTTATGTGTAGAAATCGTAAAATACTAGGGTGCATTTGGGAGTGTCGCGGCTGGCAGAAAACCAAAACCAAATAACAAAAGGGTGCGTTTGGGCTTGTAACTGGGCTCAGGTTTTGTGTCGGCCCAAAATAAAGAAAAAGAAAGAAAAGAGTCCGTTTGGTTTGTGTTTGGTATTCGTGGCCCAAAGGGTGTTGGGGGCCCACCTGAGGTGTCTCGATTATCGTGTCGAAGTTCAAAAATATTAGTGAGCATTCTCGGGAAGTTTCGTAGGTTCGGGGAATATATAGATAGTATACATTATTTAGACGAAACGTATTATTAAATATAAACGCGTTATATAATCATTTATCGTTCGCAATAATTATAGGCAACCTAGGTTGTGTGTAAGCATCGTTCCTGGGTAAACGGTCAATCACAGTTATCATAGTGGTTCAATATCAAGCCATATCATAAAAAAAAATTTTGTTACCCGTAAAATGGTGTTAATTCATCATAACATTGTTTTATTTATTTGTATGCATTTACTAATCGTAAGGGAAATTTACGAGAGGTTACATTACCTACCTCTTACAGGGAATTCCGTCCCGGGATTGTAGTCTAAGATAGTTGTCGAGGGTGTCTTAGGTGAAGAGATGTGGGTACTTGGATCGAATCTGATCCTCGCGCTCCCAGGTATATTCCGGTCCTCGCTTGGAGTCCCAACGAACTTTGACAATAGGGATACGGTTTTGTTTTAGTTGTTTGACTTCTCTATCCATAATTTCAATAGGTTCCTCGGTAAAGATAAGGTTATCATCTAGTCGAATCTCTTTCAATGGAATCACGAGAGATTCATCGGATAAACACTTCTTAAGGTTTGACACATGAAAGATGTCGTGAATCCGACTAAGTTCTTCGGGTAGTTCTAGTCTATAAGCCACGGGTCCTATCCTTTCCAGGATTTTGAACGGACCGATGTATCTGGGGTTCAACTTTCCATGCTTTCCAAATCGTACCATTCCTTTCCAGGGAGATACTTTCAATAAGACTCTGTCTCCTATTTGAAATTCCATGGGTTTCCTTTTTAGGTCTGCGTAGCTTTTCTGTCGGTCTCGGGCTGCTTGTAATCGTTGCTTAATCTTAACAATTTTCTCGGTTGTTTCCCTAACAAGGTCTGGTCCTATAAGTTGTCTTTCTCCGACTTCTTCCCAACAGACGGGCAATCTGCACTTCCTACCATACAGTGCTTTGAATGGTGCTGCTTTTATGCTGGTGTGGTAACTATTGTTGTATGAAAACTCTGCTAATGGTAAGTGCTTATCCCAACCTTTTCCAAAATCAATAACGCATGCTCGGAGCATATCTTCCAAGGTTTGGATAGTTCTTTCACTTTGACCATCAGTTTGAGGGTGGTATGCTGTGCTCATATCTAGTTTAGTTCCTAAGGCTTTCTGTAATGATTTCCAAAAGTGTGAGGTGAAACGACTATCTCGATCCGAGATAATCGAAATTGGTACTCCATGTCGAGTGACAATTTCCTTCACATATATCTGAGCTAGTGTATTCATCTCATCGGTTTCTTTGATGGGTATAAAATGGGCGGATTTTGTTAGACGATCCACAATAACCCATATTGTGTCGTGTCCGGATGAGGTTCTTAGGAGTTTGGTGATGAAGTCCATAGTGATTCGTTCCCATTTCCACATAGGAAGTTCTGGTTGTACAAGTAAGCCTGAAGGTTTCTGATGTTCTGCCTTTACCCTTGAACATGTTAAACATTTACTGACATATTCTGCGATGTCAGCCTTCATGTTTGGCCACCAATATAGTCTCTTTAAATCATGATACATCTTGTCGGAACCTGGATGAATGGAGTATTTTGACTTGTGAGACTCATACATGATGAGCTCACGAATACCTCCGATCATAGGGATCCAACTTCTGTCCTTGAAATACAGTGTTCCATCGGATTTCTTCACGAAACCATTCTTATTCTCGGGCATACCGTAAATCTTTTCTTTGGGTCGGTTTTCTTCTTTAAGTGCTTCGTTCTGCGCGGTAAGGATTTGGGATGGAAGGGGTGAGTGGATAGTCATCCCTAGTGATCTAACTCGAAGGGGTTTCAATCGTTCTTTTCGGCTTAACGCATCTGCTACTACATTAGCCTTTCCTGGGTGGTAACGGATCTCACAATCATAATCACTGAGCAACTCTAGCCAGCGACGTTGCCTCATATTCAAATCCTTCTGATCCAAAATGTGTTGAAGACTCTTGTGGTCGGTGTATACTGTACATTTGGTGCCATATAAGTAGTGTCTCCACAACTTGAGCGCAAACACTACAGCTCCTAACTCCAAGTCATGAGTCGTGTAGTTTTCCTCATGTTTCTTCAGTTGCCGAGATGCATAAGCTATCACTTTGCTTCTTTGCATCAAGACCGCTCCTAGTCCATGATAAGATGCGTCGCAATATACTATAAAGTCCTCGTTTCCTTCTGGGAGGGCTAATATTGGAGCTTCACAAAGCTTTTGTTTTAACAACTGGAAGGATGCTTCTTCCTTTTCTTCCCAGATGTACTTCTCATTCTTTTGGGTCAGTTTAGTCAAAGGTTTTGCAATCTTGAAGAATCCTTCTATAAATCTTCGGTAGTAACCTGCGAGACCTAAAAATTGACGAATCTCCGTGGGGTTTGTAGGAGATGACCAACCTTTAACAGCCTCAATCTTTGCAGGGTCTACGTGAATGCCTTGACTATCGATGATGTGTCCTAAAAACTGTACGGTGTGAATCCAAAAGTCGCATTTAGAGAACTTAGCGTACAATTCTTCCTTCTTAAGCAGTTCTAGAATGATTCGTAAATGTCCCGCGTGTTCTTCTTCGTTGTGAGAGTAGATCAAAATATCGTCGATGAATACTATTACAAACTTATCCAAGTAAGGTTTGCATACTCGATTCATTAAATCCATGAAAACTGCTGGTGCATTGGTCAGGCCGAACGGCATTACTTGAAATTCGTAGTGACCATAGCGCGTTCTGAATGCAGTTTTCGGAATATCTTCTTCTCGAACTCTTAGCTGATGATATCCTGATCTTAGATCAATTTTTGAGTACACACTTGATCCTTGCAATTGGTCAAACAGATCATCAATTCGAGGTAATGGGTATCGATTCTTTACCGTAAGTTTATTCAACTCCCGGTAATCGATGCACATTCGAAAGGATCCATCCTTCTTCTTAACAAATAAAATTGGAGCTTGATGAGTGTGTAAATACTCATCATTTCTGTTACATATAAACTGCAAAAACATATGAAAACACACAGGAATGCCTTAAAATACATAAAATTATCCCTGGGTTGTGTTTTTATGCATAAGGATTGAAAACTGATGAAAAACAAAACATTTCACATAATTTACAGTTTCAGTCCCTGAACTTTGGAAAATTGGCAAAACTAGTCCCTGGTAAATCAAAACTTGTACAAATGTCATAAAGGTCCTTGGGATTCATAAGTTGTCTAGAAAAGTCCTTTAAAGTTTAAAAATAGCAAAATGACAACTTTGGTCCCTCAACTTTTGAAAAGTGTCAAATTTAGTCCCTGGGTGTTTAAAAAATGAAAATTATCAAACTACACCCTTGTACTATTCTAAAAAGACAAAATTGGTCCTTATGATAACTTTTGAGAAGTTACAATTTCAACCCTTCAAAAATCAGAAAGTTACAATTTTGATCCCTGGAGTTTGTGGTATTGACAGTTTTGGTCCCTGAGATTTAAAATGATAAAATTTATAATTGTGGTCCTTATACTAATGGTTTATTGCAGGTTTAGTCCTTAAATAAAGTTTGGAAAAATCACAAACAAATCCCTTAACTTTGGCCGAATTACACATTTAGTCCTTGTGAATTTTCCTAAGCTAAAACCAACCGGACCCTTTGTTTTATTTAAATCCAAATCCAACTCTACAATCCAAATCCAGTCCAGTCCACCACTTGGGCCCAAACCCCCTTTATTAAATAAATAAAACAAACAAACACCCCCCGTATTCTCTTCTTCTTCTTCCACCTCACACCCACACCTGTTCTTCCACCTCAACCCCTCCAGCTCACACCCTAATCATCACACCCACTCTCCACCATCTCCTTCACCCCTAACACGCAACAATTAATGCACTTCACACCCCATTTCAACCTAAAACCACCACTGTAGCAACACTTACCCACGATTTTGAGTAAAACTACCCCAACTTGCCTCAAAACTCCTAATACTTGTCCCTCCACCTCATGCTACCTCCCAAGAAGCTTTAATTGCTTTGGAACTGCCTCTATTCCACGTGGCACGTTTTGGCGCCAAAATCAGATTTAAACGGGGGAGATTACTTTGACTCATCCAATGGCCTCAAATTGACTTGGGAAAGTGGTATGAAGCTGAGGAGATACTTTTGAGTCAATAAAAGGGAGAAGAAGGAAGCAATGTAATCTATCTAGTTTTTAATTTTTATTTAATGTATGTCGACTAGTAAAATTCTCAATTAGCTTTGTATTTTTAAAGTTTTTAAGTTGTATTTCTTGATTATCAGTGTATCTTAACACTTTGGTAATAATAGATTTCAAGTTTTCTGTGTAACTCTCAAATTTGCATATTACCTTTTTACTTAAAATTATCAAATATCATATTTGTTGTTTGCAGTGGATTATAAGAATTGAATAAGTTCATTTAAGCCTTGACAAAGCTTAAACAAGCTTTTAGAAACAGTGAATCCAAGTGTAGCATCAAAACTGGAAATACATAAAAAAAAATCAAGAAAAATAGGTAAAAATATAAAAATCATGGTGTATTGTGATCAAGCAAAGGAGCAAGGTGTATTATTGATGGCCTTGGGTTAGAAGCTTTGTGGAAAGCTGTTAAGAGTGGTATTGATCATTGGTCCTTGGTTTTGCAGTTTATAGCACTTGTAAGCAATTTTCATTAAAATTTGCATTTCAATGTATATGAATATTACCTGATCTTGTTTGTGTACTTTCATAATTTTAAGCTGTTATTAAGTAGTTTTATCAATTAATATTGATAGCTTGTTAATTTAAATCCTTAGTTGTTAAAAATCATAATTGCACAGTGGAAACCTTATTTGTGACAAATCTGAGGTGTATGCTTGTGTAGTAGTTGATTTAGGTTAATTTGATCTTACAATAGTATAAATTAGTGTTTTGAATCTGTGTGGTGGATTAAATATTTCATTAGCTTTAAAAATCTCATTTTAATAATTATAAGGTGTGTTTGGATCAAGCTGTTTCACTAGTTGATGCATGATATTGTTGCTTAATTCTTGTTATTGCATGTTTACTTAGATTAATATAACTCATATCTGTCATAATAAGTAGTCCTTATTAAAGTAAAAGTCAAAATTAGTTGTAATCTAATCTAGCTATTCAACTGTTAGTGATATAAATCTCAAAATCTTCATACTAGCTTAGATTTAGATAACTTAGCTTAATATCAACTTATAATAGCTTAGTACAACATAAGTAATCCGTAAATCTAGATCAAAGCTCAGATAAGTCAAACTTAGAGTTCATATTAAAAAGTCAATTTGCAGCCTATAGAATTTTTGAATTAACTTTGGATTTTCACCATGTGCTTGTTAATTGATTATAGGACCTGAGCTTGTAGGTTTAGTAAGTCTTGTTGCTGATCTCTTTGCTACTATTTTTATTAATTTTTATACCAGCTTATTAAGAGCTTAATTGGTGCTTAATTTTGGGTGATTATTCTTAGACCTCCCCTGTGCACAGTCCTACTACTCAACTTTAGAAGCTTGCATAAGCTTGTGTAGTTAGTGTAAGCCTGTGTATTTTGGATCTTTGTGATGCCCATGTGGCTAGTTGCTTGAAATAAGTGCTTATTTGCTTTTGATTGCTTATCTGTTACTGCTTATCTTGCTTAAACTTGTGCTATCAAAATAACCAACACTGATCACTCAGTGCAAACACCCAACTTCTCAAGCTCATCATAAGCTCATCACAAAGCTTTGGCTTGTGATCCTTGGCTTTTCAAGAAGCTAAGCAGTCCATCTTTAAGGTTCAAGCTTATTTATTCATTTTCTAGTCCTTTTACTAGGGCTGCAATCAGCTATAAGCTTGATCATTCACTCAGTACTCTGAGTGACTCAGTCAAACCACCAACTTCATAAGCCTTGCATAAGCTACCCAGTGGTCCCCATTGGTTGAGCTTTGCTAATTTGGAATCCTCACCAGCCCATCTTAACACTTCAGCACTCAATAAGTTCTCTTGAGCTTATTTCATAAGCTCAATTTGTCCTCTTTGGTTGCCTGTCAAGGTTGTTTGGATCTCAGTTCATTGGTTTTGTTTATAAGCTTTTCACAAGCTTATTAGCTCATTCCAGTGAAGTCACTTGTTCATAATGATTAATATACCATATATATATATAATATTATCTTTTTGTTTTCTTTCTTAGGCTTATTTTTAAGCTTTTACTAAGCTTACTAGCTTAGTTCATTCACTCACTCACTCAACTGAGTGAACCAGTTTGGACCCCTCATTTCCCAAGCTCTTTCTGAGCTTATCACTGGGTCCCACACACTAAAACTTGGTTCTCCCAACCCCCCTCCTATCAGGCTTGAACCATTGACCCTTTGTTTGGCCTAGACCCTAGTGGACCCCACTTGGTTTTACCTCACAAAGTTGTCCCATTTTCTGTCTCAGAATCAAATAAGCAAGTGCTTATTTGTGCTCTTTGGCTTATTCAAGTTACTAAATTGGTTGAATCTTGTTTAGTATTGTATAAGTAACTTATTGGAACCAGAATAGACCCTAGTGGACCCCACATAAGCTCATTTGAGCTTATTTCCTTCAAAGTCAACTTAAAAGTCAACTGTCAAGGGTAATAAGCACTCTAAGTGCTTATTCTGGGTTTCTAAGCTTATTGTTTTTGTATTAGTTTCTTATTTTAAGTATTTTAATAAGTTTATAAAAGAAAAAACAAAAAAAAGCCAAACTTACTTATAGTGATAGCTTCTATTTAATAGAAACTATTTATTTAATTTTCCTTTTTAGCTTATTTATAAGCACTTTTACTATTTTATATTTTTATTAAATCTCTTATATATTAAAGTAATTTTATAAAATTTTCCAGAATTTTCTTTTGTCATCTAGTGTTATTTAGAATTAATATTAGTTTATTTAATAATTAAATAATTAATAAGAATTAAATAGCATAATATATTTTTATAAGGTAATACTTATATTTTATATTTTTCCTAGCTTCTATAAGTCATAAAATAATTTTAGAAATTTTCTTGTGATTTATACTGTTCATTTACTAGTTTTTATAATTTAATTATTTTAATTAGATAATAATTAATAAATAGCATAATAATTAATAGATTAAATTAAAAATACATAAAATAAAGTTTTTATAATTTTTTAGGATTCCCATGATGGTTAATTAGATATATAAAATTTTTCATAATTTTCTAAGTTAGTTTAATATTATTTGTAATTTAAAATAGTTTAATTAGTTTAATTATTATAAATAGTTTTTAATTAATAGAAAATTTAGAAAAAGACAAAAAGATTTATTTTTATTTTTTATACTTTCTTCAAGTTCTATTTTAGGTTTAGAAAATATTTTTATAAATTTTTAGTTTAATTTGTAGTATTTATAATTTTTAGTTGAATTTTAATTAAATAGTTAAATAGTTTTTAATTAAATAATTAATAATAAATAGATAAATAGCGTGAAAAATATAATTTTAATTTTAAAATAAGTTTTATAATATTTTAGATTTTTAGAAATTTTAATTTTAATTTTCTATACTTATTTTACACTTTCATAATTAATAGTTAATTATTAGATAATTAATAAATAGTTATTAAATAAAAATAATTAATTAATCAGTTTTTAATTATAAAGTAAATATTTAAAATTTATTTAATTTGCATTTAAGCCCCTAAGGCTTATAAAATTCTACTATAAGTAAATTTGTTTTTGTTTACGTTTAATTAATAAACGTTTACGTTTTTTTTTGTACCTTTTTCACGTGCACTTATCTGATTTCACGTTTTAGTTAATTTAGCTTATTAAAGCTATTTTCTCTTATATTTTAGTAGTACAAATCACTTAAACCCTTTTCCTGTTCAATTCACCTGATCTTAAAGTCGTTTTATTTCAGATTTCACATCTCGTTGGGATCTAACGATCCGGGGAAACACTACACTCACCGGAGTATTGGTTTAGGCTGTCTGACTTGTTGACCATAACTTGGTTAATATTATCTGACTGTTTAAGGCCAATCAAAATTTGGCGCCGCTGCCGGGGAGGTGTGCTGCGTATTACGATTTTTTTTGAAATATCTGTGAGTTTGAATTTTCACCCTTTGTTATATATCATCTTTTTGTTCATATTTTATTTTATTTTCTATTTGTAAATTTCCCGTCACTCTAAGTATTCTTAGAGTCGTCTCTAGTGCATGCGCACTCGTTCTTCTAGGTCCACAAGCCCTTTACGTGAGCTTGTCAGAATTCCTCGAAGACGCCGTAGACGTTCTGCCCCAACAGCCGTATCTGAGGAACGTGCTGTTTCACCAAAGAAAGTTATCATGGCGGAAGACCGTCCGATGAATGAGCTTCTCCAAGCACCCATTGAGGGTTACGGAGACGCTATTGTTGTTCCAGCCATAGTGGCTGAATACTTTGAGCTCAAAACCGGGTTACTAAATCTAGTGACTTCAAGCCAATTTTATGGTTTTGAGAGGGATGATCCCCATGCTCACATTAGATGGTTTAATAAAATCACTTCAACCATCAAATACAAGAACGTCCCTTCCGAAGCAGTTAAACTTCTTCTTTTCCCATTTTCTCTTGAGGGAGCAGCCCGGATTTGGCTGGAAAAACAACCTCCTCGTTCAATACACTCATGGGAAGATCTAGTTACCAAATTTGTAAACGAATTTTTTCCCCCGTCCAGAACGACAAGTCTTAAAAATGAAATCATCAAATTTACTCAAAGGTTTGATGAATCGTTTGGTGACGCTTGGGATCGTTTCAAAGAATTGCTTCGTCGATGTCCTCATCATGGTTTCACTGAATTAATGCAAATTGACACGTTTTATAATGGTGTGAGTCAATCTGACCAAGATTCTCTCAATGCCTCCGCGGGAGGTAATTTTTTGAGCAAAACCACAAAAGAAGCTTTAGAAATCATTGAAAATAAGTCCAAAGTCCGCACTACACGCACAAAGCCATATAACTCCCAAGTGAGTGCTGGTCCTTCTACTTCATCGCCCGTAAGTACTTCTAGCACCGATGCTAAGATAGATAAACTCACGGACGCCATTCAAGCTTTGGTTCTCTCAAGCCAGAAAAAAGTCACTTTCACACAAAACCCTTCACATGCTGAAGCTAAAAAAGTGGAAGTTTGTGTCACGTGTGGTGGCCCACATGCTTACTACAATTGTACTGCCACGGATGGTAGTCCTTTTGAAGCCAATGCCTTAGCCGGAACTACAAATCAGGGAGGTAATCAATACCGTCCTCAAATGGAACCAAGTTACCGTGCTAACACACATATGGGACCACCCGGGTTTAATCAAAACCCAAATTTGCAAAACAGGAACCAGAACCAACCCAGAATGAACCAAGGTTATCAAAACCAAGGGAATTTCAATCCTGGACAGAATCAAGGTTTCCACAATCAAGGAAACTTTAACAGAAACAATTTCAACCCCGGAAATCATTTTCAGGGAAATGGTAATCCAAATCAAGGGAATTTTCAGCCACAACAAGGTTATAATCAAAATAACCGTGTCCAAAATTTCCCTAACCAAACACAAGCCATTCTCCCAGCTCCACAACCATCATCCGATGAGTTGTTAAAGCAGTTCATGAAAACTCAAGAAGAGACAAACAGGTTGTTGGTCAGCCAGATTTCTGAAATTAAGAAATCTTTAAATAAACGACCCTCGGGCTCTGGAAAACTTCCGAGCAACACGATCGCAAACCCGAGGGGCGATGCAAAGGCGATCACGACCAGGAGCGGAGTTTCATATGATGGACCCACTATTCCCACTACCCCTTCTTCTTCTTCTCCCAAGGTAGTGGAAAATAACGTCGAGGTAAATAAGGACGAAGTACTTCCTACTCATAAGGGAGGTACCCAAGACGTCCCACCTCATGTTGTCCCGAAACCCAAACCAAAACCTAAAGTTGTTTTTGAACAAAATGATATTCCAGTTGAAACACCTCAGTCCAGACCTTCTACTTCCTCTATTCCTTATCCCTCACGTTTGAGTGAACAAAAACTCCGTGAAAAAGCTAGTCACCAGATGGATAAATTCTTTCAAATCTTCCAAGATTTGCATTTTGACATTAGCTTTGCGGATGCTATTATTCTTATGCCTAAATTTGCATCGACAATCAAACACTTGTTAAGCAACAAGGAGAAACTGTTTGAAATGGCAAAGACTCCCTTGAATGAGAACTGCTCTGCAGTTCTTTTAAAGAAGCTTCCCGAGAAGCTGGGAGATCCTGGAAAATTTCTAATACCATGTGTATTTCCGGGAATGGTTGATTGCTATGCCTTGGCCGATCTTGGTGCAAGTATCAACTTAATGCCGTACTCAGTTTGGAGGAAACTTTCTCTTCCTGATCTTACTCCTACCTGCATGACTTTAGAGCTTGCAGACCGATCGATATCTCGTCCTCTCGGCATTGCCGAGGACGTGTTTGTGAAGGTAGGAGAATTTCATCTCCCCGCTGACTTTGTAGTGGTTGATTTCGATGCCGATCAAAGGGTCCCTCTCATTGTTGGGAGGGGTTTCCTTAGAACAGGCCGTGCTCTTATCGATGTATTTGAGCAAGAAATCACTCTTCGTGTGGGTAATGAAGCTGTTACATTTAACCTCGATCAAACCTCGAGGTACTCCTCCAATTATGATTCTGAAGCAGTTAATCAAATAGATATCATAGACATTGCTTCTGAGGAGTACTCTCAAGAGTTTCTTGGTTATTCTCATAATTCTGTGAGTGGAGATGCCACTCCATCATCTGAACCTATCATTTCCGACTCTTCCCCTTCTCTCACTCCGTTTGAGGGAAGTGATTTCCTTTTGGAAGAGGTCGAGGCTTTTCTCAAAAGTGATTCAGTTCCATTGGGAATTGATAACACTGAGATTGATCTGGAGGGAGATATTCTTCTCCTTGAGAGATTGCTAAATCAAGACAATTCTCCTCCACTCCCTCCCGTACAACTTCATAATCAGGAAATCAAATATGTTGAGGAAACTGATGATTTTCCTGAGGTCGAACTCAAGGACTTACCTCCTCATCTTGAATACGCATTCTTGGAGGGTGATGATAAATTGCCCGTCATTATTGCTAAAGGTTTAAGTGTTGAGGAGAAGAGTGCTCTCATAAAGGTCTTGAAGTCAAACAAGCAAGCAATTGCTTGGAAACTCTCCGATATTAAGGGTATTAACCCAGATTTTTGTACACACAAAATCTTGATGGAGGATGACTTCAAGCCTGCAGTGCAACATCAAAGAAGGGTGAATCCAAAAATCCATGATGTGATTAAACAAGAGGTTCTTAAACTTCTTGATGCAGGATTGATTTACCCTATCTCTGATAGTCCATGGGTTAGTCCCATTCATTGTGTTCCAAAAAAGGGTGGCATTACTGTTGTCACTAATGAGGAAAATGAGTTGATACCAACTCGGCTGGTTACCGGATGGCGTGTTTGCATTGACTATCGTAAGTTAAATGACGCCACCCGCAAAGACCACTTTCCGCTGCCCTTTATGGACCAGATGCTTGAGAGATTAGCTGGAAACGAGTACTATTGTTTCCTTGATGGTTTCTCAGGATACTTTCAAATCCTCATTGATCCATCGGATCAAGAAAAGACTACCTTTACATGCCCTTATGGAACCTTTGCTTATAAACGTATGCCTTTTGGCTTATGTAATGCACCAGGTACGTTCCAGAGGTGTATGATGGCCATATTTACCGACATGATTGGTAAAACGATGGAGGTCTTTATGGATGACTTCTCGGTCATTGGGGATTCATTCCAAACATGCCTCACCAATTTAGAAACAATGTTGAAAAGGTGTAAAGACACCAATCTATGTCTAAATTGGGAAAAGAGTCACTTTATGGTCAAAGAGGGCATTGTCCTCGGCCATAAGATTTCCAAGAATGGGATTGAGGTTGACAGAGCTAAGGTTGATGTCATTGCAAAACTGCCTCACCCTACTACCGTCAAAGGTATTAGGAGTTTCTTGGGTCATGCCGGTTTCTATCGAAGATTTATACAAGATTTTTCTAAAATCTCACGGCCTATGACTCATCTCCTTGAAAAGGATACTCCTTTTATCTTCTCACCAGAGTGCATCGAAGCTTTTGAAACACTAAAGAAAAAGCTTACTGAGGCACCCATTCTTATTGCCCCCGACTGGGACTTACCCTTCGAGCTTATGTGCGATGCAAGTGATTTTGCTATCGGTGCAGTCTTGGGGCAACGCAAAACGAAACACTTCCAGCCTATCCACTACGCAAGCAAAACTATGAACGAAGCTCAAACTCATTACACCACTACAGAAAAAGAACTATTAGCTGTGGTGTATGCTTTTGAGAAATTTCGGACATACCTAATCTTGACTAAAAGCGTAGTGTATACGGATCACTCGGCTCTTAAATATCTATTTGCAAAACAAGATGCAAAGCCGAGATTGCTCCGTTGGGTTCTCCTCCTCCAAGAATTTGATATCATTATTCGTGATAAAAAAGGAGCTGAGAACCTGGCTGCTGATCATTTGTCCCGATTAGAAAACCCTCATCAAAATGTGTATGAGAAAAAGGAAATAAATGAAACATTTCCTCTCGAAACACTCAATGCGGTTGCTTTTCGTGGAGATTCTACTACCCCATGGTTTGCCGATTTCGCAAACTACCATGCGGGTAACTTTGTTGTGAAAGGGATGTCAACCCAACAGAAGAATAAATTCTTTAAGGATGTTAAACATTACTTCTGGGATGACCCCTACTTATTCAAAATCTGTGCGGATCAAGTCATCCGACGGTGTGTATATGGACAGGAAGCCACTGAAATTCTTAAGGCTTGCCATGCTGGACCCACTGGGGGACATCATAGTCCTAATTACACCGCCAAAAAGGTGTTTGATTCCGGATTCTTCTGGCCCACAATTTATAAAGATGCCCAGGATCTCATTAAAACCTGTGACGCTTGTCAGCGTCATGGAAACATTTCACAAAGAAATGAGATGCCACAAAATGCTATTCAAGTATGTGAAATATTTGATATCTGGGGCATTGACTTTATGGGGCCATTTCCATCATCCAGAGGAAACAAGTACATACTTGTGGCAGTTGATTATTTATCAAAGTGGGTTGAAGCTAAGGCTTTACACACAAATGATGCCCGAGTTGTAGTGAAATTCCTGAAATCTCTTTTTGCCCGTTTTGGAACCCCACGTGCTATTATAAGTGATCGTGGTACGCATTTCTGCAATGACAAATTTGATAAAGTCATGCAAAAGTATGGTGTAACCCACCGTCTTTCTACCGCGTATCACCCACAAACAAGTGGGCAAGTTGAGGTTTCAAATCGTGGTATCAAAAGGATACTTGAGAGAACTGTTGGTGAAAACCGTGCTGCCTGGTCGGATAAATTAGATGACGCACTATGGGCCTTTCGTACAGCTTATAAAACACCCATTGGGTGTACACCTTACAAGCTTGTGTACGGAAAGACATGTCATTTACCGATGGAACTTGAGCACAAAGCCTACTGGGCTTTGAAACATGCCAACTTTGACCTCAAAACTGCGGGTGATCACAGAAAAGTTCAAATGAATGAACTAAATGAACTACGTGATCAGGCTTACGAGAACTCTTTAATCTATAAAGAGAAAACAAAGAGAATTCATGACTCAAAAATAAAGAACCGCGTTTTTAACGTCGGTGATCGAGTACTTCTCTTTAACTCTAGATTAAAGATCTTCTCGGGTAAATTAAAAACCCGTTGGACTGGTCCATTTACTATCACTAAAGTTTATCCATATGGTACCGTTGAGTTATCTCAAAATGACGGTCCATGTTTTAAAGTAAATGGCCATCGTGTTAAACACTACTTTGGGGAGGACATTCCAAACATGGTTGTCCCGGATCTCCAAACTTTCCCCAAGGACAATTAAATTCGGGGTCGAGTCAAGCTAGTGACTCGGGAATCAAAAACAAGCTACCTCATGAACAAATCAATTCGAGGTCGAGTCAAGCTAGTGACTCGGTAATCAAAAGCATAGCAATATGGGTTTTTCACCCGTATTTCTGACTTCTTTCTACTTTCTACCACCATTTCAAAAGTAAACATTTTTCAAATTTCAATAAACATGTTTTGTATGTATTTTATGTTATTCATCTTCCAGGCTGTCAGGGCGGATTTATTACAGTTAATCATTCACAAGTGATTAGCTTGCGTGGTAAACCTGACACAAACCTGGAAGGTGTATGTATATTATAAACTTTATCATTCAACTCCCGGGCTGTCAGGACAAATTTATTACAGTTAATCATTCACAAGTGATTAGCTAGCGTGGTAAACCTGACACAAGCCTGGCAGGTAGTGAGTCAAAAAAAAAAAAAAAAAAAAAAAAAAAAAAGTGAGTTTGTATGTAAATAGCCTAAAATAAAGGTTATTAATATTTCCTTCTTACGTTCTAACTATCGGTTTAACACCCGGTGATTTGAATATTGAGGGCAATATTCATTTCTAAGTGTGGGGGGGGGGATTCTCACGAATTCAAACACATGTTCCATCAAGCACCCTCATTTGATCAAAATTTAAAGTTTTTTCACACTTAGAAATGCAAAAAATGGTATCAATCCTCCATGTCTAACCCACAACAGGATTGGCTAGTCCAGGAGCAAACGGATCTTGGTAAAGACATCTCAAAACCGTTGATGGCTTGCAATTTGCCAAAAATTGTATGGTTCCTCAACTCCCCATTATCCTCAAAAGCTAATGAGTTGGCTAGCCCGCAAGATTATGGCTTGTGGTAAAGGCCGTAGAAAATCCATAATTGGTAATCAGCTCACCAAGATGTTGACTATTCCATCAAGAGTTGGCTAGTCCAGAAGCAAACGGCTTTTGGTAAAGACTAATCAAATCCGTTGACAGCTGGTGGTTTGCTAAAAATCACACGGTTATCAGGTGTGCCACAGTTCTTACACCTGGCTACTCCAGAAGTGATGGCTTTTGGTAAAGAGTAAAAATCCATTAATTTTTTCTCAAATAGATTGCTAGGGACTAGCAATAGTTTAGTGTGGGGGATTGATGAGTGTGTAAATACTCATCATTTCTGTTACATATAAACTGCAAAAACATATGAAAACACACAGGAATGCCTTAAAATACATAAAATTATCCCTGGGTTGTGTTTTTATGCATAAGGATTGAAAACTGATGAAAAACAAAACATTTCACATAATTTACAGTTTCAGTCCCTGAACTTTGGAAAATTGGCAAAACTAGTCCCTGGTAAATCAAAACTTGTACAAATGTCATAAAGGTCCTTGGGATTCATAAGTTGTCTAGAAAAGTCCTTTAAAGTTTAAAAATAGCAAAATGACAACTTTGGTCCCTCAACTTTTGAAAAGTGTCAAATTTAGTCCCTGGGTGTTTAAAAAATGAAAATTATCAAACTACACCCTTGTACTATTCTAAAAAGACAAAATTGGTCCTTATGATAACTTTTGAGAAGTTACAATTTCAACCCTTCAAAAATCAGAAAGTTACAATTTTGATCCCTGGAGTTTGTGGTATTGACAGTTTTGGTCCCTGAGATTTAAAATGATAAAATTTATAATTGTGGTCCTTATACTAATGGTTTATTGCAGGTTTAGTCCTTAAATAAAGTTTGGAAAAATCACAAACAAATCCCTTAACTTTGGCCGAATTACACATTTAGTCCTTGTGAATTTTCCTAAGCTAAAACCAACCGGACCCTTTGTTTTATTTAAATCCAAATCCAACTCTACAATCCAAATCCAGTCCAGTCCACCACTTGGGCCCAAACCCCCTTTATTAAATAAATAAAACAAACAAACACCCCCCGTATTCTCTTCTTCTTCTTCCACCTCACACCCACACCTGTTCTTCCACCTCAACCCCTCCAGCTCACACCCTAATCATCACACCCACTCTCCACCATCTCCTTCACCCCTAACACGCAACAATTAATGCACTTCACACCCCATTTCAACCTAAAACCACCACTGTAGCAACACTTACCCACGATTTTGAGTAAAACTACCCCAACTTGCCTCAAAACTCCTAATACTTGTCCCTCCACCTCATGCTACCTCCCAAGAAGCTTTAATTGCTTTGGAACTGCCTCTATTCCACGTGGCACGTTTTGGCGCCAAAATCAGATTTAAACGGGGGAGATTACTTTGACTCATCCAATGGCCTCAAATTGACTTGGGAAAGTGGTATGAAGCTGAGGAGATACTTTTGAGTCAATAAAAGGGAGAAGAAGGAAGCAATGTAATCTATCTAGTTTTTAATTTTTATTTAATGTATGTCGACTAGTAAAATTCTCAATTAGCTTTGTATTTTTAAAGTTTTTAAGTTGTATTTCTTGATTATCAGTGTATCTTAACACTTTGGTAATAATAGATTTCAAGTTTTCTGTGTAACTCTCAAATTTGCATATTACCTTTTTACTTAAAATTATCAAATATCATATTTGTTGTTTGCAGTGGATTATAAGAATTGAATAAGTTCATTTAAGCCTTGACAAAGCTTAAACAAGCTTTTAGAAACAGTGAATCCAAGTGTAGCATCAAAACTGGAAATACATAAAAAAAAATCAAGAAAAATAGGTAAAAATATAAAAATCATGGTGTATTGTGATCAAGCAAAGGAGCAAGGTGTATTATTGATGGCCTTGGGTTAGAAGCTTTGTGGAAAGCTGTTAAGAGTGGTATTGATCATTGGTCCTTGGTTTTGCAGTTTATAGCACTTGTAAGCAATTTTCATTAAAATTTGCATTTCAATGTATATGAATATTACCTGATCTTGTTTGTGTACTTTCATAATTTTAAGCTGTTATTAAGTAGTTTTATCAATTAATATTGATAGCTTGTTAATTTAAATCCTTAGTTGTTAAAAATCATAATTGCACAGTGGAAACCTTATTTGTGACAAATCTGAGGTGTATGCTTGTGTAGTAGTTGATTTAGGTTAATTTGATCTTACAATAGTATAAATTAGTGTTTTGAATCTGTGTGGTGGATTAAATATTTCATTAGCTTTAAAAATCTCATTTTAATAATTATAAGGTGTGTTTGGATCAAGCTGTTTCACTAGTTGATGCATGATATTGTTGCTTAATTCTTGTTATTGCATGTTTACTTAGATTAATATAACTCATATCTGTCATAATAAGTAGTCCTTATTAAAGTAAAAGTCAAAATTAGTTGTAATCTAATCTAGCTATTCAACTGTTAGTGATATAAATCTCAAAATCTTCATACTAGCTTAGATTTAGATAACTTAGCTTAATATCAACTTATAATAGCTTAGTACAACATAAGTAATCCGTAAATCTAGATCAAAGCTCAGATAAGTCAAACTTAGAGTTCATATTAAAAAGTCAATTTGCAGCCTATAGAATTTTTGAATTAACTTTGGATTTTCACCATGTGCTTGTTAATTGATTATAGGACCTGAGCTTGTAGGTTTAGTAAGTCTTGTTGCTGATCTCTTTGCTACTATTTTTATTAATTTTTATACCAGCTTATTAAGAGCTTAATTGGTGCTTAATTTTGGGTGATTATTCTTAGACCTCCCCTGTGCACAGTCCTACTACTCAACTTTAGAAGCTTGCATAAGCTTGTGTAGTTAGTGTAAGCCTGTGTATTTTGGATCTTTGTGATGCCCATGTGGCTAGTTGCTTGAAATAAGTGCTTATTTGCTTTTGATTGCTTATCTGTTACTGCTTATCTTGCTTAAACTTGTGCTATCAAAATAACCAACACTGATCACTCAGTGCAAACACCCAACTTCTCAAGCTCATCATAAGCTCATCACAAAGCTTTGGCTTGTGATCCTTGGCTTTTCAAGAAGCTAAGCAGTCCATCTTTAAGGTTCAAGCTTATTTATTCATTTTCTAGTCCTTTTACTAGGGCTGCAATCAGCTATAAGCTTGATCATTCACTCAGTACTCTGAGTGACTCAGTCAAACCACCAACTTCATAAGCCTTGCATAAGCTACCCAGTGGTCCCCATTGGTTGAGCTTTGCTAATTTGGAATCCTCACCAGCCCATCTTAACACTTCAGCACTCAATAAGTTCTCTTGAGCTTATTTCATAAGCTCAATTTGTCCTCTTTGGTTGCCTGTCAAGGTTGTTTGGATCTCAGTTCATTGGTTTTGTTTATAAGCTTTTCACAAGCTTATTAGCTCATTCCAGTGAAGTCACTTGTTCATAATGATTAATATACCATATATATATAATATTATCTTTTTGTTTTCTTTCTTAGGCTTATTTTTAAGCTTTTACTAAGCTTACTAGCTTAGTTCATTCACTCACTCACTCAACTGAGTGAACCAGTTTGGACCCCTCATTTCCCAAGCTCTTTCTGAGCTTATCACTGGGTCCCACACACTAAAACTTGGTTCTCCCAACCCCCCTCCTATCAGGCTTGAACCATTGACCCTTTGTTTGGCCTAGACCCTAGTGGACCCCACTTGGTTTTACCTCACAAAGTTGTCCCATTTTCTGTCTCAGAATCAAATAAGCAAGTGCTTATTTGTGCTCTTTGGCTTATTCAAGTTACTAAATTGGTTGAATCTTGTTTAGTATTGTATAAGTAACTTATTGGAACCAGAATAGACCCTAGTGGACCCCACATAAGCTCATTTGAGCTTATTTCCTTCAAAGTCAACTTAAAAGTCAACTGTCAAGGGTAATAAGCACTCTAAGTGCTTATTCTGGGTTTCTAAGCTTATTGTTTTTGTATTAGTTTCTTATTTTAAGTATTTTAATAAGTTTATAAAAGAAAAAACAAAAAAAAGCCAAACTTACTTATAGTGATAGCTTCTATTTAATAGAAACTATTTATTTAATTTTCCTTTTTAGCTTATTTATAAGCACTTTTACTATTTTATATTTTTATTAAATCTCTTATATATTAAAGTAATTTTATAAATTTTTCCAGAATTTTCTTTTGTCATCTAGTGTTATTTAGAATTAATATTAGTTTATTTAATAATTAAATAATTAATAAGAATTAAATAGCATAATATATTTTTATAAGGTAATACTTATATTTTATATTTTTCCTAGCTTCTATAAGTCATAAAATAATTTTAGAAATTTTCTTGTGATTTATACTGTTCATTTACTAGTTTTTATAATTTAATTATTTTAATTAGATAATAATTAATAAATAGCATAATAATTAATAGATTAAATTAAAAATACATAAAATAAAGTTTTTATAATTTTTTAGGATTCCCATGATGGTTAATTAGATATATAAAATTTTTCATAATTTTCTAAGTTAGTTTAATATTATTTGTAATTTAAAATAGTTTAATTAGTTTAATTATTATAAATAGTTTTTAATTAATAGAAAATTTAGAAAAAGACAAAAAGATTTATTTTTATTTTTTATACTTTCTTCAAGTTCTATTTTAGGTTTAGAAAATATTTTTATAAATTTTTAGTTTAATTTGTAGTATTTATAATTTTTAGTTGAATTTTAATTAAATAGTTAAATAGTTTTTAATTAAATAATTAATAATAAATAGATAAATAGTGTGAAAAATATAATTTTAATTTTAATTTTCTATACTTATTTTACACTTTCATAATTAATAGTTAATTATTAGATAATTAATAAATAGTTATTAAATAAAAATAATTAATTAATCAGTTTTTAATTATAAAGTAAATATTTAAAATTTATTTAATTTGCATTTAAGCCCCTAAGGCTTATAAAATTCTACTATAAGTAAATTTGTTTTTGTTTACGTTTAATTAATAAACGTTTACGTTTTTTTTTGTACCTTTTTCACGTGCACTTATCTGATTTCACGTTTTAGTTAATTTAGCTTATTAAAGCTATTTTCTCTTATATTTTAGTAGTACAAATCACTTAAACCCTTTTCCTGTTCAATTCACCTGATCTTAAAGTCGTTTTATTTTAGATTTCACATCTCGTTGGGATCTAACGATCCGGGGAAACACTACACTCACCGGAGTATTGGTTTAGGCTGTCTGACTTGTTGACCATAACTTGGTTAATATTATCTGACTGTTTAAGGCCAATCAGAGCTCCCCAAGGTGATGAGCTTGGTCGAATAAATCTTTTATCCGATAATTCCTTTAGTTGTTCTGACAACTCTTCCATTTCAGATGGTGCTAGCCTATAAGGTGCTTTAGCTACTGGTGCTGCTCCAGGCACTAGTTCAATCTGAAATTCTATTTGACGTACTGGTGGAATACCAGGTAATTCTTCAGGGAATACTTCAGGAAAATCCCTAACGATAGGTACGTCATCAAACTGCTTCTCGGATGACTTACTTTCCGTAACTTGAGCCATGAATACTTGACATCCTCCTTTAATGTATTTTATTACTCGCATACATGAGATAATTCCATATCGAGGTTTGCTTTTGTCGCCCTGGACAATGAGTGTTTCATCCTTGAGAGGTATATGGACGGCCTTTTCGTCACAGTGAATCCTAGCACGATGGTGAGATAGCCAATCCATGCCGACGATAGCGTCGAAACTACCAAGTTGAACCGGCATAAGATCAATGGCAAAAGGTTTTTCGGACAAGGTTAGGGTGCAATCTTTCATGATAGTATTGGTGTCTATTAAATTCCCGTCAGCCATCTCGACTTCGTAGGTGGTGTTTAGCTTAAAGGGGGTAACATTAAGTAAAGGGGCAAACGTATCTGATATAAAACTTTTATCGGCGCCCGAATCAAACAATACTCTAGCATTATGATGGTTTAGTAGAAACGTACCGGTGACTACATCGGGTCCGTTTCCATCTCCGAGTAGGTATACCCTAGCTTGGGCGTTGGCTGGTTCGTTTCCTTTTGGGCAGTTTCTCCGGATGTGTCCTACTTCTCCGCATCCGAAACAAGTAGGTGATACAGCTAATGTGTTGCTTCCCGTAGCAGGAATCCTACAGTTTCTGGTTTGATGCCCGATTTTATGACATTTGTCACATCAGACGGTACAACGACCCTCGTGATGAAGTTTGCATCGCTGGCGCAGGGGTTTCTGTCCGTTGTACCCTACACCTTCCGTAGCGGTGTAGACTCGGGGTTTTTCTTGTCTTTGATTCTGCTGCTGAGTGCTTCGAGTGTTGTGATATGGTTAGTGGTTTCGATTATTGTTGCGTTGGTTGTTGTTGCGGTGATGACTGTTGTAGCTTTACTGGTTGTTGTTGTGATGGTGAGTGGTTCTTTTATCATCCAATTTCCTTTTAAGTTCATTGTATTTCACTTCTCGATCTAGAAGTTTCTGAGCAAGTTCCATTGCTGCTTCCAAGGTTGGCGGATTTGCTGAGGTGACATTTCCTTCAATACTCCTAGGGAGTCCTTCGACATATTTCTCTAATGTCTTCTCATGATCGGGTACCATGGTAGGGCATAGTATCCTAAGTTCTTGGAATCTCCGGTTGTAACTTCTCAAATCAACTCCTTTCACTATTAAGGCATGGAACTCATCTTCGAGTTTTCGCAGTTCGGAACGGGGACAATACTTCTTTAGTATTTTAGCCTTGAATTCAATCCAAGTAAGCTGATGTGCTGCTTCTGCTCCTAGTGTTTGAACGGTAGAGTTCCACCAGGATAGAGCGTCTTGCATTAGTGTTCCCGTTGCGAAGCTTACCTTGTTGTTTTCCGAGCATCCACTTCTTTAGAAAACAGTTTCACTTCTTTCAAACCATTGAGCTAATTCCGACACTCCTTCAGTTCCTTTGAAATACGTAGGTTGACAAGCTATGAAGTCTTTGTATGTGCAGTAGCGGGGTGCCGGTGCATTTCCGTTTCTATTACGGTTTTGTTCAGCTAAAACGGCATTAACGCCATCAGCAATTGCTTGCTGGATTGCAGTCGGGGTCATAACTTCGGGGTTTGCTGGTGCGGCGTTCGTGGTTGTTCTCCTAGTTCTAGCCATATTGCTATAAAAGAAGGTATATTATTAGAACATTTATAATAATCTTATCACGTTGAAAATACATATCGAGTAATGAATAGTTAAATATAGGTCGTAGTTACAATGATTCGATCATCGTAAATTTTCGTATGTTGGGATGACTCACATAACGAATAAGTTTGACCTGTATGAACCAATATATTACGATATAGTGTATAAAGTTTGCAACGTAAATAAAGATAAAATAAACTTCCATAAATCAATGTCACGGTGTTACAACACTTATTAGTACTTGTGCAAATGTTTACAAAACACGACAAGATATTCTTATTTGTAGGACATTGATTTTTCTTAACAAGGTGGTGGTCTCATGGTTTCCCTAAGGCCTTGTCTAGGCGGTTTTGGAGTTCTTGAATGGCAGTGGACATGGTTTCCATGGTTTGATCTCGAGCTCTTTCCCTTTCTCGAGCTTCTAGCAGGGCTTGCCTAAGGCGTAGGTTTTCAGTGTTGATCCTTTCAATTTCTCGGTCTAAAGTCCCCAATGCTATTTCGGTCGAAGTGTTAGCCCCACATAGAGCTCCTATGAATTCCATTGATTCCCAAAATAAAGAATCCAACTTTTCGACCTTATCCTCTACTGCAAGATGACCAATTATGAGACTGTTCATGTCATCTTCAAAGGTTTCTAGAAGTTCCTGCGGAATCTTGTTGAGTATACTAGCGATGGAATCAAGTCGGTCTTCGTGGCGAACCATTCTTGCAGCTAACAATGGTATGGTATGGTGTATGGGTTCCCCAGTGACTGGCAGAATTCGGGAGGTAGAGTAAGAACTTTCCCCAAGTTCCCTTGTTGTTGGTGTTCCTTCTTGAGATCTCCAATATCGCATAATGGGCAATAAGAAAGACCATTTACGAGCATCTGCCCGCTTGTGGGTCCTTCGGCGACTACGGTGAATACTAGATTCTGAGGCGGTTGGGCGGATTGGGTAAGTCTTTCGGTGAGGTGATAGAGGGACACTTCGGTAAGGTGCTGGTGGTGATGCTAGTGGAGGTGATACTATAGGTGATGGTGTTAGTTGCACAGTAGTAGTTTGGCTGTAGAAGATAGTTGGTACTGGTGGTATTACTGGTGGTGCAGGTGGTGATGGCACAACTGATTCAGG
The DNA here is from genome assembly GCA_030686995.1 of Artemisia argyi. Classification (NCBI taxonomy): domain Eukaryota; kingdom Viridiplantae; phylum Streptophyta; class Magnoliopsida; order Asterales; family Asteraceae; genus Artemisia; species Artemisia argyi. The sequence goes on along the minus strand of CM060686.1, from coordinate 72,354,676 downwards.
TGGTATGACAAGAGCTGGTGCTGGTACAGCAGTACTTGCTTCATACGGCTGAAGTTGTCTAATTTGCCTAGATTGGCGAATTGGACCAGATGTTGCCAGAGGAGAAGCCTTTGTGTCAGATGCTGGCAGAAATTGCTGGCTTTGCATGTATCTGTCGGTAGCAGGAGACATAGGCATAGGTGAGGTAGCATAGGCTGAAGTAACATCTTCAGTTCCTGAGTTTGAGGACAAGCTGATAGGGTGGGTGTTTGAAGACATGATACTGTAATAAATTTCCCGATTAGTAAAGGTAAGCATAATTATAACCAAATTAAAAATGCTATAAAGGTAAATAATACTTTTTACCAATTACTGGGATGCGTAGGCACGAAGGGCGTAGGATGGTATTTTACGAAAATTTTGTCCCGTTTAAAGTGTAGTTATAGTCCAATGTTCCAAAAACACTTGGTTCACTATAACCGTAGCTCTGATGCCAATCTATAACACCCCCAAAATCGATCAATACAGCGGAAGACTTAAAATGTCAGCGGAAGACTTTTGGGGTATTATATTGTGGATCTTTCGTCACAATTATAGAATACGATTCAAGTGATCGTTTTAAGTTTTATTTAAAATACCAAATATTCATAATTCCAAGAGAATTCGTTATTCAACAACAAGTTTTATTTAAAGAGAAATAAACGTTTCTTTATTTGCCCACTTCGTGCCGTTGCCATCCATTCCATTTAGTTACCTGAGATAAACATGCTAAAAGTCAACAAAAGTTGAGTGAAATTCATAGGTTTATAATTAAGAGTTTGAACACAAGAGATAAATGTTTATTGTAATATCGATACAAATAAACAAGTTAGAAATCACATTCATTATTGCATTAAGCTCATGACACTCAACGATTCAACAGACATCAATATTTTCATAATAATGATGTAAAATATATAGCCCCCAAGATAGGTATTTGCCAGTAACCTATTATATTCAAATAACGTGCATTTGGTGACTTTCCTCTAGCAACCAAATGGGGATTGTCAATCCCTAATAGATCTATTCACAATTATTTACGTTCACTTTTCAAGTGATTAAGGTTCATGATCGAGGGACTTTTGGCAATAGCTACTTAAGCAATAATAAGATCAGGAAAAGACTTGTGTTCGGTTTTTGAGCATGTATCCCCCCCACAGAAATCAGTTAAGTGTGGGCTATGAACTCACCTTAGTAGGATAGTAGAACAATTGTAATCTCAATGATGCAAGGCAACGGCTTCACACACAACCTAAAAGATATGGCACGTTTCAGTTCTTAAGTCTCGTTTTATTGCGAACGTTTATTATTAATTATAAGAAATCGACAAAGTGCATACGTGATGTGTTACGTCGTATAAAAAATAAATAATGGTTACGTATTGTTTTATTCGTCTAAATTTGTTTATCGTTATATAAGTTTCATTCGTATTATATATATATATATACATACATATATATATATATATATATATATATATATATATATATATATATATATATATATATATATATATATATATATATATAATTATAAAATTTTTATAAAATCAATATTATTATTCAATCCTTCATGTTTCTCAATTTTACACTTTTTACCCTTAACGGAAAACATTTACGCCGTTAGTCCAAAAATTATATATATTTACATTTTTAGTCCAAATATCAAATATTTACATTCATTATCCCTAAGTTTCAATATTTACAGTTTATACCCTTTAGAAAAACAGTTTTTATACTTTTCACCCAAAGTTTACAATTTTGACAATTTTAGTCCCTAACTCTCGTACATTTGCAAAAATGGTCCAAACTTTACCAAATTCAAAACTTAGCATTTTTACTAGTTCAATAAGCTCAGTACATTTAGAAAAGCTTAATTCGACAGCTTATTAGCTTGTTATTAGCTTATTTTGTTAATTGGGCTTAACGAGCCAATATAAGGGCCCAATAACGATTTTTGATCCAAAGGGTTTGGGGGTATACTGGTTTAGTCGAAATCCATCATTTTAAGTTATAACATCATTTCAAAACAGCTTATACGCTCAGCTTATTGTAATAAGCTAAAACAAGCTTTTTGGGCTTTTAGGCCCACGTAAGGTTTTTAAAGTTTCTGAAAACAGTTTTCAATCCGATTTGCTTTAGGTCTCGTTAAGTGCTTAAATGAAGTTATTAGGTCCAAGTATTTATCATTCTCGTTAGTGTACTAGGTGGGAATTAGATCGTACAAAAATATTAGTAGGTCGTGTGTTAAAATCAGACATGGTGAAGCTAAAGTGTAAGCCAAAACTCATGCGTAAAAACTATATAAGTTGAAAAATAATCTAAGTGTTTTTAGTATAGTAACGCCACAAATATGAACCAATCGAGTATTTACATAGCTTAGGATTGTGTAAGTGAATCCCTATTCATTCCTGACGTTTCATGTTTGCACATTATTAGTTTTATTGTCATTGGGGAGCATGGGTGGTGAGAAAGGAATGTCTTGACACGTTTTGGTCTTATCTCCTTGGAATGTTTGGTGATTTGCTTTGAACGTTTTTAGGGTAGTAAACGAAAGTGAGTGAGTAATGTTTATGTCTCGTGTGTATCTTGGGCACTAGGTAAATCGTAATGTGTAATAAAATTGGTTCGTTATGTGTAGAAATCGTAAAATACTAGGGTGCATTTGGGAGTGTCGCGGCTGGCAGAAAACCAAAACCAAATAACAAAAGGGTGCGTTTGGGCTTGTAACTGGGCTCAGGTTTTGTGTCGGCCCAAAATAAAGAAAAAGAAAGAAAAGAGTCCGTTTGGTTTGTGTTTGGTATTCGTGGCCCAAAGGGTGTTAGGGGCCCACCTGAGGTGTCTCGATTATCGTGTCGAAGTTCAAAAATATTAGTGAGCGTTCTCGGGAAGTTTCGTAGGTTCGGGGAATATATAGATAGTATACATTATTTAGATGAAACGTATTATTAAATATAAACGCGTTATATAATCATTTATCGTTCGCAATAATTATAAGCAAACTAGGTTGTGTGTAAGCATCGTTCCTGGGTAAACGGTCAATCACAGTTATCATAGTGGTTCAATATCAAGCCATATCATAAAAAAAAATTTTGTTACCCGTAAAATGGTGTTAATTCATCATAACATTGTTTTATTTATTTGTATGCATTTACTAATCGTAAGGGAAATTTACGAGAGGTTACAGTTGGAGTTACTGAAGATGAAGTAGAGGTACCCTTGAAGACTTGAAACATTTCCGTCATCATTGACTTGATCTCCGCAGTATCCTGATGGATGATAGATACCTTGGAGTCAAGTGCAACCTGAGAGTTTTCAAGGGCAGTCATTCTGGATCCCATTGTCCATGCCAGAGAAGTGGACTTCAGGGATTGAGTTTTCACTGATGCTTCCAACTGAGTGAAGGAAGACTTGAGAGACTCCACCATGGAGCTGAGATTCTGAACATTGGAATCCTTTATCAAACCAAGTAACTCAGTAAGAGCCACCGCGTTTACCTGGTACGTCTCAGATGCCTGAAGAAGTTTCTTGTTGAGCTCAGGATCATCCTTGACTGATTCTTGAACCGACTTAACCCTGGTAGTCAATTCTTTAAGGGATTCCAAAAATGAGTTGATGCGAGAAGTCATTTGTGTCAGGGAGTAGGTGACACTAGAATTTTGCTCCCTGACATCATCATTGTATTCTTCAACAGCATCTTTGAGGAGGTGATAGTGGACTGCTTGCTCAGTATGCATGTCAAACACCTCGTCAGTGACCCCCCTGTACAAAACATTGGTCATTTTCTTGATGAATCTTGTGAAGGATTTTTCAGTGAGAGGAGTTTGATCGTCTCCTGAGGTTTCCGGCTCGGAATGTGTTTCATCTTCATCATGGTTAGAGGCTTGAGGAGACTGAGTAACAGGTTCAGGGACTGTCTCCTCAACCTCCATATCATCTCCGGCCGTGAAGACTTCCTCGTCACTGTTATATTCATCATCAGAAATAGGACAGCCTGAGCATCTGCCAGGGAGGTAATCTGCTACAAGTGGAGGTTATTCGGCTCCTCTTCAAAAGAAGATTTGCCTTCGTTTTGGCCAGGTCCTGACCCCTCAAATCCGGTAGGTTGGGTTTTACCTACCTGGTCTTTAAGGCCAGTTCCCAAGTTATGCGCACCTCCGGGAGTGGTTATGGGTTCCATATCAGCGGGTGGTTTATATCCCTCTGAATCTTTGTCCCCCGTGACCCCTTCAGACACTGGTGGGTTTTTCTCAGTGTCATCCCGAGGAGTCGTGAATGTTGTGTCCCTATCAGCGGGTTGTTTGTTTCCCTCTGAGTCTTTGGGATGAGTTTTTGTGCCCTCGGACAAAAGCGTTGTTTTGCGAATGTCCTCATCAGGCACCTGAGTGGTTATGTCCCCCTTTCCAACAGGCTTGTTCTGGCCTGTCGAAGATTTAGGAACGTGAATTACCTGATGCTTGGGTTGTGATTGACCCGAGCGTTTAGTGGGATGTGATTGTTTGTGGACCCCCTTACTCCCTGAGACTCTGGTTGTGATTTGCCAGAGCCTTTAGCAGGATGTGAAGGTTTGGTTAGTTCCGGCTCCACTGTCTTGTTTATGACAGTAGAGTCTTTGGGAACGGGTATGCCCGAGGACACTGAGTGTGATGTCTCAGTGCCCTCCGTTGGCTTTTGTTGCAGGCCTAGTGACTGGGTTATTATTCTCATGGTGTCAGCAGTCAAGGGCGGTTGTGGTTGCCTCCTTATGGTAGGCTTGGGATCAGAGGTCTCAGTGTCGAGTGGCTTGGGTTGAGCCACCTTCCTGGACCCCTGTCCCTTCTTCCTCTTTACCTTTTTGGTGGGAGAGGGGACTGGTGAAACTTTATTGTCACCCTGGATAGCAGAACGCATATACATTGTCAGGGTGACAGGTGTAACCTCAAGAGGGTCATGAGAGTAATTTGCCTTGTGTAGGACATCAGGCTCAAAACCTGCTATGTCAGGCTTAACATACTCAGACCCAAGCAAGTCTTGTAGGGCACAGGAAACGAATCTAGGATATGACATGTGTTTTTGCCTAGACTTCCCCCTAACTTTGCTATGAGGTCCCTGAAGATGATTTCTCCAAGGTCAATCATTTTACCCTCAATGAGACAGAACACTATCATTGCCTGAGTAGTGTTCAATTGCTCAGTAGAGGATTTATTTCCCCAGAGAACCTGAATGACAAAAGTCATTAGAATCCTCCAGGGAGCTGGGAACCAGGTCTTTATTATAGGGGCTTTGGATAAGAGGGACCCTGGTGTCACCTAAGGGTGATTTTTGTCATAGGGTCCCAGTTCCAGTAAGACCTCCTTCACCTCTTTCTCAGAGGGTTGGGCAGTGAAGGTCGTGGTGTAGTCAAGGCCTGATGCTTTGACAAAAGTTTTATAGTCAAGAGTTAGGGACTTGGTTCCATTCTTGACTGTGAACTTTATTTTGGCCTCTTTTGGCGCATCAGGGTTTTCAACCACCGCTGTGCACCAAAATTCCCTCAAATAGTCATGATAGATGACTGAGGGGGTTTTTGTGAATGAGGTGGTCAGAAAGCAGTTCTGAAGGAACTTCACCAGATCCCTGTATTCAGGGTACCCTTCAGGGTAGGCAAAGTTCCCCACCACATTGTTCTTGGTAAGGTCTACGCTTTCCATTTGGAAATCCACATTGGGTGCGTATTTTATGACCTTAGAAGAAGCCATTTGGGTTAGATAAAAGCCTGGTTTTTCTTGAAAAATAGGTATCAGTGAGGGAAACACACGCAGTTTTGAAAATGATTTGCAAGAGTTTTGTTATGATTTTAAAAGCGTGTGTGTGTTCCCTTTTTTTGTGGGGGTATTTATAGGGTGAGAATTAGGGTAGTGATGTTGCGGATACCAAAGGTTAATTTATTTAACCGAAACGGCATAATAATTTTGGTTTGATATTCGCATTAAATATCACGATTCCCATTACCCTATTTTCTCTCACATCGTGGATGAACAGTTGTGCGGCTCTGCAAATAATGCACTTTTGCAGAGTAGAAATCATCACAACTTTTGTGTGTGAGGGAGCATTTAATGCTCAGTGGTGTTTGGTGAGAGAGATGTGGGGGCCCAAGGAGTGGATGCCTGTTGTGTAAGTGACATATATTCCTATATTTAATAGGATTTAGTTACCTACCTGGGACATTAACTAACTAAATACTTAGAGCATTTAGTTAGGGTATTCAATGCCATTTTTTCATCCTGAGCCCCCTGAATGAATTATCATTCAAAAAAAATTTCAGGAAGGGTGTGATCAGGGACCTAGAGAATTTACATCATGTTGGAACACTTTTGATCAGTTCCCTGATTCTATGTCCAACATGCCCAGTTCATCTTTCAATCTTGTGAAAGTGGGTTCATCCAAAGGTTTAGTGAAGATATCAGCTAGCTGATACTCAGTGGAGATGAAATGTAGTTCAATTTCTACATTAGAGATATGGTCCCTGATGAAGTGGTATCTGATGTCAATGTGTTTGGTTCTTTGATGAAGTACTGGATTGTTTGAGATGGCTATGGCACTTGTATTATCACAAAAGATGGGTACCATCTTATACTGAATGTTATAGTCACTCAGTTGGCTCTTCATCTATAGTACATTTGCACAACATCCTGCAGCAGCCATATATTCAGGTTCAGCTGAGGACATGGCCACTGACTGTTGTTTCTTTGTACTCCAACACACAAGTTTACCACCAAGAAATTGGCAGGATCCTGAAGTACTTTTCCTATCCATGTTACATCATGCATAGTCAGAGTCAGTGTACCCTTTGAGATCAAATCCTGAACATTTTGGGTAATACAAACCAAGGTTTGGAGTACCCTTTAGGTACCTGATGATTCTCTTAACAGCAGTGAGATGTGATTCTTTAGGGTCAGCCTGGTATCTGGCACACAGGCAGACTGAGAATTGGATATCAGGCCTTGAGGCAAGTAAGTACATCAGGGAGCCAATCATTCCTCTGTATTGGGTTTGATTCACTGATTTTCCAGTGAGATCAGGGCCAAGGTTATTTGGAGGAACCATAGGAGTTTTTACTGAAGAGCAGTCAGTGAGCTCATACTTCTTCAGTAGGTTCCTGAGGTATTTTTCTTGGCAAATGGATATTCCTTTATCAGTTTGTTTAATTTGGAGTCCAAGAAAGTATGTGAGTTCACCCATCATGCTCATTTCAAACTTTGTGGTCATCAGTTTCTCAAACTGTTTGCAAAGTTTGTAACTTGTTGAGCCAAAGATGATGTCATCAACATATACTTGGACAAGAATGACATCATCCTTTGTTCTGTAGATGAACAGTGTGTTGTCAATTCTTCCTCTGACAAACTTGTTTTGGATCAGGAAGGCTGAAAGAGTTTCATACCATGCCCTGGGTGCTTGTTTCAGTCCATAAAGGGCTTTGTTAAGCTTGTAGACATGGTTGGGGTATTCACTACTTTCGAAACCAGGAGGCTGTTGCACATAAACATCTTCTTTAATGTTACCATTCAGGAATGCACTTTTAACATCCATTTGGTAAACTTTAAAGTTCATGTAAGTTGCATAAGCAAGGAAGATCCTGATGGCTTCCATTCTTGCAACAGGTGCAAAGGTTTCCTCATAGTCTATACCTTCCTGTTGATTATATCCTTTGGCAACCAGTCTTGCTTTGTTTTTGATGACTGTGCCATTTTCATCGGTCTTGTTCTTAAAGACCCATTTCATACCAATGATTAAAACACCTTGGGGGCATTCAACAAGGGTCATGACATCATTTCTGTCAAATTGTTCCAATTCATCTCTCATGGCCTGAACCCAACTTTCATAAGTCAGGGCTTCTTTGACATTTTTAGGCTCAATCTCTGAGAGATAGTCAGCATAAAGACATATATTGGCCGTGGCAGCCTTGAGTTTAGCAGCCTTGCTTCTTGTGAGCATGCCTTCAGTGGGTTCACCAATGATGTTCACAAGCTCAATGATTTTGGATCTAGTCCAGCAATCCTGGGGTTTGGGATAGGAATTTGAGCTTGTAGGAACCTGATTAGGTTCAGACTCAGGAACATGAGGTAACTCATCATTATGTGCTTCAGTGACAACTGTAGGAACAATTTGTTCTGAGGGTTCCTGAACAATTTGTTCAGTGGTGTCAGTCTCATTTGAGACAGGTTGAGTTTCAATGAACTCACTGATAGGTGGTTGGGGAAGGTTGTGAGGGATGATGTAATAGGAGACGTCAGCATCAGCTTGGTATTGGGTTGAGGGATTGTTCTCAGGATGATACTCATCAGGAGGATACCTAGATGAGTCATCAATACCAATTTCATCTACTGAGGAATTTGAGAACCTGATGGATTCAGTGCTCTCATCAACAGTAATGTGATAAGTTTCCTCAGTTTGTTGTCTCCTTGTGTTGAACACCCTGAAGACTTTAGAAACCAGGGAATATCCTAGGAAGTATCCATCATCAGCTTTGGCATCAAATTTACCTAAGTGATCCTTGTGATTATGTATAAACACAGGACACCCAAATACATGAAAGTAGCTGATGTCAGGAATCCTTCCTTTGAATATCTCATAAGGAGTCTTGTTATGCCTTTTCACAATGATTGACCTATTTTGAGTGTAGCAGGCTGTTTTAACTGCCTCAGTCCAAAAATATTTTGAGAGGACTGAGCCATTTAACATTGTTCTTGCTGCCTCAATGAGTGTTCTATTTCTCCTTTCAGCTACTCCATTTTGTTCAGGAGTATAGGGAGAAGTGAAATTTTGAGAAATTCCTTTCTCATCACAAAAACACTCAAGGTCTTGGTTTTTGAATTCAGTGCCATTGTCAGTCCTGGTCTGTTTAACTTTGACATCATTTTGATTTTCAATGTTCCTGACAAATGACATGATGGTATCAGCTGCCTGACTCTTCTTGGTCAGGAAGTAGACCCAAGTGTATCTTGAGTATTCATCCATAATGACCAAAGTATACTTCTCATGGTGAATGGACATTGGACTGACAGGTCCAAAAAGGTCCATATGAAGAAGATGTAGGCAGTTTTTGATGGAAAAGGTTTGTTTGGTTTTGAATGATGCCCTGTGGTGTTTTCCTTTTTCACAAGCAGAACAAGGCTTGTCTTTGGTATACACCAGGGATGGAAGGCCCAGAACTTTGTTCTGTTTGGCCAGGTTGTTGATGCTCTTGAAGTTGAGATGAGAGAGTCTCCTATGCCATAGCCAGTTGATTGTCTCACTTGCCTTTGAGAATAGACAAGTCCCATTCTGAGTCAGGGATGACATGTCAAGGACTTATACATCATCCCTCCTAGGGGCAATCAACATAACTTCCTTATTAGCATTAAAGATGGTCCCTCTCTTGTTATCAAACTGAACTATGTATTTGGCATCACATAGTTGGGAAACACTTATCAGGTTGTACTTGAGACCATTAACATAAGCTATTCTTGTAAAAACTATACCATTGCAGTTTACTGAACCATAACCTTCAGTGGGAGCTGATGAGTTATCACCAAATACTACTTTGGGTCCTGGTTCTTCCACATATTTGTGCAGAAAACTTTTCACACCAGTCATACTTCTGGAGCATCCACTATCTAGATGCCAAGTAGGATCCTTGATGTGTTTCTGCACAAACAGTAAACTGGGTTAGTTTTTCTTGTTGACCCACTTTCTAGTGGGCTTAGTCCTCAGGGACTTTTTGAACTCAGTTAGTGAATCATGGTTTGAAGTAGTATGACCTGAGCTTCCACATGTTTTACATTTTGTGGAAGTTGATGCCTCAGGTGACTGAGAAGTGTTGGTTTGGTTTTTCCTTCTGGACTGAATCACTTTGTCATGTCCCCTGGTTTCATGGGAGGGATCTCCACAGATGTCACAGCAATCTTTCATCATACAATCATCAGGAAGATGATCATTGAAACCACAGTGAGGACATGGTGAGAAAGGCTTAGTCTTCAGTCTTTGTTTGGAAGGTGTGGCATATTGATAGCCTTAGTTTTTGTATAGACCCCTTGCTTTTAAGGAAGCAGTGTGGGAGATGTGATCACAAGTTCTGTGGTCCTCTTGTTTGCATATCATACAAAACAGGACTCTGTAACATTTATCAGTGCTGTGATTTGGATAATTGCACAGTTCACATCTCCCTGAGGGTCTGGGTGTGGTTTTTGGTTTGGAAGAACCTGAGGATACTGAGGGCTTTGTAGATTTTGAGTCAGAGTTTTTTTCAGTAGACTCAATTTTCTCACTCAGCATCCTGACAAGTTCAGCAAGCTGATCAACCTTTGAATCAGTGCTTTCAGGCTTCACTTCAGTTTTTACTGAAGGTTTTTGGTGTTTAGTGGGTGCAGGAGTAGGTCTTTTCAGAATAGTCCTTCCTAACCCTGATTTCTCTTTAGGAGAATGTGGTTGAAAGACTAATGGTGCAAGGTCAGAATTGGGTTCTGCTCCCTGAAGTTGTTTCAGTGGAGGGAGTGGTGAATCAGACTTAGACTCAGTGATGGACTCAGTAGGACTAAGTTCATCAATGACTCCTAGCAGCTCCTTGATAGCCTGACTTTCAGGCTCCAAGATTCTTCCAGTATTAAAATTTGGCAATTTACTATCAGGATTGTTTCTTTCAATCCAATCACTGGGTTTGGGAGCTAGTTCTTTGCTAGAGAGTATGTTGGTTAATAGAAAAGTTGTAGAATGGCTACTCTCCCCAGAACCTTCAGTGAGTTGATCATCACCCAGACCTGCCTTATTGGGGCTGGGTGTGAGACTCAGTGTTTCATAAAGTTTGGGGTTTTTCTGAGTTCATTTCCAAATAATTTCCTTTTCTTTCTTAAGTTCTTCCTGAAGAGCTTGATTTTGTTTTACAAGTTCAGAGTTTTGAATTTGAAGTGTAACACTTTCAAGCTTGGCTTGTTTTAAAGCAAGTAATTCATCTCTACAATGATTTAATTCAAAACTCAGTTTGTTAAATTTTGAAAACAAATTAAGTCTTTGCTCTTCAACATACTTAAGATCAACATTAATATAATCTAAGTAAGATTTCCAATCATCATTGTCATCCGTAGAAAGTAAAAGATTTACCTTCCTCATAGTGATGTTGACACATTCACCATTTCTTGCATGACTCTTCCCCACAGCAAGTTTGTTGTCATCTGACAGAGCCATCAGGGCACTGATGTGAACTTCATCATCATCAGAGGACACTTCAACCTCATCCCAGTCATATGTTTCAGCAACAAGTCCTTTGTTCTTGGCTTGAGTAGGCTTTGGAGCCTGAGGAGGCTGAGAGACTGTTGAGGATGATTCAAGAAGGGCAAGTTTAGCTTTTGCCTTTCTGTATTTGGCTTCAAAGTCAATTTGAGGGACTTTTTCAAATCTTTGACTAGACTGAAGCATTTTTGGTTGAAATTTGCTGGGACCTGAAAAAGAGTTATTTCCTGAAAATTTGAAAGATGGTTCTGAGGTTGTTTTTGAAAATCAATCTTTAGCAAAATGCCCCATTTTGCCACATTTAAAGCATTCAGTGTTGTCATTTGCTTTAGAAGGAAATTTGTTTTTCTTAAAAAACCTTTTTGAATTATCAAGGAGTGCTCTTTCATGAAATTCAATTTGAAGATCATTGAGATACTCCTCACTGGTTCTTTGGTCAACCTCATCATCAGATCCATCCTGAAAATCCTGTACAACACCTTTTGAATAGAAAGCAGTTGATATGGGTGAAATTGTCAAGGCCTTTTTGGTCTCCTGAGCTTTACTAGGGTATCTCCTGGTGATAAGATTGTCTTCATAGACAAACTTCCCATAGATGGCAGGGAGCTCAAGGTTCTGAATGTGGTTTGCATTTCTCAATCCCTGAGAGAAGTTTAACCACTTCTCAGGGAGACTGTTGACAAAACCAACATTGATCTCATGTTTTGACAGTATAACACCATCATTGGTCAGCTCATTCAGGATGGTCTTATACCGAGTATAAGTCTCAGAGAGACTTTCAGAATCCTTGGCCCTGAAGGTATTGAATTCAAGCTTCAGGTCCATGATTCTATTCTCTTTGGTATCAGAAGGCCCTTCATAGCTATGAACCAGGTCAGTCCATGTCTGCTGGGCAGTGGGACAGTTGATCACTGATTCCATTATATCATCAGGAAGGCATGATATAATGATGCTTTTCAGGCGCTGGTCTTGATTGACCACCCTCCTTTCATCTGGGGTCCACTGAGCTTCAAGTTTAATTAAACCTTGGGTAGTTGTTGGGACATATGGACCATCATTAATCAACTTAATGTAATATGGTTCCATCCCAGTTAAGTAGCAAAGCATTCGCTTTTTTCACTTATTAAATTTGCCAGCTTCTAGTCGAGGGGCAGTTGCTGAATAACTTCCACCCTTTTTGTCGACAAGCTGGGGAACATCTATGTCAGTCATAGTGGGATCTTGATTTTAAAAAACTTGAGCACTCTTAAGTTTTGAAAACAGGTTTAAGTTTTACAAATCAGAGGCTCTGATACCACTTGTTGGTCCCTTTTGCTTGGTTAACAGTAACTACAAAGCTAAAGTAACCAAGTTGTATGACCTTAAACAAAGATGTATAAAATGATTAACAATAAAGTAACGTAAATATAAGAGACAATATTTTTCAACGTTTAATTCTTTATTAGAAGTTAATAAAAAAGAATCGTACCCAAGTGTTTGCGAAATAACACTTGGGATTGAAAACGACAAGTATGGTATTGACTCCTCACTAAACTCAATCTATGTTGAGTAACAACTTTCAGGACCCACTGAGCTATCACAGGGGTTATGTTGTTCTTTGGAGGAGTAAAAGTGGTTTGTGAATGCTTTGCATTAATTGCACAAACTTGTCAACTATTACTCCTCACATATGCTTCCTATTTATACACAAGTATAGAACAACTAGTTATACATTGGACATAAGGCTTTCTTAACAATATCTTGAAAGATATTATTCTTCTGGCAAGGAACCTTCATTGAGTTAAGTCCAAAAAGCACTTTCTGATGACAGACTGGTTTTAACTATTTTGGGAAAGTTTGACATTAAAGTGATAAAGCACTTTAATAATGCAGCTCAGACTTTCCCGCCCAGTCCCGCCAAAACTTCAGGCTTCAGGTCATCAGTCATTAGTACCATGGTAGTTGTTGAGGAGTCTTGGGGTTCAGTGAGTTATTGTCATCCTCACTGAACCCATCACCTTCTTCTTGGCTTAGATCACACTTCACTGAGTTCCGCCTCACTGAATGGAGAACCTTTCTTCTTAGGCTCGGTCTTAGCATCCTGAAGGTGACTCACTGAGTTACTGTTCACTCAGTGACTTGCTTACACTTAGGGGATTTTACGTTCAAATCCTTGTTAGAAAAAGATTAGGGAATTCAGTGACCCAACAACCTTGTTTAAAGGAAAGTCAATATTAGCTTTCAATGTTACTAGTGTGTTAACTGTTTTGATTTTTAGTTCAAGTATTCATAATATCATTGCAATAGTTGTTATTTTAACTCAATCTCATCTCCTTTTAGCTTAATACTTCATATTTATCAGATAAATTGAGTCCAAAGTTCACCAAAGTCAAATTTCAAGTTTTCTCAAAAAGTCAAACATTTCCAATTATGCAGAAATCCATTTTTTGCATGAATTTTGTAGATTTATGTGATAGGAGTTAGGGATTGAAACTTGTTTCTATATGTTGTGTCTCAGCTAAGCTTCAAAGTCCTAGTGTTACTATATTTTTGTGATTTTTCTTGTGGGGTCCACAACCCTCCAAAGTAGGCTTCAGGGAAGACCCCTCCCCTGCACCAGCAGACTTCAGTCCCCACCACCTCCTTTGGTGGTGGCTGCAGCCCTCCACAGTGGGACCCAGGGTTTCACTCTTGGCTCTTGGAACTCATAAGCTAGGTGGCTTTCCATTGCACCCAAGCTTGTGCCCCCAATCAACCTAGTGGGCCCCCTAGACTGTCCCTAAGTTTGTCCCATTTTCTGTTTCAGTCCACTAATAAGCAAAGGCTTATTGTGACTGATTGGCTTATTCTGTGATCCCCATTGTATTTTTCTAGCTTATACATGTCCATTGAACTTATTTGAACCAAGTTTTACCAAGGTGGACCCAACATAAGCTCATGTGAGCTTAATCTCTCAACTGGTCAACATAAGTCAACTGTTAAGGTTATTAGCTTATAATTAGCTTATTTTTAAGCTCTGAAAAAATTGTTTTCATAAAAGTTAATTGTTTTTAGGTATAAAATAGAATTCCAAAAGAAAAATCCAGAAAAGACAAACTTAAAATAAGTGATAGTTTCTATTTAATTTGATTTATAATTTTAATTTTCATTTTTAGATTTTTACTAAGTACTTGGTATTTTTATATTTTTATTAATTACCTTTTATGTTAAAGTAATTTTAATAATTTTCTTAGATTTTTATTTTGTAATTTAGTATTAATTAGAATTAATATTAGTTTTATTAATAATTAATTAATATTTAAGTTTTAAATAGCATAATTAATTTTTATAAGGTAACACCTAGTTTTTATATTTTTCCTAACTTTTAAATGTTATAAAATAATTTTAGGAATTTTTCCATAATTTTCTAAGTCATTTAGGTATTATTAGTAATTTAAATTAGTTTAAATAGTTTAATTAAGATAATTAGTTTTTAATTAATAGAAAATCCATTAAAAGACAAAAATATTTATTTTTAATTTTTGTACTTTCTTCAAGTTCATTTTAAGTTTTAGAAATTATTTTTGTAACTTTTTAGTTTAATTTGTAGTGTTTATCATTTTTAGTTTTATTTAAATTAGGTTTAATTTACTTTTTAAATAGTTTTAATTAATTAAATAGTATTTAAATATTAAAATAATCATTTTTATAATTTCATTTTTATTTTTTTTTATTTTAAGTTTGTAAAAGGTTCATTTTCACCCCTTGTAGTTTATTTTTCTTAAAACTCACCTTTTTCTCAGCATGCAATCGCGTCTGATTTTAATTTGGTTTACGTTTATACGTTTCTGTTTCCTGTAATTGTTAATACTGTTATTTCTAATCATTCCAGTAGTGTAAACAAACCCAAATCATTATCTGGTTACTTCCTATTCAATTCACCCGATCATAAACCCGTTTTGATACCATCCACACCTCGTCGGGACATAACGACCCGGGGAAACACTGTATTCCACAGAAGCATTGGTTTAAGTTGTTTGACTATTATAGTTGACCATTCACAAGTGGTTGACCAATAATTATCTGACCGTTTCACACCAATCAAAATTTGGCGCCGCTGCCAGGGAGGTTGTGCGTGTTTTCTAAACGGTTTTACAGATTAGTGAATCTGGGTATACACTCATTGTGTATTTACCATCCTTTGTTCATATTTTCTTATTATAAAAACAAAGCTGTTCCCGAAAACATTTTAAAATCAGTTTTCAACGAACAAAAAAAAAAAAAAAAAAAAAGAAAAAAAAAAAAAAAAACCACACAAAAAGATTTTCTTTCTTATATAATGTTTATCAAAAATCCCAAAAATATTCACCTTTACCCTCCTACCTTTTTGATTCTTCATTTCTTACCCTCTATTACCCTTTGATTCTTTCTATGTCTTATTCTTACCCTCTTGTTTGTCAATGGTGTGGTAGTCCTTATAATGGTGGTAATTGTCCCAGTTGTGGCATGGTATAGTCAGGAAACGGGTCTGTCTATAACCAGAATCCCAATTCCTACCATGACACGACTAATTCATTCCATCAGCTCCCACACCATGAGACTCAGCAGTTTTACTGTTGTGAGTACTGTGGTGGTTCACACTACAGTTCTGATTGTCAATCTGGAAACACGCTTGTCAATGAGCAGTTTCCTGATAACAATTATGACTCGAACACATACGACTCACAGCCATATCAGTTCAACTGTTGTGAGTACTGTGGAGGTCCACACTTTAGCTCTAATTGTCAAACAAGGAATCCATTCCCTTGTAACAATTACGACTATCCATTTCACACCAATCAAAATTTGGAGCTGCTGCCGGGGATTTCTCATCTTCTTGAATATGCATTTGAATATGCATTTCTTGAGATCAAGCTTAAGGGCTTGCCTCCTCCACTTGAATATGCATTTCTTGAGGAGGAAGTTCTTATCTTAATTGCTATTCAGATCTCTCTTCTTTCCTTCACCTACCAGGTGATTTCTCCTCTTCTTCACTCCCTCGGGAATGAAGACACTATCTTTGACCTCGGCATTCTCATTTATAAATTTTGAGCCAGGATCTATGTATCTCATAGGTGTGGAACTTTCATGTGCTTCAAATGTTTATCTAAACATCTTGAATGAAAGTCCGATGGAGATTGTTTCTTCGACATCATGCTTCCCCATGGACAAATGAATTCGGGGTCGAGTCAAGCTAGCGACTCGGTAAACAAAAACAGTAGCATGCATACGGGGTTTTCACCCTAAGTGTGGGGGTGTTGCCCCTGCTGTTGTTACCATGTATATACTCTAAAAAAATGTATATATATCTATATAAAATAAAGTGAAAAAATGATATTTCCACATTTAGCTTGTAATGTAGCCCTTTTACGTTCAAAGAGTTGGCATAATAACCGGGACTTTGAATATTGAGGACAATATTCAATTCTAAGTGTAGGGGGGGGGGGAAATTCTAGAGAATTTTATCACATTATATCTTCTAGTACCCCCGTTTTAGCCAAAATTTTCAAAAAATTTTTCACTTTATTTCAAAATTTTTGTGGTAATCAGTCCGCCATGTCTAAACGACAAAAGGATTGGCTAATCCAGGAGCAAATGGCTCTTGGTAAAGATATCTCAAATCCGTTGATGGCTTGCAATTTGCCCAAAATTGTATGGTAAATCAACTCGCCATATCCCATAAAGCGAATAGTTGGCTAGCCCGCAAGATTATGGCTTGTGGTAAAGGCCGTAGAAAATCCATAATTGGTAATCAGCTCACCAAGATGTTGACTTAGTCCATCAAGAGTTGGCTAGTCCAGAAGCAAACGGCTTTTGGTAAAGACTAATCAAATACGTTGACAGCTGGTGATTTGCTCAAAATCACTTAGTTTTTCTCAAAAGATTGCTAGGGACTAACAATGTTTTAGTGTGGGGGATTGATGAGTGTGTTAATACTCATCATTTTTATCTTTTTTGAGCTGCCAAAACATCCAAAAACACTCAATATTGCATCAAAATTGTGAAAATATCCCAGGAATGTGTTTTATATGTTTCAGATGCAAAATAATCAAAAACAGATGAAAAACGTACAAAGTTTGCATAATTGGCAGTTTCAGTCCCTCAAGTTTCAAAAGTTGTCAAAACTAGTCCCTGGTTCTTCTAAAAACATGAAAAAGTCACCAAAGGTCCTTTTTGAATCACAAATTACATATTTAGTCCTTTGGTGCAAAGTTTCACAAAATTACAAGTTTAGTCCCTATACTTTGCAAAATTGACATAAATGGTCCCTGGGATATAAAAACTTTGAGAAAATCAATTTTGGTCCTTATACTAATATTTTATGGTAGGAATGGTCCTTGGGTGAAAAGTTTGGAGAAATTACATGATTGGTCCCTGAAGTTTCACAGTTTGGCAAAACAGGTCCCTCAAAGTTTCAAACTTAACAGTTTTAGAAAATTATCATTAAGGGTCCTAGGGGATTCATAATTGTCACTATTAGTCCCTGGATGAAAGTTTTGAAGAAATTACACATTTAGTCCCTAAAGTTTCCAAATTGGCAAAAATAGTCCTTGGGTATTTAAAACATGGAAATTTACCTTTATTGCCCTTGTACTATTCACTAGTGACAAAATACACCCCTTGGATAACTTTGGAAAACTTACACTTTCAGTCCCTCAAATTCAGGTTTTTACAAAATTGGTTCTTGAAATAATAAACAAACCAAATGGATCTCTTTTGAAATAAATACCAAATCCTAAAATCCAAAAACAAACAACCCAGGCCTGGTCCAGAACTACAAGCCCAATGCCCTGGCCCGTATTCCCTTTTTAAATAAAACCTGGGCATTGACCCCGTTGACCACCCTCCTTCTTCAACCTCCACTCCACCTCCCCTGCTACTTGCCTCCTCCACCTCACCACTCTACATCCACCACCTCCTACACCACCTCACTACCCTCCTTGTCAATCCCACAACAAAACCCACCTCTAAAGTTTACCTCAGAGGATGCCACGTATCACTCCTACACCTCTGCCAACACCTACACCTGCCAAACCACCCTGAAACTCCCACTACCCCTTATCCTATCCTAATTCCACTTCCCAAGACCAAATAATACACCAAAACCCACCCTCCAACACGCTACAGTCCCAATTGATTAAAACCATTTTTCCCGCCAAAATGGATTAAACGGCCAGGATCAATTTCAATCATCTAATGGTGGTGGGAAAGCTCTGTGGGACCAACAAAGACCTTTTGGGATGCTATATATGAAAGAAGAGGCAGAAGAAACAAGTAGTAGTTAATTAGTAGTTGTAGCTTAGTTTAAAATGTCATATTAGTGTAATTGTAGTTTCCAGTGTAATATTCAGTTTTAAAAAGCTTGTGCTCAGTTCATTTCATGTAATTCAAACTATCTTTACAGTTAATTTCAAGTTTTCCCTTGAATAATCAGTATTAGCAAATTTGATTGAATCTGACAAATTCATTTGAAGTTGTTGTTGTTCTGTGTTCTTTTAAGCTCATTTTATCTCATTTACAAATTATTGAAAGCTTTCAAAACATTTATTTCAGTCTTACTCAGTTTACTAAAAAATAAGAAAAATACAAAAAAAAAAAAAAAAGATTAAAAATAAAAATCAGTGTTCATGGAGGATCAAGTTTGAAGCAAGGATTGGAAGGGATGTTTTCATGGTTTTAGAACCTCTGGGGAGGTATTAGGATAGATCTTGGTCCCTAATTCATTGGTCTGCTCAAAGAAGCCATTTGTAAGTTCAACTCCATTTTAGCATTTCTACTGAAGAATAGCTTTATGTTACTTATTTAGGTTTTTGATTGTTTATTCAGTGTTATTAAGTGAATTTATGCTGTTATCTTGATTACTTGTTTACTTTATTTCCTTGTTTGTACTTGTGCTCATTTACACTGCCATAATAGTGGTATAATAGTTCGTGAGTATATGTTATTAATGTTGGTAATTTTATGTTTCTTATAACTTATTACATCATATTAGATCCTTATAAATCAGTATCATGGTCTGGGACTAACTTATGCTTTGGAAATCCAAATATAATCCTCATAAAGGAGTGTTTGGTTTGTCTGGTTTATAGGTGTTCATGTTTGTTCTAGTTGTTGTTTGCGGTTTGTGCATGTTTTATTAGGTTTAGATAACTCAGTTAAGTCATTATACTAGACCTTGTTTAAAGGAAAGTCAATATTAGCTTTCAATGTTACTAGTGTGTTAACTGTTTTGATTTTTAGTTCAAGTATTCATAATATCATTGCAATAGTTGTTATTTTAACTCAATCTCATCTCCTTTTAGCTTAATACTTCATATTTATCAGATAAATTGAGTCCAAAGTTCACCAAATTCAAATTTCAAGTTTTCTCAAAAAGTTAAACATTTCCATTTATGCAGAAATCTAATTTTTGCATGAATTTTGTAGATTTATGTGATAGGAGTTAGGGATTGAAACTTGTTTCTATCTGTTGTGTCTTAGCTAAGCTTCAAAGTCCTAGTGTTACTATATTTTTGTGATTTTTCTTGTGGGGTCCACGGCCCTCCAAAGTAGGCTTCAGGGAAGACCCCTCCCCTGCACCAGCAGACTTCAGTCCCCACCACCACCTTTGGTGGTGGCTGCAGCCCTCCACAGTGGGACCTAAGGTTTCAATCTTGGCTCTTGGAACTCACAAGCTGGGTGGCTTTCCATTGCACCCAAGCTTGTGCCCCCAATCAACCTAGTGGGCCCCCTAGACTGTCCCTAAGTTTGTCCCATTTTTTGTTTCAGTCCACTAATAAGCAAGGGCTTATTGTAACTGATTGGCTTATTTTGTGATCCCCATTGGCTTTTTCTAGCTTATACATGTCCATTGAACTTATTTGAACCAAGTTTTACCAAGGTGGACCCCACATAAGCTCATGTGAGCTTAATCTCTCAACTTGTCAACATAAGTCAACTGTTAAGGTTATTAGCTTATTTTTAAGCTCTGAAAAAATTGTTTTCATAAAAGTTAATTGTTTTTAGGTATAAAATAGAATTCCAAAAGAAAAATCCAGAAAAGACAAACTTAAAATAAGTGATAGTTTCTATTTAATTTGATTTATAATTTTAATTTTCATTTTTAGATTTTTACTAAGTACTTGGTATTTTTATATTTTTATTAATTACCTTTTACGTTAAAGTAATTTTAATAATTTTCTCAGATTTTTATTTTGTAATTTAGTATTAATTAGAATTAATATTAGTTTTATTAATAATTAATTAATATTTAAGTTTTAAATAGCATAATTAATTTTTATAAGGTAACACCTAGTTTTTATATTTTTCCTAACTTTTAAATGTTATAAAATAATTTTAGGAATTTTTCCATAATTTTCTAAGTCATTTAGGTATTATTAGTAATTTAAATTAGTTTAAATAGTTTAATTAAGATAATTAGTTTTTAATTAATAGAAAATCCATAAAAAGACAAAAATATTTATTTTTAATTTTTATACTTTCTTCAAGTTCATTTTAAGTTTTAGAAATTATTTTTGTAACTTTTTAGTTTAATTTGTAGTGTTTATCATTTTTAGTTTTATTTAAATTAGGTTTAATTTACTTTTTAAATAGTTTTAATTAATTAAATAATATTTAAATATTAAAATAATCATTTTTATAATTTCATTTTTATTTTTTTTTAAGTTTGTAAAAGTTTCATTTTCACCCCCTGTAGTTTATTTTTCTTAAAACTCACATTTTTCTCAGCACGCAATCGCGTCTGATTTTAATTTGGTTTACGTTTATACGTTTCTGTTTCCTGTAATTGTTAATACTGTTATTTCTAATCATTCCAGTTGTGTAAACAAACCCAAATCATTATCTGGTTACTTCCTATTCAATTCACCCGATCATAAACCCGTTTTGATACCATCCACACCTCGTCAGGACATAACGACCCGGGGAAACACTGTATTCCACGGAAGCATTGGTTTAAGCTGTTTGTCTATTATAGTTGACCATTCACAAGTGGTTGACCAATAATTATCTGACCGTTTCACACCAATCAGGGGCATGTAACTCTTGGAACAAATTACGAATCCAAGCAGTCTCAACCACCACATTAGCAACACCACGGTACTCGGCCTCATCACTGGACCTAGATAACGTCACTTGTCATTTAACAGACCTAGATAATAAATTGTCACCAAGAAAAACACAGTAACCTGAAGTAGACCGTCGAGTGATCGGGCAACCCGCCCAATCCGCATCCGTGTAAGCAACAAGCTGAGCAGTAGAAGAAACATGTAGCTGAAGACCATGATCAAGAGTACCACGAATATAGCGTAATATACGCTTCAAAGCATGAAAATGTATATCACGAGGGTCATGCATATATAGACAGACCTGCTGAACAGTGTATGAAATATCCGGACATGTAAAGGTAAGATACTGAAGGGCACCAGCTAAGCTCCGATATAAGGTGGGATCATCAAAGGGTGTACCATCAGGTCCAAGCTTGGACTCTGTAGCAACAGGAGTGCGGCACGGATTAAATTTCTGCATATGAGCTCTCTCAAGAATTTCTTCAGCAAACTTAGACTGCGATAAAAACATACCAGATGTTGTGCGGGTAGCAGAAACACCAAGAAAATAATTAAGAGAACCAAGATCCGTCATTGCAAACTCATCATGAAGAGCAGTGATAACACGCTGTAAAAATGCAGTAGAAGAAGCAGTCAATATAATATCATCCACATACAGTAACAAGTAGGCCATGTCAGATCCACGATGAAATACAAACAGTGACGCATCAGTTTTGCTATGCTGAAAACCAATGCGAGTAACAAATCCTGCAAACCGCTGAAACAAAGCTCTATGGGCTTGCTTAAGCCCATATAATGATCGCTGCAAATGACAAACATAATCTGGGTGAGCAGGATCGACAAACCCAGGCGGCTGATGCATATTAACTGTCTATGATAAGTGACCATGAAGAAAAGCATTCTTTACATCAAGCTGATGAATAGGCCAATCACGAGACACTGCTAGACTAAGTACTGTGCGAATAGTAGCTGGTTTGACCACGGGACTAAAAGTCTCATCACAATCAATCCCTTGCAGCTGACTGCGACCATTTGCAACAAGTCGCACCTTATACCTGATTAAAGTACCATCTGCATGAAACTTATGCCTGAAAAGCCACATAGAACGAACAATATTTACATTAGCTGGACGGGGTCCAAGTACCCACGTACCGTTAGTAATTAAAGCATTATATTCATCTAACATAGCATGTTTCCACTTAGGATCACAAAGAGCATGAACATGAGACCGAGGAAGCGGAGAAACGGTTGTGACATGACAATTCATACGCTCAAGAGGTTTAGATATACCGGCTTTAGCACGCGTGACAATGGGATGAGTGTTAACGGTGGGAGTGGGTATATTGGGCTATTGCGGAGGCTGTTGTGTTTGGGCTGAAGTGGTGTTATCGGGCTCAGTGGTGGGGGCTGGATAGGAGTCGTAGTATTGGGCTGCATATGTGGGTTGGTGTTTGTAGGAGTGGTGGGTTGTATAACAATGGTTGTATCAGGCTGAGGTACGTGATGGGTATTGGGCTCGGGTGTGGCATGGTTTATCGGGCTTGGAGGAAGTGTATTCGTTGGGCCAGTAGGTGAAGGAGTAGGTGAGTTGGTGGTGGGCTCTTGATGGGTTACGGTTGGGATTGGTGAAAAAGGTAGTGGTATCGTAGACAAAAAGTCGTAAATTGGAGACGTGTACTGATGAGGCGAAAAATGATCCGTTTTTAGGGGGTCATTTAAGCCGGAATTGGAATTTATTTGATCAATTATTGCCCTAAATCGTTCCTTTTGTGATTTTAGGTACTTTTGGAGTGAATTCTGGAAAAGGAAGCATTTTGGACGTTTTTGGAGCATAAAAGTAAAGACAACGGCAAAGTCTTAATTTTCCTTGCTGGGAACAGTACCTGACGGTGTCAAGAGCAATTTTATGACGGCGTCAGGAGCAAAAATGATGACGGCCCAGAGTAGCAATGCACATGACGGTGTCAGATCTGGATCTAGGCAGTCCGAGAATTTTATTGGCGGCGAGATGACGGCTTCAGAACTTTCCTCTTGACGCCGTTACCTCATGAAATATATATATACTTTTCTAATTTTCATTCATTAAGTGTGGAACTTAAGAGGAGAATTTTAGGGTCGAACTTAATAAACCCTAGCTCGTTTGTAACAGTATTTTCAAGGGTTTTCACCCCTTGAAACCCTTCATGTTCAATTGAGATAAGTTTCCTTTCAATTCATTCAATATGTCTATGTGTTTTTTGAATATATCTTACGCTTGTCTTTATTTTAACATGCTAGGCTAGATGTTTTGTGTGTTTGCTTAGATGTAGTGAAACCTAGATGTTGATTATAGGTTGATTGCTTGTTTATAGTTGTAATGGATGAATGATTTCAATGTTAGGCTTAAGAAAACTGGCAGATCTCCATTGTGTAACTTGCTTGAACGTCTTAAGAAACATGAACCGATGTGTACTAGGTTTTTATGGTTGTATTTAATGCATGAGCGAATTCTAGTGATCCCATGTTAGGAGCTTCTTGCAGGCTCGACATAGGAGTGAAGTAGGAGCTTATAGAGTTGGGGAAGTAAGTACGCCACCCCACAATTGGTATTAAGGAATATAACCCGTCATCCACGCAACTATAACAAACAATTAACCTGTAAAAGATAGTTAGGGAGTAGTGAAATCTAAGTAAACACAATTCTCCCAATTACTTTTCACACCACACTAGTTTAATTAGCTTTATTTACATTTCTGTTATTTTATTTTGATTGCTTCTTAGTTATTGGGTTAGTTGACTAGCAACTAATTCCGCCCACTCTTCCAAAACCCGAGATTTTATTTGCTTTCATAAAAATATAAAAATACAAAAAGAATCATCCTTCACCTCTAGACCTAGTTTTTAGGCTTTCTAATCCTAGCGACACTATTCCTGAGTTGAACGATCAATCCCCCGGTACTTGTCACTATACTATACTACAACGATCAGGTACACTGCCTGGTGGGGGTTGTAAGCTTCTCGAGATCCCACTTGAGGTAAAGCCTGGTGCAATTCCCACGCATCAAGTTTTTGGCGCCGCAGCCCGGGGAATAGTTATTGTCTAGGTTAGGATTTCTTTTTATTAGGTCTACTTGCTAGATTCCTTTCTAGTAAGATTTTATTTTCATTTTTAGGTTTTCTTTAGTCTATCTTATTTCTTCGTGCCTTTGTTCGCAATCTTTACCATCCGACATCATGGAAGGTGGTAACATCTTTGAACCCATCAACCCACTACAACAAGACCACCCAAAAAACCCACAACTAGCTAACTGATGAGGTGAAAAATGATCCGTTTTTAGGGGGTCATTTAAGCCCGAATCCGACTTTATTTGATCAAATATTGCCCTAAATCGTTCCTTTTGTGATTTTAGGTACTTGGAGAGTGAATTCTGGAAAAGAAGCCATTTTGGACGTTTTTGGAGCATAAAAGTGAAGAAAACGGCAAAGTCTCAATTTTCCATGCTGGGAACAGTAGGTGACGGCGTCAAGAGAAATTTCCTGACGGCGTCAAACTTCAATAATAAAATACGAGAGTTCGTGAAGGCGTCAAGAGTTTTCCTGACGGCGTCAAAACCCCAAGAATTAAAATCCGTAGTTGATGACGGCGTCACACACAGGGCGTCAAGAGTAATTTTTGTGATGGCCTAGGCCTTGACAGCGTCAGAAGTAGATCAAGGCCGTCCGAGGAAGTATTTGGCGGCGAGATGACGGCGTCACACCTTTGTTCTTGACGCCGTCATCCCTATTTTCCTATATATAGTTTTCTAGTTTTTCACATTTAAAGGGAGAAGTTTTGGGAGAAACCCTAGAGACAATTTTGGTGTAACTTTACAGGTTTTTCAAGGGTTCCAACCCCTTGATACCTTGCATGATTAATCAAGATAAGTGTTCTTCTAATTCAATCAATATGTCTATGTGTTGGTTGTCTATATCTTGTTCTTGTCTTAATTCTATCATGCTAGGCTAGATCTCTTTTGTGTTTGCTTAGATCTAATGAAACCTAGATATTGATTATGTGTTGATTACTTGTTTATTCTTGTCTTGGATGAATGATTTATATGTTAGGCTTAAGAAAACTGGCAGATCTCCAAATGGTAACATGCTTGAACGTCTTAAGAAACATGAACCGAGGCGTACTAGGTCTTTATTGGTTGTATTTAATGCATGAGTCACTGTTTACAATCCCTATAGTTGTGCTGGGCATGGTGTAGGAGGAGATAAGAGCTCATAGAATTGGGGAGTTATGTATGCCACCCCATGAATGGTATTAAGGAATACAATCCGTCATCCATGCAATTATAACAAGTAATTAACGTGTAAAAGATATCTAGGGAGTAGTGAAATCTAAGTAAACACATTTTCTCCAATTACTGCTCACAACCTTAGTATAATTAGTTTATTTTCATTTTTAGTATTTTATTTTGATTGCATCTTAGTTTTGGGTTAGTTGAATAGCAACTAATTCCGCCCATTCTTCCAAAACCCGAGATTTTAATTGCTTTCTAAAAAATATTAAAACACAAAAATAATCATCCCTCACCTTTAGAACTAGTAATTTAAGCTTTCTAATCCTAGCGACACTATTCCTAAGCTGAACGATCAATCCCCCGGTACTTGTCACTATACTATACTACAACGATCAGGTACACTGCCTGGTGGGGGTTGTAAGCTTCTCGAGATCCCTCGAGAGGTAAAGCCTGTTGCGATTCCCACGCATCAAGTTTTTGGCGCCGCAGCCCGGGGAATAGTTATTGTCTAGGTTAGGATTTCTTTTTATTAGGTCTACTTGCTAGATTCCTTTCTAGTAAGATTTTATTTTTATTTTTAGGTCTTCTTTAGTCTATCTTATTTCTTCGTGCCTTTGTTCGTAACTCTTTACCATCCGACATCATGGAAGGTGGTAACATCTTTGAACCCGTCATCCCACCACAACAAAACCCACCACTAGAACCCTTTAGGCCCCGAACCTTAGGAGTGTACTCCCGACCTAGCCACCAAGGCTACCGAAACACCATTGAGCTCACTGGAGCCAATGTGACCCCCTTGCAATCCGACACCATCCGGTTGGTGCAAAGCGGATGTGCATTCCATGGACTTCGTTCCGAAGATCCAAACCAACATCTTAAGGACTTTCTAAAAATCGTAGATTCCATAGACCTAGGTGTTGAAACTAGAGAGACGACCCGTTTACGCCTATTCCAATTCTCTCTACGGGATCAAGCTAGTCAATGGCTTGAGCGTTTACCCGCGGGATCCATCACCACATGGGATGATCTTACCACTCGTTTCCTTGCTCAATTTTTCCCACCGGGGAGAACTACTAAGCTTAGAAATGACATCTTGATGTTCCAACAATGTCAAAATGAATCTCTTTATGAAGCATGGACTCGTTTCAAGGACTTACTCCAAAAAGTCCCTCATCATGGCATAGATCTTTGGCTCCAAGTCCAAATTTTTTATGACCATATCGATATCTCCACGAGGCGAGCCATTGACCAATCGGCCGGTGGTAAGCTACGTGATCTTAGTGCGGAACAATAATGGGAACTCATAGAAGATCTTGCTCTCTATGACAACGAAAGTTGGAATGATCCCCGTGATTTGAACAAAACGGTCGAGGCAATATCTTTGCCTTCGAACAATTCTAGCACTCCCGACCGTAAGATCATGGAACTTGAAGGTCGAGTCAAGTCTCTCATGAAATCTTACGAAGCTCATAAACCTTCAAGCCAAGTAAGCAGAATCGCTTCTACATGCAAACTATGCAATGGCCCTCATGAGACCTATAACTGCATGGAACTTCCAAAACGTGCTTATAACGAATTCACATCATCACACGTAGGTCAGGGTCCTCGAACTTCTGCCGAAGCCTATGAGGCATGGAAGGATAAACCTGATTTTAGAGGGTACCAAACGCGAAGCGTATCCTTCAATGACTCCTCACCACTCACTTGGTCCGAGCATTTTCCGTCACGAGGTATTCCTAGGCAAAGCTGTGAAGATACTTTAAAAAAATTCATTCTATCTCAAGAACTACAGCTCACTACGCTCGAGGCAAAATTTAAACAACAGCAGGCTGACGTGAACAACAAGATTTGTAATCTGTTGACTGCTATCAAAGAGCATATTGATAAAAAGCCCATTCACGTTGATGAGGTTAAATCTGCTACCGTCATGAGTCCACCAGCCTCCCCTGTAAAAATAAAAAGTCCTGGCAAGTTATTCAAACATCTATCTCCTAACGGAAAAGAACATGTCAACCCCCCAGGACCAACCACTTCGTAAACACCAACACCACAATATCTGCTTCAACATCCAACCCAACCCAACAACAAACTAACAAATTCAGTCAGACAGCGAAAGATGAGACCTCAAGGGTTGACCATGCTTCGGCAAGGAAACCTACCGACTCACCCGAGCAATACACCGCGCAAGAATCTGACAAACCGGATGAAAGGAAAGAGAAATCAGAAGAGCATGAGAAAGATCCAATCATTTTGGGTAAATCTATTATAGAAGAACCCGAGAGAAAAATGGAGGATGTTATTAGTGTGGGTAGCAATCAGACTAAGGAAAGTAACCCTAAAGTTTTCAAGATCCCCTGTACCATTAAGGAAAAGCTCTTAACCGATAGTCATATAGATCCTAGCTTCCCAGTCAACATAATCCCCCTTTCCCTATACCACAAAACCTTCCCAGAGCACATTGCGTGCGAGAGAGTAATAGAAAATTTATCAATTAGGATTGGAGAGCTTGTTTACAATACTGACCTCACCGTGGTTGATGACGTGGACCCTCTCACCAATCAAACGTTTACCCACCTTGTCCTTGGGATACCATTTATCAATGAATCGGGAGCAATCCTTGATGAGAAAGATGGTAGTGTAGTACTCACCAATGGTGTTAGGAAGGTAATTTTTTGTAGGGATAGTGAGGAAGTGTACGAGTATCGTCCCTCTCTTGAGGGGAATCTATATGGGTCAAAGGATGGAGAGTTAGGGAAGATAAGACGACGTGATCCGAATAATCTCAAAATCCCCTGCATGATCGGTCATAAGTACTTCGATAACATATACATTAATGTATTCCTGCCAAAGAATTTTATGTCATTGTTTCATTATAACAATATCTGCAGATGGGGGATGATTTACAAGGGAGAGAAAGTGGTTGGTAAGGATCATGAAATCCAGGTGTTCGTAGGAAATATGGCATTCTCTATGGAATTCACGATTGTGGACAACATAGAGGACTATGTCGACCCTAGGTTATCACAAGTCGTCTTTGGAACACCCTTTTGTGAAATCACTAATTTGATAGTGGATGACTTGAACGGAATCATGACCTTCACTGATGGGATTAGGAGGATTTCATACCAAACGCCATACAAGAGGAAAGACCTTAAGGAAATAGATTGTGACGGGCTTGATATGATGAGCTCCCAACTTATCTTGTGTGATGAAGATGTTAGGAGAGGGTGTAGAAATATTTCTGATTTATCATGTGGATTCTTTAAGAATGTTAGTAAGCTTGGTTCTAAGTATCGACAAGATATTTTCGAGTTCGAAGATCCGAAGTACTTGCACTATGAAAGTGATACTAGTTTAGAAGACGACCTAGAGAGTGGAACCAATGATGAAATCACGTAGTAACCCATGACCTTGAGTCTAGCTACAAGACTCGTAAATAAAGAAAAGCGCTTCTTGGGAGGCAACCCATGTTTTGTGTGATTTTATTTGTTTGTTTGTTATTTGCTTCCGTATGCATGTTTTATTTTTATTGTTGGTTGATCATGTTTCTAAATTAAAATGTGGAAATATTTTACTTTGTTGTTTAGCCTAGTCTTAACTCCACCTAGAAGTATTTTTGCAAAGGATAAGTGTAAGGGGAAACCCCAAATATGTTTTTAAGAAACAAACCGATCATGATTCTCCACAATAATAAATGAGCATGTATATTCGTATTTGTTAGAGTCAAATGCTTGTATTGAGTCATAATGAAGTTTTGCAGGATTTTCCAGGAAGTAGGACCAAGTTTTTCCAGAAATTTTCCGGAAACTTAACATAAGAATTTCTGCAGGTCCATTCTGACGGCGTCAGAGTTTTACTCTTGACGGCGTCAGGAGTTAAAATCTGGAAATTTTACCGGTTTTGTTTTTCTAACGGAGTCTTATGGTTTTTGTGAATTATTAAGTTTTATAATCTCCAGGAGATCTGCAAACTTCATTCCACAAGCATTATATTTTACTTTGTTTTCTAGGATTTAGTAACTTATATAGGATGTCGCCGATTTTACGCGAGGTTGCCTTGTCTATTTTTTCAGGTTTTACAGGTTATGTATGACAAGGAGATGATTTATATTTCTGGAAGGGAAGCTTTGATTGTTCATTTTCTTGGAGGAAGATTTAACCTGGCCAACCTATAATCCATACCGAGCGAATCAGGGGAGTATTTGATTTCATTCTCTTTACTTTTTCACTTTTACATTCTTTACTTGAACATTGGGGACAATGTTCATCTTAAGGGTAAGGGGAGGGTAAAAAGATGATACCTTACATATGCACTTTCGCTTGAGTTTGTTTTGTTTGATGGTAGATGTGTAATAAAACTATGAGAAATACTTGTTAGTGCAATTTTAGCACCAAATTTAAAATTTTTTACAACATTTAGGAGTGAAACTTTAGCCATAGCAAGCGTCTCATGGATAGGAGTCGTATGACTAGCACAAAACCGTACTATTCAGAAAAATTTTCCACCCAAATATGTGAGGTTCGCCTTTAGATTTGATAGGAAAAGCATTTACTATTAGTGCTTATGAGTGTACCGGTAGCATTTAGATTCTAGAACTTGCGTTAGTGATGCATCCCGAGACCGCTAGTGAGACTACATTCGTGTGGTAGGATTTACTACATGATAAGAGGCATTAGGATCACCCTTGTGTTAAACCCGTATCATAATTACTTGACCATTTAAGTCATATTACTTGGCTAGTTAAGTCAACTAATTTTTCCCACACCCTTAGCGTTGTACTCATTTTTAGTACACGATACCCCTAGTACACCCCTCCGAGCCTATCTTTTCGTTTCTAACTTTAAGCAATTTACTTAAAGGAAGAATTTGTTACACCCCACTTAAATGTACAACCAAATCGCCTTAGCCTTCCGTGTATGCGCTCATCTTTAGTGCATTATTGTTATTTGTTAAATCCTAAGTTAACTTTCTAATTGATTACATGGTTGCTAAGTCGAGTCATATCCTTGTACATATTGTTTTAGGACGATTGGGACTCATGGGTAAGTACTTATTTTATGGAGTAATGGGGAAGAACATAATATTATTACCCCCATATGTACGTTAATCTTAAAAGTGCTCCAAGTGTTTTGATTTTCTTAATTCGAGTCATCAGATTAGTTTATTGTAAAGTATGTAAAAATTCAAGTGTAAGGGAAATTTACATTCCCTATGATGTATTATTTTGGATGGTAGGGTAAGAGTGTATGCAAAAAAAAAAAAAAAAAAAAAAAAAAAAAAAAAATCGAAAAAATCAAGAAAAAGAAAAGAAAAAAATAGAAAAAGGAAAAAGAGAAAAAACATACGGACTACCATCCCTTTTTATTCTATGTTCATTTTATGTTTTTGTTATTTCTCATTTATTAGCTTAAGTCGAGTCTAGTCTTGGCTTAGCAACGCCGTCTTGTACATGTAATTAACCAAGATTGTTAACTCGCCACCAGTAAAACTTCCTTTATCCAACAAAACTGTGTAATTCATATCCCTATACCTAACGTTACAACCCTTTAAAAGACCTCTTTGATAGTTTATCCTAGGTGCTTACGCCATGTGGTGGAGGTTTGATCCTTTCCCAAGCCTATGGTAATCTATTTTGCTATGACAGGTAGTGAGAGATATCTTCCATTTCCATAATGTTATATTACTTTATTACACCCGAGAGATGTGAGTATCTAAACACTATTTGTGAGGTGCTAGTGTATGACCTCCGTGCTTGTCTATTGGTCTTTAGTGGAACGATTATTTGTTGTAATTACTTTTATATTAGTGTTAAATGACCCCTAACTTGTATTTTGAGTAGAATAAAAGCGCATTTGCTTGAGGACAAGCAAATCTCAAGTGTAAGGGTATATGATGAGGCAAAAAATGATCCGTTTTTAGGGGGTCATTTAAGCCCGAATCCGACTTTATTTGATCAAATATTGCCCTAAATCGTTCCTTTTGTGATTTTAGGTACTTGGAGAGTGAATTCTGGAAAAGAAGCCATTTTGGACGTTTTTGGAGCATAAAAGTGAAGAAAACGGCAAAGTCTCAATTTTCCATGCTGGGAACAGTAGGTGACGGCGTCAAGAGTAATTTCCTGACGGCGTCAAACCTCAATAATAAAATACGAGAGTTCGTGAAGGCGTCAAGAGTTTTCCTGACGGCGTCAAAACCCCAAGAATTAAAATCCGTAGTTGATGACGGCGTCACACACAGGGCGTCAAGAGTAATTTTTGTGACGGCCTAGGACTTGACGGCGTCAGAAGTAGATCAAGGCCGTCCGAGGAAGTATTTGGCGGTGAGATGACGGCGTCACACCTTTGTTCTTGACGCCGTCATCTTTATTTTCCTATATATAGTTTTCTAGTTTTTCGCATTTAAAGGGAGAAGTTTTGGGAGAAACCCTAGAGACGATTTTGGTGTAACTTTACAGGTTTTTCAAGGGTTCCAACCCCTTGATACCTTGCATGATTAATCAAGATAAGTGTTCTTCTAATTCAATCAATATGTCTATGTGTTGGTTGTCTATATCTTGTTCTTGTTTTAATTCTATCATGCTAGGCTAGATCTCTTTTGTGTTTGCTTAGATCTAATGAAACCTAGATATTGATTATGTGTTGATTACTTGTTTATTCTTGTCTTGGATGAATGATTTATATGTTAGGCTTAAGAAAACTGACAGATCTCCAAATGGTAACATGCTTGAACGTCTTAAGAAACATGAACCGAGGCGTACTAGGTCTTTATTGGTTGTATTTAATGCATGAGCCACTGTTTACAATCCCTATAGTTGTGCTGGGCATGGTGTAGGAGGAGATAAGAGCTCATAGAATTGGGGAGTTATGTATGCCACCCCATGAATGGTATTAAGGAATACAATCCGTCATCCATGCAATTATAACAAGTAATTAACGTGTAAAAGATATCTAGGGAGTAGTGAAATCTAAGTAAACACATTTTCTCCAATTATTGCTCACAACCTTAGTATAATTAGTTTATTTTCATTTTTAGTATTTTATTTTGATTGCATCTTAGTTTTGGGTTAGTTGAATAGCAACTAATTCGCCCATTCTTCCAAAACCCGAGATTTTAATTCCTTTCTAAAAAATATAAAAACACAAAAATAATCATCCCTCGCCTTTAGAACTAGTAATTTAGGCTTTCTAATCCTAGCGACACTATTCCTAAGCTGAATGATCAATCCCCCGGTACTTGTCACTATACTATACTACAACGATCAGGTACACTGCCTGGTGGGGGTTGTAAGCTTCTCGAGATCCCTCGAGAGGTAAAGCCTGTTGCGATTCCCACGCATCACTAACCAACCTCTTAGGCCCCGAACCCTAGGTGAGTATTCCTGACCTAGCCACCAAAGCTACCGAAACACCATTGAGCTCACCCAAGGAGCCAATGTGTCTCCCTTGCGATCCGACACCATCCGGTTGGTGCAAAGCGGATGTGCATTCCATGGACTTCATTCCGAAGATCCTAATCAACATCTCAAGGACTTCCTTAAAATCGTAGATTCCATAGACCTTGATGTTACAACTAGAGAGACAACCCGATTACGCCTATTCCAATTCTCTCTACGTGATCAAGCTAGTCAATGGCTTGAACGTTTACCCGCGGGATCCATCACCTCATGGGATGATCTCACCACTCGTTTCCTTGCTCAATTTTTCCCACCAGGGAGAACTACCAAGCTTAGAAATGATATCTTGATGTTCCAACAACGTCAAGGTGAAACTCTATATGAAGCATGGACTCGTTTCAAGGACTTACTCCAAAAAGTCCCTCATCATGGCATAGATCTTTGGCTCCAAGTCCAAATCTTCTATGACCATATCGATCTCTCCACAAGGCGAATCATTGACCAATCGGCCGGTGGCAAGCTACGTGATCTTAGTGCGGAAGAATCATGGGAACTCATGGAAGATCTTGCTCTCTATGACAACGAAAGTTGAAATGATCCCTGTGATTTGAACAAAACGGTCAAGGCAATATCTTTACCTTCGAACAATTCTAGCACTCCCGACCGTAGGATCATGGAACTTGAGGACCAAGTCAAGTTTCTCATGAAATCTTACGAAGCTCCTAAGCCTTCAAGCCAAGTGAATAAAATCACTTCTTCATGCGAATTATGTAGTGGTTCCCATGACACTCGTGATTGCGTGGAACTCCCCGGAACAGCTTTTGCGGACTACGCATCTTCGCGTACCGACGAAGCGAGAGATAAGTGGTACACTTTCAAGCCCGTGCCAAACCCTTACGGTGATTCCTACAACCCCTCTTGGAAAAATCACCCGAACCTTAGGTGGAACCAAAACCAAAACAATTCTTCCAATCCGCCTAATCGTTACCAACCAAATGGTCCACCCTCCAACCGTACTTTCAACAAGAATCCTTCTAACAACTATGGTAGTACCAACAATCTTGAAGGATTGATGTCCAAGTTTATGGCATCTCAAGAAGCTCGCATAGCTAAGTTTGAAACCGACTTCAATCAACAACAAACGGAGATGACCAATAAGATTGACAACTTGTTGAAAGCCCTCAACAACCAAGCGTTAACTACACCTAGGAAGGACACTAGGGACACCAATAGTGGAATCCAAACTAAGGACCCCTTGTCATCCAAACACGTCCACTTTGTCAATGTTGTCACCATTAAGCCAATAGATAAGAATATAGAAGAAAGTGATAAGGATGAAGTTGGAGTAGAAACCGAGACTAGGGATGTACTTAAGGAAGTTGAGGTTGATAAGGGAGAGAAATTAGAGGAAGTAGAAAACATAGTAGAATACTTTGATAAGTTGCCCACCAAGGAAGAACGGGAATATCACAAGGATTTATTTGATGATCCCGAGACACCATATATCCTTGGTTCACCCCTTATTAAAGTAGGTGATCCCTCTAACATCAACATACCATGCAACATTGGGCATATGCATGTATGGAAAGCTTATATCGATCCTAGGTCTCCTATAAACATCATGACTAGGACTTATTATAATTGGGTAATGAAGAAACAACTTGGTTATAGGATGATGCCCAACAAGAATTTGATAAGTAATTTTGTAGGAAGAGTGAAAGGATTGCATGTGATTGTTGGAAACTTCACTTATGAGACCGACTTTGTGATAGTGGAGGATACTCGTCCGGTGATAGATGATTGCCTAAGTCAAGTAGTGTTCGGAAAACCATTCGTTAAGACCTCTAAGATGAGTTATGATCCGACTCTAGGGATAGTTAGGTTCAAGAAAGAGAATGATGAGATTGATTACCAAATGCCCTGTAAGATTGAACAATACCGTCTCTTATCGAACCTAGAAAAGGAACACAAACAAACGGTTTACTATAGGAATGATGAGGATAGACGTAGAGGAGTTGAATATGTTATGAATAGGATACTTGTTTTCTACAAAGAGTGTTTGCAACTAGGTCCAGAATACAAAAATAATATAGGAGATGACCTAGAGAGTGAAACCAAGGATGAGTTCACGTAATAGCCCATGACCTTGAGTCTAGCTACAAGACTCGTAAATAAAGAAAAGCGCTTCTTGGGAGGCAACCCATGCTTTGTGAGATTTTTAATTGTTTGATTGTTATTTGTTTCCATATGCATGCTTTATTTTTATTGTTGGTAGATCATGTTTCAAACTAAATAGTGAAAATACTTTATTTTGTCGTTTGCCTTTATCTTAACATCATCCAAAGGTATTTCGCGAAAGATAAGTGTAAGGGAAAACCCCAAATATGGTTTTAAGAAACAAAACCAATCATGATTCTCCACAATATTAAATGAACATGTATATTCGTATTTGTTAGAGTCAAATACTTGTATCGAGTCATAATGATGTTTTGCAGGATTTTCCAGGAAGTAGGACAAAGTTTTTCCAGAAACTTAACATAAAGATTTCTGCAGGTCACTTCTGACGGCGTCAAGAAGAAATTCCTGACGGCGTCACGTGTAAAAATCTGGAAATTTTACCAGTTTTGTTTTTCTAACAGAGTTTTAAAGTTTTTGTTGAATCTTTAGTTTTATAATCTCCAGGAAATCTGCAAACATTCATTCCACAAGCATTATATCTTACTTTGTTTTCTAGGATTTATTATTATATATAGATTGCCGCCGATTTTATGCGAGGTTGCCTTGTTTGTTTTCTCAAGTTTAACAGGTTATGTATGACAAGAAGATGATTTATATTCTGGAAGGGAAGCTTTGATTGTTCATTTTCTTGGAGGAAGATCTAACCTTGTTACCACACTATCCATACCGAGCGAATCAAGGGAGTATTTGATTTCATTCTTTTACCTGTTTTATTTTTACATTCTTTAATTGAACATTGGGGACAATGTTCATCCTAAGTGTAAGGGGAGGGTAAACGATGATACCTTATAGGATACACTTTCACTTGAGTTTTTTTGTTTGATAGTAGGTGTGTAATAAAACTATGAGAAATACTTGTTAGTGTAATTTTAGCACCAAATTTAAAATTTTTTACAACATTTAGGAGGGAAACTTTAGCCTTAGCAAGCGTCTCATGGATAGGAGTCGTATGACTAGCACAAAACTGTACTATTCAGAAAAATTTTCCACCCAAATATGTGATGTTCGCCTTTAGATTTGATAGGAAAAGCATTCATTATTAGTGCTTATGAGTGTACTGGTAGCATTTAGATTCTAGAACTTGTGTTAGTGATGCATCCCGAGACTGCTAGTGAGACTACATTCGTGTAGTAGGATTTACTACATGATAAGAGGCATTAGGATCACCCTTTTGTTAAACCCGTATCATAATTACTTGACCATTTAAGTCATATTATTTGGCTAGTTAAGTCAACTAATTTTTCCCACACCCTTAGCGTTGTACTCATTTTAGTATACAAAACCCCTAGTACACCCCTCCGAGCCAATCTTTTCGTTTCTAACTTTAAGCATCTTACTTAAAGGAAGAATTTGTTACACCCCACTTAAATGTACACCCAAATCGCCTTAGCCTTCCGTGTATGTACTCATCTTTAGTGCATTATTGTTACATGTTTAAACCCTTAGTTAATTATCTAATTGATTACATGGTTGATAAGTCGAGTCATATCCTTGTACATATTGTTTTGGGACGATTGGGACTCATGGGTAAAGTACTTATTGTTATGGAGTAATGGGGAAGAACATCATTCTATTACCCCCATACGTACGTTAATCTTAAAAGTACTCCAAGTGTTTTGATTTTCTTAACTCGAGTCATTAGATTAGTTTATTGTAAAGTATGTAAAAATTCAAGTGTAAGGGAAGTGTTCATTCCCTATGATGTATTATTTTAGATGGTAGGGTAAAAGTGTACGCAAAAAAAAAAATAAATAAATAAATAAATAAATAAATTAAGAAAAAGAAAAAGAATAGAAAAAGAAAAGAGAAAAAACATACGGACTACCATCCCGTTTCATTCTATGTTTATTTTATGTTTTTGTTATTTTTGATTTATTAGCTTAAGTCGAGTCTAGTCTTGGCTTAGCAACGCCATTGTACATGTAATTAACCAAGATTATTAACTCGCCACCAGTAAAGACTGCCTATATCCAACAAAACCGTGTATTCCATATCCCTACACCTAACGTTATAACCCTTTAAAAGACCTCTTTGATAGTTTATCCTAGGTGCTTACGCCATGTGGTGGAGTTTTGATCCTTTCCCAAGCCTATGGTAATCTATTTTGTTATGACAGGTAATGAGAGATGTTTTTCATTTCCATATTGTGATATATACTTTATTACACCCGAGAGATGTGAGTATCTAAACACTATTTGTGAGGTGCTAGTGTATGACCTCCGTGCTTGTCTTTGGTCTTTAGTGGAATGATTATTTGTTGTAATTACTTTTATATTAGTGTTAAATTATCCCTAACTTGTATTTTGATTAGAATAAAAGCGCATTTGCTTGAGGATAAGCAAATCTCAAGTGTAAGGGTATATGATGAGGCGAAAATGATCCGTTTTTAGGGGGTCATTTAAGCCGGAATTGGAATTTATTTGATCAATTATTGCCCTAAATCGTTCCTTTTGTGATTTTAGGTACTTTTGGAGTGAATTCTGGAAAAGGAAGCATTTTGGACGTTTTTGGAGCATAAAAGTGAAGAAAATGACAAAGTCTTAATTTTCCTTGCTGGGAACAATACCTGACGGCGTCAAAAGCAATTTTATGACGGCGTCAAGAGCAAAAATGATGACGGCCCAGAGTAGCAATGCACATGACGGCGTCAGATCTGGATCTAGACAGTCTGAGAATTTTATTGGCGGCGAGATGACGACGTCAGAACTTTCCTCTTGACGCCGTCACCTCATGAAATCTATATATACTTTTCTAATTTTCATTCATTAAGTGTGGAACTTAAGAGGAGAATTTTAGGGTCGAACTTAATAAACCCTAGCTCGTTTGTAACAGTATTTTCAAGGGTTTTCACCCCTTGAAACCCTTCATGTTCAATTAAGATAAGTTTCCTTTCAATTCATTCAATATGTCTATGTGTTTTTTTAATATATCTTACGCTTGTCTTAATTTTAACATGCTAGGCTAGATCTTTTGTGTGTTGGCTTAGATGTAATGAAACCTAGATGTTGATTATAGGTTGATTGCTTGTTTATAGTTGTAATGGATGAATGATTTCAATGTTAGGCTTAAGAAAACTGGCAGATCTCCATTGTGTAACTTGCCTGAACGTCTTAAGAAACATGAACCGATGTGTACCAGGTTTTTATGGTTGCATTTAATGCATGAGCGAATTCTAGTGATCCCATGTTAGGAGCTTCTTGCAGGCTCGACATAGAAGTGAAGTAGGAGCTTATAGAGTTGGGGAAGTAAGTACGCCACCCCACAATTGGTATTAAGGAATATAACCCGTCATCCACGCAACTGTAACAAACAATTAACCTGTAAAAGATATCTAGGGAGTAGTGAAATCTAAGTAAACACAATTCTCCCAATTACTATTCACACCACACTAGTTTAATTAGCTTTATTTACATTTCTGTTATTTTATTTTGATTGCATCTTAGTTATTGGGTTAGTTGACTAGCAACTAATTCCGCCCACTCTTCCAAAACCCGAGATTTTACTTGTTTTCATAAAAATATAAAAATCCAAAAAGAATCATCCTTCACCTCTAGACCTAGTTTTTAGGCTTTCTAATCCTAGCGACACTATTCCTGAGTTGAACGATCAATCCCCCGGTGTAACAACCGTGGTTTTGGCAGGTCAGTTTGACTGATAGTCTTGACTCGGTTGACGTTTGTTTGGTGTGTCCTAGGTGATTTAAGTGATATATGAGTGATATAGGTGAGTTTTAACACTAAATCCCTTTGCGTAAATGGTTTTATTTTGATTTGGAAAGTTTGGAATTTGGGAAAGTTCATTTTGATCACCTTTGTGGTGTAGAAATGACTTGTGTAGTTTTGGTGTTTTTGAGGTTTTGGTGTAACGAGTCTTCGTTCAAGTTATTGAGTGTTAGTAAGTTACGGGAATGTTGTTTTGTGAAAAAATGCTTATGGAGTGTGTAAAAATCTATTTTTGGAAACTTTATTTTGAAAATGAATATTTTCCGGTTTGTCGTAAAATTAAGGTTTATCGCGAAATACGTTAGGTTTCGATATGGGAATACATAAAATATGAAAAGTAAGAGTTTTTGAGTGTAATAAATAAATTAATAATATATATATATATATATATATATATATATATATATATATATATATATATATATATATATATATATATATATATAGTTTTGCGTTTATGTGATGAACACTTTAAAATAAGTTACAATAGGCACCAGTAAGAATACGACATGTGGCGTTTCTTATTAATACATAAATATATAAAAGTAAAAATACAATTAAATTGTTAATAAACTCAAAAGGGTATATTGGGTATTTTACTATTATCCCCTTAACTCTACCAACCACCCCTTTTTCTCATTAAATTCCCTGCGTCTCTCTCTCTCCATCAAGATCTCAAAGGAGTTAAAGTAGATTTTAAAAAATTCATATTAAAAACTCAAACCAATTCTAAAATTCGTAACTAGATATTTATTTTAATACAATAAGAACCTTTTTCAGTTGATTCTCATTAAATCATTCATGAATCTCGTTTTCCATGTCATGACAGATGCCGACGCCAATTAAATCCCACCATCGGATTATAAACCAATTTTAGTATATTTTCGGCTAACCACAATTGTCCTGTTTATTCACAAACATCACTTGTGTTGTATCAAACCTGTACCAACCATTTTTTTCCAATGAAGCTCTGCTCGAGACCCGAGACCCGTACCAACCGTAATCTCCAACGAAGTTAACAATGTGATACATACCGTTTAAAATGTTATACATATTGTTTAAGAAAAAGGTGCTCCAATAATTTTGCTTTTGTTTTGGGTTTCTCATTTTGCAGGTCTATTCTTTTTTTGAAATTAATGTACCAATAATTTTGGTGTACAAGTCTTTTAGCGTATTTTAGTGATGGAATTCCCTTTTTGTATCAATGAATAATGGGATACTATCTTTCATTTATAATAGTGTATTCTTGTACCGAGTGCATCACATTTTATCATTGGTATTATCATGGAATACTTGACACAGTAGTGTTTTTAGTGTATGTACATGCTACGTTTTAATTACCGTAAGTTTCAAAATATTTAGCAAAATAATACGTGTGAGTCAATAATACGCCAATTGTGTGTCAATTACAAAAAGTTATGTGCAAGGATGTCAACGTATTCAAAAAATTTGTGTGTGTCAATAATACGTCAATTGTGTGCCAATTAAAAAATTCATGTGTGTGTTAATAATATGTTAGTTATGTGTGAATTACAAAAAGTTATGTGCAAGGATATCAACATATTCAAAAAATTTGTATGTGTATCAATAATACGTCAATTGTGTGCCAATTAAAAAATCCGTGTGTGTGTCAATAATATGTCAATTGTGTGCAAGTGTGTCAATGTATTTTGCTAAAAAAAAAATCGTGTGCGTGTCAATAATACATCAATTGTGTGCCAATTAAAAAATTGGTGAGTGTCAATAATACGTCTTGTGTACAAGTGTGTCAATATATTTAGCTAAAAAATTCGTATGTAAGTCAACATAACGTCAATTGTGTACCGATTAAAAAATTCGTGTCTATATATAATACGTCAATTGTGTACAAGTGTGTCAATATATTTATCTAAAACGTTTGTGTGTATTTCAATTGTGTGCAACTGTGTTAGTGTACAAATTCGTGTGTGTAATACTAATTAAATATCAATAGAGCTGGGTCGTGCATGTCAATACTTTCATAATTAGGAAATAGATTCATGCGTATCATGAACTAGTAAAAAAATTACAGTCGCTTAACATTGTTAAAATAAGTTAGATGGAGATTATGTATTCATGTGTACAAGTTGGAGGAGATCTCATATAAAATACATTGATCTTCGATTTGAATTGACAGAATTTTATATGTAAACAAGTATGTTATGCGAAAAAACGTCTCGATGGAGATCGATCATGTATTCTTGTGTACAAGTTGGAGGAAGATCTCATATAAAATACA
Source organism: Artemisia argyi (assembly GCA_030686995.1). Taxonomy (NCBI): domain Eukaryota; kingdom Viridiplantae; phylum Streptophyta; class Magnoliopsida; order Asterales; family Asteraceae; genus Artemisia; species Artemisia argyi. The sequence continues at coordinate 72,313,497 of CM060686.1, read as the reverse complement.
TTGATCTTCGAGTTAGAGAGATCATGTGTACTCTTTGTAGTGATGTAAGCTTTGTATATAAATATTGATCTTCAAACCTTTCTCACGTTCATGTCATGTTAATAGGTACGTTCTATAAACTGACTTTTTAATTTAAATAAATGAGAATATATAATAATGGTGATATTAAAGCTGCTAAAAGATTCCTTACAAAAATGGCCATCCTTTTCTATTAATTTACAAGAATGCCATTGTCTCTTTAATTCTCCAATTAATTCCTAATTAGATTGATACATCCAACGGCTCAAAAGAGTGCCTACTGTATTTATTTTAAGAGTGTACACCACAATAACGCTCCCCTATATATATATATATATATATATATATATATATATATATATATATATATATATATATATATATATATATATATATATATATATATGTATGTAAAAAAATTCGGTCAAGAGGGTTTTTAGGGGAAAAAGGAAACCCAATTGTAGCCCAATTACAACTCTAAGTTAGGTAATTATCCACCAAATATTATAAATACAAAATCAAGGTTCCCAAAACACTTTTTCCTGCATATTAAATTCGACCACATGGAGAATCAAGAAGAAAAATTAGGGTTTTTATTATTGAAGCTAAAATCAAGATCAAGGTATATTTTCGATACTAGTTTTCATTCAATTAATTAGTTATTGATCTAATTCATGTAATATTAAGTATGATGGATCTAGGGTTTGTAAGTTTCTGTAAATTACTTAATTAAAACATGTTGGGATCAATTAATGATTGTATTATGATGATTGGTTAAGAGAATTGAGCGTAAAACATGCTAGTTATTGAGTTAGGGTTTGGACAGATTTGTAAGGCTGTAAAGATGTGAGTGTATATAACAGATGGTGATGAGTTAAGTCACGAATTTTAAGTCTAAATTGAAGTATAATGAAAAAGCTTTCCAAAAAGTCCAGCCACGATCAATTTTGAGGTCGGGAAGTCGGTCTTTTGATTTTTCTTTGATAAGGTGTCAAAGCTGTCAAACCGGGACAGATTTTGGGTAAAAGTTTGAGGGTGACATGTGGTTGTAAAAGTGGTATTTTGACTTGGTCTTCTGGAATAGTTAAGTTTTAGGTTATATTAGACTACCACGAAGAGGATTTGCGATAAAAACTTGTGGAATTAATTATTAAAAATCAAAACTTTTTGGTGTGCGTTCAGATCCGAATTTGAGTAGTTGACAAGTTTGAATTTCTTATGAGTACTTGTGCGTGTTATTGGTCCATAGCCTTCTGGGATTACCTTCTATGCTTATGAGAGACTATGGTAAATTTTTTGTGTGAGTTGTTGAGCTTTATTTGTTGTGATTTCATGTGAGTGAATGTACTAAAAAATTCTGCGTTTTCTGAGTTTTAGAGTGCAAAGGATTTAGTGAGTATTAAGTTATGGTAGTGGTTAGTGTGGTGTCTAGGAGATCCATGGTGGGTCATATGAGTCTTAGACATCCATCATATGTGTATTACATGGGTTGTAGCTTTTAGCTTGACCTTGTGTAATGTGGATTATTTTTATGTGCTATAGATTGTGAGTTGTTTTGTGGAAGCTGCGGAGTTTAAGGTGAGTTCATAGTCCCATAATTTAACTTTGTTTTAAACTTGGGATGGGAATGATGCTTGTCTTAAATGATTTGATTTACTTTGATTATGTGTATGGTGTTAAAGAGCTTGGACTTATAATGTTATCGTATGCATGCTATGTGTGATTATTTGCTTGTGTGGAAATCGAGGGTAGAACTGTACCTGAGATGTGAAGGGTAGAACTGTACCCTAGTTGTGAAAATCGAGGGTAGAACTGTACCTGAGATGAGGGTAGAACTGTACCCAAGTGGTGGAATTTGTGTGGGATCCAATTAGGAGGATGCTTATCCTGTTGCTCGCGCATGCGACCTAATTGATGATTATGGGATCGGGGGACACGAGCCGTCCTAATGGTTGCCTTATGAGTGTTGTTGCCTTTATGTGTGATTAATGACTTGCAAATGCATGTAGCTATATGATAACTATAATTATTTTGTCCAACTATATTTTGTAATCACAGTGAATTCGGTTGCCTTGTGTGTTGAGTCTCAAACCTATGAATCTCACCAATGTAATGTTGACATTTTAAGCATCATTTTCAGGTGAGCTTTCTAAGGATAAGATAGAAGGATGTGGATAGACAAAACCTTAGTTGCATTGGAAGTGGTTTATCATCTATGTTTGGATTTATGTTTTGTTTTGGTTATTTTATTTTTGGGGTATTGTTACAACACTTTGTGTTTGTACATTGCTCTATTTATGTGCATGTAGTTGTTCTCTATGTAGACACCAGGTGTTGTGATGATATCCATGAAGTTACACTCGCGCGTTTCCGTCGTGGCGGGGTGTGACAGATTGGTATCAGAGCCAGGTTATAGAGAATTAGGCGGTTGGACCTAGACTATAACCTAGGAGTCCCTCATATAGTTGCATTTAGGACCTATGTGTAAGTATAGTATTTTATATGTCTATTTTCCTATATTTATGAGATATTTTATTGAGTTCCGGGCGTCTATTCTATCCCCTATACGTAGTATTGTATATATATCAACTTTATTATATCGTCTTTCGCGCCTAAGATGCTTCGTTGGACTGCCATTGTTGCTATCGGATGCGAGAGAAGTGGTAGGATGAAGCGGACTAACCGCAGAATTCGAGTTCCCGATAGCATGTATCTATGTTCGGACAAGTGGAGGACGTTTATGGGAAACGTTGGTGGAGAAGAAGTGGAGATGTTTGGAACCACGGTGACTTCTGGTGATAGAGCCATTACTATAATACCCTTGGTAGTGTCCTCACTTCACATAGGAAGGAGATGTGGTTTAGTCTAAACCTCGTGATTTGTATGCGCTTGTGAATCATGTGGAATTGGAAGAATAGAATAGAGATGGTTTTGCATGTTGTCGACTACCTCAACATGTAGGGAACATGAATGGGTGGTTGAGTAAAGATAGAAGGGAGTTAGGATGGAATGGTGTGGATTCGGATCTAGAGTCCACAGCGAGTAGTAAGTTGAATTGATCTGAGTGGGGAGATAAGTGCGAGAGTAGAGTTGAGCCATTGTGCGACGTCTTTTGTTTTGTGTTATGTTTTGGAATTCGCATATTGTCTTTTGCCGTCTGGAGCCATGTTGGAGCGTGATTACTCTTGGATATTGGGTCGACCTTATCCAAGTGATTTTGATGATAGAGTTTATGTGATCGTTGGAATTGTTCCATGTGAGATGATTGTTTGCGACGTCTTGTATTTTTGTTTGCATGATTGTTGCATGATGTGTTGTCATAGGAGGGAGTACACTTATGAAAGGGGGCATAGATAATTATGGTGGCCAACATAATTATACATGCGTCACAACACAAGTGGACTTGCAAGTATGATAACATGAATTGCATGGTGTATTAGGTGCTATGTGGTATATGTGCGTTATCATTGAGATGTGTGGTTTTGGAAGTAAGTATGTGTGTGGAATAGGCTTATAACTATGGTCGCGAACATGATTTTAAGGGTATCACACACGTGGACTTGTGACCATTATTGCATTGATTGATGTTTGTTGTTATATGTTGTGGTAGATGGTATGTGATATCATGATTGGTGATGGCTGTATGGTTAGAGAAGTATTCTCTTAACCGTTTGGGCAGTCGTTATATGTTGGGGTGTGTAGGTGGTAAGATTCCATCCTACCTATCATATGTTGATACCTCAATAATCGGTGGTACTAATGTTGTGGTATTTAAGTTGATTCATTTGCTGGATTCTTCGTTTGTATACCTAATTCTTTGGTTGGCTATCTTATTCGTACCATGAAGGTACAGATGCCATACTCTTTCTATTTGACGTCGTGATAGGTGTTGGGTAATCGAATTCATTTTTGTTGGATACTATTTCGTTTCTTTGGTTATTCCATACATTCATTCCTCGAGTGAATGTTATACTATTCTTCAAGTATTGTTGGTTCGTGACGAGTTGGTGTGGATATTTGATCCCTCATTTACACACCAATTGAAGTTTGTGACATGTTTTGTGACCTGTTAGTATCGGTGTTTTTCTATGAATTTGGGTTGATCGTTGTACGAATGAGTCTGTAAGTTCATCGTTTGGTTTGCAATGTATTTGTGTGAGTGTTCACTGGTATGAGTTCGTTTGAGGATTATTTTGATTACGGAATTCTTTAATGTTTTTCGCGTTTGATTAAGAGATTGTATTAGAGTCTATGGCATTTTACAAATTCGTTTTGGGTATTTCAAGGTCGTCTGATGGAAACTATTATTTTTATGGTGAAAATGAAGTGTGGAAAAAAAATGGTTTATATATATTTTATAAGGAAAATGTATAAGTTTAAGATATGTCTTGTGAAAAACGGTGTTCATTTGTTTTTGGGAAGGTCGAGTACGGGAATAAGAACTGTCTATGGTTCTCATTTACCAAATTTGTTATGTATTTGGTTTATCGAGTGTTTCTTTCGATGAGGTACGCTTGTGCATGTTTTATGGGTATGTGTATTTTCTTTGTATGGGTTTTCATGAAATATTTTATCCGTGTCTACTTTTATTGGGAAAATTTCTCATTGTGTTTTTCTAGCTTTGGTTTTGATGTTCGCTACTTCGCTATTCGGTAATTCGTACCCCTTTTGAGTTCGTTAATATACGTTTTAGTTCGACCGGTTTCATGGTTCGCGTCGTTTACTTAGGATAGACTGTTGTTTTGATTATCAATTTGTTCGTTGAAGAAGAAGAGGATGTTGCCAAGTGTCCAAGTGAGAAGTTTAGCTTCAAGATGTACGTTCTTCAGGCATCGCGGAGGTAGAAGAACCATATGAGGAACTGTGTGATACGTGGCTTAGAGTTGGGGAGTAGAACTTGGAGATGATACTGGTATGGAGCAGAAAGTGTCATCTACACAGATCATAAGAATCTTTAGCATATATTGGACAAGAGGTTAATATATGTTGAAGAGAAGTTGGGTGTGGAATTTCTCAGTGACTACGATTGTCTGATTCGCCACCGTCAAGTAAGTGCAGACATCGTGGTAAGAGCGCTGAGCGGGAGTGAATGAGTGAAACTTAGATGTTTGTGAGCAATGATTATGATAATTCAGTTCGGAGTTAAGAGGATGATATTGACAGCCTGGAGAGAGAGGTTCAAAGATGAGAACATGTAAGAAGAATGATTACTTGGTTTAGACCAGTAAATGGAAAAGAATGAAGATGGACGATTGTACTTTGCGGACCTGCTAATGATTTCATGGATAGGAAGCTTGAGGACATCGATCATGCAAGGTATAAGATACATCCGAGAATGGATAAGACGTATTATTACCTTAGCAAGAAATGTATTGAGGAGCAAGTGTGAAGAGGAATACAGATACCGTAGCAAGTGTTTTATACGCTTGAAGGTAAATGTTAATGTCAATGATTATCGGGGTGATGCAACAGCCATAGGTACCTGGAGATTGTATTAAGGAGGAGTTGGTAAAGAACCATAGGGTGTCGCGTTGATCATCAAGAAACATGATAAAATACTTACTCCGCGAATGTGGTAAATGTTTTATGGAGCCTTGAGATAGCGTATGAAGATGAGTACGACTTATCGTTCTTAAATGAATGGACTAAGTGAGCGTACAAATCAGGCGTTGATGGTATGATGAGAGCATGGGTGTATTTGAGTTTGGAGGAAGCTGAGGTATGCATTTATCTTTAGCTGAGTTCTCCTATAACAATAATTATCAGTCTAGTATTAAGAATGTGTCGTTGAAGTATGGTATGGAAGGTAATGTAGGTCACCTGTTCTGTGGGCAAAGGTTGGAAGAAGCCAACTAATTGGTCCTGAACAAGAACGAGAGACTATGAATAAGATTTTTTTTTTACTAAGGAAAGACTTAAGGCAGCAAGAGATCGCCAAAAGAGTTATGCAGATTATTTCCGTAAGCCCTTAGAGTTTGGTGTTGGTGATATTGTGAGGTTAAAAGTATCTCCTTGGAAGGGTGTTGTGCGTTTCGGTAAGAAAGGCAAGCTAGCACCGAGATACGTAGGACCATTTGAGATTTACGGAAAGGATTGGAATTGTGGCATACCAGTTGAAGTTAGCTGAGGAATTGAGTGGTGTACATGATACGTTCCATGTATCTAATTGAAAGAAGTGTTTGGCGGATGCTAGTCTGCACGTGCCAATAGATGAAAGTAGGGGTTGACAAAACTCTTCGTTTTGTCGAGAAACCTGTTGAGATTATAGATCGAGATGTTGATGCTTGAAGTATGGTGAGATAGCGTTGGTAAGGTATGGTGGGATTCTAAGCGTGGTCTTAAGTTTACTTGGGAACGTGAGGATCAGATGAAATTTAAGTACCCAAATTTGTTTGCTGTTGTGGTTGGTGAAGTAGATCGTTTGCAGTTGGATTTTAGATCGTGGAAGTTTGATGCGATCAATCCCTCACCTCTAGACCTAGTTTTTAGGCTTTCTAATCCTAGCGACACTATTCCTAAGTTGAACGATCAATCCCCCGGTGTAACAACCGTGGTTTTCGCAGGTCAGTTTGACTGATAGTCATGACTCGGTTGACGTTTGTTTGGTGTGTCCTAGGTGATTTAAGTGATATATGAGTGATATAGGTGAGTTTTAGCACTAAATCCCTTTGCGTAAATGGTTTTATTGTGATTTGGAAAGTTTGGAATTTGGGAAAGTTCATTTTGATCACCTTTGTGGTGTAGAAATGACTTGTGTAGTTTTGGTGTTTTTGAGGTTTTGGCGTAACGAGTCTTCGTTCAAGTTATTGAGCGTTAGTAAGTTACGGGAATGTCGTTTTGTGAAGAAATGCTTATGGAGTGTGTAAAAATCTATTTTTGGAAACTTTATTTTGAAAATGAATATTTTCCGGTTTGTCGTAAAATTAAGGTTTATCGCGAAATACCTTAGGTTTCGATATGGGAATACATAAAATATGAAAAGTATAAGTTTTTGAGTGTAATAAATAAATTAATAATATATATATATATATATATATATATATATATATATATATATATATATATATATATATATATATATATATATATATATATGTAAAAAAATTTGGCCAAGAGGGTTTTTAGGGGAAAAGGGAAACCCAATTGTAGCCCAATTACAACTCTAAGTTAGGTAATTATCCACCAAATAATATAAATACAAAATCAAGGTTCCCAAAACACTTTTTCCTGCATATTAAATTCGACCACATGGAGAATCAAGAAGAAAAATTAGGGTTTTTATTATTGAAGCTAAAATCAAGATCAATGTATATTTTCGATACTAGTTTTCATTCAATTAATTAGTTATTGATCTAATTCATGTAATATTAAGTATGATGGATCTAGGGTTTGTAAGTTTCTGTAAATTACTTAATTAAAACATGTTTGGATCAATTAATGATTGTATTATGATGATTGGTTAAGAGAATTGAGCGTAAAACATGCTAGTTATTGAGTTAAGGTTTGGACAGATTTGTAAGGCTGTAAAGATGTGAGTGTATATAACAGATGGTGATGAGTTAAGTCACGAATTTTAAGTCTAAATTGAAGTATAATGAAAGATCTTTCCAAAAAGTCCAGCCACGATCAATTTTGAGGTCGGGAAGTCGGTCTTTTGATTTTTCTTTGATAAGGTGTCAAAGCTGTCAAACCGGGACAGATTTTGGTTAAAAGTTTGAGGGTGACATGTGGTTGTAAAAGTGGTATTTTGACTTGGTCTTCTGGAATAGTTAAGTTTTAGGTTATATTAGACTACCACGAAGAGTATTTGCGATAAAAACTTGTGGAAGTAATTATTAAAAATCAAAACCTTTTTGTGTGCGTTCAGATCCGAATTTGAGTAGTTGACAAATTTGAATTTCTTATGAGTACTTGTGTGTGTTATTGGTCCATGGCCTTCTGGGATTACCTTCTATGCTTATGAGAGACCATGGTAAATTTTTGGTGTGAGTTTTTGAGCTTTATTTGTTGTGATTTCATGTGAGTGAATGTACTCAAAAATTCTGCGTTTTCTGAGTTTTAGAGTGCAAGGGATTTAGTGATATTAAGTTATGGTAGTGGTTAGTGTGGTGTCTAAGAGATCCATGGTGGGTCATATGAGTCTTAGACATCCATCATATGTGTATTACATGGGTTGTAGCTTTTAGCTTGACCTTGCGTAATGTGGATTATTTTTGTGTGCTATAGATTGTGAGTTGTTTTATGGAAGCTGCGGAGTTTAAGGTGAGTTGATAGTCCCATATTTTTACTTTGTTTTAAACTTGGGATGGGAATGATGCTTGTCTTAAATGATTTGATTTACTGTGATTATGTGTATGGTGTTAAAGAGCTTGGACTTATAATATTATCGTATGCATGCTATGTGTGATTATTTGCTTGTGTGGAAATCGAGGGTAGAACTGTACCTGAGATGTGAAGGGTAGAACTGTACCCAAGTTGTGAAAATCGAGGGTAGAACTGTACCTGAGATGAGGGTAGAACTGTACCCAAGTGGTGGAATTTGTGTGGGATCCAATTAGGATGATGCTTATCCTGTTGCTCGCGCATGCGACCTAATTGATGATTATGGGATCGGGGGACACGAGCCGTCCTAATGGTTACCTTATGAGTGTTGTTGCCTTTATGTGTGATTAATGACTTGCAAATGCATGTAGCTATATGATAACTATAATTATTTTGTTCAGCTATATTTTGTAATCACAGTCAATTCGGTTGCCTTGTGTGTTGAGTCTCAAACCTATGAATCTCACCAACGTAATGTTGACATTTTAAGCATCATTTTCAGGTGAGCTTTCTAAGGATAAGATAGAAGGACGTGGATAGACGAAACCTTAGTTGCATTGGAAGTGGTTTATCATCTATGTTTGGATTTATGTTTTGTTTTGGTTATTTTATTTTTGGGGTATTGTTACAACACTTTGTGTTTGTACATTGCTCTATTTATGTGCATGTAGTTGTTATCTATGTAGACACTAGGTGTTGTGATGATATCCATGAAGTTACACTCGCGCGTTTCCGCCGTGGCGGGGTGTGACACCCGGTACTTGTCACTATACTATACTACAACGATCAGGTATACTGCCTGGTGTGGGTTGTAAGCTTCTCGAGATCCCTCGAGAGGTAAAGCCTGGCGCAATTCCCACGCATCATGTACTCGTGTAGTTTGGCGAAAGGAAAGATGTCCTCATCAAACCTAACATGCCGTGATAGGATGATTTTGTTTGTGGATAAATCAAGACACCTATATCCATGATGATTGGCGGGGTAACCAAAAAACACGCAAGGAGTGGATCGTGGTTGAAGTTTATGGTCAACATTTATATAGGGATAACACAGGCACCCGAATACACGCAAGTTGTCATGTGGTTTGTTATAAAGTTTAGTAAAAGGTACTTCATTTTGAATGGCAGTGGATGGAAGAATGTTCAAGATATAAGCAGCCATGTTAAGAGCTTCAACCCAATAAGAGGGGGTATGTGAGCTTGAAAAAGCAAAGTGCGGATAAGGTTGTTAATAGTACGCAACATACGTTCAGATTTGCCATTTTGTTGTGATGTTTGTGGGCAAGAAAAGCGAAATTGAATGCCCGTTTTGCGAAAAAGGTCATGGAAACTTGCATTATCATATTCACCCCCATGATCACATTGTAAAGCCTTTATATCTACACCAAATTGTTGATTTACAAAAGCACGAAAAGTAACAAAATTGTCATACAAATCAGATTTCTTATGCAAAGGATAGACCCAAACAAAATGAGAGAAATGATCCAAAAAGATAGCATAATATTTAATACTGCTTTCACTCGGAATGGGGGATGTCCACAAATCCGAGTGGATGATATCAAAAAGAGAAGCAACATGCGATTTTGAACTATAAAACGGAAGCTTTATTTGTTTACCTAATTGACAAGCATGACACAAAGTGGACGACTTTGACTTGGTATAAGAAATTAATTTACTAGACTCTAAACGACGAAGCACATCTTCCCCGAGATGCCCGAGACGTCTGTGCCACGTAGTATGACTGAACGAAAGCAAAGCAAAAGGAGGACTCGTGGATGATTGTTGCGTAACTGGGTAAAGATCGCCCGTGCTATCACAACGGAGGAGAATTCTGCCCGTCTGATAATCCTTAACAGAAAAACCATATACATCGAATTCAACAGATACGTCATTATCACGCGTAAATTTGCGAACAGAAATCAAGTTTCTAATTATGTGAGGTGTGACAAGTATATGATTAAGTTGCAGCGGTTTAGTAGAGGTGTACGATAAGCTATGTCCAGTATGTGTAACAGGTATAGATTTGCCGTTTCCAACATACACAGATGGATAAATGCAAGAATTACTAACAGTAGTAAGCATACCTGTGTTGTCAGCCAAGTGAGAGGATGCACCCGTATCCATGTTCTAAGACGGATCTTGAGGAGTCATAGTCTGAAATGCCTACGGGAGCATGTTTGCTTAAGACTGAAACACGTAAGGCACGTATCCATAACTGCATGGAACAAGGAATGAACTCCCTGGTGTGCTTGCTAACTGGGCTTGTGGACCGGTATAAAACATTGGCTGTGGTGTTGTGAATTGGGCTTGTTGTGGCTGGGCCATTAGCTAGGCCAGTTGGGGCTGAGAAACAAGACAATGCTGAACCGGTACCGTAGATCCCATATTAGTTTGACAACAGATATACCCCAAATTGGTACACGCTGTGTTGAATAATGGTACTTGAGACATATTGAGCAACCAATAAGAAACAAAATTTATTATTCTTCAATTTTGGTCAATAATTGTAGGCTTAATATTCAAAGCAAATGGGAGCAAGCGAATTAAATATACAAAACAATATGCAAACTTCAATAGCGATTAATATATTGTATGCATATTAGGCTATTGCAAGGCAGCAGCGAGAGATAAGCAAAAAATTGTAGCGTACAGTAGCAGCAAAGAAAAAAATCGAGCTTTTAGGGTAAGGGTTTCATTTTTTGGAGAGGATCGGTGTAGGCTATGATACCATATTAGAATTGGTATTCCCCATAAATTGTTCCATTATCATTCATCCAAATATATAAAATTACAAATGTATGGCACAAGTCCCTTAATTGGGCTGGGCTAGGAATCTAAATAACAATCGGGCTAATAATAATGTTATACTAATGATATTCGGTTAATAATTACTTCATGGTATAATAGTCATAGTAATAGAAAGTGACTCGAAAAGAGACGTTTTTGAAATGGTCAGTTATCATTCATGAAAATATCAGAGTTTTTATAAAAAGGGGGTCCCAAAATCTATGTTTCACATAGAGTTTGAATAATAACCGGTTTGAAAGTCCTCCAAGTCAAGTGCCACTCCGTGCCATAAGTTGCTCAGTTACCTAGGATACATGCTTAAATACTCAACCCAAAGGTTGAGTGATATTCATAGGTTTTAGTTTGAAATGGTTTAGTAGGCCATGGGCTACATTGTTATACCCATGTAATGTAGGTAGAAACCGTATTTAAACAGTTTGTGTCAGTATTGTATGCTCGGTACAATACTGAGGAAAAGGTATTATTGCACTGAGCTCATGACACCCCATGTTAACATGTCCAGGTCATGGGGCACTGCAGACCAAACCATGACGGGACGTAATAAGGATTAACTTGCCAAGGTTAATCCTTTTAGTGTTCAAATATAGTGCTTATTGGTACCCGGCTGGGGCAAACCAACGGGAGTTGTCAAACTCCAAATAGATATATTCACTATACTCGCGTTCACTCGCAAGTGATTATGGTTCAAGAATTTTGTTATATAATGGTGGCAGATAGTATCACTCGTGCTAATAATGAATTAAGAGAAAAAGACTTGTATTTGGTTTAAAGCATGTATCCCCCTCACAGGGTTTATAAAGCATTTAAAAAATGAGGCTAAACTCACCTGGGATTAGGGAAATGTGATTGAGATATTAGACGGCCTACTCACGCAACCTTGTGTAGTGTGTATGTCAAGTCTGATTGGGTTTGTCTAAGTTTCAGTAATCTATTTCCTAAGTAAGTATTCTTAAGGTTTACTAGATTTAGATATAACGTAACATCGTTCGGGCCATCATAATCCAGAGGTATAAAACCCCTCACATGAAACTCCCTAATATTGTGTTATGTTGTTATTGTTAGGTTTAAATATAACATAACACCATTCGGGCCATCATAATTCAGAGGTATGAAACCCCTCATATGATGCTCCATAGTATTGTGTTATATTATTAAATACTAGATTTAAATATAACATATCACCATTTAGGCCATCATAATTCAGAGGTCATGTAGTAAACGTTTGGGGAGCCAGGGCATTTTAATTCGTAAACTCGACAAACTCGTCAAAACGAATACCCTTATGGAACTCCTCACATAAAGCTCCCTAGTATTGTGATGCATTATATAAAAAGGATAGTACTTTATTTATAAGAAAATACTTTATTTAAACCATTAAGTTTATAATTTGACAATATTTACCCTTAGGTTATAAACTTTTACAAAACTAGTCCTTAATGTTAATAACTATATATATACTTATCCCTAGACTTTAAAACTTCACATAATAGGTTCTTATAATTATAACTTTCAAGAAATGGCAAAAAAATCCCTTAGACCTAATATTTTTAGAAAGTTACAACATATACCCCTATGCATGGAAAACTTTGCAAAACTAGTCCTAAAACCATGCAAACTATATTTTTATGAAACAAAAGAGTTTCTAAGCTTATGAATTATTAATATAGGCTTATTTAATTAATCTAGACCAGCTTATAGCTTATGATAAAAGCTTATGAGCAAAATATCACGAAAATGCAAAATTAGGGTTTATAAATGAAAACACGCAAGTTTTAAGAAATAAGGATTAATTAAGGGTTCATAGGGGATCTAAGGAATCTAATAACTATCCTAGTACATAAGTAAAGCTTATGGAACTAGTTTAGAGGCTTACGTGATCAAAAGTGAGCTTAACGAGGGTTTTAGGGGCGTTTAGGGTTTTCTCGACTAGTTTCTACTTCGACAAGGGTTCAAGGCTTAGTGTTCTCTACTTCTTGGATTCATATGGACCTTATACTACTTCTAGGACTTAGAGATTTGAGGTGGAGAAGTGAAATGGGATGGTTTGAAAGAAATGGAGGTCGAGGGGTATTTATAGGGTACGGTTGGAGTTTTCTCCAAGTTATGGGTTGAGTGGTATCACGAGGAGGGGTAGGTGACTAAGGACATCTAGAGGTGACTAAGGGAGTCTAGGGGAGGGCTAGGAGGCGGTGGTAGGGTTTTTGTGGTGGTAAATGGCCTAAAATGACAAGTAGCTTACAAGTAGGTGCATAAGCTACTTGTAAGCTACTATGGAGGTGCTAGCGTGCTTGATTAGAGTGAAAAGGAGCTGCATAAGCTTCCTTGTAGGTTTCTAGTGGTGTTTGAGGTGCTTAAGGTGCTAGTATAGTCTTAGTTTTAAGCTTAGTCTAGGTTTAGGGTTAAGTTTAGGATTAGGGTTTTAGATTAAATATTAGTACTTAGATTAGGGTTCTAAGAGTGATTAGTGACTAAGATTAAGGTTTAGGGATCATGTACTAAGTGGTTGTAGCTTATGCTAAAGAATCGGGAAGGTTTAGACATAGTTTCGGGGCCTAAATGACCTAATTAGGGTTATGTGCTTAAAGGACTTGTACCTAAGCTCTAAGGAGTTGTACTAGGGTTTAGGAGGACTAATATATCCTAAAGTTGCTAAGGTAACCTATACATAAGCCTTGAACTGTAACAACCGTGATTTTAGCAGGTTAGTTAGACCTATAGCCTTGAGTTATCTAACTTTGTTTAGTGTGGTTTGGGTAGATATATGGGTATATGTGTAATTATTGTGTGTTATTGTGTGATTAGTACTTAAGTTAGCACTAAATCCCTTTGCGTTGTGGTTGTCATTCTGATTTTGGGAAATGTTGATTTTCGGAAAGTTCATTTTTATCGCCTTTGTAGTGAAGAAATGACTTACGTATATTTGGTGTTTTGTGGTTTTGCGTAACGAGTTTTCGTTCAAGTATTTGAGTGTTAGTAAGTTACGCGAAGGTTGTTTTTGTGAGAAATGTTTATAGAGTGTGTGAAATTCTATTTTTGGAAACTTTATTTTAAAAATGGATATTTTCTGGTTTGTCGTAAAATTAAGATTTATTACAAAAGACGTTAGGATTCGATATGGTAATACATAAAATATGAAAAGTATGAGGTTTTGAGTTTAGTAAATAAATTTAATAAAAATAAATATATAGGTATATGGGGCGGTCGAATATATGGTTTAGGGGAAAAAGGAAACCAAATTTGACACCAAATACAACTTTAAGCCTTAAGGTTTATACAAAATAATTATAAATACAAAATTAAAACCTCCCTACTTCTTTTCTTTTGTTTGTACTTCGACCAAGAGAGGAGCAAGAGAGAAAAAAATTAGGGTTTTGTTTTTGAAGCTAAAACCAAGATTAAGGTATATTTTTAATACTAGTTTTCATGTAATTAATTAATTATTGTTATGATTCATGTAATATTGATTATAATGGAATTTGGGGTTTATATACTTCTGTAAATTAATGAAGTAAAATATGTTAGGATCATTAGTTAATGATAGTATGGTAATTGGTTAAGGGAATTGAGTGTAAAACACGTTAGATTATGTGTTAGAGTTTGGACAGAAAACTATGGCTGTAAAGATGTGAGTTTAATTAACAGATTGTGAGCATTTAGGTCACGAATTTTTGGTCTAGATAGAATTTTAATGCATGATCTTTCCAAAAAGTCTGGCCACGGTTGATTTCAAGGTCGGGAAGTTGGTCTTTTGATTTTTCTTTGTTAAGGTGTCAAAGCTGTCAAACCGGGACAGAATTTGGGTAGAAGTTTGATAGTGAATTGTGGGTGTAAAAGTGGTATTTAGATTAGCCCTTCTGGAATAGTTAAGTTTTAGGTTATCTTAGACTACCACGAAAAGGATTCACGATAAAAACTTGTAGAAGTATTTTATTCTAATTAAAAGTTTTTGGTGTGCGTTCAGATCCGAATTTGGATAGTTGACAAGTTTGATTTTCTTTTGACTACTTGTATGTGGTATTGGTCCATGGCCTTCTGGGATTAGCTTGTATGCTTATGAGATACCATGGTAAATTTTTGGTGTGAGTTGTTGAGTTTTAATTGTCATGATTTCATGTGGGCGAATGTACCCAAAAATTCTGCGTTTTCTGATTTTTAAAGTGCAAGGGATTTAGTGAGTGTTAGGTTATGGTAATGGTTATTATGGTGTTTAGGAGATCCGTGGTGGGTCATATAAGTCTTAGACATCCATCATATGTGTATTACATGGGTTATAGCTTTTAGCTTGACCTTGTGTAATATGGATTTATTTTTGTGTGTTATAGATTGTGATTTGTTTTTGTGGAAGCTGCAAGGTTTTAGGTGAGTTCATAGTCCCATATTATTACTTTGTTTTAAACTTGGGATGAGAATGATGCTTGTCTTAAATGTTTGAGTTACTGTGATTATGTGTGTGTCAAAAAGCTTGTACTTATAATGTTATCGTATATATGCTATGTGTGATTATTTGATTGTGAGATTATGTGTGCTTCATTTGGGGACCCATTTGATGTTGAGTTTTGTGTGCTTCAATTGGGATGATGCTTATCCTATTCCTCGCGCATGCGACCTAATTGATGTTTATTGGGATCGGAGGACACGAGCCGTCCCGTTGTTGCCTTTGTGTATGGATATTCGTTTGCGAATAATTGTAGCTTATATGATAACAATAAATTATTTTGTCCAACTATATATTTTTTGTGATCACAGTAAACTGGTTGGCTTGTGAGTGTATGTGTGTTTAAACCTATGAATCTCACCAACATTATGTTGACGTTTTAAGCATCATTTTCAGGTGAGCATTCTAAGGCCAAAGTTGAGGGCAGCAATTAGGCGAGACTTAGTTGCATATGGAGACTTTATTTATGTTTGGGATTTAACTTTATTTTGGATTTGGTTTTGATACATTTATGTTTTTCGTTGGGTACTTTCATATCTATTGAAGATACTTTTTGGATTTTGTTTTGGTATTTATTTATCTTGGGGTATTGTTACAACACTGTGTGTTAGTACATTGCTCTATTTAGGCGCATGTAGTTGTTCTCTATGTAGACACCAGGTGTTGTGATGATATCCATGAGGTTACACCCGCACGTTTCCGCCATGACGGGGTGTGACATGAACACTTTTAAACTAGTTTGGATAAGAAATTAGGGTTTTTGAAATAACCGTAAAAACACATAGGGCTTGTTTAGGGTTTGTAATTGATATTGTAACACCCCCAAAATACCGCAGCGGAAGACTGTGTCATTAGGGTGCTACTTCATAATACGAAGTACAAGTTATAGAAAACGAACTCTAAATGAGACGTTTTGAAAAGTTACCATTCGATTAATGAATTCAAAGTTACAAACATGAGATTCCAAAGTATGATACATAAATGTATACAAGTGTTTTGAATGGTAAATGATAAAAGCGTAAGTCTTCAGAATATGCAGCTTGACTCTAAGTTCCACGCACTAGCTATCGCCTTACTAACCTGAGATAAACATGCTAAAGTGTCAACACAATGGTTGGTGAGTTCATAGAGTTTGTCTTAAAATAGTTGAAAAGCTTTAAAGAATGATCACACAGCAAAGGCATCGTGAATCCACTCAGTTACAAGTCCCGCCATAAGAGACTTGTAACCTGTGTGTTCACAACCCACTGCTAACATATAGTATAATAAAGACATGTATAAGTTCATCAAGACAAATAAGCAATTAGTAGTGAGTCTCTACTTCATCTCCGAAGACCTCACTTTTATGATGTATCTAAACATTCGCAAATGTTAGGATGTATCAAAGACAACTGGGAGCCACTTCCCAAAGATTACTGGGAGCCACTTCCCAAAGATTTAAGTTTACTGGGAGCCACTTCCCAAAGATAAAAGACAGTCATGTATGTATGAAATCAAATATAATGCCATCAAATATAAGACAATCAAGTATAAATGTTTTGAGTATTTGTACAAGTAAGCAAGTAGTTGAGCATGTATCCCCCCCAAGAGTTAAAACAAGTACGAAAAGAGTAGGGGATATGACTCACCTTAAGTCTATGTAATGAGAAATGAAAGTGGTAGTCGAATCGCGAAAGTCTCTAAGAGCAGCCTATAATAGAACGTTGCGACTTAGGTTTGGAGTAACGTCTAAGAATACGAAGAATTGCCCATATATGTCTTGCATAATGTTCATGATGTAGTACTTAGTATAAAGTGTAAGTCGTTGAATATAAATGGTTTATGAAACATGTATAGGTTGTATATCTCTTACTACCGTTCGGGCCGACATAATTCAGAAGTCATGGAGTAAACGTTCGAGGAGCCAGGACACTTTAACTCGTAAATCCACAACTCGTCTCGACGGCTTACTTAATGAACTCCTCACATGAGGCTCCCTACTATTGTAGTATTTGATAACATATATATATATATATATATATATATATATATATATATATATATATATATATATATATATATATATATATATATATATATATATATATATATATATATAATCTTTTGATCTTTAAAAGTTATATGGTCTTTAGCCATGGCTTTGCCGTGACCTTGGTCATTGTTACCATGGTCTTGAGACTCAACCTTGGCTTTAGCCATGGTTGTGGTCTTAGCTTTAGGTCATTAGACCTCTTGGTCTTAGTAAAACATAACTATTATTTAGTGACTTGGTACTTAAAACGGGCTGTTAAGAATTTGAAGAAATATTTCACTCGTAAAGGGTTTTCAGGGCTCGAGCTTCTTTATTCCTGAACGAAAACGTCGTTCCGGACAACTTTCGTGTTTTAACTTTTTGATGAATCGGACCAGAAGTGGGACTTTCAAAATCAAAATTTGATCAGAATGCTATTTAGGCAGTTTTGCCGTTTTGGTTTCGCTAACTTCAAATGGTCATAACTTTTGACTCGTGTACTCGTTTTGAGTGATTCAAATTGCTATGTTTTCCTTGTTAAGTCCTCTTTAACAGTAAGTAAGTGTCAAATATCAAAGTTATACTATTGTGGTCGTGGTTTTCCATAAAAATCACTAGTTTGCTTGTTTACTTGTCATAAGTTAACATATGTATACCAATACTCGTTTTATCCATTTTTAAACATCATGAACACAATAACAAGAACATATATAGCATGAAAGAACCATAATAAGCATGAAAATGATATTGAGCAAGAAAGTGTATAAGGGTTTCTTACAACTTTTGGCTTTCACTTAAGAAAGGAAGTCAAGTATAGAACTAGGACACTAAACCTAATCTTGTAAACCCTTCACCATAACTCTTGTAACCCTTGCTAGCCTTGATCTAACCCTTGTGAAAACCATTTAACTTCAGCCCTAGTAACCTTGTGTAGCTCTTAATTTAACCATGGAATCACCAAACAAACTCTTGATTCATGTAGAGACTAACTAGGCCTTCAACTTTGGTGTGTAACTTGAAGATTGAAATCAAAATAAGAGTGTTTGTGTTTGTTTTGTGTTGTGAACGACTTCAAGAGGGGTAGGAGGGTTATATAGGGCCTTGAGGAGGTGCTAGGAAGGTGTTAGGAAGTTGCCTAAACTTGGAGGCCAAGATGTACACTTGTAATGATCTAATGAACCCTTGGTGACCAAGTTTGCTTAATATACAAGTATCCTAAAGTCCAAGGCTTATCACCAAGCCACCAAGGCTTGGTGAATCATCATATACACGTTCATATGATGGGAGGAGTGACTAGGTACTTAAACTTGGTATTATCTAGCTTACGGAGTGAGTTTTGGTCCCGGTAATCGCTAACGGTAAGTTATTAAGTCATGAAACTTAAAATCAGGTATCCTAAAAATATGAAACTTATAAATATGCTAGAACTTATCAATATACTCCATAATAAAATATAAAATGAGTGGTAGGTTCTATCGGGTGCTAAAACCCTGCTAAAAAGTGGAAACACGGGTCTAAAACGCGTAATTCGCGTAAAACGCTGAACTGAAAAACGTAAAATTCCAAAACTTTTGGAATTGTCCTAAAATGAGAGAAAATCATATTTCTATTGTTTATAATGTTTTATGCATATATCGGGATGCTGGAAGGACGTTTAAACCTAAAAGTAAATCTCGGACACGGCTTTGTGATTTTTGCAGAAATGATTCGACGAGCGTCAAACTCTCGGATTATCGTTAAAATAGTTTAACTTACGAGAATATGAAATAAAAATTTTTGAGATGAATAGTGAAAAGTGAATAGTAAAATGTGAATAGTAAAAAGTGAATAGTGAAATTTTCGGGAATAAAAGTTAACCTGAAATTGCGAATTGTTACAGTCTCTACCCCTTAAGGAGAACTTCGTCCCGAAGTTCAGTTGATGTTAACTACTTACAGTGTGTCTAAGAGAATCCGGGATTCCAGGATCTCTAAAATAGTGGTGTTCACTCTGATTCGTCTAAGGTTCTGGTTAAGGAGTTGTATCGGCTAGAATTAAGCCCACTTATTTATAACACATTACTTACATAAAGAAGCGTCCAAATTTATGTAACTAAGGTCTCATAAACTTATGGTTCGGTGATTTACAATTTCTTTATTTAACTGAAGAGGCGTCCCAATCCATTTAAATAAGGAGATTCTAAATCATCCTACTTAAGAATTTCCGACACAAAATCCGCCTTCTGAGGCCGATAGTAAGATAATCAAGTCATCAAATCCCTAAAGCTAAGCAATAATATTATTTAACTCAAATCTTGTGTCTCATCAAACAAGAACTGTCACAAGATCAAGTTAACTAATTAGTTATTACTGAGCTCCATGTTTTTAATGACTCGACGAATCTCTGGGGCTCCTTATAATACTAAAGTCACATCATCTAACAGCGTGGAACTAAGCAAACCTCTAACCAAAAAGCATATGTGTATGTATTGTGTGTAAGGCAAATAAAGAGGAAGGTCCCAACGTATATAGCAGTTATAGTCTAGGCACTAAATGCAACCTAGTTCTCTATAACCAAGGCTCTGGTACCAATCTGTAACACCCCCAAAATACCGCAGCGGAAGACTGTGTCATTAGGGTGCTACTTCATAATACGAAGTACAAGTTATAGAAAACGAACTCTAAATGAGACGTTTTGAAAAGTTACCATTCGATTAATGAATTCAAAGTTACAAACATGAGATTCCAAAGTATGATACATAAATGTATACAAGTGTTTTGAATGGTAAATGATAAAAGCGTAAGTCTTCAGAATATGCAGCTTGACTCTAAGTTCCACGCACTAGCTATCGCCTTACTAACCTGAGATAAACATGCTAAAGTGTCAACACAATGGTTGGTGAGTTCATAGAGTTTGTCTTAAAACAGTTGAAAAGCCTTAAAGAATGATCACACAGCAAAGGCGTCGTGAATCCACTCAGTTACAAGTCCCGCCATAAGAGACTTGTAACCTGTGTGTTCACAACCCACTGCTAACATATAGTATAATAAAGACATCTATAAGTTCATCAAGACAAATAAGCAATTAGTAGTGAGTCTCTACTTCATCTCCGAAGACCTCACTTTTATGATGTATCCAAACATTCGCAAATGTTAGGATGTATCAAAGACAACTGGGAGCCACTTCCCAAAGATTACTGGGAGCCACTTCCCAAAGATTTAAGTTTACTGGGAGCCACTTCCCAAAGATAAAAGACAGTCATGTATGTATGAAATCAAATATAATGCCATCAAGTATAAGACAATCAAGTATAAATGTTTTGAGTATTTGTACAAGTAAGCAAGTAGTTGAGCATGTATCCCCCCCCCCCCCAAGAGTTAAAACAAGTACGAAAAGAGTAGGGGCTATGACTCACCTTAAGTCTATGTAATGAGAAATGAAAGTGGTAGTCGAATCGCGAAAGTCTCTAAGAGCAGCCTATAATAGAACGTTGCGACTTAGGTTTGGAGTAACGTCTAAGAATACGAAGAATTGCCCATATATGTCTTGCATAATGTTCATGATGTAGTACATAGTATAAAGTGTAAGTCGTTGAATATAAATGGTTTATGAAACATGTATAGGTTGTATATCTCTTACTACCGTTCGGGCCGACATAATTCAGAAGTCATGGAGTAAACGTTCGAGGAGCCAGGACACTTTAACTCGTAAATCCACAACTCGTCTCGACGGCTTACTTAATGAACTCCTCACATGAGGCTCCCTACTATTGTAGTATTTGATAACACACACACATATATATATATATAATCTTTTGATCTTTAAAAGTTATATGGTCTTTAGCCGTGGCTTTGCCGTGACCTTGGTCATTGTTACCATGGTCTTGAGACTCAACCTTGGCTTTAGCCATGGTTGTGGTCTTAGCTTTAGGTCATTAGACCTCTTGGTCTTAGTAAAACATAACTATTATTTAGTGACTTGGTACTTAAAACGGGCTGTTAAGAATTTGAAAAAATATTTCACTC
Source organism: Artemisia argyi (assembly GCA_030686995.1). Lineage (NCBI taxonomy): Eukaryota > Viridiplantae > Streptophyta > Magnoliopsida > Asterales > Asteraceae > Artemisia > Artemisia argyi. Next base: position 72,291,900 of record CM060686.1, on the reverse strand, counting down.
GTAAAGGGTTTTCAGGGCTCGAGCTTCTTTACTCCTGAATGAAAACGTCGTTCCGGACAACTTTCGTGTTTTAACTTTTTGATGAATCGGACCAGAAGTGGGACTTTCAAAATCAAAATTTGATCAGAATGCTATTTAGGCAGTTTTGCCGTTTTGGTTTCGCTAACTTCAAATGGTCATAACTTTTGACTCGTGTACTCATTTTGAGTGATTCAAATTGCTATGTTTTCCTTGTTAAGTCCTCTTTAACAGTAAGTAAGTGTCAAATATCAAAGTTATACTATTGTGGTCGTGGTTTTCCATAAAAATCACTAGTTTGCTTGTTTACTTGTCATAAGTTAACATATGTATACCAATACTCGTTTTATCCATTTTTAAACATCATGAACACAATAACAAGAACATATATAGCATGAAAGAACCATAATAAGCATGAAAATGATATTGAGCAAGAAAGTGTATAAGGGTTTCTTACAACTTTTGGCTTTCACTTAAGAAAGGAAGTCAAGTATAGAACTAGGACACTAAACCTAATCTTGTAAACCCTTCACCATAACTCTTGTAACCCTTGCTAGCCTTGATCTAACCCTTGTGAAAACCATTTAACTTCAGCCCTAGTAACCTTGTGTAGCTCTTAATTTAACCATGGAATCACCAAACAAACTCTTGATTCATGTAGAGACTAACTAGGCCTTCAACTTTGGTGTGTAACTTGAAGATTGAAATCAAAATAAGAGTGTTTGTGTTTGTTTTGTGTTGTGAACGACTTCAAGAGGGGTAAGAGGGTTATATAGGGCCTTGAGGAGGTGCTAGGAAGGTGTTAGGAAGTTGCCTAAACTTGGAGGCCAAGATGTACACTTGTAATGATCTAATGAACCCTTGGTGACCAAGTTTGCTTAATATACAAGTATCCTAAAGTCCAAGGCTTATAACCAAGCCACCAAGGCTTGGTGAATCATCATATACACGTTCATATGATGGGAGGAGTGACTAGGTACTTAAACTTGGTATTATCTAGCTTACGGAGTGAGTTTTGGTCCCGGTAATCGCTAACGGTAAGTTATTAAGTCATGAAACTTAAAATCAGGTATCCAAAAAATATGAAACTTATAAATATGCTAGAACTTATCAATATACTCCATAATAAAATATAAAATGAGTGGTAGGTTCTATCAGGTGCTAAAACCCTGCTAAAAACTGGAAACACGGGTCTAAAACGCGTAATTCGCGTAAAACGCTGAACTGAAAAACGTAAAATTCCAAAACTTTTGGAATTGTCCTAAAATGAGAGAAAATCATATTTCTATTGTTTATAATGTTTTATGCATATATCGGGATGCTGGAAGGACGTTTAAACCTAAAAGTAAATCTCGGACACGGCTTTGTGATTTTTGCAGAAATGATCCGACGAGCGTCAAACTCTCGGATTATCGTTAAAATAGTTTAACTTACGAGAATATGAAATAAAAATTTTTGAGATGAATAGTGAAAAGTGAATAGTAAAAAGTGAATAGTAAAATGTGAATAGTAAAAAGTGAATAGTGAAATTTTCGGGAATAAAAGTTAACCTGAAATTGCGAATTGTTACAGATATAGTATACTAGAGTGATAGAATATTTAGTAAAATGATGTTTAAAACTTAGACTTGACATACTAGGAGGTTTATAAGGTATAAGCTTAGAGATATTTGGCATTGGTGGTTGCATGAGCACGTCTAGGGGGCTATGTAAGCTAGTTAACGTAGTGAGAAATGAAATAAAGAAAAAAATTTACCTGAAAAATACCTTATATAGATATTGTAATGGGAATAACCTTAATAAAAATTATGGGTTGTGACATGATGTAATATTTTAGTTAAATAATTTTTATTTAAATCAATTATGAGCCCATTTTGAACATGAAGTGTTCTTTTTCGGTTAAAAAAAATGGAGAAGACAAATCACAATGATATGCTTTTTCCTTGAGAAGTAGCGTTTAGTTGTAAAAAAAATTTTCTTGTTTTTCCGTTTCTAGATTTCTTGGAAGTAAGGGAATGGTTTTTCTTTTCTAGAGAAGAGTTGAGTATTTTAAAAGCTCGGTTAGATAGAGTTATATTTTTCTTTTTTAAAAAGATTACTTGGGATTGCGACAGTGGACGGCGACGACGAGGATGGAAGGTGGAGATGTTACTAATGATTATGAGGGTTAGAATGAGATACTTTAACGGTAGATGGTAGATAAGGGTTTTTATTTTTTATTTTTTTTTTTTAGAGAAAAAAGTGAACAATGGTAGATTGGGGTTTTCATTTTTCTAGTTAAAATTTGGAAAGCGAGAATTTCAAAATTTTTTGAAAATTGTTGAAAAAAGTGTCACTAAACGGGTTTTCAGTTTTTTCATTTTCTTATGAAAAATTTTCTGAAAAAATAGGATGTTTTTCACTGACAAAACAAACATTGTTTTTCAATGGGGAATTTATTTGCACACACTGACAATTGATTGGGACACACCAAACAATGTATTAAATACTTGTACAATATTGACATCTTACTTTTAATTGTTTAGTGTATAAAGTGTGCAAATAAAAAACTAGACTCTTTAAATCATTTCCCTTTTCAAAGCTTGCAGTCCTAATTTCTTCTTTCCAAATAAATCTCAATCACTTTGCCTTTCTTCTACTGCACTCATCTAAACTCTTCATTAAACAATTTATTTTGAAGCTAAGTTATTTTAAGTATGGCGTTTAGAGACTGGCTTCATTCCGATTGGTAAAGATGAGTTGCTACGATAATCTAGACACAATCTCTGATCTCCTGCATCTAAAAAAAATTTCAAAGTTTGTTTCTTCTCCATAGGTATTTTTCTAAACTAAAATTTATGCATGCTTCATTTTCATCGATATTCGATTTATTTGGGATATTTTGTAAAATATCATCGACTAACCATCATACATAGTTGGTTTATAATAGACTACCAACTCAAACTCTTCATAATCACACAATCTCTCCTTTCTCTCTTTCCAGATATACTTTCATCATAAATAAAACAAACACTCCATTGATGAGGCGAAAAATGGTCCGTTTTTAGGGGGTCATTTAAGCCCGAATCCGAATTTATTTGATCAAATATTGCCCTAAATCGTTCCTTTTGTGATTTTAGGTACTTGGAGAGTGAATTCTGGAAAAGAAGCCATTTTGGACGTTTTTGGAGCATAAAAATGAAGAAAACGGCAAAGTCTCAATTTTCCATGCTGGAACAGTACATGAAGGCGTCAAGAGTTAACCCATGACGGCGTCAAACCCCAAGAATTAAAATCCGTAGCTCATGACGGCGTCACGCAGGCCGTCAGAAGTAGATCAAGGCCATCCGAGGAAGTATTTGGCGGCGAGATGACGGCGTCACACCCTTGTTCTTGACGCCGTCACCCCGATTTTCCTATATATAGTTTTCTAGTTTTTCACATTAAAGAGAGAAGTTTTGGAGAAACCCTAAAGACGAATTTGGTGCAACTTTTACAGGTTTTTCAAGGGTTCCAAACCCTTGAGACCTTGCATTGTAATTGAGATAAGTGTTCTTCTAATTCAATCAATATGTCTATGTGTTGGTTGTCTATATCTTGTTCTTGTCTCAATTCCATTATGCTAGGCTAGATCTCTCTTGTGTTTGCTTAGATCTAATGAAACCTAGATATTGATTATTTGTTTATTCTTGTCTTGGATGAATGATTTTATATGTTAGGCTTAAGAAAACTGGCAGATCTCCAAATGGTAACATGCTTGAACGTCTTAAGAAACATGAACCGAGGCGTACTAGGTCTTTATTGGTTGTATTTAATGCATGAGCCACTGTTTACAATCCCTATAGTTGTGCTGGGCATGGTGTAGGAGGAGATAAGAGCTCATAGAATTGGGGAGTTATGTATGCCACCCCATGAATGGTATTAAGGAATACAATCCGTCATCCATGCAATTATAACAAGTAATTAACATGTAAAAGATATCTAGGGAGTAGTGAAATCTAAGTAAACACATTTTCTCCAATTACTGCTCACAACCTTAGTATAAATTAGTTTATTTTCATTTTTAGTATTTTATTTTGATTGCATCTTAGTTTTGGGTTAGTTGAATAGCAACTAATTCCGCCCACTCTTCCAAAAAAAACCGATATTTTAATTGCTTTCATAAAAATATAAAAATACAAAAATAATCATCCCTCACCTTTAGAACTTGTAATTTAGGCTTTCTAATCCTAGCGACACTATTCCTAAGCTGAACGATCAATCCCCCGGTACTTGTCACTATACTATACTACAACGATCAGGTACACTGCCTGGTGGGGGTTGTAAGCTTCTCGAGATCCCTCGAGAGGTAAAGCCTGTTGCGATTCCCACGCATCAAGTTTTTGGCGCCGCATCCTGGGGAATAGTTATTGTCTAGGTTAGAATTTCTTTTTATTAGGTCTACTTGCTAGATTCCTTTCTAGTAAGATTTTATTTTTATTTTTAGGTTTTCTTTAGTCTATCTTATTTCTTTGTGCCTTTGTTCGTAACTCTTTACCATCCGACATCATGGAAGGTGGTAACATCTTTGAACCCGTCATCCCACCACAACAAAATCCACTATTAGAACCCCTTAGGCCCCGAACCTTAGGAGAGTACTCCCGACCTAGCCACCAAGGCTACCGAAACACCATTGAGCTCACTGGAGCCAATGTGACCCCCTTGCGATCCGACACCATCCGGTTGGTGCAAAGCGGATGTGCATTCCATGGACTTCGTTCCGAAGATCCAAACCAACATCTTAAGGACTTTTTCAAAATCGTAGATTCCATATACCTAGGTGTTGAAACTAGAGAGACTACCCGTTTACGCCTATTCCAATTCTCTCTACGGGATCAAGCTAGTCAATGGCTTGAGCGTTTACCCGCGGGATCCATCACCACATGGGATGATCTCACCACTCGTTTCCTTGCTCAATTTTTCCCATCGGCGAGAACTACTAAGCTTAGAAATGACATCTTGATGTTCCAACAACGTCAAAATGAATCTCTTTATGAAGCATGGACTCGTTTCAAGGACTTACTCCAAAAAGTCCCTTATCATGGCATAGATCTTTGGCTCCAAGTCCAAATTTTTTATGACCATATCGACATCTCCACGAGGCGAGCCATTGACCAATCGGCCGGTGGTAAGCTACGTGATCTAAGTGCGGAACAATCATGGGAACTCATAGAAGATCTTGCTCTCTATGACAACGAAAGTTGGAACGATCCCCGTGATTTGAACAAAACGGTCAAGGCAATATCTTTGCCTTCGAACAACTCTAGCACTCCCGACCGTAGGATCATGGAACTTGAGGACCAAGTCAAGTTTCTCATGAAATCTTACGAAGCTCCTAAGCCTTCAAGCCAAGTGAACAAAATCACTTCTTCATGCGAATTATGTAGTGGTCCCCATGACACTCGTGATTGTGTGGAACTCCCCGGAACAGCTTTTGCGGACTACGCATCCACGCGTACCGACGAAGCGGGAGATAAGTGGTACACTTTCAAGCCTGAGCCAAACCCTTACGGTGATTCATACAACCCCTCATGGAAAAATTACCCAAACCTTAGGTGGAAACAAAATCAACCCAATTCTTCCAATCCGCCTAATCGTTACCAACCAAACGGTCCACCATCCAACCGTAATTTCAACAACAATCCTTCTAACAACTATGGTAGTACCAACAATCTTGAAGGATTGATGTCAATGTTCATGGCATCTCAAGAAGCTCGCATATGTAAGTTTGAAGCCGATTTCAAACAAAAGCAAAGCGAGATGACCACTAGAATTGATGCATTGTTGAAAGTTCTCAATGACCGAGAAATGGGAGCACTCCCAAGCGACACGGTCAAGAATCCGAAACTAACCGTTAATTCCATATCCTCAGTTTCGTCACCCACTTCGTGTCCACAATACTACTCGGTTAAATCAACGAGCACGTGTTTCAAACAAAACCAAGTTCCCCAAAAGGACCAATCAAATAAAACACCCATTATAGAGCCGGTCAAAAGCATAGTTGAAACACCTCTTACGCAAGACCTTGACGATGAATTCAAAGAACTTCACCTTGAACGACCCGTCATTGATGTCTTAGCGCGTGCTCCTTACTATAGTGCCCTCCTAGAAAAATATGAGAAGTGTAAGCTAGGTAAAAATGGGACCGCCTTCGTTCAAAACAAGTTGCCTAAAAAGCTTGATGATCCGGGTATATTTGTTTTGCCTTGTAAGATAGGAAGATCCGAAGCTTTCGACACACTAGCCGATTTAGGGTCAAGCCTCAACTTGATTCCCCTATCCTTATTCACCGCTCTTAAGCTAGGAAAGTTAGAGGAAACGGAGGTATTGATAGGGCTAGCGGATGGGAGTATTGCCCACCCGGTTGGAATGATTAAGGATGTAGTTGTTCACGTAGGAAAGTTAACTATATTAGCGGATTTTCACGTCCTAGACATGGTTAGTGACACTACATGCCCATTATTGGTAGGAAGAGGATTTTTAGCAACCGCTAGTGCCATGATAGATTGCAAGGAATCCAAGATAGCTGTAGGTGAAGGTGATACTTGGTCGGTGTACAATGTAAAGAAGCATAGTTATGATTGTGATGATGAACCAACACCGCATTGGGTAGAGATGAATAGGAGACCGTCTAGATATGGACCTTGGATAGAAAGGAACTTTATAGGACCTCAATGCCCATTCTATCTAGAAAAAGACTTTGTTGAAAAGACACATTCGATAGAACAACTCATAGCTAGAGATGAAGAGCTAGACCCCTTTGAGGACCCCTTAGTCTTTAGGAAGATGATTGAGTTATTAAGCGTAATGCCCATCAACATAGAAAGGAATAAATGGAAAAGAGAGGGAGATAAGTGTAAATGGAGGTGGGACAAGCCACCTAAAGAAGGTGACGGGTCATGGCATATTAGAATGACTTTGTATGATCCGGATGGAGAAAAGTTTGAAAGGTCATACCACACTAAGGAAACCGATAGGAAGTTGAAACCTAAGTTTGATCCCAAAGATGTCCTCAATGAGGAACTCACCCGTATCACGTAGTAACCCGTAGCCTTGAGTCTAGCTACAAGACTCGTAAATAAAGAAAAACGCTTCTTGGGAGGCAACCCATGTTTTGTGTGATTTTTATTTGTTTGTTTGTTATTTGCTTCCGTATGCATGTTTTATTTTTTTTTATTGTTGGTTGATCATGTTTCTCAATTAAAATGTGGAAATACTTTACTTTGTTGTTTTGGCCTAGTCTTAACTCCACCTAGAAGTATTTTTGCAAAAGATAAGTGTAAGGGGAAACCCCAAATATGTTTTTAAGAAACAAACCGATCGTGATTCTCTACAATATTAAATGAGCATGTATATTCGTATTTGTTAGAGTCAAATGCTTGTATTGAGTCATAATGAAGTTTTGCAGGATTTTCCAGGAAGTAGAACCAAGTTTTTCCAGAAATTTTCCGGAAACTTAACATAAGAATTTCTGCAGGTCCATTCTGACGGCGTCAGAGGATTACTCTTGACGGCGTCAGGAGTTAAAATCTGGAAATTTTACCGGTTTTGTTTTTCTAACGGAGTCTTATGGTTTTTGTGAATTATTAAGTTTTATAATCTCCAGGAAATCTGCAAACTTCATTCCACAAGCATTATATCTTACTTTGTTTTCTAGGATTTAGTAACTTATATAGGATGCCGCCGATTTTACGCGAGGTTGTCTTGTCTATTTTTGTCAGGATTTACAGGTTATGTATGACAAGGAGATGATTTATATTCTGGAAGGGAAGCTTTGATTGTTCATTTTCTTGGAGGAAGATTTAACCTGGCCAACCTATAATCCATACCGAGCGAATCATGGGAGTATTTGATTTCATTCTCTTTACTTTTTCACTTTTACATTCTTTACTTGAACATTGGGGACAATGTTCATCTTAAGTGTAAGGGGAGGGTAAAAAGATGATACCTTACATATGCACTTTTGCTTGAGTTTGTTTTGTTTGATGGTAGATGTGTAATAAAACTATGAGAAATACTTGTTAGTGCAATTTTAGCGCCAAATTTAAAATTTTTTACAACATTTAGGAGTGAAACTTTAGCCATAGCAAGCGTCTCATGGATAGGAGATTGTATGACTAGCACATAACCGTATATTCAGAAAAATTTTCCACCCAAATATGTGAGGTTCGCCTTTAGATTTGATAGGAAAAGCATTTATTATTAGTGCTTATGAGTGTACCGGTAGCATTTAGATTCTAGAACTTGCGTTAGTGATGCATCCCGAGACCGCTAGTGAGACTACATTCGTGTGGTAGGATTTACTACATGATAAGAGGCATTAGGATCACCCTTGTGTTAAACCCGTATCATAATTACTTGACCATTTAAGTCATATTACTTGGCTAGTTAAGTCAACTAATTTTTCCCACACCCTTAGCGTTGTACTCATTTTTAGTACACGATACCCCTAGTACACCCCTTCGAGCCTATCTTTTCGTTTCTAACTTTAAGCATCTTACTTAAAGGAAGAATTTGTTACACCCCACTTAAATGTACACCCAAATCGCCTTAGCCTTCCGTGTATGCGCTCATTTTTAGTGCATTATTGTTATTTGTTAAACCCTAAGTTAACTTTCTAATTGATTACATGGTTGCTAAGTCGAGTCATATCCTTGTACATATTGTTTTGGGACGATTGGGACTCATGGGTAAGTACTTGTTTATGGAGTAATGGGGAAGAACATCATTTATTACCCCCATATGTACGTTAATCTTAAAAGTGCTCCAAGTGTTTTGATTTTCTTAATTCGAGTTATTAGATTAGTTTATTGTAAAGTATGTAAAAATTCAAGTGTAAGGGGAATGTTCATTCCCTATAATGTTTTATTTTGGATGGTAGGGTAAGAGTGTATGCAAAAAAAAAAAAAAAAAAAAAAAAAAAAATCGAAAAAAATAATAGAAAAAAAAAAGAAAAAAAAGAATAATAGAAAAAGAGAAAAAAAACATACGGACTACCATCCCGTTTTTATTCTATGTTTATTTTATGTTTTTGTTATTTTTCATTTATTAGCTTAAGTCGAGTCTAGTCTTGGCTTAGCAACGCCATCTTATTCATGTAATTAACTAAGATTGTTAACTCGCCACCAGTAAAACTTCCTTTATCCAACAAAACCGTGTAATTCATATCCCTATACCTAACGTTACAACCCTTTAAAAAACCTCTTTGATAGTTTATCCTAGGTGCTTACGCCATGTGGTGGAGGTTTGATCCTTTCCCAAGCCTATGGTAATCTATTTTGCTATGACAGGTAGTGAGAGATATCTTCCATTTCCATAATGTTATATTACTTTATTACACCCGAGAGATGTGAGTATCTAAACACTATTTGTGAGGTGCTAGTATATGACCTCCGTGCTTGTCTATTGGTCTTTAGTGGAACGATTATTTGTTGTAATTACTTTTATATTAGTGTTAAATGACCCCTAACTTGTCTTTTGAGTAGAATAAAAGCGCATTTGCTTGAGGACAAGCAAATCTCAAGTGTAAGGGTATATGATGAGGCGAAAAATGGTCCGTTTTTAGGGGGTCATTTAAGCTCGAATCCGAATTTATTTGATCAAATATTGCCCTAAATCGTTCCTTTTGTGATTTTAGGTACTTGGAGAGTGAATTCTGGAAAAGAAGCCATTTTGGACGTTTTTGGAGCATAAAAATGAAGAAAACGGCAAAGTCTCAATTTTCCATGCTGGAACAGTACATGAAGGCGTCAAGAGTTAACCCATGACGGCGTCAAACCCCAAGAATTAAAATCCGTAGCTCATGACGGCGTCACGCAGGCCGTCAGAAGTAGATCAAGGCCGTCCGAGGAAGTATTTGGCGGCGAGATGACGGCGTCACACCCTTGTTCTTGACGCCGTCACCCCGATTTTCCTATATATAGTTTTCTAGTTTTTCACATTAAAGAGAGAAGTTTTGGAGAAACCCTAAAGACGAATTTGGTGCAACTTTTACAGGTTTTTCAAGGGTTCCAAACCCTTGAGACCTTGCATTATAATTGAGATAAGTGTTCTTCTAATTCAATCAATATGTCTATGTGTTGGTTGTCTATATCTTGTTCTTGTCTCAATTCCATTATGCTAGGCTAGATCTCTCTTGTGTTTGCTTAGATCTAATGAAACCTAGATATTGATTATTTGTTTATTCTTGTCTTGGATGAATGATTTTATATGTTAGGCTTAAGAAAACTGGCAGATCTCCAAATGGTAACATGCTTGAACGTCTTAAGAAACATGAACCGAGGCGTACTAGGTCTTTATTGGTTGTATTTAATGCATGAGCCACTGTTTACAATCCCTATAGTTGTGCTGGGCATGGTGTAGGAGGAGATAAGAGCTCATAGAATTGGGGAGTTATGTATGCCACCCCATGAATGGTATTAAGGAATACAATCCGTCATCCATGCAATTATAACAAGTAATTAACATGTAAAAGATATCTAGGGAGTAGTGAAATCTAAGTAAACACATTTTCTCCAATTACTGCTCACAACCTTAGTATAAATTAGTTTATTTTCATTTTTAGTATTTTATTTTGATTGCATCTTAGTTTTGGGTTAGTTGAATAGCAACTAATTCCGCCCACTCTTCCAAAAAAAACCGATATTTTAATTGCTTTCATAAAAATATAAAAATACAAAAATAATCATCCCTCACCTTTAGAACTTGTAATTTAGGCTTTCTAATCCTAGCGACACTATTCCTAAGCTGAACGATCAATCCCCCGGTACTTGTCACTATACTATACTACAACGATCAGGTACACTGCCTGGTGGGGGTTGTAAGCTTCTCGAGATCCCTCGAGAGGTAAAGCCTGTTGCGATTCCCACGCATCATCCATCATATTCAGACGATATCATATAAGTGAAACGAAACAAATAACACACTTACAAACTTTTACATACTTCACAATCGCGTTACATTGTGCAATTCCTAACCAATTCTCTTGCGGAAACTCACATGTAACACAGAAAATGCATACCATGCATACTAATAACGTAGAAACCAACCAATGGGCTTATACTTAACAGTAGACTAAGGTGTAAGGGTGTAACGAAATAATACAACTTATATGCGTTAAACAAACGAAAGGAATGGCTCATACGGGTTTCCTAATGCATCTTACACTTATACTGAGTGTAACAAAATGAGTTAAACGGGATTAACTAACCAGTGTAGTTAACTAATATAAACATACATATACACAATAGGCTATTTGGGTGAATCCTAATAATTTGCCTTTTAAACTAGTCAACATCGACTTGGGTGAATCCTAATAAACCAGTGTAGTTAACTAATATAAACATACATCAACACAATAGGCTATTTGGGTCAATCCTAATAATTTTCCTTTTAAACTAGTCAACATATGTTTCCCTAATGCAATTTATTGTGGTATCGATGCGATATATCAAGTCAAATTCTAAAGTCTACTACAAGCCACCGGCACAATAAAAAATGAAAGGAAAAGAAAAATCCTAGTAATTGAAAATAAGAGTAAATGTGTGGGTTATATAATTAGTGATTTCAACAAAAACATGTCAAAATTTAAATATTACTATATATCATTTTACTCAAAAACAAATGACAAATAAAATTTTAATTCTATTTTCCTCTCCACACTGAAGATGTGCAATGCCCCTATTGTACAAATATCAAATAAATACATGAATAATAAAATTAGAGACAGAATACTCCCCTTCCCTAGATATTGCTCGGTATGATCCTTGAATGAGACAAGGATCAAAAAAGGTAGGACTCCAACAGATATATGCTCATGATGCGAACAATCCTAACCTTACATGGGTATCCAAAGAAAATCATCAAGAGGAAATGCCAATCATCATAATAAAAGAAAGACAAAAATAAAAATAACCTAAATAGTCTTTAACCAAACCATGCAAATAAAAGAAATAATAAGAAAAATAAAGCTCAATGAATGAAATATAAAGCAAGCAACGCATGAGCTTTTTATTTTATTTTATTTTATTTTTGAACGGCTTGTTGTTACTTGTCCATATCATCTCCACCACTTCTAGGATGACGAGAGGTGGATAGCAACTCTTATAAACCTCCCTAGTTGATTCAATGTAGGAATAAGTAGGATTCATTGTCAACACGGAGGAGTTGATGTGTTTCCCTAATATGCAACATGAAATTGGCAATTTTCCTTAAAACTATCCAATATAAGTTGGTTACAAGTAAACTAAACAAAATTGAAGAACTGAAACCACCCCAATTGGCCTAGGCAATAATCGTGAAAATTGGCCACATGTATACGGCATATCCATAAAAATGTAGGTACACTGTATCCATAAAAATGTGGAGACGCCGTATCCGCTAAACAAACCAGATATGTCATATTCAAAAAATTGGATACGCTGTATAAATCTTAGAACCCAAATTTAGTCGAACAAGAAAAGACACGAATTTACCCAAAAATTCATGGCAACACCAACTTTTCACCAACACTTAACACCTCCTCCTAATTAAGCTATAACCAACCAATAAAATCCAAATCAAACCAATCCAACACCCCCAATTCGAATTTTCAACAAACCGTAAATTGAACTAGGCCACAAAATGCAAAATTAACAAGCTTAAACAACAATTAATGTAACACCCCAACTCGACAAGGGTCAAAATGTCACATTATGGTGTCCATCAGAACAAACAAACGCAAGAGAAAGACTTATAAACATAAAAGTTACAAGATAGTCTAAGATAACAAATAAAATGCTAACTCTATAAAAGAAGAATCCAAAACTCAAATACAAACCCAACTAAATCTAACTGAAGCTAAAACCAAGTCTAATCCAGAAGCAAAAGATATCTATCATCAGGGTAGTCCACTAAATGCTCCTATGCACTCCGCACTCAAACCCAGCTTCCAACCTAAAATCTGCCGCGGGAAAAGAAATGCTGCTGAGCTTAAAAAGCCCAGTGAACAGATATATAACAAAATGAATAATCGAAACATATATAAGTATAGGAAAAAGGGAAATCATAAACTCCTGCTGAAATAAATATCATCTGTCAAATGAATAAGAGATCAACGATCAATTGAACAACAGTCATAAGTCAACTGAATGAAGCATCACAAAGAGATCAAGTATAAGCATAATAAGATAGTAATAAGAATCAAAGAGCACGTATCAACAAAGGCTTGTCTAAACAAGACGCTCGAATAGACATATGAAACATAAGAAAGCCGCGAACCGACCTACCCGAGACACTCGAATAGATCTCAAATCGTATAATTAGTCTTCCATATATCTGCAAATCAAAGTGCACAAAGAGGGGAGACCTCTAATTAAGTACCAAATGGAGTAGCTCGCTCCTAAAAGTGAGGGGGTGCAAGGCACGCACAGCCCAATCACGGTCTTCTCATATTAAAACAGAACCTAGGATGCATCCATATGCTCCTCACAAAACAAAACATATATATATATATATATATATATATATATATATAGAATCTTGATCAAATAACATCAATCTTAAAGTTGTAAAAATAAGATCCAACTAAAATCTGACAAGTGACACACTCGTTAAAATAAAATAATTTTTTTTTATTGAGTGCAACTAAAATTGTTAAAGTTCCAATGTTTTTCTTTTTTAAATTGACGAAACAAAGGTGATACACTTTGATTCGACATATAATGTATCAGGTTAAGGTGATACACTTTGATTCGACATGTAAATTTATAGTTGTGTATCACTAATCCAAAATCATGTATCAGTTGGTTAGTTGTTGCTAAAATGTTAATTCGTATTAAGACTTTATTTTTATGTATTATTGCCAATATAGTTACTTATAAAATGGTTTATCTGATTGTTTAGACTAGATCTTATTTTTATAACTTTAAGTTTGATCTCACATTAACCCTCCCTATATATATATATATATATATATATATATATATATATATATATATATATATATATATATATATATATATATATATATATATATACACCTGCTCGCATGACAAGTATATACATGTATAATGGCCAAGAGATCTCATATCATATCATATCAAAATGGGGATGCCGTGGACTAATCACACTGCCACAGATAGTGCCTCAATGACACGACCATGGTACCTCCATGACTAGACTAAAAACTCAGGCATCAGAACAAAAAAATCAGAACAAAGCTATCCATAATCAATCAGAGCAGAGTCCCATATAAATGAGATAGTAACAGATCATCATAACAGAAAGGATAGAAAACAGAATCATGTTGGATCATATCAAAGGAATCATATCAACAAATCATATTAAGGGGATCAAAGCAAAAGAGATCATAGCAATGGCTCATATCAAAAGGGATCATATCAAAATCAAGGATCAAAGAGTCATGAGAAATCCCTACTGAGAAGGGATAGAATATATGTACCTCAAACCGCAAATGAAACCATATCAGAAACAAGGATAGGAAGTTACTCCTTCTTAAGCGAATCTGCATGAATTAATGATCGTCTTATTATTTAAAATCTCATTTTAAATCAGATTACTCATTTTAGGTTTCTTTCTATTTTTAGAAACTTTTCATTTTTAGTAAGTTTCCATATTTAGTAACCTTCCATATTTAGTAAGTTTTCTGAATTAGTAACTTTTCATAAACTAGGGTTACAAATGACAATTAAGTAAACCTAAAGGTTTAATATAGCTAATTTCATAGTTTAGGGTTTATTATGTCATTTTAGCAAAGTTTTGGGTTAAATGTGACGATTTCCAAAGATTAGGGTTTAACTTGTAAATTACCAAAATTTAAGGTTTATTTATGTCAAATGTTTAAGCTTAGGGTTTATATTGTAAATTAATTTCATAATGACCTAATTTTGGACTTATGATTTGTTTTATTAGCAAAGCACATATAAGCTCGTTCATGACATCTCGAAACAACCCGAATAACACACACGTTGCACATCTCGAATACACACATACACATTTACACCTTTCGTTCCCACACACATGCATCCATTCACACTCTTGTACACTCACACATGCTAATCCATTCTTTTCGACTTCAAACAAAACCGAAATACACCCCATGACATTCACAACTTTACCGTGCATGCCTATATACTTAAGTTTATACCAGGTTTCGATGCATACATTTAGCAGCCCTTTAATCATACAAGCCATACTCACACGTTAACATACACTACAAGAAATTGTTAAAATTTGCATGGTTATTTTTCCACGGATTTAAAAACGTGGAGTTTTAATTTGCCTTCTACACGGTCGAATGTGTGTTCAAAATACTCGAAATAATACACATTATTATGTGTGTAAAAGTAGTATCTATGCCACTCTCATAAGCATGTAGAAAAATGACTCACTTATAATTGTGTAAAAGTGATAGTGGCCCATGTAATCTTAGTTGATATTTTTTGCGTTACGGCAAAAAACGTGGACAAAAATAGCAAATAATTTTCACAAAAGAAAGCGTGAACTTATCTTGAATATGTGTCACTCTAACAGATATATATCTCATCAATAAAATTTAAATTGCATTTTCCCCAAATTCTAATTAGATAGGGTTTCAAAATGTTCTCTCAAAATCACAAGCCTGTATCATACAAGACATTTAAAGATGATCGGAGTCATACTCACACGTTAACATATATACATTTAGCAGCCTTTTAATCATACAAGCCATACTCACACGAAATATACCCCACAGCACACGATCACTCCAAATGGATAACCCCCACGATCACCAAAAAGTTTGCACTCACAAACCGATCACCAACCGAACTAGAACCAAAAACTGATTCACCACCTTAACGCTTCGTACTTCTTGATTTTCTTGGAGCCAAAATGACCAGCCGTTTAGTGTGTTTTATTTAGGGTTTTATGATTGAAGAGAAGTGTGATAATGTGATAAATATGAAATGGATGGGAGAAAATAGTATATGACTTGCCGAGTCTTAAGGAAAGTTGATGACTAAATCCTTTTTAAGTGTTTTCAAATGTAATCCTATCTTTCCATGTGTGTAAGTTGTGCACGTATTTTAAATAAAATGGGAACCTGATGAACATGTGTGACTTTAGTTTAGGAAATAAGTTGTGTACAACATACAGATTGCAAATTGGCCCTTATAGAGTTAGCATATCTTGTGCAATTTAGCTTAGAATTAAATGTTGTGTCGATTTCATGTTGTTCATAAGTTATAGATTTAAGTATTATGTAGGTTTCCAAAATACAAGGTTTTAATACTTAGGTTATATTCACCAAACTTAGAAAAATTCAAATTGTAAGGGAAATTTAAGAAAGACGGATTTTCGGATTTTACAATTAAACACAAGTATAATATCATTAACGCATCATGAACCAAACCCCCATATCAATTTAGGCAAAATTAACGATTAGGTAAAAAAAAACCCCCAAAATCAAAATCAACAAAAATTCAAATAATTAAGCACGAAACGTGATTCCAAAATCAAATTAAGAAATAGTACCTTGAATTGATGAAGCGATAAGTAAGAATTAACCCCAATATAATTTCCAAGTTTTGCCCAAGTTCGTCTATGAGCGTGTGTGTTTGAAAATACTTAAGAAAATTTATGGATACGTCGTATCTAAATAAATGGATACATCGTTAGAAAAAAAATTGACCTGTCAATATGCTTTGGCTTTAAAATGAATACGTCGTATCCAAAAAAAATTTGGATACGTTGTATTAACTTTCTGAAAGAATTTTTCTTTTCACACGACTTCCACTACTCTAAAAAGTTAGAAAAGTGCAAGAGATTTGAAGGCCAAGTTTTCATACAATTTGAAGATGCCAACTTCAAGAAATCAACACCAAAAGTTGAAGCACCATTGCCTTCATCATTTGTAATCTCTACTACATTCTAGTTTGTACTTTTTTATGTTTACTAGACTAAGGGTCCGTTTGGTATATGGGTGTGGATTCAAAGAAAACTCAACTAAAGTGTTTGGTGCATTTTTAATTCCTTCACAATGAATTTAGAATGATAGATGATATTCCTTGCTCCACTAGTAACTTTTCAAGATTCCATCCAATCATATTTTAGCTTTTATTCCCTTAAAATTTTCAACCACGTATATATTCATTATTGCTCATCTTTTTTTTTTTTTTTTTTTCAAAATAAAATACAATAACTCTACTTTTTTTCCTCTCTTATACTGAGTATTTATTTTCTTTCCCCTACTTTTCTTTCAAACAATTACCAAATTCAAATCCGATTCTAACCCCTTTACAAACCAAACGCACCCTAAATAATTTTGTGGAAATGACTTTGTATGCCATGTGTGGTTAGTGTTTTATACAATTATTTGGATGGTGTTTGTGATACGAAGGTTGCTTAATATAAGAGTAGATTACACCGTTGGTCCCTAAACTTATGTCGGATTTCATACGACATCAAAAAACGCTAATCGTTTCCTTTTTTATCCACGATCGAGAAAATATTACGCCGCTATTCAAAAAATCTAATGCTCGTTAGTTTTGCCAGTGATAAAGAAATATTTGTTACGCTTTTAGGGGGTCATTTAATCCCTAAATCGTATTTTTATGATCAAATATTATCTTAAATCGTTTTTTTTTTTTTTTTGTCATTTTAGGTATTTGGGACATGAATTCTGGAAAATGGAGCATTTTGAAACTTTTTGGACGTTTTTATGCTCAAGAATGAAGAAGACAAGAAAAGTCAAGAAAGTCAGGATTCAACACCTGACGGTGTCACGCTTTGGAGCTGACGCCGTCACCCTATTATGATACGCCAAGGATTTTTATGCTGAGACGCCCTAGAAGAAATTGTCAGGTTAACACCTGACGACGTCAGGTGTTTCAGGAGCTAAGTCGTCTCCTTTTAGCACTACACGAGACGGCCCAGAACCTTTATATAGGGACGGCGTCAGAGATCTCTTGGGTGATATGAAACCCTAAAACACGGCGATCTGACGCCGTCATGTTCAATTGAAGATAAGTCTTTCTTTTAATCATTCAATATGTCTATGTGTTGTTTGAAGATAAGTCTTTCTTTCGATTTTTCATTCATTAAGGGTGTACATTTTGAGAGATAAAACCCTAGACGCATTTTCCAGTAAACTTAGGGTTTCCAAACCCTCTTTTCCTTCATGTTCAATTGAAGATAAGTCTTTCTTTTAATCATTCAATATGTCTATGTGTTGTTTGATTATCTTTTATGCTTGTCTTTCTTTTAACATGCTAACTTAATTCTCTTTGCGTTACTTAGATCTAATGAAACCTAGTTGTTAATTATTGGTTGTTGATTTGTTATTAGTTGATTTGGGTGATTGATTTCGCGTTAGGCTTAAGAAAACTGGCTATTCTCCTATATGGTAACAGGCTTGAACGTCTTAAGAAACATCATCAGATGTGTACTATGATGTTATTGGTTGTATTTAATGAATAAGTAACTGTTTACGAGGCCTTGTTAGGAAGAGATAGAAGCTTATAGAGTGGGGAAGGACGTACACAGCCCCACGACTGGTATTAAGGAATACAACCCTTCATCCAAACAACTGTAACAAATCAATTAATCAGTAAGAGATAACTAGGGAGTAGTGAAATCTAAGTAAATACACTTTTCCCATTATAAGAAGTTCACCAATTTACTTTTCTGTTATTATTTTTTTATTTTTTTTATTTTTTTTGTTTAAGTAGTTATTTTGGGTTAATTGACTAGCAACTAATTCCGCCTACTTTTCCAATACCCGAGATTTTTACTTTGCTTTCATAAAATATAAAAGATACAAAAAGAATCATCCATCACCTCTAGACCTAGTTTAAGTAGCTTTTAATCCTAACGACACTATTCCCCTAGAGAACGATCAATCCCTTGGTGCTTGCCACTCACTATACTACATCGGTCAGGTACACTTCCTAGTGGGGATTGCAAGCTTCTCAAGATCCCTTGAGAAGTAAAACCTTTTGCAAGGTTTCAAAACTATGTATCAAGTTTTTGGTGCCACTGCCGGGGAATAGTTATTGCTTAAGTTGATTTTTATTTTGATTAGGTCTACTCATTAGATTCCTATCAAGTGAGATTTTTATTTTCTATTTATTAGCTTTCTTGTAGCCTATCTTTTTCTTTGTGCCCTTTGTTTGTAAAACCATTTTCATTTGTCACTATGGCGGATGAAATTCCATTTAGATAATTGACAATAGAGGAACAATTATATTTCACTAATAGATTTGCTTCCTATCATTCCAATGAATTTTTGTGTGATCTTAGTGACATCCAAGAGGAGTTGGGGGTAAAGTTAGATGGGTTTGATGAATTCTATGCATGTGTGATTTCTACTAGACGATCATTATCAAGATCAATTCCTTTTAGTAAGACCCTTTGGATGAATTTTGAGGAAAGCTTCCTAACTATGACCTATATGTGGAATGAATTGATGGATTTGTATGAGCAAGAAGACCTAGTTTCTAAGAACATGAACTTAGAATCAAACCAAGATTCTGAGATGGTTAGTGTTGAACTACCTGGTTGTATGAGTGGGATAGATTTCACCAAAACATACGACACACATGAGGGTAGAGTTGAGCCACCTAAGTGCATGTCATGGTTAGGCACTACCATAATACAGGATGAACACATAGGTGATCTTGATGTGATGGAGGATATAGTAGAAAACCCAAGCCCACCAAGTATCCCACAAGTCCTACCATCATTTGAGGCACACACACCGCCAGTGACTTACCCGGAAGAAGTAGAAGAAACTTTAGGAATTCCGATGGAGGCAGAACCTTTGTACCAAGTACCACTAGAGGATATAGGTTTGAATACTTGTAGTGATAACCTTAGTCTTATTTCTAGGGAATTTCCTAGTGTTGATGAACCAGAACCTCAATCTTTACACAACTTTCCATCCTTAGATTTACATCTAAGAGACAAAAGAGGAACCGACCCACCCATCAACCAATATTATCCAGGTAGTTTTAGGATGAAGGAAGCCATTCACTCACCCCCTTCACCTCACGTGGCATATTTTCACCCTAAGGGTGTGTATCGCTACTTTCACCTGCACTTAACCCTAAGTGCAAGGAAAACCTCCCCTATTTCTATTAAATAAGGGTAGAGTCAGGCTCGCGACTTGAATAAAAACAAGCGCTTCTTGGGAGGCAACCCAAGTTTTATTTTGTTTGTTTGCTTGTTTGTTTGTTTTTATTTGTTTCCGTATGTATTTTTCATTCTCATTATTTATTGTTCATGTCTCAAATTAACTTGTAAAAAATTTTTATTTTGTTTTTAACTTCGTCTTAATCTCATTGATGAGGTAAAATTTGTTACGCCTTTAAGGGGTCATTTAAGCCTTAAGTCGTGATAATATGATCAATTATTACCCTAAATCATTCCTTTTGTCATTTTAGGTACTTTTGGAGAGAATTCTGGAAAACATAGCATTTTGGACGTTTTTGGAGCATAAAGTGAAGGAAATGACAAAGTCAAGAATCCAAGCTGGAAATTACACCTGACGGCATGATCTGTTCCTAAGGGACGGCGTCAGCCTTTGTGACAAGAGGTGGAAATTACTTTTACACTTGACGCGGCAGAAGACTTTTTGGGCATAACACGTGACGGCATCACTCTTTACCTGAAGAAGGCCGTCATGTATAACTCTAAAGCCTGACGGCCCATAACCCATAGAATGAGACGGCGTCAAGAAGTTGGATTGGACGACAAGAAACTCTAGCCGCGATGAGATGATGGCGTCAGCCATCAGAAGGTGACGCCGTCACCCTTGTAAATCTATATATAGTTTTGGATTTTTCATTCGTTAGTGTACAACTTTGGAGAGGAACTTTGTCACATAAACCCTAGGTCGAATTTCAGAAGTTTTTAAGGGTTTCATACCCTTGTCTCTTCCATGTTTAATTAAAGATAAGTAATCTATCAATCATTCAATATGTCTATGTGTTATTTGATTTTATCTTACGCTTGTCTTTCTTTTAACATGCTAGGCTAGGTTTATTTGTGTTTGCTTAAATGTAGTGAAACCTAGTTATTGATTATTGGTTGATGGTTGGTTATTAATTGTTGTTGGGTGATTGTTAATCAATGTTAGGCTTAAGAAAATTGGCTAATCTCCTATTCGGTAACTTGCTTGAATGTCTTAAGAAACATGAATTGGATGTGCACTATGATTTTAATGGTTGTATTTAATGCATAAGTGACTATTAAGGAGGCCATGGTATGGATACTTAACGTGTCGCCATAAGAAGAGATAGAAGCTTATAGAGTTGGGGAAGATCGTACACGGCCCCACAATTGGTATTAAGGAATGCAACCTGTCACCCACGCAATTGTAACAAGTTATCAATCAATAGGGAGTAATGAAATCTAAGTAAACACGTTTTCTCCATATATAGTTTCACATTTCATTTTATTTTATTGTTATTTTATTTTTATTGCATTAGTAGTTATTCAGGTTAGTTGACTAGCAACTAATTCCGCCCACTCTTCCAAAAACCCGAGATTTTACTTGCTTTCCATAAAATATAAAAATACAAAAACAATCATCCCTCACCTCTAGACCTAGTTAGATTAATTTCAATCATAACGAACACTATTCCCTGTGGAGAATGATCAATCTCCCGATACTTGCCACTTCACTATACTATATCGGTCAGGTATACTGCCTAGTGGGAATTGTAAGCTTCTCAAGATCCATTGAGAAGTAAAACTTTTGTGTATTTTACAAAAGATAAGTGTAAGGGAAGCACATATTTGTTTTAAAGAACAAATTGAACATGAACGATAATAATGAGATATGAATGTACATATTAGTGTTTGTTTGAGTCAAATGCTTGTATCGAGTCACGATAATAATAAGACGATGTTTAAATCTCCAGTCTTAGTATGAGGGAGCAACTCCATCTCATATATCAGCTCTTGTCTTTTCCCTGAATCTCTCAGCACCTCCTGACAGTTGTTCAATAGTTCATGGTGACGTATTTGTTGCTGGTCAATGTCGCGTTGCATTTGAACCAACATTTGTTATTTCAATCCAAATGAACCATATACATTAGTCACTTATTTAAGTCTATGGCATGGTAGAACTCTTTTGAGGGCCATTTGTTGAGATTTTGTTTTTTGGGAAATAGGATTTGGTTCTTAAAATAACACGTAGAGTGTGTTTTATAGAGAGTGAATGTGTGTGTTTGGAGGTAAATGTAAAGGTTAAGTGCGTATATAAAGCGCCGAGTACTATTTAAATCTCTGACATGCATTGAAATAGAAAGTAGAGATATACAGCTCTCGTTCTTTGATTTGACCATGCTTGATCATTACACTCTTTCATATATTACCTACTTAGTCCCCAAAATTTCATTGAAACAAGAAATTTACAAGTAAAATATGTAATTGACACGTGTATGTTAACCAAGTTTTACAGTTTGTGTGTGCATAACGTTTAGACTAGTCATGCAATTAATCTAAACTATTCACTTTCCACAGTTGGATTCTAAGTAAATTAGTTGGAAATTAATTCAGGGTGTGTGCACGTGTTGGCCAAGTAGGGGTCTTTCTTTAATGCATGACTTAACTGCCACTGGGACTAAGCTTCTCAACGAAGCTTGATACAATCTTCGATAAAGTCTGCAAACTGCAAAAGGCGTGTCATGTCACTGTGTATGGTACTAACCCGTTTTTATTATTATTTTTTTTTCTTTTTCCTAAACTTATGCCATTTATTTAATTCGTGTGTGGTTATTCTTCATTCTAACAATTTTATTACAATGTTTGTAACAATCTTGTTGTTAACATGTAGTTTATATATGCTTTTTTTTAACTATGGATTTTTTTAACAATCTAACTTTTTTATGCTTTCAAAGTATTTATTTTTCGGGATAATGCCCAAAATGCCCCGGTTGTCCAAGGTGTGGGCTAATTATCTAGATGAAATATTTTGTGTTTGCTTTCCTAGACCAGGGCAACCAGTACTTTTTGGAAAACTAAAATCTGTAAGTGACAAGTGTGACTTTACGGATTACAAGGTAGGGAAACTTGTGTACCTATGGGCATCTAGCAGCCTTCATGTCGGACAAGTGGCGGCACATGGTTGGATAAATTCAAGTTGCCAAGGAAACTAGTCTAGAAAAGCAAACACAAAATATTCCGTCTAGAAAAGCCTGCACCTTGGGAAACCGGGGCATTTCTGGAATTATCCCTTATTTTTTTATGCTTTGAAAGTATTTATTTTTCCCCTTCTATCTTAACAACTTTTACAAAGGCTACCATGGACAAACATAACTGTAATTGTTATTGAAACTTAAGAACAATAATTGTTAGCCAAAAATGGCAAATTACATGTTAATTTGAATAATAATTTGAATCTGAATCGTATGGAATGATACCAAATTCTAGCAACATGAAGTGACACTCTCGTTCTTTCTTCAAATTTTCCTCCAACTCTTTTTTAGCCCTTGCCTCTTCTTCTAAAGTTTCCATCAATGCCTCTTCATCTAATTTAAGTTGATATTCCTGTTCCTCAGTAAGCCATCCATCAACATTGACATTTCCAGGAAATTCAGTCGCTTCTTCATAATATACTTCTTGATAAATAGCTTCCTCTTCTATTTGATCAGATGTTTCTGTTAATACAAATAATGTCAAAAATGTCATTTGCATTATTCGGTCTCTATAGATTTTGATAATCACAAAATATAAAAACACAATACGTAAAACTACATTTGATAATTTTTTAACCGAGGAAAATCGTTTCGGCAACGTACCGACTACAACATCACTTCAGGTATGAACAAACACAATACCGGCATTAGTAAAGTGATCAAATATTTTATTTTCTCAAAACTTCACATTTTTATGTGACAAAACATTTTTGCAAAAGTATTTTTGTAATAAAAAGAAATATTTTATTAAAGAAAATAAATTTGAATTTCAAATCTCCTAACAGCTAGTTTTCCCGCTCAAATCAGATAAGTTTTCACCACATCAGGAAAAAAATGAGAGCGTATGTTAGGACGGTCCCGTAAACATGGCGACGGTCCTTTATACATATGGGACCATCCAGC
Source organism: Artemisia argyi (assembly GCA_030686995.1). NCBI lineage: Eukaryota > Viridiplantae > Streptophyta > Magnoliopsida > Asterales > Asteraceae > Artemisia > Artemisia argyi. Next base: position 72,267,782 of record CM060686.1, on the reverse strand, counting down.
TTTAAGGGACCATCCTCCACTCCTCCTAGTGCCTATAAATACTGCACTGTTTTTTCAGAAAAACCAACCCTCTTGGCACAAAACACCCTGTTCTTTATTCCTCCTTTCTTTGATCACTATAACGTGTCGATATGTGTTTATAAGTGATCCCGTTACCCTGTACATCAAAGTGCAAGAGAAGAATACTCGTCTTCGTCAATGAAGTGTTAGAGTCATCACACATACACACACACACACACATAACTAGTGTTACGATTCTCTTCTTCCCCCTAAACTCTCTGAGTTTTATATGTTTTAAATTTGTATATCCGACTTGTGTGTGAGTCGTGATTAGGTATGTTAGGACAAATACGGACAAGTGTAAGTCCGTGAAGTGGTGTGCCTAGATTATATAATTTGTTTTTTCTCATTTCATTTTCTTCCAACCAAACACGCATTAGGTTATGGAAATTCCAATTCCTTTATATTCCAAATCCTTAACATCCTAATTCTTTTACATTTCAATTCCATTGACAGATTCCAATTGCATAAAAAGCATTCCGCGAACCAAACGGGGCCTTAGGTTTCGTAGTTGGTAAACTTATGAAACTACTACGAATCAAATTTATCAAAAGGAACTTAGTCATGAATATTAGTTTTAATGCTTGTTTTCATTTTGTATAATCTTGACAAAGATTGTATGCTTTAAAACAATAGATTCGAATTCAGTAAAACTAGTTCTATTTATCTTAATCAACTTGTCAAAAGCACCACATATTAAGCTACCTAATTATCCAAACTAATCCAAACAAGTGTTGTTTTTACCCATTGAATTTGTTCTAACTTCTAATCATTGCTTGCATTTTTAGTTACAACTTGCACTTGTTAGTTAAATTATTAAACTTGAATCTAATCCTAAGAAATACACAAATCCTTGCGAACGACCTTGGATTACCATTCCAACCTAGCTATACACAATATGGTATACTTGCCCGAATGTGTTTAGCTTAATCTGGGTGATCCTTGCTTTATAAATTTAAAACTTGCAAGATACGCATCACTTCTTTAAACATAAAACGAAACATTTAACAAAGTCAATAAAGCATTATATAAATTATCTTAGGGGTTTGCTAACCTCTGCTAGTGGACACGAATTAATCTGTTTATAAAAGCAATGTTTTAATTCATTCAAGTGAAAATTATGTTCAAATATAATAATTTACAAGTTTATTTAATGTGTATTTAACGCATTGTTTGGTTAATTAATAAAGTTTATGTTCATTAACTATACTTTAACCTCTGGGCACTTGTTATTAAAATCTATTATCTTAATACATATTTTAAATTTTATGATAATAAAAAACTATCATGCATTTTAAAAGACAACAAGCGGGTTAGCCCGCACGATGCTGCGGGACGACCGTGTTTTGAGGATTATACAAAAAGAATTAAATAAGAAAGACCTTTATTAAATAACTATATGATTTTGTACAATGTATATACAATCATGTGTGAAGTCAAATGAACAATGTGAAGACAGCAAAAATAAATAATATGAATACCTTGCATATAGAAGCATGTATGCCCCTTTATGAATATAACTTTTAGAAAGTAACTCCATAACATAAGACTACAAATGACTAAGTATGACACTTTGCTTATCAGTATCCATTACCATCTCCTCGTCATTTTGAGTCTAGAGATCGCAATTCCAACTTGCAACCATCACTTCAACCTGTAACAAATCAAAATTTATATCTTAGTATCTAGAAAAGTTAGTGTAGTAATAGGTAAACTTATGACAAATGTAAAACTGATTTGCACCTCCTGTGACCTATTGCAAGCCGATTTGCATAATCATCAACCACATGTTGTTGTGAAATACAATTATCGCTAAACTTGAATGTTACCTTAGTTCTCACATTTCAATATAACAGTTCTGAGTTAAATCTGCCTTAAAAGTTTAAAGCGTTAAAGATCCCAAACCAATAAGGTCAAAAGTAGGAAGGGTACACATGAGTATAAAAATTTAGTAGTGAATGCATCCCAAGTCATTCTTATTTTCAGAAATAAACAAACCTCTAACTCAATTAACCTTACAACTATAAGAATCGTAGCACGCCATCAATTATTGTTGTGGTTTCGACCAACTATTTTGGATAAGCCACTTTACCCTATTATGCCATAAATTAAAACAAATCCTAATCAGCATTTCATGAATCATATAGGAAGCCTATTTGGAACACCTTTTATCAATGTTTATATATATCTCGAGCTTATTTCAAGAACTAATGAATAGATAAGCATTGATAAAGTTGTTTCAAACACCCTTATTAGATCCATCTTTGTATCACAGTGTTATTTTGTGAAATTGTTTTATAAAATGGTAGCATAAGCTTACAGTGAATAAGTGCACTAATGCTTTCCAAAGTCTGCAAATTTTTACACACTTAAAGTAGTAATCGGTAAAAGGTGAGGAAATGCTAAAAAAGGGGCAGTTTGTGAAATCTTTCATGTGGCCATTAGAAAAAATGGTTTAAAAAAATTGCATTTTGTTTTCATTTTCTGAAATCATAATCAACAACCTATCTAATGGCGGCCATTTGATGTGACTAAGGCTATGTTTGGCAAAAGTAGCTGTGAGCAGTAGCATTGAGCAGTAGCAGTGAGCAGTAGCAGTGAGCTGTGAGCAGTAGCCAAAAAAGCTCACAGCTTTATAAAGAAGCATTGTGAAAATGAGCTTTCCTAAAAAATAGCAAAGCCCACACCTCTTATGCCAAACAAACATCAAAAATAAAAAAGCTCATTCTCACCGCTCATTACCCCAAAAAGCTCCAAAAAAGCTCCGCGCCAAACATAGTCTAACGTAAAACAGGATTATCAAATAACTAATCGTAACCCAGATTTTTAAAGCATAACTTGTAACCTCCAAAATAGCATGTTCTAGGTCTCTATATGACAATATCATAATCTGGAAAATCAAAATGCATATAATTTTTACTTGTACTGTTGTAAAAAGTAGCTAAACTTAACTGCTATAAAAAAGTATACACGTTTAATATTCAATCAAAATTTATGAGATACATACCTCTCGTTTTTTAGTCAAGATTATTAATTTGATAGTCACTGTGTTGCTTACGATTCTGCAATGAGATTAAAAGGTGCAGTAGAAAGCATTTTAAATGAGAATTTGAAGGACGTATATGACTTTGTTGCACGTCCCAATTATTCCGTGAATTGGTTGTGAAAGGAGCTTGACAACTCCAGGGTTTGCGTGGTCAACCTGGCCACGTCTAGAGTGCAGCAAGATCACATCAATATTGGCTTCCTCTTTCTGAAAAATGGGCCAAAAAATAACAGTTAAACAAAAAGGTCAAAAAGTCTTTGGATTCACTGAGATTACTTATAATTGTTGTGTTAACTCATTGGTGTACAATATAATAGGAAAGTTTGATTGGTCATAAGCATACAAAGTACTATAGGTGAAAAACCATAACCCATATTAGGTTGATCCTATTGATCACAGTCGTGCACTTGAATATTTATTTCAATCAGTTCAATGTATAGTACCTCTTCTTGTAATTGACAAAGATTTTAAACAACAGCCTAAAAGTGACTTTAAACATCAACCAAAAAGACACAAATTCATAGCCTAGCTAACTAAACTACAGAAATTGGCAGCCAATAGTGACTCGAGCAGCAACAAAATTAATGAACCAATATACCGAAAATCGATATACTTTTACACATTTGGTTTATCAAAAATGTAAATTTGAACTTTCGCTTCTAAAATGGCTGATTCTATAGCAAAAGTAACCCAATTCAGCAGTAAAAATGACCCTATAGAGCAGCCTATACTAACTAATATAGCAGCCTATGTTGACTCGAAACAACAACCCAAAAAGACACAAATTTGCATCTAAAAGTGATCCAATATCAACAACTAAACTAAAAAATAAATCAAAGTTACCATTCTTTTTGTATATTATAAGTGGATATGCCAACAAACACTTCAAGATAAAGAAATCGTATTTTTCCGTGGAATGCAGCCATCACCCTGAACCACAATTGTGATGTGAATGTTAAATTAGGCTTCTCTCTCTCTCTCTCTCTCTCTCTCTCTCTCTTTTAATTGACAAACATATCGACATAATTAGAATAGTTTTCAAGTTGGAGCTCATATTGAGGATAGTCGAGTAGATAATGTGGTTCTGAGTTTCATATTTTTATGCAAAAAGTAACGAAAAGCGAAAACATGCTAGCTTATATTACGACAACACTGATTTTATTGTGAATGCAAATTTACTCAAATCTGAGTAACACTCATAATTTTGTTGCAATTGGCTATTGATGCATTAAATACCTGATGTAAAGTTTATAGTTCTAGATTGAATTTTGGTTGAAAATTGAGGGTGTGATAAATAAAAAAATGTACCTTTAATTTCGAAAGTGATATTGTCCTTCCAATGAAAGTAACTCCATGGAGTAAGAGCGATTTGGAAAAATATACGAGCTTTCCTATAATACAATAATAAACAGAAGGAATTACTACATACCATTACTTGGCAAACTTTTATAGTGCAAATCATTTGAACCCAAAACATATTCCTCTTTATTCTCTTCATGCCTTTTCGCACCATGTGGCTTCGGCCCATTTCTACCAATATACATTAACAAAAAATTTGTAAAAAATTGTGTATATACAAAATTTGTGAAAAATTATGTATATACCTCTGTATAACCATCAATCGCAGCACATAATTGATTCTTCTTAAAATATAAACTCCCAGCTTGCTTAACTTGTTTTGATTGAAGTTTCACCTTTCACCATTTACCTACAATTAATAATTCAGACAAAAAAAAAAGAAAAAACAAAAAAAAATCCGAAAAAGGGTTTCAAAATATCATTTGATTGATGGGTCTTTGGATTTGTGTTGTCGTGTGTGTGTTTTGTTGGTTTTGATGATGCAATTAGTTTCTATTTTTGGTAAAGAGCTTCGTCTTTGGTGGCGATGAGATAGATGAGAAGAATGAGCTATGTAATTTTCTAGGACTTATGAGAGAAATTTGGAGAAGATAAAAGGAGAGGCGGTGATTTTTTTTTGGGAAATATGGAAAAAATTCTAACCTTAAACCACAATTACTATTGTTACGGGGTGTAATTACGGAAAAATGGAACATGTGATTACACCCCTAAACACCATAACAGCCAATAAGATGGTGGTTTTTTTGGATGAACAGTACATGTTCTCTTTTTTTGATGCTTGACACCCAATAAGAGGGTGTGTTAGCAATTTGATCAAGAAATTACCCAATCAAAAATGGACACCCGGCCCTTGGATTGTTAGACCGAATCATTGATTTACATGATTCTAGTAATCATCATTATGTAATTGATAGTATAGTGCATGATTGTAGGCTCAATTATATCCATTTACCTTATATAGCTCCCTTTGTTATCTATATGTAGGGGGCCCTTGGTCAATGTATAATCATCAAATGATAAGCACTCTATTACTCAACATGGTATCACAAGACATTAAACACTCCTAAACTCACCTCGATCCTGTTTACCCAGTTTCATTCTCATATGTGTTGGTGATTTGTGTCCAGTCACAAATCCGCATGTTTATAATCTTGGTTTACGCGCTTCGGTCACGTTATATTGCTTGTGTTGGTGATTTGTGTCCAGTCACAATCCACACATCTACACGTTTTGGTTTTGTTTATCTGCCCATAAAATATTCCTCTTACAACTTTCAAAACTGCCATATAAACCCTAAATTACATACACCTTCGTCGTATCCTCTAACATCATGCCTGGATCCGACACACCCACTATCCCACTGTCCGATAAGCTATCTTAATTTACCCATCATCACCTTATTACACGAGTTCCGATCAAGCTTGATCTCGACAATTGGAATTATAGTTCGTGGGATTTATTTTTTGAACAACTATGTGACACCTACGATGTCTCCAAATACATCCATGGCTTTCCCAATGCAACTGATTCCAGTAACCCCCTCCTCTCACACAGGAAGAACTTAAGGTGGACAAGATCGTACTTTCATGGATCTTTACCACCCTTTCGGAAACACTTCAAGCAAGACTGGTAGTGGCACGTCCCAAAACTTCTAAGGAAGCTTGGGATCTCATCATTGAAATCATCAAAGACAACAAAAGATCACGTACTAATGCACTAAAGGCATAATTACGTTCCATCAAACTGGGAAATCAAAGCATGGAGGCTTATTTTCGAAAGATTGAATCACTTGTCACCATTTTTAACGATTCTTGACTCTCATGTTAATAACGAGGATGTTGTGCACTATGCTCTTGAAGGTCTTCCCGAAAAGTATGATCAAGTGGTTGGCATTATGCATCACAAGGACACATTCCCTGATCGTAAGATGGCACGTACGATGCTTATAACTGAAGAGATGCGCCTCAAATCCAAGGCTCTTACACCTCCCATGGACTTATCCTCCCCTATGATCCTTATGGCAGAAACTGGTACACCGCGTCGTCCCTCAAACCCTCAAGTCAAATCCCGGAACCCGTGCATTAACTTTGCTAGAGGCGCATGTCGGTATGGGGTAAGTTGCAAATTTGTGCATGACACTAATCAAAATTCTTCTGTGCGCCACAATGAAACCAAAGAAAATAACAGTACGGAGGAGATTCTTTTAAAGTTATTAGGTCGGCCTGGTATTACTGGTTCTAATCCTAACTCTCGACCTACTGCCCATAACCCTTCGGCCTACATTACACATGCCCACTCCTCAAACACTTCACCAAACCCACCTTCTTACCCTTATTATAATCACCCTATCCCAGCCCATTACCTTACCCCACCACCTGGTTTTATATATCCACCAACCCAGCCCGTCAACCCTTCTACCATCCCAAGCCCAACCACAAATAGTACCCCCCATACGACCCCTTATGGCTCAACAGCCTTGTCTGGTACTGTTCATCAGCCCCAAACCGGCCCAACAGCCCCCTCTTTTGCGCCGACTACTATCCAGGCCTCACATGTTTCATCTATAGGGCAACCGGTCAGCTCCGGACAAGAAACCATATTACCTCATGCATACGCGGCCGGGACACTTCATGACCCTACAACAGGTGCCTGGACTATGGACACAGGTGCGAGCCTTCATCTAAATTCTTCGGTTAATAGTCTTAATGATTTTTTTAATATGTGTATGTATCCGCCCGTCTCGGTTGGTGACGGATATTCTATTCCTGTCATCAATACGGGTCGTAGCATCTTGCCAACTCCCACTCGACTACTTCACTTAAATAATGTGCTCATAACTCCCCATATTGTCAAAAATTTAATATATGTTCGTCAATTCGTTCGTGATAATAAATGTACTGTTGAATTTGATCCGTTTGGTTTTTCTGTTAAGGATTTCATGATGCGTCGGGTGCTTCTCCGATGTGATAGCACTGGGGATCTTTATCCTGTCACGACTCCGTCTCCAATTCCCCAAGCCCTCCTAGTCAGTCAACACACGTGGCATCAGCGTCTTGGACGTCCAGGAAGCGAAGTGTTACGTCGTCTAGTTTATAATAATTTCATTTCATGTAATAAAGAAAAGCCTCTCGTGCTTTGCCATGCCTGCCAGCTTGGTAAACACGCTAGACTTCCATTTACTCATTCTAGTTCTGTCGTTAATGCTTGTTTTGAAATTATTCACTCGGATGTGTGGACTTCACCAGTACCGAGTCTCTCAGGATTTAAATATTATGTCTTGTTCTTGGACCATTATTCTCACTTTGTTTGGGTATATCAGTTGATGAACAAATCTGATGTTTTGTCCAAATTCATTCTATTTCGTAACTATGTTCACACTCAATTTAAGTGTGAAATCAGGTCTTTTCAGTGTGACCATGGTGGAGAATTAAACAACCACAACCTTCATAAAATATTTGTCGACAACGGTATTCAGTTTCGTTTTTCATGCCCCAAAACATCACAACAAAATGGCAAGTCTGAACGGATGGTTCGCACCATCAATAACCTCATTCGGACCTAGCTTTTTCAAGCCAATCTCCCACCAACATTTTGGGTAGAAGCCCTTAATATGGCGGTACATCTGCTAAATATCCTACCCTCCACCGCTATAAACAACGAAATCCCGTATACCCGCCTGTTTGGCCAAAACCCAGATTACAGCCTTTTACACACATTTGGCTGCCTATGTTACCCTCACCTATATCCGAATCACAAACTCGACCCTCGTGCCACACCATCTATCTATTTAGGTCAAGCCTCAAATCACCGTGGATATCGTTGTCTTGAATTAAACACAGATAAAATCCTTATCTCTCGTCATGTAACTTTTGACGAAACCACCTTCCCATATGGCACTTCTAAACCAACATCAGCACCCAAATACAATTTCTTGGATGACTCACCCGATATAAACCCCCCATATATTGCACGTGCCCCTGTTGACCAACCAACCCACACCACAAATGAACCATCTACCCCAACTCCCACCAATCAACATTCAGACCTACATGCTACAGCAGAAGATCCATCACCATCACCAGAATCACCCACCACCCAACAACATACCCCAAATTTATCACCGCCAACAAACCAAAATACACACATTATTCCAGACCCTCCTTACAACCCAAACCCTGACTCAATTCATCACATGGTCACACGATTCCGTGTCAGGACTAATCGTCCCACTGAGCGTCTTAATATGCATGTTTCTTCCATTTCACCATTACCCAAAACACACCGTGATGCGTTTACTAACCCAAATTGGCAAAATGCTATGCGTGACGAATACACTGCACTTATTAAGAACGGAACTTAGACTCTAGTGCCTAAACCCACAAACACCAACATCCTTCGGTCTATATGGCTCTTTCGCCACAAGTATATGGCTGATGGCACTCTTAGCCATTATAAGGCCCGTCTTGTAGCAAATGGTAGTCATCAAGTAGAAGGGGTTGATGTAGATGAAACCTTTAGTCCGGTGGTTAAGCCGGGGACTATTCGGACTGTTCTAAGCTTGGTCGCGTCTCGACATTGGCCGATTCATCAGCTTGACGTCAAGAATGCTTTTTTACATGGTAACCTATCTGAGACAGTCTATATGTATCAGCCTCCAGGGTTTCGGGATTCTGAGCATCCTGATTATGTGTGTTTATTACAACAATCTCTGTATGGTCTAAAACAGGCTCCTAGAGCTTGGTTTCAGCGTTTTGCATCTTACATTACTCGGGTTGGGTTTTCTCATAGTCGCTGTGACACATCATTGTTTATATACAGAAATGGGATGGATACTGCTTACCTGTTATTATATGTAGATGATATTGTTCTCACTGCTTCTTCTGAGAATTTGTTGCAGCAGATTATTGGATCCTTACACCAAGAGTTTGCTATGACAGATCTAGGTCCTCTTAATTATTTTCTGGGTATCTTTGTTATGCGTGATTCCTCAGGGCTATTTTTATCTCAGAAGAAATATGCTATTGAAGTTTTGGAGCGAGCTCATATGATTAATTGTAATCCCAGTCGGACTCCTGTTGACACCGAGTCTAAACTAGGGGATGACGGTGATCCAGTATCTGATCCTACTCTATATCGGAGCCTTGAAGGATCTCTTCAGTATCTCACATTTACTCGCCCAGATATATCTTATGCAGTTCAGCAGGTTTGCCTTCATATGCATGACCCTCGAGAGCCTCATTTCTCGGCTCTCAAACAGATTTTGCGGTATGTTCGGGGTACCTTAGACCATGGACTACAGTTATTTGCATCTTCTACTACATCTCTGGTTGCTTATTCAGATGCGGACTGGCCTGGTTGTCCTACCACTAGGCGATCAACTTCTGGGTATTGCGTATTTCTTGGCAACAACTTACTCTCGTGGTCTTCTAAGCGTCAACCGACGATTTCTCGTTCTAGTGCAGAAGCAGAGTACCGTGGGGTTGCTAATGCTGTTGCTGAGACTTGTTGGTTACGGAATTTACTACGTGAGCTGCACACGCCTTTATCTTCCGCTACGCTTGTCTACTGTGATAATGTTAGCGCTGTTTACTTATCTTGTAATCCGGTTCAGCACCAGCGTACGAAACACATTGAGATTGATATATATTTTGTTTGAGACTTGGTTGCTACTGGTCAGGTCCGGGTTCTTCATGTGCCTTCTCGCTATCAGTATGCGGACATCTTCACGAAAGGATTGCCCTCTGCTCTGTTTGAAGAATTTCGCTCCAGCCTGAGCGTCCGGTGTCCTCCCGCTCTGACTGCGGGGGAGTGTTAGACCGAATCATTGATTTACATGATTCTAGTAATCATCATTATGTAATTTATAGTGTAGTGCATGATTGTAGGCTCAATTATAGTCATTTACCTTATATAGCTCCATTTGTTATCTATATGTAGGGGGCTCTTCGTCAATGTATAATCATCAAATGATAAGCACTCTATTACTCAACATGGATCACGTTTTTCGAGATTCCAACATTTTGAGTTTCAGTATATATAGATAATAAGAGGTAATAAAACAAGCCTTTTTTTTTTTTTTTTTGGGAAAAGAGACACCACGTGGGACAAATAATAATAATAATAATAATAATAATAATAATAATAATAATAATAATAATAATAACGCTCTTGGAAAGGGTTTGACTTGTACATGAACACTTATCAACATTTAAAGATGTTTATTCAGGAAATATGAGTCATTTTGAAGAGTTACTTTTATTTGTCTATAAAAATTATAAACTTTAGGTGACCGAACATATAAAGAATTACCTTAGGCGTTTTGAAAAAGTTATATTTATTTGTGTAAAAAAATTATAAACTTTAGATGATCGGACATATAAAGAATTACCTTTTTAAAATATCATTTCGTTTACGAAAATGATTTGCACACTCACACTTTTAATGAAACATTATACTATATGATTTACATACTTGTACAACACCTATAGTCTATAGTGTGCTTTAACAGTTTGTAAAATTGAGTGTCGGTGATCTGACAATGACCCCCCTTTCGTTTATCTTATACCAATAGAAAGCATGAATTAATGACACAAATTTTGTAACTACCAGAACTACCAACAGTTCATCCTTCAACGTGGAAGCAAAACGAACACACACACACACTTAAAACACACACACCCACTTCTTGTTCGTCTTCATTATTCTTCTTCTTGTTAATAATAACAGCAATGGCACATCTTATTGCTGCCACGTCAGCTCTATCCGCTTCATCACTCTTTAACCGTAGTAACACATCTCTCCTTCTACTTTATATATTTAATCACACTCTAATTTCCATTTTTATTTTATAAAAAATGTTATTACAAATATGTAACCCTAATTCGAAACTCAATTCAAAATGATAAAAAAAAAAAAAAAAAAAAAAAAAAAAAAAAAAAAAAAAAAAAAATTAGTAATGAAAATTGTGAATTTTCAGGTAGAGCTGTTCGTTGGGGCAAAATGTTTAAATGTTCGTCTTCGAATAAGTTTCGGTCGAATACCTCGTTGTTTTTCGCCACGAGTGGTTCGAGGAGTGGACAGTTTCGTGTTGTGAATTCTGCAAATGTGGGCAATGTGGAAGTTGCGCAAGAGGAGGTTGCGAAACCTTCGTATTCGAGGCCCGATAACAAGGTTCTCATTTGTTCTTATATGTCTTTTGATAGATGATCGAATTAGATTGATATCCATAGTGCAATTGTTTATAACCGTAGACCCCTTACCGAGTATATAGAAGTTGATAGGTATAGAAGTTGCCACTAGAACAGGTGCTTATTGCGGGGGGTTAGGTTAGACGGCATCCAAAAGGGGTGCACGGGGTCAGGGAGTCTCCGCTGATTTAAACCTTTTGGGGACTATGTGTTCACATAGCTATCTTAGTTTGTGGTTTACGTTTTGAAATTGGTGGTCATTTAGAGGGCAAGCGAGTTTTCTCATGATTTGGTTTGAATTTTGATCTTTCGATATGCAAGTTTTTATAATGGTATTTGTCGTTGGATATGATGAAAATGGGCATCTAGGAGAAAAATTGCTCAATTTTTGACATTTCACATATGTAGTGAGCTTTTTGGGATAAAAAGTCATTTACGTGGTGTAACTATCCCTAATGGAACAAGTGGTTATTGTAGATTGTAGTTTGGGAAATTTTTAGTTGTTGTTTGTTTAAGTCGTCATTGATTCTGTAATATTTATTCCCAAGAGGGGTGTTATTATGTATACCGCCCTTTCACTTGAATTTTTTGATCGATTCTAAGAGTCTAGCTTTGTCAGCTAATGAGCATAAAATATCGTGTAGTCAAAACATCATGCCCATCACTAAACAAAGATAGACTCCTATGGTAACTGGCGACAAAAATCGAGTATGCCATACACATATAATAGCACTTATTTAAAATCTTTAGATCCCCATATGGGCTTCCATTATCATCATAGCATTTATTCTTGGCCGCAAGGCCAATCCCACACTGGTAGGACAATGCATACTTTATGCTATGGTCCATGAGTCCGAATTGTAATGATTTTAAAGCTCATGCAATGTATAACCCTGAACGAGAGATAAAATCTATGTGCGTGCACACCATGTCTATATGCAAAATTCACCCTTGTAACTAGCATAAACAAAAGATAGAAATCAAAGCAGATATCCGAAACCAAAAATTGAAGCATGGCTAGACAATCCCTTATTTTCATATTAAAGACAAGAAAACAAGCTTTTAGCTCTAGAATTCTCAAGCGTCTGTATACATGTTTATCAACCATAATTGTTATTGAAGGACTACATTCTTATTTGTTATAGAGGCCGAGGGTGTGCATACTTGGTGGTGGATTTGGTGGACTATATACAGCTTTAAGATTGGATTCACTCACTTGGCCTGATGATAAGAAACCTCAGGTAACTATGGTGATATTCAACATGCTACTTTATTCATTGATTATTCTTTCTTTGTTACTGCATCACTAGATTGGTAGATCATATCACACCCATTTAAATATATACTACCGATAAGCAGCTAAAAATATAGTGACCCATTTACTTTTTGTAAAAATTACAGGTGATCCTTGTTGACCAATCTGAACGCTTTGTCTTTAAGCCCATGTTATATGAGCTCCTAACGGGAGGTAAACACTTCAATAAAGGGTTCTATGTTCAAGTTTTATTCTTGTTTTCTGATTATTGTTTACTGATTGCTCTAATGAATATATGAAGTGTAGAAGTAGACGCATGGGAGATTGCACCACGGTTCTCAGATTTGCTTGTAAACACTGGGGTCCAGTTTATAAAAGACAAAGTGAAAGTCCTTAGTCCATGTGATCATGTCGGAATGAACGGGGGGCCTACTGTGTCTGGCTGTGGAGGAACGGTTCAGCTTGAAAGTGGACTTGTTATTGAATATGATTGGTATGAGCATTATTCCTATTACAAATTTTGTTTTTCTTGTAGATATAATTTGTCTGCTTTCCTCCCATACTTCCTTTACCTCTTTGTGTAGTAATAATTATTTCATTGTTGCTGTTAGTTTTGCATTTCTTTGATAATTGAACTTGTTTTTCTCTCATCTCATAAAACTTGCCTATAGCAATATTCTGCTTTATGCGTGATAAAAATATATTATTGCTGATTATAATTGAACATATGAGTTTGAACTTTACCCCATTGAAACACTAGTCAAGTGGATCTTGGTTAAGTCAATGAGATTGTCTTGAAACACCCCAAAAAAAAGCTCTTTAGATACGAAAAGGAAGGGAAAGCTTATAATTCCTAAACTAGTTTGATCGTTAGTAGCTAAATGGGCAGGTTGAGAACAGGTCAAATGGGTCACATCGAATAAGCAAGGCCTAATAGTACGGATCTAAACAGGCCAGTTTAGGTTGGTTAATCCGTGCACACTCTCCTGTGCATTTTTGTTTCTTCATAATTTGTTGGTTATGACTGCAAATAACAATATTCTTAATATTACTGTAACTCTTTGTATAATGATTTAAGAGGGTGTATGCATAATATATAGACTTTTGGAAACTTTTAAGCCCGTCCCCGTGTTAGCTAAGCATTCTTTTGATTTGGTCTGTTTTATACTCCGTATAAAACAGAGCCCAAATCGACCCAATTATAAGTAAATGAATTGAAACTGCCTCCACTAATTAAACATATGTTCGATTGTTAATTATTATGGTTTGTATGTGGGCAGCCAGGTTGGTACTTTCTTTAGGAGCAGAACCTAAGCTTGATATCATACCAGGTGCTCTTGAATTTGCATTACCGTTCTCGACCCTAGATGATGCCTTGGTAAGTTTCCAGACATAGATACTTAGTAGTTTCCTTCCATTGTTTTCTTTAGCAACTACAGACATTTTAAGTGCCTGCCGAAATTGCTAATCTTTAAATTGTGATGCAGAAAGTAAATGACAAGTTAACAAAACTGGAGCGTGTGAATTTTGGTAAGGCAGATCCAATTCGTGTGGTGGTAGTAGGACTTGGTTACTCTGGAGTTGAACTGGCTGCTACAGTGTCAGAAAGACTAGAGGGTAAGGGAGTAGTACAAGCCATTAGTGTTGACTCCTCTATCTTACCAACTGCTCCTCCTGGAAATAAAGAAGCTGCTTTGAAGGTAATAAATTTTGTATTTCTAATCAACTCATCTTTCTATGGAGTGTAGAATCTTGAATTGGCTATTAGTCTCATCAGATAACTTACCTGTAAAGCTTTCTGTATGATTTCTCTTTGAGGTGGCAAAAATGGGTGGGGCATATAAAGGACCAAAACACACAATTATTCATCACAGGTCCAAATGGGTGGGTTGCGTTGCAAAATTTTGATAATAAAAATTGTATTGATTACAAAATACTTAAGATATTTGAATAAAGCTATATAAGACATTGTGTGCATCACACATTGTTTTCAGGTTTTAAAGTTGAGATGCCATTTTCAACTCGTTTATATGAAAAAGGGAATTAAGTGGGGTAAATGGGTCGAATATGTTAAGCTGGTCAGATGTCTCATATTCATGTTCATATGATGTCCTGAAACATTTTATTCAAAAGAATTGATCTTGCTATTTTAATAATACAGTTTAATCATATCTGATACATTTATTAGTTACGGAACACAAAAAAGTGTTGGCGGGTCAACCCACTATACCCAGACCTAAAAATACCCATTTTGACCAGAGCCCATTTGTCCTGTTGTCTAACTTGCCCCGCCCACCATTTTGCGACCACTAGTTATAGCGTAACGCCTCAAGATTAACTTGCAACTCTTCTCTCACATCTCATACTTGATAAAGCATGTTATAGTAAGTCACGTTGGCATATCTCAGACCAATATCTTATCTCACAGGTTCTCAACTCGAGGAACGTCCAACTTCTACTAGGGTATTATGTCCGTCGTATTGGAAAAGCAGGTGATTTTGCAAGTCCTCTCGAGCAATCAGATATTGCAGCAACTGTCAAGGATCCAGAACAATTAATCGTGGAGGTGCAGCCTACTGAAAAGGGGGCAAAAACTCAACTTCTGGAAGCTGATTTGGTTTTGTGGACTGTTGGGAATAAACCTTTACTTCCAGCATTGGAACCAAATGGTTGGCCTTTTGAGCTTCCTGTTACTGGTAGAGGACAAACAGAAACAGACGAAACACTCCAAGTTAAGGGTCACCCTCGCATATTTGCTGTTGGTGACTCTTCTGCTTTAAGAGACCCTAAAGGAAAAGTGCTTCCAGCCACTGCACAGGTACTAAAGATAAGAATATGCTAACAATAGAGGTGACAAAAGAGCGGGTCGGATAATGGGTAAAACATGCTATTTAAGTACAGATCGGATTAGGCCAGGTCAGAAAGGTTTGACACGAAGCACTTAATGTCCAGAAGTTATAATTTTTTGTAAGTAAATAGCGTCAAATATTATCACAAACGTTGTATTTTTAGAATAACAATAATCTAGGAGATTTATGCATTAAAAATACACTTCGGGCTACTTTTAACCTGTTTGATCCGGTTCATGTTTCACTATTTTTTTTATTTTTTACATTGACTCCTATTTTAGCTAACATAACCCGAATCGACCCATTCATAAGTAAGTGGGTCTAAATAGTCACTTCTAGCTAATACTCGAGTTGTGCACCTTAATTGATTTTTGTAAGAACTCCCTTTATTTTCTCTGAGGATTTATATTATCATAAACTTTTGTGTATTAGTTACTCCTTTATCCTGTCATATTGCAAAAGTTGAATTGGCACAAACTTTAGTAAATGCGTCCACTATCTATAAAATTGATTGTTGAATCCTGTGGAACCAAATCATAGGCATCATTGTGCAATGATGACAATAAGTAAATAGATCATCTACTTGGAATCTGTCCAAGCAGGAGATGTTACAATTTCTGTTTGGCATCTCAAATAAAGAGTTGCAAAATTGATAGGATGGAAGGAATTTAATCTTCTACTCTATCCCGAACAAAAATGAAACTTTTGACTAGTTTGATGATATTTGTTTTTACTACTAGTGATATATCAAAAATAGCCAGATTCTTGTGCTGAAAATCAATTCAATGCTTTGTAATGATTACTAATGTTTTATAATGATTACCAAGGGAGTATTTTATAGTGTTTCACTTTTTTCTAAGAACTATTTTATGTCAAAATTTGGCATTCGGTGATGATGCAGTCTAATGTGTTTTTCAGGTAGCATTTCAGCAGGCAGATTTTGCTGGTTGGAACATTTGGGCTGCTATCAACAACCGTCCACTGCTACTATTTAGGTTTGATGCTAAAGTAGCATTTACTTTTCCAAATAAAACTGCAACATTTGACTTGACACCATTTTAAAGAAAATATTTTCTATTAGTAAGTATCCAAGACAACTGTTTTATAGAAGACCAACTCATATTTAAGCAATCCTTTTACATGTATTGATGATAGTGAGAACACTTTAACTTCTCATTTGTCTAGCATTTGCAGCTTCATAAAGATTCTTGGTAGTCACATATACTATGAAACACAACTTCATTTTTAACTTACTCTTGTTTTGTGTACAGATTTCAGAATTTGGGTGAGATGATGGTCCTAGGGAGATACGACGCTGCCATTACACCAAGTTTTATCGAGGGTCTAACATTGGAGGGCCCTATTGGTCATGCTGGTAATTAGTCTGCACTTGGTGCATTGTTTTTTGATTTACCTAGGTTTCCGACTCGACATTGCGAGCCGACTAATCCCACCGTGGCTAGAAGGGGATTAATTTTTCCAAGTTGGATTCGAACCCGTGACCTCCGCTTTGGAAGGCTGGTATTCTTATCGCTGGGTCACCCCTTGTGGTACACTTGGTGCATATTGCCTTCCATAGAGGTGGAAATTTCAACCCACTTGCATATAAATGGGTTGATTTGGGTTGTTTTTATCTCTAACGGGTCAAACAAGCCAAAAAAAAAAAAAAAAAATTGTCTTGAAAGGAAAATAGAATCATATATGACACACTAATTACTTATAAAAAAGAAAAGTAACTTTTTTACAAAAAGTGTTTTTAGCATCACCCACCCAACCCGACACAGCCAGTTTTGTGCTATTACTTGATCAGCCCAAGTTTCCTCCTATACCTTTTTGCATTAGACCATACAGATTGACTCATGTTGATCTTGTGTTACAATATGCAGCTAGGAAACTGGCCTACTTGATCAGGTTACCTACTGATGAGCACCGGGTTAAAGTTGGGCTCAGTTGGTTAGCAAAATCTGCAGTGGAATCTGTTGCGACCGTGCAAAGTAACATCACCAAAGTTCTTTCAGATTCTTAAATGGTAGTTTAAGCTCTTCTTATTAAGTTCTTGATTTTTCTGCACTTACATGATGTATTTTGTTTATAGAATCACAGTGATATACTAACTCATTCAACACAAAATGTCAATAAAGCAATCCTTTAAGCCATATCTCAATATAACATTGTATGGGTTACTGGGATTCTTTTCATCTTTGGTATTGTACTATGTAAATGAGAACCACAATCATACCTTATGAAGGTGAACTTTATATGTATGGAAATGCTAATCATAATACTCATTTTCAACTTAGTTTTGTACTTTTGTGAGATGAAAAATAGTTTTGTGAGCTGAAAACATAGTGGGGGGTTATGTCTGGACGTTACATTTTTAGAAAAAATAAATGTATTAAAATATGGTCGACTGGCCGTAATGCTCACGTACAAGTCCTTAAAGCAAATATCAAACTATCCAAGAGATGGTTTGTTTAGAAAAGAGAGCAGTGAATATTGAAAATACAGATGTCATGCCTATTGGGCCTACACTATATTTTGCATATTTGGGCCCGGTCCAACAGAACAGACAAACAAACACACTGGACGCCACTGAATCCTAACAAGCAAGGTGCAGTTCGGATTTACAAAGACGCACGCAAATCATCTGAGCAATGCTTCCGTAGAACGCTCGTGGACCAAGCCCATGGCCACGGAGGATGATCTATATCCGCAATCACGATTAAGCTACAGACCTTTGCCCGACAAGGCTCCCACTCTGGCCACTAACAACGATAAGCAAAATACTAGGAAACCCTAGTATTTAGCTCACCTATAAAAGGCAACCTTACAACACATTTGCGAGGTATGACTTTCTCACACATCCTAATACATTCATATTCTCTGACAAAATATGATTACTTACTCTCACGTCGGAGCTTAATCGTGGGGTCCATCTCCACGATAAGGCTAACGATTTGCTTTTATTTGTGCATTCCATTACTTGAATTAGTGCAGATTTCATTCATCGGCAGTCCACCAAGGCAGCCCAATACCCAAACTAAGCCCAATCCATACCCATCACACTTAACAAATACGGACTCTAAAGAAACTTGAATATATATGTCGATACAATCACATTAAGTTTGTAAATTTATGCGAACCTCTAAAAAACCAAGCTCTTAAATCAAAAGTTACTTTAGATAGCAAAATAATTTTTTAATGCAATTTAAGTAGTTTTGCCAAAAAAATAAAATAAAAGAATCAATTTAAGTCCATTCATGCACTCCATTCTTCACTTCTACCAATCGGTGGAATTATTTCTTGTTTCAAAAATCCATTCTCTTTCTCAGTCATATCATTCTGTACTGCGATTCCATTCTATGTGATTTAGTCATACCAAACGCCCCCTTGATATAGTTGGATTTGAGAAATTATTCGGCTAGAACTTGACTTAACAAAGATGTGTTTTCTGTTTTGTAAACTTATTAAGAGTCTAATGTCCAATCAAAAATACGATTACCAATTTGATGCTAGTCTATGAAATAGAAATAAGACGTCATAACACTTTCATTCTAACGGTAACCCTGTTTGTATAATGAAGATCGTCTTAGATGCTTTTTGTACTACTAGTTGAAAACCCGCGCATAGCAGTGGATATATAAAACTGAACTTTATTTGTAGGTTGCAAAGTTTTTCCCTTGTTATGTCTAATTTTATGGGCGATTTCATATCTCTCCTCCTTTGGTTTGAAATTTCGTATTTAGTTAAACATTCTTTAAAAACATTGTAAATCGTGTATTTAATGATAAACTTACAACTATCATTTTTCTAATACACCCTTACAAAAGTTGATAACCAGCAAAGCTAATTGGCGCACACACCCGGGCTCAAGCGCAAATAAGTGAAACAAATACTAGGCCGCTTTCAAGAGACCTTTTCTGCTACTTTGAGTAGCAAACAGGGGCGGAGCTAGAAAAAAAATTCTAGAGGGAGCAAATTTTTTTTTTACAACATATCGAAAATAGAGTTAGAAAAAAAAGGTTGTCATTGCAAAATATAATTGTGTTTGCTTCAATTTATCCACTTGACCAAATAAATACTAAAAAAAGAAACTAAAAACCTTATACAAACAAAAATAAACTAAAAAGAAAAAAAGGGCTATGCTTCAACCCACATGATGCAGTACTACAAAACAAAACACTTTTCTTTATGGTTCTTCTTTTTCGTTTAGTGTGCAAGAAACACAGATACTTTATTTTCCTTTTATGCCTTCTTTCTTCTTCATCTTTCCAACAAATAAAACTACTCCACATTATAAAAACTGCCTAAAAATCTTTCAAAGCAAATATGACGAACGATTTTCTGGAGGGGCAAAACACCAAAATATCTCAAAAAATCAAGAAATTTACACTATTATTTTTTGGGAGGTGATTTGCACACCAAATAAATTGATGGGGACACCACAATATTACACCTTAATGCATATTTTACAACATACCATGTGCATAATTGTAATGTCCCCATCAATTTATTTGGTGTATAAATTGTTGACATAAATAATGCCTTAAAAACATTATTAAGTTTTTATCAATATCTCTATGTTTTGATCATTACAAAATATAACCTCAAAGAACTAAAACTTATGACATAAACAAGTATTTGGTGATTAATATTTCTCTTTACATCCAAATCACTTAAGGTATGAATAAACAAAGTGTTTAGTGCAATGTATGATCAAAGGGGTATTTAATTAACTAATACAAAGTTTATTTAATTATATAATCTTATTATATATTTTTGAAAAACACTTTTGGTAATAAGGAAAAATGTTTTAATCATACTAAATATATGATTTCAAATATTTAACCAAAATCAGTTAGTTTTTCACCAAATAAACTTTCCCCACTAAAAGACAAAGTTTCTGGCCGTTACAGTTGGGCGGCCCCCTTAATTTTAAGGGGGCCGGCCATGCTTTAAGGGGACCGGCCACGCTCCTCTGTCAGAAACTTTTGCCTATAAATACCACCTTAAACCTGGATTTTTTCCCCACCTTTTGCACTCCAGAACTTTCTGTTCTAGATCTCCATTTCCAATCTATAAATCCTTTGATCATACATTCTTAAATCTTTGTTTCAAAGTGATCCATACATTATCCATTCAAGTGCAAGAGAAGAATACTTCTATCCCTCAAGACAAGAAGTATTACAACTAGTTGTGATCTCCACATCTAAGTTGTTTGAGCATCATCATTGATTATTATTTCATAGTGTGATTAGTTGTGAATATTTGTTAGAGAATAGTTGTGTAGATAGCAGAAGTTGATTAGTAGTGAAGTAGGATAGTTGTGAAGATTGGTGTGTAGAAGAAGGTGTGTAGAAGATTGGTGTGTAGAAGAAGGTGTGTAGAAGATTGGTGTGTAAAAGCTAGGTGTGAAGAAGATTGGTGTGGAGATTGGTGTGAAGATTGGTGTGTAGATTGGTGTGTAGATTGGTGTGTTAATTGGTGTGTATATTGGTGTGTAAGGTTTTCTCCGCCATAAGGGAGCTTGTTGATATAGTGAAGAAAACTCTCGAGTTAGGTGCTCGGGGAGTGGAGTAGGGCAAGGAAGGTGCCTTGTAGCCGAACCACTATAAATCGCTTGTCTCTCGGTTTGATTTTTCCATCTTTTACTTATTTCATTACCTACATAATTATTGCTTCATAGTATATATACTTAGTGTTGTTCATATTGTGTATAACTAGATTTCATATACCATCGAATCTATATTTTATAAATCAACGAAAACTTTTAAAACAATTTGTTTTATAACAACCAAAACGACGTAAAACTATTCAACCCCCCCTTCTAGTTTTCCACAATTGGTATCAGGAGCCACGTCTAGCAAGGATTTTAAAATATATTGTATTTTAAAACTTGTAACGATCTATGGAATCTTTAAAATATTTAGAAGGGCAATCTATGCAAAGACCACCACTATTTGAAAGTGATGGATTTTTATATTGGAAAAATAGATTCGAAACGTATGTGAAATCAAAAGATCTTGATCTTTGGCATATTATTACATTTGGTGATTTTCCCCCTATTCAATATAATGTTGAAACCAAAATGGATGAAATTGTAGCTTTTGAAAAACAAAATGATGATTTGAAAAAGAAACTAGCAAAAAATAATGAGGCTAAAATGGTTATTTATAATGCGTTACCACGCAAAGAATATGAAAGAATTTTTATGTGTAAAACCGCAAAAGAAATTTGGGATTCTTTACTAATCACTCACCAAGGTAATAGCCAAGTCAAAGAAAATAAAATAGATCTTTTTGTACAACAATATGAACAATTTACGATTCCGGAAGAGGAATCAATTGATAATGCTTTTGCTAAGTTTAACACTATCATCACAAGTTTAAAAGCACTTGATGAGACATTTTCTAGTAAAAATTGTGTTAGGAAATTTCTTAGGGCATTGCATCCAAAATGGCGAGCTAAGGTCACGGCAATTGAAGAATCAAAGAACTTGATGACGTTATCACTAGATGAACTAATTGGCAACTTGAAGGTTCATGAAGAAATCATAAGAAGAGATTCGGAAACGGTCAAAGTCAAGAAAGAACAAATCAAATCCATTGCTCTAAAAGCCAAAAAGGAACCTAGTGATGATGATGATTCAAGTGACGAAAGTGAAGACGAAGAATATGCAATGGCCGTAAGAGAATTCAAGAAATTCTTCAAGAGACGAGGAAGATTCACTAGGTCATCACATGACGATAGAAAATCGTTCCAAAGAAATAGAAGTGATAATTACGTGAAAAGAAAGTGCTTTAGATGTGGAAGTCCAAATCATCTCGTTGGAGAATGTTTAAAGCCGCCGGGTTATGAAAATCAAAGCGCATTTGTTAGTGGAACATGGAGTGATAGTGATAAAGAAGAAGTGGAAAAACCAAAAGAAGAAAAGTGTTTTGTGGCAAATGCAACCGACGAAATATGCCTTGGAATTGACTTGGAACCTAACAAATGGATCAAGGATAGTGGATGTTCGAGGCACATGACGGGGAATCGCAAGCTATTCTCTACATACAAGGCATACAATGGAGGTAACGTTATTTTCGGTAGTGACTTGCGTGGAAAAATTATTGGCAAAGGTACGATTTCTCAAGACTCACTTACTATTGAAAATGTTGAACATGTTAATAATTTAACATATAACTTACTTAGTGTAGGCCAAATATGCGATAATAAATGTAAAGTTATCTTTTCTGAAGAAGATAGCGAAATAGTTAAGAATGGAAAAATTATAGGTAGAGGTATTAGGAAAGGAGGTGTATATGTTATGAAACTAGGAAACAAACTTGAAGATAGGATATGCCTAACGACCCTAGACGAAAATTCCACTTTGTGGCATAGGAGATTAGGACATGCTAACATGCAACAAATACAATCTTTGGCCTCTAAGGAATTAGTTAGAAACTTGCCTAATCTAAAATATGACAAACATTTTTGTGATGCATGTAAAATTGGAAAACAAGCTCATGCTAGCCACAAAGCTAAGAATATAGTATCCACTACTAGGTGCCTAGAATTATTACATATGGATCTTTTTGGTCCATCCGCTGTGCGGAGCTATGGAGGAAACACGTATACCTTAGTAATAGTAGATGACTACTCACGATACACGTGGACTAGGTTTTTAAGTGACAAAACCCAAGCATTTGAAAAATTCGAAATATTTAGCAAAATGATTCAAAATAAGTTAGGATGCTCAATAGTTGCCATTAGGACGGACCATGGAAGGGAATTTGATAACGAAGTACAATTCGGAAAATATTGTGAGTTAAATGGAATATCTCATAATTTCTCCGCTCCTCGTACTCCTCAATCAAATGGGGTAGTAGAAAGAAAAAATAGGTCACTACAAGAAATGAGTAGAACTATGTTAAATGAACAATCCATTCCACAAAAATTTTGGTGTCACGCCGTAGATACATCGACTTATATTCTAAATTGGATATCAATTAGAAGAATTCTAGGAAAAACTCCTTATGAGTTATTAAGAAATAGAAAACCTAACTTAAGCTACTTTAGGGTATTTGGAAGTAAATGCTATATTTTAAACACTAAGGACTACCTCACTAAGTTTGATCCAAAATCTTATGAAGGAATATTTTTAGGATACTCACAAAATAGTAAAGCATATATAATACTTAACAAACACTCCATGAAGGTAGAGGAATCACTAAATGTAACATTTGATGAAACACCACCACCTCCTAAAACGCTACCTTTGGAAGATGATAATTTAGTCGAAGAAGAAGCTATTGAGGTTAGTAAAACAAAACCCATAGGAAAATGACAATGAAGAAACTCACTTAGAAAATAACGAAATCGTTAATATTAAAGAATCTAGATCACATCCTTTAGATAATATAATAGGACATCTTAACCAAAGAACCCTTAGGTCACAAGCCCAAGATAAAAACAACTTCTTTTGTTTCCTCTCAGCAATAGAACCTAAGAATATTAGTGAGGCTTTAAAGGATGAAAGTTGGATTATAGCTATGCAAGAAGAATTAAATCAATTTAAGGCAAATGATGTTTGGGAACTAGTCCCAAATCCAAAGGATATGACCATCATAGGAACCAAATGGGTATATAGAAATAAGTTAGACGAGAATGGAATAGTTACTAGGAATAAAGCTAGGTTAGTTGCCCAAGGTTATAATCAACAAGAAGGAATTGATTATGATGAAACTTATGCCCCCGTAGCTAGACTAGAATCAATTAGGATATTACTTGCCTATGCTTGCGCCCTAGATTTTAAGTTATTCCAAATGGATGTGAAAAGTGCATTCCTTAACGGTTTTATCAATGAGGAGGTATATGTGGCACAACCTCCAGGATTCATTGACTTCGCAAAACCTGATTATGTTTATAAGTTAAAGAAAGCTTTGTATGGACTCAAACAAGCTCCCAAAGCTTGGTATGATCGATTAAAAGCTTTTCTTATTAAACATGATTATTCCATGGGAATGGTAGATAACACTCTTTTCACTAAAAGGAAAGACCCTAATCTCATCATTGTTCAAATATATGTTGATGACATTATATTTGGATCGACTTGTCAAGACATGTGTGATGAATTTGCCAAAATCATGCATGATGAGTTTGAGATGAGTATGATGGGTGAACTTAACTTCTTCCTAGGATTACAAATAAAACAATTAGAAGATGGAATATTCTTTAACCAATCTAAGTACATTAAGGAAATGCTTAAGAAATTTGGCCTAGAAGACTCAAAACCCATAAAAACACCCATGTCTACGGAGGTAAAGCTCACAAAGGACGATGAAGGTGAGTCCGTAGATAACTCCAAGTATAGAGGAATGATAGGTAGTTTACTATACTTGACGGCAAGTAGACCCGATATCATGTTTAGTGTCTGCCTTTGTGCCCGTTTTCAAGAGGATCCCAAAACCTCTCACCTAGAAGCGGTTAAGCGTATCTTCCGATACATTAAAGGCACTATACACTTAGGATTATGGTATCCTAAGGAATCCGGCATAGAAACCATTGTCTATACGGATTCGGATCATGCGGGAGACTACGTAGATAGAAAGAGCACTAGCGGTATTTGCACGTTTATGGGATGTTGTCTAACGTCTTGGTTTTCGAAGAAGCAAACCGCTCTTGCTATTTCTACCACCGAAGCCGAATATGTAAGCGCCGGAAAGGCATGTCAACAAGCACTATGGATGAAACAAGCTCTCATAGACTATGGCATTAGGTTAGAAAATGTCCCCATTATGTGCGATAACAAAGGTGCGATAGATTTAAGTAAAAATCCGGTGCAACACTCTAGGACTAAACACATAGAAATACGTCACCATTTTCTTAGGGATAATGTACAAAAAGGAAATATATCTATAGAAAAGGTTGCATCGGAAGATAACATTGCGGATATATTCACAAAACCCCTTAAGCGTGAATTATTCAACCACTTGCGTTTAGGATTAGGAATGATGGAACAAGTTGACTAAATTATATTGAAATATTTCAAATTAATACTTGCATGAAATTTATTTTTCTTCCATTTCATCTTTTCTGAGTCTAGGAATCTATTTCGCACAAAACTAAAGATTGGGAAAACTTATTTTCGTTGCATAAATTTTTTTTTAAAACTCAATCAATTTTCTCTAAAAATTATTCTCACAATCTAGGAACCCCATGAAAACCATTTTCCTTGCATTGTTGACTAATTCTAAAAACATTATATTTCAAAATCATGCATAAACTCTCACATAAATTGTCAAGGTATATAATCTAATATATGTCTTTGACATTCATGATCGAGTAAAAATTGAATCAAGGAGATCATTTGGATTGTTTCTTAGGATCGTTATTTCTTTTTGCTTCTAGGTGTTGAAACAATCACAACTCCACATTTGTTGCATATAGACACTCACTAGGACAAATTCACTAGTAATGGTGTCATCTTGATCCATCATTAGTCTTTTACTCACTAATTGACCTTGCCTTTAATTCAAGATAGGTGTCTTAGGAGGCTTAAGTGTGCTTGCATTTACTTACCTACTATTGCTTATTTTGTGTTGATTATTTGCTCTAGTGCCTATGTGTTTTTGCATGATATCTAATGTTAGATTAGATGCTATATTGCCTAAAGGAATTGAACTTGCTTGAATCCAAGTCCAAAAACACAACATTTCTGCAAATTTTCTGCCAAAAACCCAATTCTGGCAATCTGGAAATCACCAGATGGGCGGCCCCCTTAATTATGTAAGGCGGCCCCCTTAATTTTAAGGGGACCGCCCCCTAATTAAGGGGACCGGCCATCTGATAGTCGGGTTTACAGAATCTTTTCTGCTTTTTAGCCCATTTCAACCTACATTTCCCATTTTTCACCAACATATTTTGTCCTAATCCTCCAAACAAACTTTATCCATCCTTAAACACACAAATCTTACACTATAAATATCCCCAATCCTCAAAGCTCTCCATTCATCCCATCATGAACTCTCCAAACAAACCAAAATCAAAAGCCTCAAGGCTAGCAAGGATGACGGAAAAACCCGTTTGGCGACGAAAAAGTCCTAGAAACAAATCCATCATCACAAATGTAGTTGGAAATCATTCCTCCCCACCAAATTCTTATTTCCCAAACTTTGCATCAAACCAACAAAGGCATTCATTTGATCCACTTTACAAACCATACAACATTGGCCAAACATCTTCCTTCAAGCCAAACTACACCCCTCAACCTCCAACAACTTATAATGATCCATGCAAGTTTGATGAACCATCAAACTACAATTCCAACTACTCTAACCCAACTCATCCATACCAAACCTATGATCCCCTCCACATTGCCACGGAAAAACAAAAGTTCCGTGATGAAATAAACCAAATCCATGATCTTAGTGATCTCCTTGCTATGCATCTTGCACAACGCAACAAAGAGCTACCTCCATCATCACCCTATGCAAATTGCCTTCCCCACTCTCTTAACTTGGATCAAGTTACAAATCACACTCACTTTTGCCCTTGTTGCATATTCCTTCAAAAACAAATCCTCTACTTGAGTGAAGATATTTCTTGGATTGAATATCTTCTCACTCGTGATCATCCAATACCACCCTTAACACGATACAACATCGTGAGATCCACCTCTTCCGCTCCATACAACACCCCATATCCACCTCAATCAAACATCTAAGCTCCATGCTTTTGTTTTCCTTCAAGCAAATAAAACAAATCAACTATGGGTTGCAAGCAAGTCCAAGTGCTCTCTTAGGCAATATAGGACTATATCTTTTATTTTGTTTTATTGTAATCAATATGCTACAAGCATATTGAATGTTGTCATGCTAGTTATTTCTATCATGCTTGAATGAATCTATTTTTATTTGCATAATTGTTGTTTTTGCATATATATGTGTGTTGTTCTCTTCAAAATATTTTTGTAGCCAAGATTCCAATTGCTCGTTCCCTTTGTGCTCTCAAACAAGGGGGAGCATACATCAAGGGGGAGTTCTCTACCCGTTTAAACTTCTTTCACGAAGATTATTCGGCCTAACCTTTTTGATTTTACAAAAAGGGGGAGAAGAGAAATGGTAAACTCTATAATACTTGTCTAATAACAAGTTTTAAATCTTTTGAGTTTAAGGTTTTGTAATAATCAAAAAGGGGGAGATTGTTGACATAAATAATGCCTTAAAAACATTATTAAGTTTTTATCAATATCTCTATGTTTTGATCATTACAAAATATAACCTCAAAGAACTAAAATTTATGACATAAACAAGTATTTGGTGATTAATATTTCTCTTTACATCCAAATCACTTAAGGTATGAATAAACAAAGTGTTTAGTGCAATGTATGATCAAAGGGGTATTTAATTAACTAATACAAAGTTTATTTAATTATATAATCTTATTATATATTTTTGAAAAACACTTTTGGTAATAAGGAAAAATGTTTTAATCATACTAAATATATGATTTCAAATATTTAACCAAAATCAGTTAGTTTTTCACCAAATAAACTTTCCCCACTAAAAGACAAAGTTTCTGGCCGTTACAGTTGGGCGGCCCCCTTAATTTTAAGGGGGCCGGCCATGCTTTAAGGGGACCGGCCACGCTCCTCTGTCAGAAACTTTTGCCTATAAATACCACCTTAAACCTGGATTTTTTCCCCACCTTTTGCACTCCAGAACTTTCTGCTCTAGATCTCCATTTCCAATCTATAAATCCTTTGATCATACATTCTTAAATCTTTGTTTCAAAGTGATCCATACATTATCCATTCAAGTGCAAGAGAACAATACTTCTATCCCTCAAGACAAGAAGTATTACAACTAGTTGTGATCTCCACATCTAAGTTGTTTGAGCATCATCATTGATTATTATTTCATAGTGTGATTAGTTGTGAATATTTGTTAGAGAATAGTTGTGTAGATAGCAGAAGTTGATTAGTAGTGAAGTAGGATAGTTGTGAAGATTGGTGTGTAGAAGAAGGTGTGTAGAAGATTGGTGTGTAAAAGCTAGGTGTGAAGAAGATTGGTGTGAAGATTGGTGTGAAGATTGGTGTGTAGATTGGTGTGTAGATTGGTGTGTTAATTGGTGTGTATATTGGTGTGTAAGGTTTTCTCCGCCATAAGGGAGCTTGTTGATATAGTGAAGAAAACTCTCGAGTTAGGTGCTCGGGGAGTGGAGTAGGGCAAGGAAGGTGCCTTGTAGCCGAACCACTATAAATCGCTTGTCTCTCGGTTTGATTTTTCCATCTTTTACTTATTTCATTACCTACATAATTATTGCTTCATAGTATATATACTTAGTGTTGTTCATATTGTGTATAACTAGATTTCATATACCATCGAATCTATATTTTATAAATCAACGAAAACTTTTAAAACAATTTGTTTTATAACAACCAAAACGACGTAAAACTATTCAACCCCCTCTTCTAGTTTTCCACATAAATCACCTCCCTTATTTTTTTTTGGGGGGGGGGGGGGGGGGGGGGTCACCGCCCCCTAGGAACCCCTAGCTCCGCCTCTGGTAGCAAACCCTTTAGATTCATTTATTAAGACAAATTAAATCAATGATTAAGGTTTTTGTTAACTATGCATGTTAAAAGGATTCTTAATAAACTCACAAATTATATTCTTAATCAAAAATACATTCAAAAATATCAATTAAACTTATAAGGAAATGTGCATTTAATTTTATTTTGGGCAAATCGCACAAAAAGGTATCACACTTAAGGTTAATTTGAATTTTAGGTACTTAACTTTATTTTTCTGAATTTAAGGTAAGGGTGTCCATGGTACTAGAACTGTCCCGAACCGGAACCGTCCCGAAAGAACCAAGAACCGAAAATATGGAAAAAGTGGAACCAAGAACCATCCCAGTTGTTCGGTACGGTTCCAGTACGGTACTCGGTTCCGGTACGAGAATTTTCGGTAATTCCCAAAAGAACCTAAGCGTTTAATTAATTTATTTTTTTCATCATCGATCATTCATAAAGACATGCTAATAATGCTATAACAATACTAATACACACAAAAATGTCTCCAACAATGCAAACCATTTCAAATTTCCATTAGTTCAAATTCTTCAAAATAACATAAACACAAAATGTAAATAATTCAAAATAGGGAATGTCTAACCAATGCCCTAAGGGCATTGGATAAGAGGGCAAGGACCCACATGAAAAGCACTCATGAACAAAAAAAAAATGACACACAAATATACTTTTTAGTTAAAAAGTTATAGGGGCTCACGTAAAATACCACAAGAAAACAAATCTTATCCAATGTCCTTAGGGTATTGGTTAGACATTCCCTTCAAAATATAAGTTTATGATATTCAAAAGTATCAAGAACACGCATTTGTGTTTCAAACCTCCAAAAATGCAATGTTGCATCAATTGTTTCCCTTTATAACTTCGTACCGCTTCTTCCATCTCTTTAACAACTTCGTCATCATTCAAAAGATCTTCAATTTCATCTACATTTATTTCCATTCTCTCCATTCTTATCCAATCTTGGGTGCAAAGCAACGCCTCCACAAGTTTAATAATGAGTAGTTCTCTCTCTCTCTCTCTCTCTCTCTCTCTCTCTCTCTCTCTCTCTCTCTCTCTCTCTCTTAAAAGGCTATACACGTTACACAATGTCCCAAATAAACCCTATAAAATTCATATTTTCAAAGTAGTCGGTTCTTTCAGGAAAGTACCGGAACCAGACGGTTCCGACCCGACCCGTCCCAAGAACCTAAAATTTGAAATTTTAGGAACCAAGAACTGTACCATGGTTCTAATATACGGTTCGGTTCCGGTACGATTCCTCGGTTCTTTTGGTTCCTCGGTTCTTTTGCATACCCCTAATTTAATGTACCGAAATAATTTTTCCTACAATGTAAGGTTTTTTGGACTCTCCTTCCCATTAAACCTCAACATGTGCTTATTGAATGGAAGTTGCTAAAGTCATCAATTAATATATATTTTTTATACCAATAATGGCAATATCATTTTATTTTACAATTGTCTCAAATTAATTGTTTATTTCTAACAATAGATGAGTATGATACAAGTTGCTCATAATGCCTCTAACTAAAAATTTGGATTACAAACTCAACCAAAACGACAAATATTTGTTAACAACAATAACTACATTTTCGTAAAAAGTAGATGTGATAACGATTATTAAATTATATAGAGGAACAAAAGGATTACCACGTTTGGTATGTATATATGAATCACGGTAACTTATACATTTCATGTTTAGATGAAAAAAAAAAAAAAAAAAAAAAAACAACGTATATCATTGCTTATAAGTCGTTGTATTGTTTGTTTAATAAATCACTATAGATAAAAGAGAAACATATAAAATATTTAGATCAAACTAAAAATAGTCATGAAAGTATGAGTTAATAAAACCTATCTCTCTCGGCATGTTTGGCTTAATTAAAACGGGAAATGATTATTGGTAAAGATTGGGATTGAGTTTATAACCCACTAGCTATGGTGGGCTTAGAAAATGACTAATTTTGAGAGTTTGATACCTATATTCATCTATCAAACAACTACAATTGGAATGAAAGTCATTCATTGATACACATACCCTTCAACTAAACATTTGCAATGTAAATAATTGTAATTCCTTAATTCCAATAGTCATATTGTAGCTAACACACCATAATTAAGAAAACTTACATTAACTAGGGGTGGCAATTTTCGACACGACACTATAAACGACACGAACCCGACAAGAAGTTAAACAGATTTGGGTGAGGATAAACAAGTATGAGTTAAAAACAGGTCAACCCGTCTAAGCCGTTTAATAAACGGGTCGTGTTTGAATTGAGTAAATATTAAACATGTTAAACCGTGAACCCATTTATATTAATATTTAAAACTAAAATAAATAACTTGTGTTTTAAGTTGAATATGGATTAAATGTGTTTTGTTATATACTTATTACTAGTTATAACGCCCGCGCACGTGCGGGTTTTTTTTAAAAAAAAATTGAAATAATTATTTAAAAATTTTAATCATATTGTTAATTGCATTTTGTATTTATCTTCTACTTGTGTTGTGGATAAATATAAAATAAATAATTTTTTTTAAATATCTTATCTATATTTTTTGTATTTATCTTCTACTTGTGTTATGGATAAATATAAAATATAAAATATTTTTTTTTTAATAAAATTATTACTAAATATGGTATGAATTGATTTTTTTGAAATGCAAAATTCCAATAGGGGTTTTATTTTATTATATAAAAGATGAATGAATGACAATTATAACTTAGATATCCTTGAAATTGACGTTTATAACTCAGATATCATTGAAATTGTCATATAGCTATAGCTATCTGTATATTATTTTTATCATATTTTAAATCATTATATGATTTTTGCATTTAAAATAGTTAAATTAACAAAGCATCAACCGTATTCACTGCTTAACCTATATACTTAAACAGGTTAAACGGTTTACACGTGTTATGCATGTCTGGTTTAAAGTTGATTTTTTGACACAATTAATAAATGGGTTGTATTTGGGTAAAAGTTATACTAACATGCCAATCCCGAATAAATCAACTCGAACAAACATTAACCAATAGTCCGAGGGACCAAAACAAAAATATTTATCCACAACAGCAACAACCAATTTCCCCCGCTCATTTCCTGCTCATATCACTTTCTCTCTCTCACACACACTAAAACACACACACAATGCTGATATCCAAACACACACTCTCCACCATAAACCACCACCATTACGGGAGCAACTTTCATTCCCCCACCCCAAAAACAAAAAATCCTTACAAAAACTCGTTCACATTTCCAAACACAATTTGGACACGTGGACTTAGATATATATGCAGGAATAGTGTGAATAATGAGAGCTTAATAAATGGAATAAGCGCTGAAGAAGTAGTGTTAAATGAAGAAGGAGGTAAGAAAAGGAAAGTTAAATGCGAAGTTGAAGTTATTTCGTGGCGAGAGCGGAGAGTTAAGTCCCAAGTGGAGGTGGATGCTGATGTGGAATCCGTGTGGACCGCGTTAACCGATTATGAACGTCTTGCTGATTTTATTCCTAATCTTATTTTCAGGTATTCAAATAGTATGTTGCTACTTACTAGTTATTACTATTAATTATACAAAATGTTGATTGTCTATCACAATGTAACTAACTTTGAGCATCTGTCAGCACTAAAATGTTTTTTGCACTAGGTTAGTGCTAAAATGTACAAAAAGACCTTCTCGAATGTTAGCACCTATAGATACCACTAATTTAAATATAAGGAATTGATCTGCACTTTCATTTCTTATTTGCACACTCAAATGTACAA
This sequence comes from Artemisia argyi, assembly GCA_030686995.1. Taxonomy (NCBI): domain Eukaryota; kingdom Viridiplantae; phylum Streptophyta; class Magnoliopsida; order Asterales; family Asteraceae; genus Artemisia; species Artemisia argyi. The sequence continues at coordinate 72,234,672 of CM060686.1, read as the reverse complement.
ACAGATGAAAAAACATATAATAAATGTACAACTACTTATTGCACAAATTGGTGCGTGCAAATAAACAAATGAGAGTGTGCAAATCACCTCGTCTAAATATAGTGTTATACTATTCATTACACTAATACTATTTATCTTATTTATATTCAATATGTTTGTTAATCTATGATTTCTAACTAAAAATAACAAAATTAATTTATATAAACTATATTTGTATAACTTTCCAATCTATACCTTTACAATTAGCCCAATATCGATATATATTGTTTTAACTATTTATTCTAATTACTGTATCGAAATGTTTTTTACGCTAGTTTAAAATGTTTAGTGCTTTACATTGGGGCAACTTTTATTTAGTGCGATTATATGCTATAAAGATTATGCTCTTTGCAAAATTTGAGATGCTTAGGGTGCGTTTAGTTGGGGGAAAACACCCTTGTTTTTCACAAAATATTTTGTGGAAAACAAGGAAAACAGAGATCGCGTCAAATCAACGTTTTCCAACAAAATGTTTCGCAAAACACAAAATCCCTTATTTCCTAACTTAACAAGGAAAACTACAAAACCAATTTTAGTTGTTTTCCTTGTTTTACTTTGTAACCCACAACCCTCCTTCTCCTTCTTCAAAATAGAAAATACTAACATCAACTAAACACGTTTTTTTTATATTTTCAAGTGTTTTATGGAGATAAATTTCCCTTCAAAATATTTACAAAACTAGAGATAGAAAACAAGAGAATTTTTTCTCCATCTAAACGCACCCTCAATGTTTTTATTTTTTATTTTGAACGGCTTTAAAATAGAGTCTAGCAAAAAGCTAGAAACAACGAAACTTACATTAGCACCACTAGGCCACCGTGGGGACAGTTTAGATTATTTGTTATACTCAACTGATTATGCAACATGTTATTGGTTTCAGGAATCAAATATATAGGAACCGATCGTCACTATTTTACCTGCTATTACATACATTGGTAATGGAATAAAAGTTTGAGATAGCAAAATATAAAGAAATATTGTGTAGATAAAAGACAATTTTGTGAATTTTGATATTAGTTAAATAGTTTGGTGCAATTTTCTTTTATTTTTATCAAGTTTCACTCTGCAACATAAGTTTGATTATAGGTTTGACAGTAGGAAGTTTGGGTTTAGCTATCAAATACCGGGCTTAAACTTAAATGGCATTGAACAAGCAGAATTATGATCTTGAGTTCTGTGAGTCTACAGTTTATCATCTTCCGTGACTAAAGTTAATTTAATCTATAAAGAAGGTAAAGCTGATGAAAATAAATTTCCGCCTGTAATCAGCAGGAAGATTTGAATGTATGACCAGTAACTTGGTTAGATAGTCATTAGTAACTGATATAATCCATAGCTCTAAGTATCACTTTCCTGGGTGTTCACTTTTATTGAAATCCTTGATGTGGAGTTTATTTTGTTTACTGATATCTTTGATATCATGTTACCGTTGTTTGATAAGTGTATGGTATTCTTATTGTTAGTGCGAGAATTCCATGCGCTCATCCAGGACGAATATGGTTGGAGCAGAGAGGCTTGCAGAGGGCACTATATTGGCATATTGAAGCTCGTGTTGTTTTAGATCTTCAAGAGTTGCCAAACTCAGTATGTATCTATCTATTCTCTTATAGAATATTAGATCCTAATGGGAAAGTATTAAATATATGCTCAGCGTAATAAGATGAACCAGTTGCTATCACCCTATCACTAGGTGTGTGTTTGTGTGTTTTAGTTTATACCACTGAACCAAGAAAGCAAACATGCCATTTTTTGTTTAATCTTTTCCAATCTTGTCAATTGTTGACGTGAATTTAGATGTAAATTAAATGTTATAGAGTTGAATTATCAGTGTAAAGGTATTGAGATGATACAAATATCTGGATGATGTTCAATCTTGTGCACCATTAGAAAACGCAGTAGTTCTGGAAACTTTATGATCATGCATACATCCTCTTACATAAAAATGTTAACTTGTAAAATTTTCTGGTAGTTCAGGCTAATGGTCGCGAACTCCACTTCTCTATGGTTGATGGAGATTTTAAGAAATTCGAAGGCAAATGGTCTGTCAAGCCTGGCAGAAGGTATAATCATGCTCTTCGTATATAGACAGCAAATATTGTAACTGTCAATATACCATCTTCCGTATACAGTGGGTCGTTTTTTGCTTTTCAACTGTGTATTTCGGTACTACAGTGTAAGTGGCTGAATACTCGACTGAAAACAGACTTCTAGGCTAAGCTGTAGTTTTCTCCAAGAGATATCTTAAAGTCTACCGACAAGTCAAAGAAGTCAGTCATATAGCAATTCTGTCTGTTGCAGGCCTACAACAACAATTCTATCATACGAAGTTAATGTTATACCAAACTTCAACGTTCCTGCAATATTTATGGAGAGAATTATTCGATCCGACCTCCCTGTGAATCTTCAAGCTATAGCGCGGAGATCTGAGAGAAGTTTTGAAGGAAATGAGAATACATGTACAGATGTTAAGTCAGCTACACCAGCTGTAGCTTCTTCTACAATAGATATTGATTGTCCCATAGAGAAGAATATCCCTACTGCAGCTTCCAAACCTATTGCAGAAGTAAACAATAAATGGGGAGTGTTTGGCAAAACTTGCGATATTGATAACCCTTGCAAGGTGGATGAAATTCATCTTAGAAGATTTGATGGCTTATTGGTAATTCACTTTCTGTAGACTGTTATTGATGGGGGGCGGAAAATAGGTGCTTTGGCTAACGGGTTAAACAGGTGGAAACAGGTTTCTAGTCGAGTTGACCCAAAAATGTATATTTCTGTACAGAATTAGTGGCTCAAATATGTTTGCAAATAATAAAACATTTTACTGGTACATTGAAAGTTTCAAATAATGATTTAGGTGGTTTGATACATTAAAAACGCACTTTGGGTGAGTTTTGACCCATTTGACGGTTTCCTTTTTTATTTAAATATTTTGACCCATTTGACATGCTAGCGATTAAATATAACCTGAATTGCCTCATTCATAGAGACATGACTCTGAACTGCGATCTCTAATAATTTGTTTCTTATTGTGGGTTGCGTATAAGCTGGTCAGAGAAGGTACTCTGTTTCTATTTGTACTAATAGCTTTGAATTGTAGGAAAATGGAGGTGTTCACCGATGTGTTTTTGCAAGCATAACTGTGAAAGCTCCTGTTCGTGAAGTGTGGAATGTTTTGACTTCTTATGAGACCCTTCCTGAGTAAGTACCATATCACTTTCTTTTATGCGTATACATAAGAGGTGACATTTTTTAGTCATGTGCGTATGTAGGCCTGAATGGTTGATTTGATTTGTGTTTTTATCTCAAATAGGTCAAATTGAGTTTTTAGCTAAAACGAGAATGGGTAAAAAGGGTTTAAAGTCGCCAAAGTCTACTCTTAATGTATACAACCTCTTATATTGTTGTTATTCCAAAGATATAATTTATCATTGTAACAGCATTGTCTGTGTTATACTTAACATGCTAATTAGTTATATAATGAAGTTATAGGCTAAACAAGGTTTTCCATTTGCGGGCCAATCTTAACCTCATCTGCCATACTAAAATATGTCCTGCTTTAACATGAACCCGTTTTGACCCATTATCAAACCTGCCCGCCCTGCTAATCTGGCCACCTCTAGTTTCTATAATCTGTAGGTTTTGCTATAACAGATTATATGTACTAGTTTGACGATCCATCTTGGTGAAATTGTCATACTTATGGTCTAACAACCACACTTTTATCTATAATTTGTGCCCACCTCCCTAATGGATGCAAATTAGTGTATTTTAATAGATAGGAAGCTATTTATTTTCAGACATCAAGTTGATATTTGACAATAATAAATCTTCAGAGGGAAATGGCTAATTTTCTATTATGTGGAAGAGAAAAGACAATAGCCAGCTTAATCCAGCTGAAAGATGTATGCTATAGATTGTACACAAATATATGCACTATCTCACAAATTATCTCACATATGTCTCTAACAAGACTTGAACCCACAACCTCTAGGTTGTTGGTCACTCACATACTGCTCTGGGCCAAGAGGCCTTTGGTATGCACTAAATATTGTTAATTGCCTTTTGTTTCTCGAGATGTTGTGTATGTTCCTGATTCTGTTATGGGGAAAATTAATTTTGGCAGGATAGTTCCAAATTTAGCTATTAGCAGGATTTTAGCACGAGATAACAATAAAGTTCGGATCATTCAGGTAATTTTGGTTTTCCTTAATTGGATCACATGTGTGTTCATGATGTTCTAACAATTTTTAGGCCCTACTTGTTCTATCTGGGTTTCTGTGTACTCGTTTACTTAAGCTTATTCAGCAAGAAATATTTTTCTGTTTTGATAAATACTCGAGCACATTAAGTATTTTATGATTTTCTTTATACAGTAATAGTGAAAGAACTTACCCAATAATTGCATTCTGTTCTTCTTGATGGTTTGATAAAATGTTTGGTAGCATTTATAAATTTTCTGTTTGTCATTCTCTTCCATCAGTTTACTAAAACAAACGATATGTGATATATGATGCATATGTAAATTCATGCGTAATAAGATAAATGTGATACTCATTTGACCAAATCCATTGTTTTAATATACAGGAAGGATGCAAGGGATTATTGTACATGGTACTTCATGCACGTGTTGTCCTGGATTTGTGTGAACATCTTGAGGAAGAGATAACCTTTGAGCAGGTAGAAGGGGATTTTGATTCTTTCAAGGGAAGATGGCTATTTGAACAACTTGGGAACCACCACACACTATTGAAATATAGCGTGGAATCAAAAATGCAACAGGGCTCTATGCTGTCTGAGGCCATAATGGAAGAGGTGTGTTTTGCTTGTTTTTTATAACTTATTTGGCCTACCAATATGGGTGGGTCGAGCAACGGGTCACAATTCTGTTATGTCTAGTTGGGTTGATATGCAGAGACACCTTTTCTCTCTTCTTGATAGATAACTAATGAGCTGTAATAGCAACAACATAAGTACTATTCAAACAGTAACCTGATTATTTAAATAAGAATGATCTAGGATGTTGTATCTGCTCAAGATAGACTTTGGAGTAGTTCAAACTATTCAATCTCCTTTAGTTGATTTCTAGTTGGCCTGCTTAAAAGAAACACTACCCAAATCGAATGATGTATAAGTATACGAATAAGAGTCGAACTTGCGGACTCTAGTGGTAACTAACACCTTCCTAAGCTTTTTTCATTTTTGGAGAATTACATGTTAACACTTATATAATTTATATGATAATAGAGAATTAATATAACATTTGAATACCCTCTATAGTTCATTTCAGTGTCTGCTGTTAGTAGTGGCCAATTTATAGCTCGTATCAAGTCACTTAGAAACATGCAATTTTTAATCTGTTGATTAATTCTGATACCATTTCTCTTTAACCTTGATGAAATGTGACAAAATTAGGTCATCTATGAAGACCTCCCGTCAAACTTGTGTGCGATTCGTGATTATATCGAGAAAAAGAAAGCAAAAGAGTATGTGGAAGTATGTAATGATAAAGTACACACCGGAGATGATGATATTGGATCCGATATTGGGAATTCAATTGACATTGTTGGGAATGAAAATCCATCAAAAACCTCATCAAAAGGCATTGCTGAAAAGCCTTCTAGAAGAAGCCATCGTGTTATTGGGTTGCACAAAGACATTGAAGTGCTAAAATCTGAGCTCCTGAAATTTATTTCAGAACATGGACAAGAAGGGTTTATGCCAATGAGAAGCCAGTTAAGGAAGCATGGGAGATTTGATATGGAAAAGGCGATATCAAGGAGAGGGGGATTCAGAAAGTTTGCTTCAATGATGAATCTTTCTCTTGCTTATAAGGACCCCAAACCAAAAGGGTACTGGGATCACCTTGAGAACTTAAAAGATGAGGTCAGTCCCTGCACATTTTATCCCTTTCTAGGTAGCAATTATATCTTTATCATGACATCAGTCAGAATCCTAACACAAGTGTTTGAATAGATGACCATTACTGATCGTTAAGTAATTTTTTATTTAGTATAGGTATAGGTATAGGTGACAAAATGGGTTGGCCGGGCAATAGGTTAATTCGGGTCACAATAGGATGACCCGAAAGACTTGTCCCAATTTTTTATTTCTTAAAATAGCTAGTATGTCAAATACGATCACAATAACTCTATCAATTATATTAATCTAATTTCTTGAATAAAAGAATACATGAGCTTATAAGCATAACAAAAATACACTTCAGGCGACATTTTGACCTGTTCGACCCATTTGACCCTTTTTAGTTATTTTTTTTTAGTTTGACCTGTTTAACCCATTAAAATCAAACGAAACAGTATACAAAAAAAACATAGCCTGAATCTAAAAATTCATAAATATATGGGTCAAGTTCCACTTCTAATTGTAGTTGATCTCAGCATCTCATATTTATGTTGATTACATAATAATAATAATAAAAATAAATAAATAAAAAAAATAAAAAATAAAAATAAATAAATAATAATGACTATACTTTCATATACGGAAAACATTATATTTCAGTTTTCCCCAAGGACCTTGGGGCTGTCTGGGAACTGCATAATTTTTTAGTTCTACATTTGAAAATTATTCTTTGTTAATTGCTATATGTGGTACGCAATGTAGTCCACATTCTCTATGGTTGCTAGATTTTGTAGGCATAGTTAATTATGTTGATCTGTTTTCTATAAGGTCATTCGTTTCTTCTTTTTTTTATCCTCACAGATTAGTCGTTTCCAGAAGAGTTGGGGGATGGATCCAGCCTATATGCCCAGCAGAAAATCATTTGAGCGTGGAGGTATATCAACTTAGATTTTCATCTAACATGAACGGCCATTGTACTTATCGTTAAATTTCCATTACCATTACTTTGTTCTGAACAACAAAACAGCATTCTAGTTTCCAATATCCCAGTTAAACTTTTGTTTATAATGGTAAAAGAAGTCATTGGGATCCACAATTGATTTAATATAAAGTGACCACCAATACTAGAGTCTTTGCTCATCAAGGTAAAAAGGTTGGGTGCATTAAAATACACGTTGGGCTACTTTCTACCCATTTTCTTTGGGGCAAATTTTTTTTACTTTACTAATTTGACCACCAAAAGATTAAAAAGAAACAAAATTTTGACTAACTCATTTTTAAGCAAGGTGGTCAAATTGCCACGTCAAATTGTCATCATAGGATATCTGTCCAACTGAAAGAAGATTCTATTTTCATACTAGAACAATGACACATGTCGTTGCTTAGAGATGTTCTTTAAAGCTTGTAAATGAGGGGACATCCTTCTAATTTCGGAGGGGTTGTTTTCTGTAGGTCGGTATGACATAGCACGCGCATTGGAGAAATGGGGAGGCCTACATGAAGTTTCACGTCTTCTGTCACTTAAGGTCAGACATCCAAACAGAATGAGAAACAACGTGATTGATGGAGATAAACCACCATCTAAACAGGATGTTTCACAAGACACAGAGAAGTGGATGGTCAAACTCAAAGATTTGGATATAAACTGGGTAGAATAATAGCAGCGATTTATAACATCATCAACTTATAAGTTCTTAGTTTAGTTTTTCAATCTGATAAATATTTAGCTAGCTATCATTTTGACTCATATGTAAATAGTTGTACTTAGAAATTTTATGAAATGCAGGATTTAATTCATGTATCATGTACAAAGACAAGAGCTGATACAGTAATATACTTGAAATGTCTGCAGCTAAGAACAAATAGCAGAATTGTGTTGATATAAACAACCATAAAATTTTGGTAACAGTCATAATTTATCCTGAATGGGGGAACTCATCCATATGAGTGACTTAATAAGAATTCCAAATATAGAGTATCTTCTAATTATTTATTTAAATATTTTATTTTTGTTAATAGAAGACTCCACTAGTTAATCACGAGTGTCAGCTCCAAAATCTTTGCTATTTATATTAATTCCTTGCCCCCCAAACTCAACCATGTACCATCTTCTCATTTTTCAATTTTTACCATGAATCATTTTAGGCTCTACCCATCGGTTAAACACATGCCTCGTTTTCTACCAAAACCCTGTTTTTATTCTCGATCATCATTTAATCGAGGGACCATCAAGGATAAGAAGGTCGGTAATAGTAATTATCCAAACTATAATTCTCTTTTGCTTTAGTTATTTTCTGTTTTAATTTGTCTATCATTATATATATGCTGCTTCTCTATTAATTATGGATCTGTTTTATTGTCTGTGTACACTCATTCTTATATACCATGTCATTCTCAGATCGAGTGATTGCACACGAGTTTTTTCTTATATGTTACAAATTAACAATTTAAGATTTTTAATTGTTGAAAAAGTTGCAATAGTTTTTCAGCAAAATATGGTTTTTCTTGGATCACACACTTAACGATTTCCTTTTTATAGTATTGCTCTCTCTCTTAAATTATCATCTTTTTTGTGTCTCGAGTTTTTGGTTGTTCAAAATGACAAATGCTAGATTGTATGCAAAAAGAAAGTGGTTGTAAACTTGCATTTAACGGTTAAATCAAGTCAATAATTTTTATTCAAGGAAAATCCGTTTTGTCAAATTTGTAAATAGATCATCTTTCTCCAAGGCTTGGTTTTAAACTTTTGACAAGCAAATATATTTTATCAAATATATGTTTCTTTAAACATCGAAACTACAATATTGATTTTGTTGTTATGCGGAAACCTTTACAGAAAAAGAAAATGGTTTTAGCTGTTAAAAGTCCGAAAATGGACTTTTGTGGGATGGCATGAGGCCATGCTAGACAGCTGAGAGCATCATATGAGAAGTAGATTTGTAGTTGATATGTTATTAACTTTTTACAACTTTCTCTATGACCATATATACAAGATGTGTTTCATCGTCCTTTAGTTATAGAGAATAAATTTGATATGGTCATTTTTGGATCATTATTGAGAAATGTCCAAACGGTGTTTTGTTTCTCATTCAATAAATTTCAGGGGTCATCCGCGAGAGAAAATATTAAAGAGATTTCTGTGGAAAATCCTTTCAATGGTAAAAGATGGTTCAGTCTAATTCAACCCAGGAGCTCAAAATCACTTTGTGATGGACGTGGGGCTGAAACAGGGAACCACACTGAAACTTCTTTTGAAAAACTTGGATCTGGAATGATTATCTTGAAGAACTATATCAGCCTAAGCGACCAGGTATATGTTTTCCTATCTTTGAAGGTAAAAAACTACATCAAACTAATTATGTTTAATTTTGAACGTCTTATATATATAGATGACTATACGTAGTGTACATGAAAACATTTAAAGAAGTTTTCATTTTCGCATAATAGTTCGAAGATAGAATTGCCAAAATGACAAATACTTGCTACACTCTATTTGCTCTAACACACTTTGATTTCCCAAAAAAACTGTTTACTTTTTCAATAAGGATTGCTTTGTCTAATTATACTGATGTGACATGTCTATCGAGTTCAACAATCATTACAACATATTAGGTGAAATGCTGAATGTGATAGGCTTTTTTGTTACATCTTGTAACCTGTATTTGATTCTTAAGAAAATAAATACTGTTAAGCCATGTATCCTTGTCATATATTTAACAGCATCCGGGCAAGAAAAATACACATTTTCAACAAGATCGAGCAATAAAATGTTGTAGTAATTTTTTTGTTACAGATTTGTTAACCACTAGTACATATTCACGGGCTGAATTAACAGAACCTGTATCAAATTTTTTTAATAGTGTTTGTTAACTACTATTTCTATCTTTGAGCTATTAAAGCATGTCGATTACTGAAGAAAAACTGAATCAAATGATTCTGAACCTCTTTTATTAACTGAAATCAGTATTACAACACCAAATAACCAAGTTGTTCTCAAACAGAAGATACAACTCTTGATCTCAATCAAGAAAACTATAGCAAAATATAAGAGAGTATGGTGTTTTCTGGTTTTCATTACAAGAGTGAGAGCAGCAGATTTATAGAGAGCAAATTTTGTTCTTTCAAAATTTTTATTTACTTAAAAAAAAAAATCAGTGGTTGTTTCTGTCTTTTGCATGCACATTTCTTGTTCAACAATTGATCTACAAGTTTAATTATATAAGATATATATTTATCTTCAGTTAATCTTTTAGGTTGAAATAGTGAACTTATGTCAAAAACTTAGCTTCAATGTATCTGCCTTCGAAGAGTGTATCTCAAATGGAGAAAAACTTGGATTTCATAAGATGTTGTTAGGTCGAAGATGGCACTATGAGAAATATTCCTTCACAATCACCGTTCCTGATAAGTTCATTTCATTGGTCAAGTCTTCAATTCAAGATTGTCAATCACATCTAAACACAAAGGACGAAAAAATTTCAGTTTGCTCGAATAATTGTGTAGTTAAGTTCTATACAAACACCGGTCACCTTACTCATCATGAGGTTAGTTTTAACTTGAATGTTATATGCATATGACATAGTAATGGGACATTGTGGAGAAAAAATGAGAAGTCTGATCCAAACATACATATAATTCTATAAATTACTGTAATTCTTTCTTTGTCATTTTTAAGAACAATATATGTTAGTCAGTTTTAAAACATGTAAATTTGATGGTAAACTCTCAGCTTTTAAACATGTCATATTGCAACTAACTGTACAAAATAATCCTATCACTAACGAGGATATGTTTTTCAAATCATTGAGGTTATTAAAACCTATGTATAACATAAAAAAGGAAGACAAAATGATCTCCCACAAAATTTTTCTTTATTTCGTAAAGTCTATGTGTGTGCTGTTTCTGTATATATATTTTTAATAAAGTTAACTCCTATGGATTGAATACTTTGGATAACTCTAATTATAGGAAAATGAGTTGAAATTAACCTTGCGTTAATCTTAATTGGTGATATGTATATTGTTTTTTTTACAATTGTATAGGTTCGTGAAGATGATTTTTGGTATTCCTATAGAACAAAAGGTTGGCCTGTGGTTTCCATGTTCATTGGAGATTCTGCAGAATTCTTTTGTAGCGATTCAAGAAATGTGAATGAGGCAGATAAGGTTTGGTTAGAATCGGGAGACGTACTAATATTCAGTAACAAATCTAGAGATATATCTCTTGGGTTGCACCGAATCATCCCAAATTCAGCCCCTCTGCCCTTCTTAGAAGAAAGCATGCTAAAACCTGGTCTACTTAACCTTTCTTTCAGAAGATTTTGAGTTGGCTCCTATGACATTGCTTATCGATATTAAGTGTATTGAGTTTGACATTGACTTGTTTCAGATTTGTTTAAGCTGAAACTTGCAGGTTGAGTCAATAAACAGAAGGAGTGTATTTCACAATTTATAAGAAAATCGAGTTGATAAATAGAAGTAGTTTATTTTACGTGAGAAGCTAAATATGAAGAAGGAAACCAAGAACAACACAATGAAAGGGTGGAAAGGGACACGGGAACGTGATCATGACAGGGCATACAACCCACTAATCCCGAAAACATTGCCTTAAATTTGATAAAAGCACCAATCCTTGTTAAGTTTGGACGCATTCAGATTTTTGTGGACGAGGAGAGTTCCATTTAGTCTTAGATGATAATGGAAGTTTTTTCTCAACAATAGCTACATGAGAAGAATTTGCATGTTTTAAAAAAGTCCGCACTCATTACCCATCAGAGCAACAAGCAAAGTCATCAAATTTTACAACGCTTGCGAAAAGTAAAAGACATAAGATGTAACGTGGTATCTTAAACCAGAGAGTTTACAATTACAAAGAGATGGATATTTATAAGTGTTGAAATCCCAATCCTAACTTGCTCCCTAAGATTGCATCTTAAAGCTCGGACTAACGAAATATGGGCCCATGTTCCAGTTTCTCCCAGCATGGAGGGAGCCTCTGCTCGGAGCCTAGTTTTCGGAGCATAGCTTCGGAGCCTATATCTCGGAGCCTTCGTCAATCTTCTTTTGCTCTACTTAAGAGTAGGATCCCAAGGAGCTTCTGTGTAAGTAGAGTCCTACAGCCTATCTTCGGAGCCTATATCTCGGAGCCTAGCTTCGGAGCCTATATCTCGGAGCCTTTGTCAATCTTCTTCTGCTCTACTTAAGAGTAGGAGCCTACTGCTGAGAGCCTAGATCAGTCTCCGCAACTCAACAAAATTACCTCTCTCAAATCACATAACTCGTGCAATTCGAATTCATACAACCGGAATCTGTCTACAAGTATGTATGCCCCAAAACTTGATATTAATAATTAGATAATAATACATATATAGTTTCGTCATTTAAAACATATGCAACATTTTTTTTTTGAAAACAGAATATTTGTGAAATCATTTTCATTATATGGTTACTAAATAAACAAGTTTGATCTCCCAAGTGTATTTGGGGCATGCATGGTAATTGCCAATTGCTTAGCCATGCTGGAAATACAGATCGATGGTTAGCCCAGGCTATGCCATAATATATAAATTCGATAACTTAGGGTGTGTTTGGTAGGGAGAGTTGGAGCCAAAGAAATAAAATAAAGTTAATTTCCAGTGTTTGTTACACCAAATAAATAGGGAGGTGGAGAAATTGAAATCCTTGGAAGTTGCCTTCTTTGTTAGTAGTATATCAAAGATTTGATTTCCATTCATATTGGTTGGGAATTGGATTCTCTCCATTCATAGTAATAAAAATAATAAATAATAATAATAAATAAGAAATAATAATAATAATAATAATAATAATAATAATAATAATAATAATAATAAGAATAAATAAAAATAATAAATAATAATAATAATAGTAATAATAATAATTTTTTTACTGATTTCTTAAGTCAATTATCTGGTGTTACCAAACACTAGAATTTTTACTGAATTTCTGTGGAATTCATTTCTGTGAATTTGATTTCTGCGCTTCATTTTATTTCTCTGAATTTCACCATACCAAACATGCCCTTAAAGTTTGTCAAATTATTCTTGAGAGACTAATCCACATTTCAAAGGATCTCAACAAAATAAAATGCTGTAACAAATCTGGTCAACTTCTCTATAGGCTTCTCTTGAAGAGCATCACATTTCTTAAGATTATATATAGAGGTAATTATACAAATGCCCCAGTCACCCAAAGTCTATCCTTTTTTAGACAAAAAAAGAAAAAAAAAAAAAAAAAAAATGACTTCTCAAAATTCCCCATGAGACTTGGGCGACTTTTACTATAGCTTTAAATCTTGACAAGTGTCCATTTTTTTTTTACTTTGGGTGACTTTTTTTAAGTGATGTGTAAAGTACTTTTTCTTTGTCTACTGTAAATTGACAAGTACGTCCTTAAACTATTTTTTTTAATAAGAGACATAAAACATACACCTTTTTTTGAGTTAACATTCATCCCATCCACATCAATTCTCACTTATCTCTCTCTAAGAAACACTATCTATATCATTCTTCAACTAACAACCACCACCACCGACCCACCAAACCACAACGACATCACCACCAAACCACCATCGGTGACCCACCAAACACCACGACATCACCATCATCACAGACACCCCCCGCCGACCCATCACAACCCCCACATATCTAAAACACAAACATGAAGAATAAAGATCGTTACCACATCACCTCCCGTCATCGATCTTTTGTAAGTAATATGTCATGATGTCCCATTAATGAATTGTATGTTACATATGTTTAAATCATATGTTACTATTATATTCAATGGCATGTTCAATACACTTAATGACACATTAAGTCTTGACCGTTACAAGTTTAGTAATGATGGACATACTAACCTTAAGCCATATATATACACTAGTCCCCTCTCTACCCAATACACACAAAAGTAGAATCATATAGCTATCCATCAAGCTCTCTACACTTAAGTGAGTTAAGGGAGAGAAACTAGTCGTATTCAAGTGTTTATCTATATCATGTCGGCATCCGGTATGTTGTACTCGTTCATCTTATCTATGTGGTTATTATCGTATTCTAAGATCATTGTGGCATAATAGTTTAATATGTTAATCATGTATGTTTGATGTTAATGTCTACACATATTATTGCTTACATGTGGTATCTAGAGCCATCGTTATTGAATCGATAATAATCCTACTTTTTGATCATGTATCGTTAGAGATTTTTGAACCATCTTAATTTTGATAACGACCATTTTATGACGTGTGTTATATATGAGTAATATCATATCTTATCTATTGCCTTTGATTTTGCATGATATAAGTTAATAACTATTGTTCCTTATGCTTTAATTAGCTTGTATGTCTGAAAGAGTTAAACCTCTTTGTATGATCATGCATACAATCGAAGTATGTAGATCAACTGTTATTTGGCATGTAACTGATTGCTCTTATGTAAATAAATTTGGTTGAGTATTATGGTAATGTCATTGTAATAAATCTAAGTTTTGACGTTACGCATTTTGATATACATGGCTTACACACATCATACATTTGCGTTTAATATTAAATAAATAAGTAAGGCTCACATAATTATTTTCTATATGTTCATTTGTTGAATTTTATCCCTTATGATGTCTATCACTTCCGCTACCGAAAATAGTTTTAAAATATTGTATGATTTGTAAACTTGGATTAAGATGGTTCACTGTTGTATGCATTTTCTTTTGAAAAGTTCTTATGTGCGTTTAATATTATGAATTCCCGGGTCCTTATGCGTTAATGTTATGACTTTAATGTTTTAATGAAAATTATGTAATTTAGAATGTAAAGGCACAAAAGTAACTGTATTCTAAGATTAGTCACCATTTACGTTTAAAATATTATATAACGCTTATGATTGCATTTTATGTATAATGATAATTGAGAGAATGTTACTGTCTAATCATAGCTATTTTGTAGCATTCGTAACTCATAATTTGATTGCTTTTCATTATGTATTATAATTATATTGAATGCCATTATGATGAAGTTAAATGTTACATAATTTGAAAGATGTATTGCTTAACATCTTTATGGCTTAAAACTCCATTAATTTTCCATTAAAGTTGTTATATATTATATGAAATTAAGTGAGATTAATTTGTTACTCACTAAAGTGATCAAGTTGATTTCAAATTTGTAGTCATATAATTTATGTTGTCTTAAAGAATGCTATTATAGATCAGTTATTAGTTGATAGAAATTACGTATTTTTCCCAAAGAAAAAATTATTCTTCTATAACTAATAAATTTAAAAATGAAAATTAATATACTTTGTCATATTTATACTAGCAGGGTACCCACGCAATGCGGCGGTGGGTACCCTGTTACTATATTTTACGGCGAGCAAATATTATTCGATTACGTTTTTTAACAATAATTGTACAAAGCGCACTGGCCTATTAACATTGGCCCCCTTTTTTTCACAATTGCCCATTAACATAATTACTAATACATATATTCTGTTTAACCGGTTTAGTATATGTTCAATAACAACCCATATTTTTCTGTTAAGCCTGTTAATACAAATATCGCCTAAAAACGTTATTTATATTTTACGATCTTTGCTAAGTTTTGTTAATGACAAAGTATGAACTTTAGCTATGAGTAAATCATCACTTTAAGTGTTTAAATCTTGTTTAAACTAAGGTTTACATTTCCTTTTAAACAAAACATTGTTTTTATTTCTTAAATTAGAAAGTGTCTTGTCATATCACATTTATTTCTTAAAATAGTAATGTCGCATCACATTTAGGGCAAGCTTAGTCAATATACATTTATGGTAAGAAAGAGTGTTTGACTAACCATATGTTTGCTTGCAAGTCTTGTGTTTGACTAGGTGTAATGAGATGTGACCTTGTTTGGTTTGGAAGATTTATTGCAAAACCAACTGCAGCCCTGACGGAACCCTGGGGGTACACGGGCGGAACCCATCTGAGGGTTCCGCCTGATCCGCCAAACCTGCAGAATGGTTTGCTATAAATACCAAACCATTTGTTAGTTTTGGGTCACCCCTTTAGGACATATTTTCACATACTCTCTCAATTAACTCAGTAACATTTTGACTTGTGTGATTCTCTTATGTAGCAAGGGACTTCACAAGATCATTCAAGAAGTTACAAGCTTCAACTCTAAAGTTGCAAGTCTTGGTATCTTGGTCATGTATAAGCTTTGGTAGTTTATACTTCATATGTGTCATGTATGTAGAAGTGATTGTTTAGTATTTTAGGCCTCAAAATACGTAGTGTGTCGGGAGTTGTTGTACCCTTGTAAAAGAACTAACGGGAGTGGTTGTACCGTTGGTAAAGAACTCGACATCTAGCTTAGTGTCGGTAAAAGTGTAAGCGACGATGGGAGTGGTTGTACCCGTGTAAAAGAACTCGACATCTAGCTTAGTGTCGGTAAAAGTGTAAGCGACGTTGTAAAGGTTTTCTCCGCCGGTGAAAGGAGCTTGTTGATTAGTGCTTATAACTCTCGAGTTGGAAACTCGGGGCGTGGATGTAGGGCAAGGAAAAAGAGTCCTTGTAGCCGAACCACGATAAATAATCGTGTTGTGGTTTGATCGTTTCTTTCTTTATCTTTGCTTATTACATATTATCTTTTAGTTAGAATTGCTAATAACATATAAAGCTTTTCAAAGAATTAAACAAGCAAAGTTGTGTTTATATCCTTAAACAAATGTAAAGCTTTTCAAAGAACTAAATAAGCAAAGTTAGGATTATCACATGTAATGATTTTCAAAGGATGAAAAATGTAATGTTAGAATTGTCATTCACATGTAAAGCTTTTCAAAGAATCAAACATGCAAAGTTGTACTTACATCTTTGAACAAACGTAAAGTTTTAAAAGGATATTCAAGCTAAAAATGACATTAAAAAGCGGTAAACTATTCAACCCCCTTCTAGTTTTCCACAATTGGCATCAGGAGCTACGTTACTCAAGATCTTTAAAATAGAATGTATTTTAAAACTTGGATCGATCCATGGATTTTGAAAATCTCAAAGAAGGGCAACCTATTCAAAACCCACCGCTATTTGAATAAGAAAACTTATTTGAATGGGAAAGTAATTTTGAAAACTATGTGAAATCAATTGATCAAGATCTTTGGCATATTATTTCTTTTGGTGATTTTAAATCAAAGAAAACAAGTTTTTGAAAACCAAGATAACTATCTTAAACTTGATAAAAATACTAAAGCTAAAACAATGATTTATAAAGCTTTAGTACCAAATATGAAAGAATGTATTTTTGTCAAACGGCTAATGATATTTGGAAAAAATATGTTAAACTTTCATCAAAAAATATGTCAAGTCAAAGATGATCAATTTGATCTCACATATGAATTAGAAGTCTTAGAAATATTAATAGATAGACATTTAGTTGAGATAAATACATGTACTACTAGTTTAAATGTTTTAAATGAAGGTGTAAGTGAAGATGATTACTCATGTCGAGCTCTTAGTGGACTTGCTTACGATTCATGGAATAACACGGATGAAGATGAAGCCAACCATCCGGTTTGTGATTCTCAACTAGATAAAACATCAAGCAAGGTACATTTTGAAACCAAACACTTTTGCTTTGACAAATTTATCCTAGAGTTTTCTAAACTAGAAAATGAGTCTAAACGTTTATGCAACATGGACCTAAAAACTATCTTAAAAAATGAGTCTTCAAAATCTTTTTAGAATATCTTTGAAAAGGAAATCTTGTTAGAAGATAAAATGTCTAGAATTGAGAGTAATGTTGAAATTGATCTAGAATGTAAATTGTGTCTAGATTAAAAAGCAAAATGAGAAAGGAAAATTAATAGTTAAATTTGATGAAAGCTCAAAATCTCTTGAAAGATTGTTTAGGAGTCAAAGGTTGTTTAAAGATAAAACCGGATTAGGATTTAACTCAAAAGCTCCATCAACCAGTAAAACAAAACAAGTAAAATTTGTCAAACCTAGAAGATAGATTTAGAGATGATTCAATCTCTAATAGAAACTCATGATAAAAGGATTAAGATTATCATGCTCTATGCTTTTAGATGATTATCTAACCTTCTTGGATACATGAGTAATTGAGTTTCAAAGCGTGTCGTCAAACCAAGATTTTACACGTAGTGTTTATCCTCTTGATAGCATCTCTATGCAATTTAAAAGGTACGCATTACTTCAACTTGACTTTTTGTCTCTTGTTTCTAGCATTATGTGTTGGAACATGTGTTATTAGTAATACTCTAAAGTGTTTACCTGCTATTAGTAATAACTAAGATTAGATTCTATGCAACAAGGAATTTCGTCATTAGTACTAGTAGGAGATATAAGGTGTTTTGGTTCTTCAACCATCAAGAGATAAACACGAGAAACTCTTGAGTGAGTCCCACTCAACTCTTGCTTACAAGTGAGCTAACTAAGAATTTCCTAAGTGTTAAAATGTCTAACACTTTTGTGATGCTTGCAAAACAAACCTTTGTTAAACAACATTCTCAAACACCATACTTTGAGTCTTAAATTGTGTTTTTCTTCAATCACTCCTTTATGATAATCTCACATCAAACACACAAGGTGAAATATATCACATTAACATACATTATGATGTGTGGAAGAAAATGAGTTTTCAACATCTAGGATTTACACATCAAATGTGACACTTAGTCTCATGATGTTGTACCTCTTGGACTTTTTCAAAACAAATAGAGTTCATAGTGTCTTAAGTAAGAAAACCCAAAGAGTCGAGGAGTCGTTGAATATAACATTTAACGAGTGATCTCCTCCTTCTAAGATATCATCTTTGGTAGATGATGACTTAGTCGAGAGTCCAAT
The DNA here is from genome assembly GCA_030686995.1 of Artemisia argyi. Classification (NCBI taxonomy): domain Eukaryota; kingdom Viridiplantae; phylum Streptophyta; class Magnoliopsida; order Asterales; family Asteraceae; genus Artemisia; species Artemisia argyi. The sequence goes on along the minus strand of CM060686.1, from coordinate 72,215,923 downwards.
GATGGCAAGACAAGTATGGAGTAAAAGTACAAAATAACATCTTCTCACCTTGAGTCAAACATTGAATCAAGCAAAATTGACAATAGTTATAAAACTTGATTTATAGGTCATAGTTGTGTCTAAACAAATTCAACAAAAACAATTTTTGGAATTTAGAGTAAAACAACTAGTGAAACAAAATATATGTTTTGAAGTAATCATGTGATTATAAGTGTCAATATTTGAAAGTCTTTTTGATAATAAAAGCAAACTCCAAAAGCAAGGGATTTTAACTTAAAGACATTCTTAGTTACTCTCTTGTTCTCAATGGTTAAGTTATTGATGACTTATCAAGAATGAGATTAGTAAATCCGTAGGTAAAATTAAACGTAGAGAAATGTTCGAAAGACTACTTGTTATCATAACAATTAGATCCAACATTATGTTTAGCATTTGTCTATGTGCTCGTGTTAAAGAAGATCCTTAAACAACTCTTTAGTTGAGCTTGTTTGGATACATCATAAGGTACTACACAACTAGGATTATTGTATCCCAAAAGAACGGGAATAGAAACCATAGTGTATGCCAAATGGAATTATGTCGGTAATATGGAATTATGTCGGTAATAAGTTGATAAGAAAAGCACAAGTGGTACTTGCACTTTTATACTTACTTACCCAATAATTCTACAAAACACGTAAGGTTCTCAAATTAGTTTCGGATGGAGAAGCACATCAACAAGCTCCGCTTGAACAAGCAAATTTGTGTCAACAACGGAATTCTTTCATCAACATTGTTATCGCTTCAACAAAGGAGGCATCGACTTCGGCGACAATTCAATCCATTATGTTCTTAATAGACATATTGTGATCCATCATCATCGCCTTGGTAAGATTGTTCATTGAGGAACGTCTTAACTAAGAAAGTCTTCTACGTTAACCATTCTATCAACGTTTTCACAAAACCTCTTGAATGTGAAGCATTCATCATTCCTAGGCTTAGTCAAAGACTCATAAGATCTAAAACCTTAGTTTTGAACATTAGTATAAAACCACAAAAATCAAGACAATCCCTTTTGAATTTTTCCCTGCAGCTCCCACGGTACCCTCATACCATACGGGCGGAACCCTCTTTTTGGTTCCGCCTGGTACGCCAAAGCTACATAATGTTTTATTTTTAATTTCAAAACCAAACACCCTCTTAACTTAATCATTCACTTTCAAACAGCCATCACCCTCTCAAAAACACATAAGCATATGAAATTTAGGGCTTTCAATCAAATCTCTTCAAATCCAACTAACTTTGTTAGTGTTCTAATCACAATTGCATTTTTGATTCAAGTATAACATTCTTATTTACATTCATTAACTAGAATCTTAGGGTTTATGCATAAAACTTCTTGATTCATGAAAAACTTGGTGGCTAGCCAATCATGTCTTCCATTAGTTAAGAATTGTATCCTTTTTGTTGTTACTTTGATTTGCCAAACACACCAAGTGCATTGTCTTTCAAAAATTGCAATCCAAGACTAGAACATGATTCATCACCACATTGTTAAAACAAATGAAAAACATCATTAAAACATCACTTGCATACTATCTCTTGAATGTTAAAGGGGATACATAACTAATATGTATTTTCGGGTACATTCAATCGAAGACACATTCAATTAGGAGAGTGTTGGTTATCTTTTGTTTTTATAACAAAACTTGCATAACAAAACAATTTGGGAATCAAAATGAGTCAAGATAACCAAGTCTCCACATTGTTTGCATATAGGAACACATTAGAACATCCACATTGTTAAAAGTCATTAGCATATAATTTTGTGTTTTCTAGGAATCAACATGCCTCCCGCAAATAAATCCGATCACAAGGAAACCCTTAAGTACATGCCCAAACACCATAGGACCAAAGGTCTCAACAAAGTTCAAGTAGAAACCTTTAAGGCACTCGAAAAAAGCTATGTTCACGAAGGTAGAACCATTGATCCATCCTTTCTAGAGGGAACATCTATTCGCCAAAGCTTTGCCGCAATCAACTTTGATTGTCTCCTTGATATCGATGAGCTAAGTTGTCCTAGGTTCATCTTAGAATTCTATGCAACCGTAAACCTCTCCACAAATGATTTTGGTAAGATATCATTAAACTTCACAACAAATCAAATACCAAATTTCATAGATTTAAAAGACTTAGCTATCATCTTTGGTGTCCCAAATGCGGGTACTTGTCTCTACACGGATAAGTGGCCTATTTCAAGCCTTGACTCGATTGAGCGTTTTCATCCATACGACAACCCTCTAGCTAGTAAGGAAAAAATTAAGGAACATCTCTTTGTTAGAACCTCTACCACTAGGAAGAATCGTTCGGGGAATATTGTGGATAAGGATCCTTTTGGTATGGAGCTCAATGAGCTTAAACCACAATTTAAGAAGTGGGAAGAAATTCTTAGAGCTAACGTCATAAGTACCATAGGAAATAGAGATCATATCAACACATGCCTTTGCTACATGCTCTATAGCATTTCCACCGGTCAACCATTCAACTTAGCCTACTACCTAGCCAAAAGAATGGTCGACATACCCTTAGTTGGAACAACCGCTCTTCCTTATGGAATGCTTCTTACTCGCCTCTTTAGAGCAATCTCACCCATTCCTCCTAACGATAATGGAATGCGCCTTGACTATTCTCTCGTTCCTCACATCTTCATTCCTCTAAGTGATAAACGAGTTTTCAAAGGCAAGGGCAAACGTACTCGCTCACCTACACCCTTATCATCATCATCCGACATGAGTGATGACGATAGACTTCCTAACTCTAAGTTACCTCCTTTAGAATACCTTCAAGAACTCCCCGTCATTGACAATGCATCCGAAGAGTTCAAGCAAACCAAAGGAATTTTCAAGTGCTTTGGAAGGTACCTAAGCAAGCTCAATAAGAAGATAGACCGGTTGTGAGAAGATTAAGGAGTGTTTGGCTTATGAATGTTTTAGAACCTTTTATGTGTTAAACTATGTGAGTTGTATTGTTTTTCACGTTCACGTTTTATTACGTTTGTCGGATTATGTTTGTATGAGCTTTTATGCATAATGACAATGTTTGAGGTGTTTGTCAATTTTTTATGCTTATGGCAATTTTCACTAAGTATAAGTGAAATTCTCGACCTCAAGGTCAAAGTCCTATGATATGTGTGTTTACATGTCTAATTTTTGCATTGCCTAACTAGATATGTGATGAGGCGAAAAATGGACCACTTTTAGGGGGTCATTTAAGCCCGGAATTGAATTTATTTGATCAAATATTGCCCTAAATCGTTCCTTTTGTTATTTTAGGTACTTTGGGAGAGAAATCTGGAAAAGGAAGCAATTCGGACGTTTTTGGAGCATAAAAGTGAAAAAAACGCCAAAGTCTTAATTTTCCTTGCTGGGAACAGTAGGTGACGGCGTCAAGAAGGAATTTCTGACGGCGTCAAGAGTAATTTCCATGACGACCCAGTACAGAATTGACGGCGTCACGAAGTAGGGCGTCAAGAGTAAAATGCATGACGGCCTGGAAACACATAACACATGACGGCGTCAAAAGTAGATCAAGGCAGTCCGAGAAGTATTTTGGCGGCGAGATGACGGCGTCACAAATTTGTTCTTGACGCCGTCAGACCCTATTTCCTATATATAGTTTTCTAATTTTTACACATAAAAAGAGAGAAGTTTTGGAGAAACCCTAAGGCCGAACTTAGTACGAATTTTACAGGTTTTTCAAGGGTTCTCAGCCCTTGAACCCTTTCATGTGTAATTGAGATAAGTGTTCTTTTAATTCAATCAATATGTCTATGTGTTGGTTGTCTATATCTTGTTCTTGTCTTAATTCCATCATGCTAGGCTAGATCTATCTTGTGTTTGCTTGGATCTAATGAAACCTAGATGTTAATTATGTGTTGATTACTTGTTTATGGTTGTTTTGGATGAATGATTTCGATGTTAGGCTTAAGAAAACTGGCAGACTTCGAAATGGTAACATGCTTGAACGTCTTAGGAAACATGAACTGACGTGCACTAGGTTTTATTGGTTGTATTTAATGCATGAGTAAATTCTAATGATCCCATGTTAGGAGCTTCTTAGCCGGCTCGACATAGGAGTGAAGTAGGCACTCATAGGATTGGGGAATTAAGTGCGCCACCCCATGAATGGTATTAAGGAATACAATCCGTCATCCATGCAACTATAACAAGTAATTAACGTGTAAAAGATATCTAGGGAGTAGTGAAATCTAAGTAAACACAACTTCTCCACTAATTGCTCACAACTTTAGTTTAATTTAGTTTATTTTCATTTCTTGTATTTTATTTTGATTGCATCTTTAGTATTGGGTTAGTTGACTAGCAACTAATTCCGCCCAAATCCTTCAAACCCGAGATTTTTACTTGCTTTCTAAAAAATATAAAAATACAAAAATAATCATCCTTCATCTTTAGAACTAGTATTTAGGTTTTCTAATCCTAGCGACACTATTCCTAGCTGAACGATCAATCCCCCGGTATTTGTCACTATACTATACTACAACGATCAGGTACACTGCCTGGTGGGGGTTGTAAGCTTCTCAAGATCCCTTGAAAGGTAAAGCCTGGTGCGATTCCCACGTATCAAGTTTTTGGCGCCGCAGCCCGGGGAATAGTTATTATCTAGATTAGAATCTCTTTTTATTAGGTCTACTTGCTAGATTCCTTTCTAGTAAGATTTTATTTTTATTTTTAGGATTTCTTTAGTCTATCTTATTTCTTTGTTTCCTTTGTTCATAAACTATTTCGATGGATAACAATAACATTGATCGTTTGATTCCTGTTATTCGTGTTTTTCGTCGTAGGATTTTCCAAATGCCCGCCCCACTCCCTTTAGTTGAGAATGAGAACCCGCCTAACCTCTCGCCCAACCACCACTTTGACAATAATTCTGAGTTAGAGGAGTCTGATCATGATGATGACCGTAGGGCTATTCCTTTTTACTATTTAGACTCCGACGAGGATCTTGATGACGGTGATGTGATTAATGAGAATAGGATGGAAGAGGAAATAAACCCTCTTAGGTATGTCGACCCTAGAACTAGGATTGAGTGTGATAGTTCATTTAACATGCAATTTTCTTGTAAGATCGGATTCAAGAGCTTTAACGCCTATCTTAACTCATCTCTTCCAATGAACATAATCTCGCGTAATGAATACAATAAAATCATGGTAGATGAGTTAGAATACAAAGGAGAAAACATTATTGCTAGGGCAATACCATTGCATGTGTTTGTAGGAAGCTTGGTTTATCTTGTTGAGTTCATGGTTATGGAGAATCTAGGAGAATTTATTGATGATAAGTTGACCCAAGTTATGTTTGGAAAACCTTTCAAACGGTTGACCAACCTCGATGAAAAACTCATAGAAGGGTTAATTACATTCTCGGATGGGGATGAAGATTTTGTGTATCAAATGCCCCGCACACACCCTAGGTTCAAGGATTTTTCCATGGAGAAGTGTAGTAGGTATCCGCCCATAGAAATGTTAAGTGAAAATGATAAGAGAAAAGGACTTAAGTATACTCATGAAAAGAATAAAAGATACTATCGCGGATGCTTAGAGTTAGGAGATGATTATAAGAAAGATGAGGTGACTATTAGATGGCTCACACTTGGTTAGGTGAGCATAAGCGATACACGTTAACCCATGACCTTGAGTCTAGCTACAAGACTCGTAAATAAAGAAAAGCGCTTCTTGGGAGGCAACCCACGTTTTGTGTGATTTTATTTTGTTTATTTGTTATTTGCTTCCGTATGCATGCTTTATTTTTATTGTTGGTAGATCATGTTTCTCAATTAAATAGTGGAAATACTTTACTTTGTTGTTTTGGCCTAATCTTAACTCCACCTAAAAGTATTTTTGCAAAAGATAAGTGTAAGGGGAAACCCCAAATATGTTTTTAAGAAACAAACCGATCATGATTCTCCACAATATTAAATGAACATATATATTCGTATTTGTTAGAGTCAAATGCTTGTATTGAGTCATAATGAAGTTTTGCAGGATTTTCCAGGAAGTAGGACCAAGTTTTTCCAGAAATTTTCCGGAAACTTAACATAAGAATTTCTGCAGGTCACTTCTGACGGCGTCACGAGTTAACTCTTGACGGCGTCACGTGTAAAAATCTGGAAATTTTACCGGTTTTGTTTTTCTAACGGAGTCTTATGGTTTTTGTGAATTATTAAGTTTTATAATCTCCAGGAAATCTGCAAACTTCATTCCACAAGCATTATATCTTATTTTGTTTTCTAGGATTTAGTAACTTATATAGGTTGCCGCCGATTTTATGCGAGGTTGTCTTGTCTATTTTCTCAGGATTTACAGGTTATGTATGACAAGAAGATGATTTATATTCTGGAAGGGAAGCTTTGATTGTTCATTTTCTTGGAGGAAGATCTAACCTGGCCACCTTATTATCCATACCGAGCGAATCAGGGGAGTATTTGATTTCATTCTTTTTACTTTTTCACTTTTACATTCTTTACTTGAACATTGGGGACAATGTTTATCCTAAGTGTAAGGGGAGGGTAAAATGATGATACCTTACATGTACACTTTCGCTTGAGTTTGTTTTGTTTAATAGTATATGTGTAATAAAACTATGAGAAATACTTGTTAGTGCAATTTTAGCGCCAAATTTAAAATTTTTTACAACATTTAGGAGTGAAACTTTAGCCATAGCAAACGTCTCATGGATAGGAGATTGTATGACTAGCACATAACCGTATATTCAGAAAAATTTTCCACCCAAATATGTGAGGTTCGCCTTTAGATTTGATAGGAAAAACATTTACTATTAGTGCTTATGAGTGTACCGGTAGCATTTAGATTCTAGAACTTGCGTTAGTGATGCATCCCGAGACCGCTAGTGAGACTACATTCGTGTAGTAGGATTTACTACATGATAAGAGGCATTAGGATTACCCTTGTGTTAAACCCGTATCATAATTACTTGACCATTTAAGTCATATTACTTGGCTAGTTAAGTCAACTAATTTTTCCCACACCTTAGCGTTGTACTCATTTTTAGTACACGAAACCCCTAGTACACCCCTCCGAGCCTATCTTTTCGTTTCTAACTTTAAGCATCTTACTTAAAGGAAGAATTTGTTACACCCCACTTAAATGTACACCCAAATCGCCTTAGCCTTCCGTGTATGCGCTCATCTTTAGTGCATTATTGTTATTTGTTAAACCCTAAGTTAACTATCTAATTGATTACATGGTTGCTAAGTCGAGTCATATCCTTGTACATATTGTTTTGGGATGATTGGGACTCATGGGTAAAATACTTATTTTATGGAGTAATGGGGAAGAACATCATATATTACCCCCATATGTGCGTTAACCTTAAAAGTGCTCCAAGTGTTTTGATTTTCTTAATTCGAGTCATTAGATTAGTTATTGTAAAGTATGTAAAGATTCAAGTGTAAGGGGAATGTTCATTCCCTATGATTTATTATTTTGGATTGTAGGGTAAGAGTGTATGCAAAAAAAAAAAAAAAAAAAAAAAAAAAAAAAAAAAGAAAAAAAAAATCGAAAAATCAAGAAAAAGAAAAGAAAAAAAAATAGAAAAAAGAAAGAGAGAAAAAACATACGGACTACCATCCCTTTTTATTCTATGTTCATTTTATATTTTTGTTATTTTTCATTTATTAACTTAAGTCGAGTCTAGTCTTGGCTTAGCAACGCCATATTGTACATGTAATTAACCAAGATTGTTAGCTCGCCACCAGTAAAACTTCATTTATCCAACAAAACCATGTATTTCATATCCCTACACCTAACGTTACAACCCTTTAAAAAGACCTCTTTGATAGTTTATCCTAGGTGCTTACGCCATGTGGTGGAGGTTTGATCCTTTCCCAAGCCTATGGTAATCTATTTTGCTATGATAGGTAATGAGAGATATCTTTCGTTTCCTTATTGTAATTTACACTTTATTACACCCGAGAGATGTGAGTATCTAAACACTATTTGTGAGGTGCTAGTGTATGACCTCCGTGCTTGTCGATTGGTCTTTAGTGGAACGATTATTTGTTGTAATTACTTTTATATTAGTGTTAAATGACCCCTAACGTGTAAAAGATATTTAGGGAGTAGTGAAATCTAAGTAAACACAACTTTTCCACTTATTGCTCACAACCTTAGTTTAATTTAGTTTATTTTATTTCTAGTATTTTATTTTGATTGCATCTTTAGTATTGGGTTAGTTGACTAGCAACTAATTCCGCCCAAATCCTTCAAACCCGAGATTTTTACTTGCTTTCTAAAAAATATAAAAATACAAAAATAATCATCCTTCATCTTTAGAACTAGTATTTAGGTTTTCTAATCCTAGCGACACTATTCCTAGCTGAACGATCAATCCCCCGGTACTTGTCACTATACTATACTACAACGATCAGGTACACTGCTTGGTGGGGGTTGTAAGCTTCTCAAGATCCCTTGAGAGGTAAAGCCTGGTGCGATTCCCACGTATCAATATGCATTATCTTTTTGATTTTAGGAGTTTTCAAAAATTTTGAAAATCATCTCGCGGGTCAAAATCGCGGACTGCCAATTTTTTCAGCCCTGGCTGATCTGGCGGTACCCAAAATTGGGTTCCGCCAGTGTATTTTCTGGGCAACCCAGAATTGGCCCAACGGACCAGACGAAACCCAAAACAGGGTTCCGCCTGTGTACCGCGAGGGTTCCGCCAGTCACCTGGAGAAAACTTTTGTCATTTTTCTTAAGTTCAAAACTTGTAAAGTGTCGAACCATTATCTTAAGTGAGAAACATCTTCCATTAACTCCAATAACCATATTAGAACAACTCTCACTCACTAAAACAATTAGGAAGCCACTTCCATCCAAAAATTCAAATTCAAACATAACTAACCCAAGGAACCCTTTTAAAGGATCCTTCAAACTATTGAAACATTTTCAACCAAATCACATCCCATGATCACAAAGCATTGAGTGCATATGTTGGTCTTTCACTCCACCATATTCCATTGGATTGACATCAAATGATGTGACATGGTCATGAAAATCATTTGAAACCTCAATCTTTGAATGGTAGAACATCAAATCCAAACACCCATTTCAACACATTTTCAACCTTATAAATTTGAAAGTATTGCAACAATTCAAATCACACCATAACCATCAAAATTTCTTCTCTCAAAACATCAAAACCACACCTTTGAAATGACTAAATCCAACACATCATCCGAGTCATCAAAATCCTTCTCAAAAACCACTAGGATTAGTGTTAAACCTTGTTGCTTCAACAAAACCGTCAAGTCAAACTCATCATCTTCAAGTGATGCTTCACTTAACATTTCTTCACCTATTCAATATTTCCTTAACCTCACTACCTCAACACCATCCTCAACACATTGCAATACCAATGTAATCACCTTTCAAGATTTGCTTAATCTTGATACTCCAACACCCTCTCCAACACATTGCTATACAAACATAGCCACCATTCCTCCAACAACTAGACCTTCAAGTGATTCAACATCACCTTCTCAACAAGATCAACCATCAAAAACTCCATCACCTCAATCACCAACACTTACACCAATGGAATTTTTCCATACACCACCAACATCACCACTACCTTATTTGGAAACATTAGAAGACCTATCACCCAAATCATCAAGTTCACCATCCTTGTCACTTTTTGACACCACTGCTCAAATGGAAACCCAACAACAACCTAGTGAGCAACTAGATGATGAACCACATCAACCATCATTAGTAGAACGGTTGGCTTACCGTTATGCTAGACCATCCATTTTTCCAAATGATCAAGGTCATACCCACTCACAATCATTTGTGTTTCACCCAATTTACAAAGACCTTCATGGCAATCCTTCCGGCAAACCAAGTTTCCGCCATTTTGTTCAAAATCAACAACCACAACCACAACCACAACAACAAAAACCTTAACAACCTTCCCAACAATTTGAATCTCCACTTTATTCTTATAAGAAAATAGAAGCATCCATATGGGAAAAACCTCCAAACCTTAATAATGAGATTGACACTCATTTAAACCACCTTCATGCCTTCAAACGTATGGTTGACTCTCAAATCAACTATATTATGGTTTTACAAACAACACTACACTCAACTAATGAAGGAAGCAAAAACACCACTCAACCATCCACCTTTGCTCCTTCAAGTTCAAACCATCCACCACCAACAAATCAAACCACTCTTCCATCAAACTTTCCCCGACATGATTGCAATCATTGGGAAAGAACCGCTCACATTAGTGAAGGGTGTCGAAGGGAAATTCGTGAGCTATCCGAAGAAAAGAGGTTTATACTAAACCACATTTTGGATCATCAACAATCCTTGTCTCACACACCTCAACCTTAGAGTCTCCAAAATGAAACAAAACCATTTCTTTTGGAAAATGTTTCCCATTTAAACCAACAAACCAAAACCGTGTCATCCTTTCAACCTTCAAAATAAAGCCCGCTACAACCTCCAACACACATTTTCATCCTTAAACAACCTTAGCCTTGTTTTTGGAAAATGTTTCTCATTAAGGAAAATGATGATTTCCTTGTAGCTTTTTATGTTCTTAGTTTATTTTTAGTTTTTCTTTATTTTTAGAAGTAGGATGGTGTCATCCAAATTTCTTGTCTTTGACTTTTTACGAGTCAAAATTTTACATGAAATGAATTTCATTCTACTACAAGGTTTGCATTGTTTGTTGACTATTTAGGTATAATAAGTGAACTATACCTTGCTATGGTAGCATACATATATCTTGTGGTTTAGAAACTAACCTTTCCTTTTGTAGGATCATTATCCATGTTTTCCTTCCTTGATACTCCATTTAGGGGAGTAATATTCAAGGGGGAGCATGAGTGTTGTATTATTCCACTTCACAACTCTTAGTTGTGTTTTAAACATGAAATGCTTTCATGACTTGTCTTGTGCGACAACTAACCTTTTTCTTGTAGGTTCAAAATCCATGTCTCCTCTCTTGGCACTCCATTTAGGGGGAGTATCGTCCAAGGGGGAGCAAGTGCTTACTTCCGCTTCGCTACTCTTCTTTTTGTTTCGACAAAAAGGGGGAGAATTTTTATATAAACTTGTTTCAAAATTTTTTTTTTTGAATATCACCTCATCTTTGCAAAAACAAGTTTATATACTAACTTTATAAGACTTAACACTAAAACTAGTGACTTACTTATAAATAAAGTTTATGTTTTGTCATCAACAAAAAGGGGGAGATTGTTAATACAAATATCGCCTAAAAACGTTATTTATATTTTACGATCTTTGCTAAGTTTTGTTAATGACAAAGTATGAACTTTAGCTAGGAGTAAATCATCACTTTAAGTGTTTAAGTCTTGTTTAAACTAAGGTTTACATTTCCTTTTAAACAAAACATTGTTTTTATTTCTTAAATTAGAAAGTGTCTTGTCACATCACATTTATTTCTTAAAATAGTAATGTCACATCACATTTAGGGCAAGCTTAGTCAATATACATTTATGGTAAGAAAGAGTGTTTGACTAACCATATGTTTGCTTGCAAGTCTTGTGTTTGACTATGTGTAATGAGATGTGACCTTGTTTGGTTTGGAAGATTTATTGCAAAACCAACTGCAGCCCTGACGGAACCCTGGGGGTACACGGGCGGAACCCATCTGAGGGTTCCGCCTGATCCGCCAGACCTGCAAAATGGTTTGCTATAAATACCAAACCATTTGTTAGTTTTGGGTCACCCCTTTAGGACATATTTTCACATACTCTCTCAACTAACTCAGTAACATTTTGACTTGTGTGATTCTCTTATGTAGCAAGGGACTTCACAAGATCATTCAAGAAGTTACAAGCTTCAACTCTAAAGTTGCAAGTCTTGGTAGCTTGGTCATGTATAAGCTTTGGTAGTTTATACTTCATATGTGTCATGTATGTAGAAGTGATTGGTTTGTTTTTTAGGCCTCAAAATACGTAGTGTGTCAGGAGTTGTTGTACCCTTGTAAAAGAACTAACGGGTGTGGTTGTACCCTTGGTAAAGAACTCGACATCTAGCTTAGTGTCGGTAAACGTGTAAGCGACGATGGGAGTGGTTGTACCCGTGTAAAAGAACTCGACATCTAGCTTAGTGTCGGTAAAAGTGTAAGCGACGTTGTAAAGGTTTTCTCCGCCGGTGAAAGGAGCTTGTTGATTAGTGCTTATAACTCTCGAGTTGGAAACTCGGGGCGTGGATGTAAGGCAAGGAAAAAGAGTCCTTGTAGCCGAACCACGATAAATAATCGTGTTGTGGTTTGATCGTTTCTTTCTTTATCTTTGCTTATTACATATTGTCTTTTAGTTAGATTTGCTAATAACATATAAAGCTTTTCAAAGAATTAAACAAGCAAAGTTGTGTTTATATCCTTAAACAAATGTAAAGCTTTTCAAAGAACTAAATAAGCAAAGTTAGGATTATCACATGTAATGATTTTCAAAGAATGAAACAAGTAATGTTAGAATTGTCATTCACATGTAAAGCTTTTCAAAGAATCAAACATGCAAAGTTGTATTTACATCTTTGAACAAACATAAAGTTTTAAAAGGATATTCAAGCTAAAAATGACATTAAAAAGCGGTAAACTATTCAACCCCCCTTCTAGTTTTCCATAAAGCCATTAGAGCTAATAAATTCGGATGTCCAGCCCAACAACACCTCAATTCAATCCAAGCCACTTACTATAAGATTTAGTAACCCTAAACACTATTACACAAAACTCACGCCCCCTTTTCTCTCCATTCATACGAACGCTTCATCTCCTTCCTCCCTTATAACTTCCAAATCAAAGAAACACATCTCATCTACTCCTTATATCTCCATAACAAAAGACACTTACCTTCCTTATTACTCCTTTTTTCTTCAACAAAAACGAATCTTAAGCTAAAACAATGGAGACACTCATCTCAATCATTATTTGAGATACATAACTAATATATTTACCTCATGAGAAATTATCAGGAGTAAAGATCCATGCCCTAGGTTAGGGGTATCAAGTGGCGTTGGGTTGATATCATCCAACCCTAATACAATTTGTTTGGTTAATGTTGTAACAAATCATTAATGACTACTATTATTTATACACCAAAATAGAATTTACTGTTCGAGAGTTGTACAGTATGCGATCAAATGTATGCATTTATATGGCCGGGAATTAATTGGAATGGAGCGTTGTACGGTATGCATTCATAGTTGTAATTTTTGTTATAGGGGTGTTCTTAATGCTATTAATGTATAATTCATGAGGTGTGCTACTGATGCGTGGGAATCGCACCTTGCTTTACCTCTCGAGGGATCTCGCGAGGCTTACAACCCCCACCAGGCAGTGTACCTGATCGTTGTAGTATAGTATAGTGACAAGTACCGGGGGATTGATCGTTCAGCTTAGGAATAGTGTCGCTAGGATTAGAAAACCTAATTAATAGTTCTAGAGATGAAAGATGATTATTTTTGTGTTTTTATGTTTTAATGAAAGCAAGTAAAATCTCGGGTTTTGAAGGAGTGGGCGGAATTAGTTGCTATTCAACTAACCCAAAACTAAGATGCAATCAAAATAAAATACTAAAAATGAAATTAAACTAAATTATACTAAGGTTGTGAGCAGTATGTGGAGAAATTGTGTTTACTTAGACTTCATTACTCCCTAGATATCTTTTATATGTTAATTACTTGTTACACTTGTATGGATGACGGATTGTATTCCTTAATACCATTCGTGGGGTGGCATACATAACTCCCCAACTCTATGAGCTCTTATCTCCTCCTACACCATGACCCAGCACAACTATTGGGATTGTAAACAGTGGCTCATGCATTAAATACAACCTATAAAGACCTAGTACGCCTCGGTTCATGTTTCTTAAGACGTTCAAGCATGTTACCATTGGAGATCTGCCAGTTTTCTTAAGCCTAACATATAATATCATTCATCCAAGAACAAGAATAGACAAGTAATCAACACATAATTAACATCTAGGTTTCATTAGATCTAAGCAAACACAAAGAAAATCTAGCCTAGCATAGTAGAATTAAGATAAGAACAAAAGATAAACAACCAACACATAGACATATTGATTGAATTAAGAGTATACTTATCTCAATTACAATGCAAGGTTTCAAGGGTTTGGAACCCTTGAAAAACCTGTAAAAGAGGCACCAAAATCGTCTTTAGGGTTTCACCAAAACTTCTCCTCTTTTTATGAAAAAACTAGAAAACTATATATAGGAAAATTGTCCTGACGGCGTCAAGAGTTAATTATGACGCCGTCAACTCGCCGCCTTAAACTTCCTCGGACGCCCTAGATCCACTTGTGACGGCCTATGTGACGCCGTCACCACCTACGGTAAATTAATCTTGGCCACTTTGACGCCGTCATCTACTCATTTGACGCCGTCACCAGCTACGGTAAAATATTCATCTTGTCTGACGCCGTCAAGACTTAAGTCGTGACGCCGTCACCTTGTATTTCCAGCTTGGATTTTTGGTACTTTGTCGTTTTCTTCACTTCATGCTCCAAAAACGTCCAAAATAGCCTCTTTTTCAGAATTCACTCTCCAAACACCTAAAATCACAAAAGGAACGATTTAGGGCAATATTTGATCAAATAAAGTCGGATTCGGGCTTAAATGACCCCCTAAAAACGGATCATTTTTCGCCTCATCATATACCCTTACACTTGAGATTTGCTTGTCCTCAAGCAAATGAGCTTTTATTCTACTCAAAAGACAAGTTAGGGGTCATTTAACACTAATATAAAAGTAATTACAACAAATAATCGTTCCACAAAAGACCAATAGACAAGCACGGAGGTTATACACAAGCACCTCACAAATAGTGTTTAGATACTCACATCTCTCGGGTGTAATAAAGTAATATAACATTATGGAAATGGAAGATATCTCTCACTACCTGTCATAGCAAAATAGATTACCATAGGCTTGGGAAAGGATCAAACCTCCACCACATGGTGTAAGCACCTAGGATAAACTATCAAAGAGGTCTTTTAAAGGGTTATAACGTTAGGTGTAGGGATATGAATTACACGGTTTTGTTGGATAAAGGGAATTTTACTGGTGGCGAGTTAACAATCTTAGTAAATTACATGTACAAGATGGCGTTGCTAAGCCAAGACTAGACTCGACTTAAGCTAATAAATGAAAAATAACAAAAACATAAAATGAACATAGAATAAAAACGGGATGGTAGTCCGTATGTTTTTTCTCTTTTCTTTTTCTATTTTTTTTTTCTTGATTTTTTTTCGATTTTTTTTTTTTTTTTTTTTTTTTTTTTTTTTTTTTTTTTTGCATACACTCTTACCCTACCATCCAAAATAATACATCATAGGGGATGAGAATTCCCCTTACACTTGAATCTTTACATACTTTACATTAAACTAATCTAATGACTCGAATTAAGAAAATCAAAACACTTGGAGCACTTTTAAGATTAACGTATATATGGGGGTAATAATATGATGTTCTTCCCCATTACTCCATAAAATAAGTACTTACCCATAAGTCCCAATCGTCCCAAAACAATATGTACAAGGATATGACTCGACTTAGCAACCATGTAATCAATTAGAAAGTTAACTTAGGGTTTAACAAATAACAATAATGCACTAAAAATGAGCGCATACACGGAAGGCTAAGGCGATTTGGGTGTACATTTAAGTGGGGTATAACAAATTTTTCCTTTAAGTAAGATGCTTAAAGTTAGAAACGAAAAGATAGGCTCAGAGGGATGTACTAGGGGTATCGTGTACTAAAAATGAGTACAACGCAAAGGGTGTGGGAAAAATTAGTTGACTTAACTAGCCAAGTAATATGACTTAAATGGTCAAGTAATTGTAATACGGGTTTAACACAAGGGTGATCCTAATGCCTCTTATCATGTAGTAAATCCTACCACACGAATGTAGTCTCACTAGCGGTCTCGGGATGCATCACTAACGCAATTTCTAGAATCTAAATGCTACCGGTACACTCATAAGCACCAATAATAAATGCTTTTCCTATCAAATCTAAAGGCGAACCTCACATTTTTGGGTGGAAAATTTTTCTGAATATACGGTTATGTGCTAGTCATACAACCTCCTATCCATGAGACGCTTGCTATGGCTAAAGTTTCACTCCTAAATGTTGTAAAAAATTTTAAATTTGGCGCTAAAATTACACTAACAAGTATTTCTCATAGTTTTATTACACATCTACCATCAAACAAAACAAACTCAAGCGAAAGTGCATATGTAAGGTATCATCTTTTTACCCTCCCCTTACACTTAGGATGAACATTGTCACCAATGTTCAAATAAAGAATGTAAAAGTTAAAAGTAAAAAGAATGAAATCAAATACTCCCCTGATTCGCTCGGTATGGATTTTAGGTTGACCAGGTTAAATCTTCCTCCAAGAAAATGAACAATCAAAGCTTCCCATCCAGAATATAAATCATCTTCTTGTCTTAAATAACCTGTAGATCCTGACAAAAGTAGACAAGGCAACCTCGCGTAAAATCGGCGGTATCCTATATAAGTTTCTAAATCCTAGAAAACAAAGTAAGATATAATGCTTGTGGAATGAAGTTTGCAGATTTCCTGGAGATTATAAAACTTAATAAATCACAAAAACCATAAGACTCCGTTAGAAAAACAAAACTGGTAAAATTTCCAGATTTTTTTACTCCTGACGCCGTCAAGAGCAATTGCCTGACGCCGTCAGAATGGACCTGCAGAAATCTTTATGTTAAGTTTCCGGAAAATTTCTGGAAAAATCTTGTCCTACTTCCTGGAAAATCCTGCAAAACTTCATTATGACTCAATACAAGCATTTGACTCTAACGATTACGAATATACATGTTCATTAAATATTGTGGAGAATCATGATTGGTTTGTTTCTTAAAAACATATTTGGGGTTTCCCCTTACACTTATCTTTTGCAAAAATACCTTTAGGTTGGAGTTAAGACTAGGCCAAACAACATAATAAAGTACTTCCACATTCTAATTGAGAAACATGATCAACCAACAATAAAAATAAAACATGCATACGGAAGCAAATAACAATCAAACAATTAAAATCACACAAAACATGGGTTGCCTCCCAAGAAGCGCTTTTCTTTATTTACGAGTCTTGTAGCTAGACTCAAAGTTGTGGGTTACTACGTGATTTCATCATTGGAAATGATATACCCCATATAATTTCGATCATTACTGTTATGGTGGTAGTGCCTCAATCTATCAATACTCGCAATCACCTTCCCACCTAATTTGCTCCTCAAGTTAGCTACCCCATCTTGGCTCAATCCTTCGATGGTGAATGGCCCATACCACCAAGGACTTGGTTTATCGGGTGGTATTGTTGTTTCTAAGTGTCTCAAGAGTACTAAGTTCCCTTCCTCAAACGATGTATGATTGCTTTCGTGTTGAGTGTGTTTGAGTTCTATCGGATCCTTATTGCTTTTTCTCCTTTCATCCTTAGCTTTCTTATAGCTTTTGATTCTTGCCTCCCATGCAAGAATTTTGTTCTGAACACGAATGGGTGTTGTGCCAATGTTGTTTTTAATCATTCTCCAACTCATATTCTCATGTCCACTTCGCGGAGTCGTTTGGAAGCTAATCTTTCTCTTTCCAGATTTAAGTTCAATCTTCATATCTTCATATTTAATGACAGCCCTAGCGGTGGTGAGGAATGGTGCCCCAAGGATTATCGGCATGCATCCATCCCCTTTATCATCAATGATCATAAAATCAACGGGGTACATGAACCCTGCCACATTAACTAATACATCTTCTGCGATTCCTAGGGGGTATACGTACGAGTGTCCAACAAGAGATAACCTAACACGAGTAGGTGCTGGCATTTTCGATGTTAGTTGGATGTAAATAGTTAGGGGCATAAGATTTACTTCCGATCCTTGGTCGGCGAAAGCACTAAGATGTTTCAAGTCCCCGATGCTTGTTGGTATTTCAAAGTTTCCACATGCTACCTGCTTAGTAGCCACTTTCTGCACCAATAACCTTTCGACCACTGATCCTCCAATAAGCGTATCATACTCATCCTCCTCTTCTTTCTCTTTCTCGGGAGCCTGTTCGGAGGATTGGTTACGCCTGTCACCCTTAATCCAATTTGTTATGGTGCTTTTGTTTATGTCATGTTTCAGGTAGTAGCTCAAAGGTTGGGATTCTGGCGATTTTTCTAAGGTCTGTTTAGCAGGAGTTTTTTCTTTCTCATTATCTTTATGGACAATGGTGATGGAGTTAACAAATTGGGTGGTGGGAGTGGCACTTTCTTTCCTTAGCAGTATTCGTTCGGGGGTTTTCTGACTGGCATACTCCTCCAGTAGACTCAACATCTCATTCATTTTCTCCTGCATCTCCTCCTTTTGCGTATATACTGCTTCTTCGAATCTAGCAAGCCGATCAGAGTGGGTCGCCATATATTCTCTCATCCTAGCCTCAAATTTCGAGCTAAGTTCCTTGGGAGGGGAGCAAGGTGGAGTGCACCTCGGAAAAGTCTCGACATGTTCTATAGAGGGTGATTCAGATAATGGTACCGAGGTTGATCTTGAGACAGAATTGACCGTGGCTTGTCTAGGACTTAAGGGTTTCCTTTGCCTTTCCTCAAAATAGTCAACTTTTGCCTCAATTTTGCATAGGAGCTCCTCGGGGATTTCGGTGGTCCCTCCAGATGCCGAGACTGCATTGATGGCTGCTTCCACCGTATGTTTAAACTCCCAAATCTCATTGTTATCTACAGCGAGTTATTCTATAATTGCCCATGACTCCTCAGCATCCTTGTCACGCAATTTCCCTCCCGTGGCCCTGTCGATAGTGCGCTTAGTGTGATAATCAACATGGTCGTAGAAAATCTGAACTAATAACCAAAGGTTTATGCCATGATGAGGGATCTTGTGGAGGAGATCCTTAAAACGGGCCCAAGCCTCGTAAAAAGGTTCACCCCGCTGTTGCTCAAACATCAAAATGTCCCTTCTAAGCATTGCAGTCTTTTCCGGCGGAAAGAATTGGGTAAGGAAACGATTGGCGAGATTGTCCCATGTGGTGATGGATCCCGCGGGGAAACGTTCAAGCCATTGGCTAGCTTGATCTCGCAGAGAGAATGGGAATAGGCGTAATCGGGTTGTCTCTCTAGTTTCAACACCTAGGTCTATGGAATCTACGATTTTGAGGAAGTCCTTAAGGTGTTGGTTTGGATCTTCGGAACGAAGTCCATGGAATGCACATCCGCTTTGCACCAACCGGATGGTGTCGGATCGCAAGGGAGTCACATTGGCTCCGGTGAGCTCAATGGTGTTTCGGAAGCCTTGGTGGCTAGGTCGGGAATATTCTCCTAAGGTTCGGGGCCTAAGGGGTTCTAGTGGTGGGTTTTGTTGTGGTGGGATGATGGGTTCAAAGATGTTACCACCTTCCATGATGTCGGATGGTAAAGAGTTACGAACAAAGGCACGAAGAAATAAGATAGACTAAAGAAGACCTAAAAATAAAAATAAAATCTTACTAGAAAGGAATCTAGCAAGTAGACCTAATAAAAAGAAATCCTAACCTAGACAATAACTATTCCCCAGGCTGCGGCGCCAAAAACTTGATGCGTGGGAATCGCACCTTGCTTTACCTCTCGAGGGATCTCGCGAGGCTTACAACCCCCACCAGGCAGTGTACCTGATCGTTGTAGTATAGTATAGTGACAAGTACCGGGGGATTGATCGTTCAGCTTAGGAATAGTGTCGCTAGGATTAGAAAACCTAATTAATAGTTCTAGAGATGAAAGATGATTATTTTTGTGTTTTTATGTTTTAATGAAAGCAAGTAAAATCTCGGGTTTTGAAGGAGTGGGCGGAATTAGTTGCTATTCAACTAACCCAAAACTAAGATGCAATCAAAATAAAATACTAAAAATGAAATTAAACTAAAGTATACTAAGGTTGTGAGCAGTATGTGGAGAAATTGTGTTTACTTAGACTTCATTACTCCCTAGATATCTTTTACATGTTAATTACTTGTTACACTTGTATGGATGACGGATTGTATTCCTTAATACCATTCGTGGGGTGGCATACATAACTCCCTAACTCTATGAGCTCTTATCTCCTCCTACACCATGACCCAGCACAACTATAGGGATTGTAAACAGTGGCTCATGCATTAAATACGACCAATAAAGACCTAGTACGCCTCGGTTCATGTTTCTTAAGACGTTCAAGCATGTTACCATTGGAGATCTGCCAGTTTTCTTAAGCCTAACATATAATATCATTCATCCAAGAACAAGAATAGACAAGTAATCAACACATAATTAACATCTAGGTTTCATTAGATCTAAGCAAACACAAAGAAAATCTAGCCTAGCATAGTAGAATTAAGATAAGAACAAAAGATAAACAACCAACACATAGACATATTGATTGAATTAAGAGTATACTTATCTCAATTACAATGCAAGGTTTCAAGGGTTTGGAACCCTTGAAAAACCTGTAAAAGAGGCACCAAAATCGTCTTTAGGGTTTCACCAAAACTTCTCCTCTTTTTATGAAAAAACTAGAAAACTATATATATGAAAATTGTCCTGACGGCGTCAAGAGTTAATTATGACGCCGTCAACTCGCCGCCTTAAACTTCCTCGGACGCCCTAGATCCACTTGTGACGGCCTATGTGACGCCGTCACCACCTACGGTAAATTAATCTTGGCCACTTTGACGCCGTCATCTACTCATTTGACGCCGTCACCAGCTACGGTAAAATATTCATCTTGTCTGACGCCGTCAAGACTTAAGTCGTGACGCCGTCACCTTGTATTTCCAGCTTGGATTTTTGGTACTTTGTCGTTTTCTTCACTTCATGCTCCAAAAACGTCCAAAATAGCCTCTTTTTCAGAATTCACTCTCCAAACACCTAAAATCACAAAAGGAACGATTTAGGGCAATATTTGATCAAATAAAGTCGGATTCGGGCTTAAATGACCCCCTAAAAACGGATCATTTTTCGCCTCATCAGCTACACCCACATAAAGTTTACAAAATTTCAGCCACTCGCTGACGTGGCAGAGTTCTGATTGGTTGATTTTCTGTGGCCCACAGAAATCCAACCAATCAGCACTCTGCCATGTCAGCGAGTGGCTGAAATTTTATAAACCTTAGGTGGATCTAGTATTTTCCATAATTCATAGTCTTGTGGCCTGAATTTGGTTCTATGCTATATTTTGTTGTACACCATGCTTTGGTGGTTGTAATTATGAAAATTCGGTGCATTAAAGGGTTGTAAACCATGCATCAATTTTTGTACATTTGAATTTTTTGGAGAGAGATTCATTCCTCTATTATAAGTAGTATAGATAGTTATCCAAAGATGTGTATATATTTGACAAAGTCTATTTTATTTTCTTGTAAAGTTTCATTGCATTCTAATAACAATTTAAAGCTATTTATATATTATATGACATTAAGTGAGATTAATTTGTTAGTCACCAAAGTGGCCAAGTTAATTTCAAATTTGTAGTTATATAATTCATGTTGTTTTAAAGAATGCTATTATGAATCTTTTATTAGTTAGTGACTTGATGAAACATCATGCCAAGTGGGAGAATGTAAGTAATATGTCATGATGTCTCATTAATGAATTGTATGTTACATATGTTACTATTATATCCAATGGCATGTTCAATACACTTAATAACACATTAAGTCTTGACCGTTACAAGTTTTGTAATGATGGACATACTAACCTTAAGCCATATATATACACTAGTACCCTCCCTACCCAATACACACAAAAGTAGAATCATATAGCTATCCATCAAGCTCTCTACACTTAAGTGGGTTAAGGGAGAGAAACTAGTCGTATTCAAGTGTTTATCTATATCATGTCGGCATCCGCTATGGCATCCTGTAAGTTGTACTCGTTCATCTTATCTATGTGGTTATTATCGTATTCTAAGATCATTGTGGCATAATAGTTTAATATGTTCATCATGTATGTTTGATGTTATTTTCTAAACATATTATTGCTTACATCTTTAACCAAAAACTGAAACCCACAAAGATCTTTAATTAGATATGTCCAAATAAAGAGGATATGCGGCTGGTGGTGGGTAGTTAAGGCAGCAACAGTTGGTTGGTGGGTTGGAGAAGAAATGGAGGCTTGTGGTGAGTGGTTAAGGCCGCAATGACAACTAGTTGTAGCCGGCGGTGGTGGTGGGTTGGAGAAGAAGACATGAAGAATAAAGATGGTGATGATGGATTGATTTTTAGATGATTTAAAGTGGTAGATTATGTTGTTGATGATTTTATTGTTAACTGGATTTTGTTAATTATGGGTTAAAGATTAATTTTGGTTAAAAAGGGCATATTTGTCAATTTACAGTAGACAAAGAAAAAGTTATTGTACTTAAATCGGGCACTTGTCAACATTTAAAGGGTGTGGGAAAAGTCGTTCAAGTCGCTCAAGTCTCATGGGGCATTTTGAGAAGTCAAAAAAAAATTTTGCCTAAAAAAGGATAGACTTTGGGCGACTGAGGCATTTGTATAATTACCTCTTATATATAATCTGCTTGCAACGACCCATTGTTGCTCCAATAAGAAAAAAATAATAATTAAGCATTTCCGAATCACAGATGCACAGTTTACATTTATGGATGCACATGAGTTTATGAACCTCTGAAATAAAATGTTACAATGTTGGTTGCCCTATCATGTGCAGAAGTCTCATTATTAATTTAACCTTTTTCATCAAAGGGACTAAAAAATCCCCAGCCCATATATGACCATAACTTTAAACTGCTTATATTATTCACTTTTTCTCGCGAAAAAATAATAAGTTTCCTTCGATTTTATAAATATGCTTCTGATCATTTTTCTTGGGTATAACTATTCTCAAAGTCTCACCATATGTTACCATGCTGACATCCTCGATCTTGTAGAACCTACGAGGTAAACAAATCTTTCTAACGTATCCTCCATAAGGGTCATCGGGATTGGGGCCTTCATGTCCCACGATAATGTAAAGCGCTGGTATATATCGCACGGTGCAAATTACACTTACGATACTAATGACATGCGTTCCTGCAAAAGTACATAAAAAAATGATAACAACTTCATATATTATATTACTTTGAACTAGAAGCAACATTTTTTGGTACCAATTTGGGGTGAGTAATGAATTAATTAACCTCAACCAGATACTGAATTAAGGTTTAACAATTTCTTAAAAACTATCCATCGTAGTCAGCCCCTTAATCTTTTTGTTGATAAAAATCGAAATTTTCAAGAATATAAGTGATTAAGTCACCCCAAATAACCAAATGAGTGATTGGATACATCAATATATTTAAAAAGGGTTTGTCTAAATTGGTTAAGAATACTCCGTATAATTTAAGGAAATTTTATGCTTATTAAATTGAAAATCACAATTAATTAAAGTAATTTATAAATTTAATAAATGTGTATTAAATGCAATTATTATTTTAAAACAAAAGTTCGCGATGAATTAATGCACCATAATCAATGCCATGACTATGAGGACACTTGTTAGAATCTCATTAAAAAAAGTAAAGGGAAAAAGATTATTGTAAAAAAAGTTTAGCAATTAAATACATGGCATCAGTCGGACGAAGTGAGTTCCTGTTTTAGCACCAACACATAGATTTCGTCATGTACGTATAAACGTATCTTTAGCCACAAGTTTAAGGGTGCGTTTAGTTAGAAAACATTTTCTTTCATTTCTTATTTCTTGTTTTGTAGGAAAAGGGATGAGAGTTTTATTTTCACAAAACAATATAATATTTAGAAAACGCGTTTAGTTTGAGAAACATGTGTTTGTGTTTTCCATTTTACAAAACTAGAAAACATGTTTAAGTGTTGTTGTATTCTATCTCAATTATCTATTCACCTTAGCAATATTATAAAAACATCTTCAAAACACAAAAACAAATATTATAAACTAACAAACTAAATTATAAAATAACTAAAAATAATCTAATACGAGAAAATAAATAATAAAAAAAAGTAAAATATAACATCAAATAACATTTTCGTCTATTTTTTACGTTTTCATAACGTTTTCGTCTATTTTTTACGTTGTCGTCTGATTTTTTACGTTTTCGTAGGATTTTTTACGTTTTTGTCCGTTTTTTTTACGTTTTTGTCCATTTTTTTACGTTTTCGTCAGTTTTTTTACGTTTACGTCTGATTTTTTACGTTTTCCTCGGATTTTTTACGTTTACGTCTGATTTTTTACTTGTCTCTACACGGATAAGTGGCCTATTTCAAGCCTTGATTCGATTGAGCGTTTTCATCCATACGACAACCCTCTAGCTAGTAAGGAAACAATTAAGGAACATCTCTTTGTTAGAACCTCTACCACTAGGAAGAATCGTTCGGGGAATATTATGGATAAGGATCCTTTTGGTATGGAGCTCAATGAGCTTAAACCACAATTTAAGAAGTGGGAAGAAATTCTTAGAGCTAACGTCATAAGTACCATAGGAAATAGAGATCATATCTACACATGCCTTTGCTACATGCTCTATAGCATTTCCACCGGTCAACCATTCAACTTAGCCTACTACCTAGCCAAAAGAATGGCCGACATACCCTTAGTTGGAACAATCGCTCTTCCTTATGGAATGCTTCTTACTCGCCTCTTTAGAGCAATCTCACCCATTCCTCCTAACGATAATGGAATGCGCCTTGACTATTCTCTCGTTCCTCACATCTTCATTCCTCTAAGTGATAAACGAGTTTTCAAAGGCAAGGGCAAACGTACTCGCTCACCTACACCCTCATCATCATCATCCGACATGAGTGATGACGATAGACTTCCTAACTCTAAGTTACCTCCTTTAGAATACCTTCAAGAACTCCCCGTCATTAACAATGCATCCGAAGAGTTCAAGCAAACAAAAGGAATTTTCAATTGCTTTGGAAGGTACCTAAGCAAGCTCAATAAGAAGATAGACCGGTTGTGAGAAGATTAAGGAGTGTTTGGCTTATGAATGTTTTAGAACCTTTTATGTGTTAAACTATGTGAGTTGTATTGTTTTTCACGTTCACGTTTTATTACGTTTGTCGGATTATGTTTGTATGAGCTTTTATGCATAATGACAATGTTTGAGGTGTTTGTCAATTTTTTATGCTTATGGCAATTTTCACTAAGTATAAGTGAAATTCTCGACCTCAAGGTCAAAGTCCTATGATATGTGTGTTTACATGTCTAATTTTTGCATTGCCTAACTAGATATGTGATGAGGCGAAAAATGGACCACTTTTAGAGGGTCATTTAAGCCCGGAATTGAATTTATTTGATCAAATATTGCCCTAAATCGTTCCTTTTGTGATTTTAGGTACTTTGGGAGAGAAATCTGGAAAAGGAAGTAATTCGGACGTTTTGGAGCATAAAAGTGAAGAAAACGCCAAAGTCTTAATTTTCCTTGCTGGGAACAGTAGGTGACGGCGTCAAGAAGGAATTTCTGACGGCGTCAAGAGTAATTTCCATGACGACCCAGTACAGAATTGACGGCGTCACGAAGTAGGGCGTCAAGAGTAAAATGCATGACGGCCTGGAAACACATAACACATGACGGCGTCAAAAGTAGATCAAGGCAGTCCGAGAAGTATTTTGGCGGCGAGATGACGGCGTCACAAATTTGTTCTTGACGCCGTCAGACCCTATTTCCTATATATAGTTTTCTAATTTTTACACATAAAAAGAGAGAAGTTTTGGAGAAACCCTAAGGCCGAACTTAGTACGAATTTTACAGGTTTTTCAAGGGTTCTCAGCCCTTGAACCCTTTCATGTGTAATTGAGATAAGTGTTCTTTTAATTCAATCAATATGTCTATGTGTTGGTTGTCTATATCTTGTTCTTGTCTTAATTCCATCATGCTAGGCTAGATCTATCTTGTGTTTGCTTGGATCTAATGAAACCTAGATGTTAATTATGTGTTGATTACTTGTTTATGGTTGTTTTGGATGAATGATTTCGATGTTAGGCTTAAGAAAACTGGCAGACTTCGAAATGGTAACATGCTTGAACGTCTTAGGAAACATGAACTGACGTGCACTAGGTTTTATTGGTTGTATTTAATGCATGAGTAAATTCTAATGATCCCATGTTAGGAGCTTCTTAGCCGGCTCGACATAGGAGTGAAGTAGGCACTCATAGGATTGGGGAATTAAGTGCGCCACCCCATGAATGGTATTAAGGAATACAATCCGTCATCCATGCAACTATAACAAGTAATTAACGTGTAAAAGATATCTAGGGAGTAGTGAAATCTAAGTAAACACAACTTCTCCACGTATTGCTCACAACTTTAATTTAATTTAGTTTATTTTCATTTCTAGTATTTTATTTTGATTGCATCTTTAGTATTGGGTTAGTTGACTAGCAACTAATTCCGCCCAAATCCTTCAAACCCGAGATTTTTACTTGCTTTCTAAAAAATATAAAAATACAAAAATAATCATCCTTCATCTTTAGAACTAGTATTTAGGTTTTCTAATCCTAGCGACACTATTCCTAGCTGAACGATCAATCCCCCGGTATTTGTCACTATACTATACTACAACGATCAGGTACACTGCCTGGTGGGGGTTGTAAGCTTCTCAAGATCCCTTGAGAGGTAAAGCCTGGTGCGATTCCCACGTATCAAGTTTTTGGCGCCGCAGCCCGGGGAATAGTTATTGTCTAGATTAGAATCTCTTTTTATTAGGTCTACTTGCTAGATTCCTTTCTAGTAAGATTTTATTTTTATTTTTAGGATTTCTTTAGTCTATCTTATTTCTTTGTTTCCTTTGTTCGTAAACTATTTCGATGGATAACAATAACATTGATCGTTTGATTCCTGTTATTCGTGTTTTTCGTCGTAGGATTTTCCAAATGCCCGCCCCACTCCCTTTAGTTGAGAATGAGAACCCGCCTAACCTCTCGCCCAACCACCACTTTGACAATAATTCTGAGTTAGAGGAGTCTGATCATGATGATGACCGTAGGGCTAGTCCTTTTTACTATTCAGACTCCGACGAGGATCTTGATGACGGTGATGTGATTAATGAGAATAGGATGGAAGAGGAAATAAACCCTCTTAGGTATGTCGACCCTAGAACTAGGATTGAGTGTGATAGTTCATTTAACATGCAATTTCCTTGTAAGATCGGATTCAAGAGCTTTAACGCCTATCTTAACTCATCTCTTCCAATGAACATAATCTCGCGTAATGAATACAATAAAATCATGGTAGATGAGTTAGAATACAAAGGAGAAAACATTATTGCTAGGGCAATACCATTGCATGTGTTTGTAGGAAGCTTGGTTTATCTTGTTGAGTTCATGGTTATGGAGAATCTAGGAGAATTTATTGATGATAAGTTGACCCAAGTTATGTTTGGAAAACCTTTCAAACGGTTGACCAACCTCGATGAAAAACTCATAGAAGGGTTAATTACATTCTCGGATGGGGATGAAGATTTTGTGTATCAAATGCCCCGCACACACCCTAGGTTCAAGGATTTTTCCATGGAGAAGTGTAGTAGGTATCCGCCCATAGAAATGTTAAGTGAAAATGATAAGAGAAAAGGACTTAAGTATACTCATGAAAAGAATAAAAGATACTATCGCGGATGCTTAGAGTTAGGAGATGATTATAAGAAAGATGAGGCGACTATTAGATGGCTCACACTTGGTTAGGTGAGCATAAGCGATACACGTTAACCCATGACCTTGAGTCTAGCTACAAGACTCGTAAATAAAGAAAAGCGCTTCTTGGGAGGCAACCCATGTTTTGTGTGATTTTATTTTGTTTGTTTGTTATTTGCTTCCGTATGCATGCTTTATTTTTATTGTTGGTAGATCATGTTTCTCAATTAAATAGTGGAAATACTTTACTTTGTTGTTTTGGCCTAATCTTAACTCCACCTAAAAGTATTTTTGCAAAAGATAAGTGTAAGGGGAAACCCCAAATATGTTTTTAAGAAACAAACCGATCATGATTCTCCACAATATTAAATGAACATATATATTCGTATTTGTTAGAGTCAAATGCTTGTATTGAGTCATAATGAAGTTTTGCAGGATTTTCCAGGAAGTAGGACCAAGTTTTTCCAGAAATTTTCCGGAAACTTAACATAAGAATTTCTGCAGGTCACTTCTGACGGCGTCACGAGTTAACTCTTGACGGCGTCACGTGTAAAAATCTGGAAATTTTACCGGTTTTGTTTTTCTAACGGAGTCTTATGGTTTTTGTGAATTATTAAGTTTTATAATCTCCAGGAAATCTGCAAACTTCATTCCACAAGCATTATATCTTATTTTGTTTTCTAGGATTTAGTAACTTATATAGGTTGCCGCCGATTTTATGTGAGGTTGTCTTGTCTATTTTCTCAGGATTTACAGGTTATGTATGACAAGAAGATGATTTATATTCTGGAAGGGAAGCTTTGATTGTTCATTTTCTTGGAGGAAGATCTAACCTGGCCACCTTATTATCCATACCGAGCGAATCAGGGGAGTATTTGATTTCATTCTTTTTACTTTTTCACTTTTACATTCTTTACTTGAACATTGGGGACAATGTTCATCCTAAGTGTAAGGGGAGGGTAAAATGATGATACCTTACATGTACACTTTCGCTTGAGTTTGTTTTGTTTAATAGTATATGTGTAATAAAACTATGAGAAATACTTGTTAGTGCAATTTTAGCGCCAAATTTAAAATTTTTTACAACATTTAGGAGTGAAACTTTAGCCATAGCAAGCGTCTCATGGATAGGAGATTGTATGACTAGCACATAACCGTATATTCAGAAAAATTTTCCACCCAAATATGTGAGGTTCGCCTTTAGATTTGATAGGAAAAGCATTTACTATTAGTGCTTATGAGTGTACCGGTAGCATTTAGATTCTAGAACTTGCGTTAGTGATGCATCCCGAGACCGCTAGTGAGACTACATTCGTGTAGTAGGATTTACTACATGATAAGAGGCATTAGGATTACCCTTGTGTTAAACCCGTATCATAATTACTTGACCATTTAAGTCATATTACTTGGCTAGTTAAGTCAACTAATTTTTCCCACACCTTAGCGTTGTACTCATTTTTAGTACACGAAACCCCTAGTACACCCCTCCGAGCCTATCTTTTCGTTTCTAACTTTAAGCATCTTACTTAAAGGAAGAATTTGTTACACCCCACTTAAATGTACACCCAAATCGCCTTAGCCTTCCGTGTATGCGCTCATCTTTAGTGCATTATTGTTATTTGTTAAACCCTAAGTTAACTATCTAATTGATTACATGGTTGCTAAGTCGAGTCATATCCTTGTACATATTGTTTTGGGACGATTGGGACTCATGGGTAAAGTACTTATTTTATGAAGTAATGGGGAAGAACATCATATATTATCCCCATATGTGCGTTATCCTTAAAAGTGCTCCAAGTGTTTTGATTTTCTTAATTCGAGTCATTAGATTAGTTATTGTAAAGTATGTAAAGATTCAAGTGTAAGGGGAATGTTCATTCCCTATGATGTATTATTTTGGATGGTAGGGTAAGAGTGTATGCAAAAAAAAATAAAAATAAAAAAAATCGAAAAATCAAGAAAAAGAAAAGAAAAAAAATAGAAAAAAGAAAAAGAGAAAAAACATACGGACTACCATCCCTTTTTATTCTATGTTCATTTTATATTTTTATTATTTTTCATTTATTAGCTTAAGTCGAGTCTAGTCTTGGCTTAGCAACGCCATATTGTACATGTAATTAACCAAGATTGTTAGCACGCCACCAGTAAAACTTCCTTTATCCAACAAAACCATGTATTTCATATCCCTACACCTAACGTTACAACCCTTTAAAAAGACCTCTTTGATAGTTTATCCTAGGTGCTTACGCCATGTGGTGGAGGTTTGATCCTTTCCCAAGCCTATGGTAATCTATTTTGCTATGACAGGTAGTGAGAGATATCTTCCGTTTCCTTATTGTAATTTACACTTTATTACACCCGAGAGATGTGAGTATCTAAACACTATTTGTGAGGTGCTAGTGTATGACCTCCGTGCTTGTCGATTGGTCTTTAGTGGAATGATTATTTGTTGTAATTACTTTTATATTAGTGTTAAATGACCCCTAACGTGTAAAAGATATCTAGGGAGTAGTGAAATCTAAGTAAACACAACTTTTCCACTTATTGCTCACAACTTTAGTTTAATTTAGTTTATTTTCATTTCTAGTATTTTATTTTGATTGCATCTTTAGTATTGAGTTAGTTGACTAGCAACTAATTCCGCCCAAATCCTTCAAACCCGAGATTTTTACTTGCTTTCTAAAAAATATAAAAATACAAAAATAATCATCCTTCATCTTTAGAACTAGTATTTAGGTTTTCTAATCCTAGCGACACTATTCCTAGCTGAACGATCAATCCCCCGGTACTTGTCACTATACTATACTACAACGATCAGGTACACTGCCTGGTGGGGGTTGTAAGCTTCTCAAGATCCCTTGAGAGGTAAAGCCTGGTGCGATTTCCACGTATCAATATGCATTATCTTTTTGATTTTAGGAGTTTTCAAAAATTTTGAAAATCATCTCGCGGGTCAAAATCGCGGACTGCCAATTTTTTCAGCCCTGGCGGATCTGGCGGTACCCAAAATTGGGTTCCGCCAGTGTATTTTCTGGGCAACCCAGAATTGGCCCAACGGACCAGACGGAACCCAAAACAGGGTTCCGCCTGTGTACCGCGAGGGTTCCGCCAGTCACCTGCAGAAAACTTTTGTCATTTTTCTTAAGTTCAAAACTTGTAAAGTGTCGAACCATTATCCTAAGTGAGAAACATCTTCCATTAACTCCAATAACCATATTAGAACAACTCTCACTCACTAAAACAATTAGGAAGCCACTTCCCTCCAAAAATTCAAATTCAAACATAACTAACCCAAGGAACCCTTTTAAAGGATCCTTCAAACCATTGAAACATTTTCAACCAAATCACATCCCATGATCACAAAGCATTGAGTGCATATGTTGGTCTTTCACTCCACCTTATTCCATTGGATTGACATCAAATGATGTGACATGGTCATGAAAATCATTTGAAACCTCAATCTTTGAATGGTAGAACATCAAATCCAAACACCCATTTCAACACATTTTCAACCTTATAAATTTGAAAGTATTGCAACAATTCAAATCACACCATAACCATCAAAATTTCTTCTCTCAAAACATCAAAACCACACATTTGAAATGACTAAATCCAACACATCATCTGAGTCATCAAAATCCTTCTCAAAAACCACTAGGATTAGTGTTAAACCTTGTTGCTTCAACAAAACCGTCAAGTCAAACTCATCATCTTCAAGTGATGCTTCACTTAACATTTCTTCACCTATTCAATATTTCCTTAACCTCACTACCTCAACACCATCCTCAACACATTGCAATACCAATGTAATCACCTTTCAAGATTTGCTTAATCTTGATACTCCAACACCCTCTCCAACACATTGCTACACAAACATAGCCACCATTCCTCCAACAACTAGACCTTCAAGTGATTCAACATCACCTTCTCAACAAGATCAACCATCAAAAACTCCATCACCTCAATCACCAACACTTACACCAATGGAATTTTTCCATACACCACCAACATCACCACTACCTTATTTGGAAACATTAGAAGACCTATCACCCAAATCATCAAGTCTACCATCCTTGTCACTTTTTGACACCATTGCTCAAATGGAAACCCAACAACAACCTAGTGAGCAACTAGATGATGAACCACATCAACCATCATTAGTAGAACGGTTGGCTTACCGTTATGCTAGACCATCCATTTTTCCAAATGATCAAGGTCATACCCACTCACAATCATTTGTGTTTCACCCAATTTACAAAGACCTTCATGGCAATCCTTCCGGCGAACCAAGTTTCCGCCATTTTGTTCAAAATCAACAACCACAACCACAACAACAAAAACCTCAACAACCTTCCCAACAATTTGAATCTCTACTTTCTTCTTATAAGAAAATAGAAGCATCCATATGGGAAAAACCTCCAAACCTTAATAATGAGATTGACACTCATTTAAACCACCTTCATGCCTTCAAACGTATGGTTGACTCTCAAATCAACCATATTATGGTTTTACAAACAACACTACACTCAACTAATGAAGGAAGCAAAAACACCACTCAACCATCCACCTTTGCTCCTTCAAGTTCAAACCATCCACCACCAACAAATCAAACCACTCTTCCATCAAACTTTCCCCGACATGATTGCAATCATTGCGAAAGAACCGCTCACATTAGTGAAGGGTGTCGAAGGGAAATTCGTGAGCTATCCAACGAAAAGAGGTTTATACTAAACCACATTTTGGATCATCAACAATCCTTGTCTCACACACCTCAACCTTAGAGTCTCCAAAATGAAACAAAACCATTTCTTTTGGAAAATGTTTCCCATTTAAACCAACAAACCAAAACCGTGTCATCCTTTCAACCTTCAAAATAAAGCCCGCTACAACCTCTAACACACATTTTCATCCTTAAACAACCTTAGCCTTGTTTTTGGAAAATGTTTCTCATTAAGGAAAATGATGATTTCCTTGTAGCTTTTTATGTTCTTAGTTTATTTTTAGTTTTTCTTTATTTTTAGAAGTAGGATGGTGTCATCCAAATTTCTTGTCTTTGACTTTTTACGAGTCAAAATTTTACATGAAATGAATTTCATTCTACTACAAGGTTTGCATTGTTTGTTGACTATTTAGGTATAATAAGTGAACTATACCTTGCTATGGTAGCATACATATATCTTGTGGTTTAGAAACTAACCTTTCCTTTTGTAGGATCATTATCCATGTTTTCCTTCCTTGATACTCCATTTAGGGGAGTAATATTCAAGGGGGAGCATGAGTGTTGTATTATTCCACTTCACAACTCTTAGTTGTGTTTTAAACATGAAATGCTTTCATGACTTGTCTTGTGCGACAACTAACCTTTTTCTTGTAGGTTCAAAATCCATGTCTCCTCTCTTGGCACTCCATTTAGGGGGAGTATCGTCCAAGGGGGAGCAAGTGCTTACTTCCGCTTCGCTACTCTTCTTTTTGTTTCGACAAAAAGGGGGAGAATTTTTATATAAACTTGTTTCAATTTTTTTTTTTTGAATATCACCTCATCTTTGCAAAAACAAGTTTATATACTAACTTTATACGACTTAACACTAAAACTAGTGACTTACTTATAAATAAAGTTTATGTTTTGTCATCAACAAAAAGGGGGAGATTGTTAATACAAATATCGCCTAAAAACGTTATTTATATTTTACGATCTTTGCTAAGTTTTGTTAATGACAAAGTATGAACTTTAGCTAGGAGTAAATCATCACTTTAAGTGTTTAAGTCTTGTTTAAACACTTATAACTTCCGAACGCTTCATCTCCTTCCTCCCTTATAACTTCCAAATCAAAGAAACACATCTCATCTACTCCTTATATCTCCATAACAAAAGACACTTACCTTCCTTATTACTCCTTTTTTCTTCAACAAAAACGAATCTTAAGCTAAAACAAAGGAGACACTCATCTCAATCATTATTTGAGATACGTAACTAATATATTTACCTCATGAGAAATTATCAGGAGTAAAGATCCATGCCCTAGATTAGGGGTATCAAGTGGCGTTGGGTTGATATCATCCAACCCGAATACAATTTGTTTGGTTAATGTTGTAACAAATCATTAATGACTACTATTATTTATACACCAAAATAGAATTTACTGTTCGAGAGTTGTATAGTATGCGATCAAATGTATGCATTTATATGGCTGGGAATTAATTGGAATGGAGCGTTGTACGGTATGCATTCATAGTTGTAATGTTTGTTATAGGAGTGTTCTTAATGCTATTAATGTATAATTCATGAGGTGTGCTACACCCACATAAAGTTTACAAAATTTCAGACACTCGCTGACGTGGCAGAGTGCTGATTGGTTGATTTTCTGTGGCCCACAGAAAACCAACCAATCAGCACTCTGCCACGTCAGCGAGTGGCTGAAATTTTGTAAACCTTAGGTGGATCTAGTATTTTCCATAATTCATAGTCTTGTGGCCTGAATTTGGTTCTATGCTATATTTTGTTGTACACCATGCTTTGGTGGTTGTAATTATGAAAATTCGGTGCATTAAAGGGTTGTAAACCATGCATCAATTTTTGTACATTTGAATTTTTTGGAGAGAGATTCATTCCTCTATTATAAGTAGTATAGATAGTTATCCAAAGATGTGTATATATTTGACAAAGTCTATTTTATTTTCTTGTAAAGTTCCATTGCATTCTAATAATAATTTAAAGCTATTTATATATTATATGACATTAAGTGAGATTAATTTGTTAGTCACCAAAGTGGCGAAGTTAATTTCAAATTTGTAGTTATATAATTCATGTTGTTTTAAAGAATGCTATTATGAATCTTTTATTAGTTAGTGACTTGATGAAACATCATGCCAAGTGGGAGAATGTAAGTAATATGTCATGATGTCTCATTAATGAATTGTATGTTACA
This sequence comes from Artemisia argyi, assembly GCA_030686995.1. Taxonomy (NCBI): domain Eukaryota; kingdom Viridiplantae; phylum Streptophyta; class Magnoliopsida; order Asterales; family Asteraceae; genus Artemisia; species Artemisia argyi. The sequence continues at coordinate 72,181,287 of CM060686.1, read as the reverse complement.
TATGTTACTATTATATCCAATGGCATGTTCAATACACTTAATAACACATTAAGTCTTGACCGTTACAAGTTTTGTAATGATGGACATACTAACCTTAAGCCATATATATACACTAGTACCCTCCCTACCCAATACACACAAAAGTAGAATCATATAGCTATCCATCAAGCTCTCTACACTTAAGTGGGTTAAGGGAGAGAAACTAGTCGTATTCAAGTGTTTATCTATATCATGTCAGCATCCGCTATGGCATCCTGTAAGTTGTACTCGTTCATCTTATCTATGTGGTTATTATCGTATTCTAAGATCATTGTGGCATAATAGTTTAATATGTTCATCATGTATGTTTGATGTTGTTGTCTAAACATATTATTGCTTACATCTTTAAACAAAAACTGAAACCCACAAAGATCTTTAATTAGATATGTCCAAATAAAGAGGGTATGCGGCTGGTGGTGGGTGGTTAAGGCAGCAACAGTTGGTTGGTGGGTTGGAGAAGAAATGGGGGCTTGTGGTGAGTGGTTAAGGCCGCAATGACGACTAGTTGTAGCCGGCGGTGGTGGTGGGTTGGAGAAGAAGACATGAAGAATAAAGATGGTGATGATGGATTGATTTTTAGATGATTTAAAGTGGTAGATTATGTTGTTGATGATTTTATTGTTAACTGGATTTTGTTAATTATGGGTTAAAGATTAATTTTGGTTAAAAAGGGCATATTTGTCAATTTACAGTAGACAAAGAAAAAGTTATTGTACTTAAATCGGGCACTTGTCAACATTTAAAGGGTGTGGGAAAAGTCGTTCAAGTCGCTCAAGTCTCATGGGGTATTTTGAGAAGTCAAAAAAAATTTTTGCCTAAAAAAGGATAGACTTTGGGCGACTGAGGCATTTGTATAATTACCTCTTATATATAACCTGCTTGCAACGACCCATTGTTGCTCCAATAAGAAAAAAATAATAATTAAGCATTTCCGAATCACAGATGCACAGTTTACATTTATGGATGCACATGAGTTTATGAACCTCTGAAATAAAATGTTACAATGTTGGTTGCCCTATCATGTGCAGAAGTCTCATTATTAATTTAACCTTTTTCATCAAAGGGACTAAAAAAACCCCAGCCCATATATGACCATAACTTTAAACTGCTTATATTATTCACTTTTTCTCGCGAAAAAATAATAAGTTTCCTTCGATTTTATAAATATGCTTCTGATCATTTTTCTTGGGTATAACTATTCTCAAAGTCTCACCATATGTTACCATGCTGACATCCTCGATCTTGTAGAACCTACGAGGTAAACAAATCTTTCTAACGTATCCTCCATAAGGGTCATCGGGATTGGGGCCTTCATGTCCCACGATAATGTAAAGCGCTGGTATATATCGCACGGTGCAAAATACACTTACGGTACTAATGACATGCGTTCCTGCAAAAGTACATAAAAAAATGATAACAACTTCATATATTATATTACTTTGAACTAGAAGCAACATTTTTTGGTACCAATTTGGGGTGAGTAATGAATTAATTAACCTCAACCAGACACTGAATTAAGGTTTAACAATTTCTTAAAAACTATCCATCGTAGTCAGCCCCTTAATCTTTTTGTTGATAAAAATCGAAATTTTCAAGAATATAAGTGATTAAGTCACCCCAAATAACCAAATGAGTGATTGGCTACATCAATATATTAAAAAAGGGTTTGTCTAAATTGGTTAAGAATACTCCGTATAATTTAAGGAAATTTTATGCTTATTAAATTGAAAATCACAATTAATTAAAGTAATTTATAAATTTAATAAATGTGTATTAAATGCAATTATTATTTTAAAACAAAAGTTCGCGATGAATTAATGCACCATAATCAATGCCATGACTATGAGGACACTTGTTAGAATCTCATTAAAAAAAGTAAAGGGAAAAAGATTATTGTAAAAAAAGTTTAGCAATTAAATACATGGCATCAGTCGGACGAAGTGAGTTCCTGTTTTAGCACCAACACATAGATTTCGTCATGTACGTATAAACGTATCTTTAGCCACAAGTTTAAGGGTGCGTTTAGTTGGAAAACATTTTCTTTCATTTCCTATTTCTTGTTTTGTAGGAAAAGGGATGAGAGTTTTATTTTCACAAAACAATATAATATTTAGAAAACGCGTTTAGTTTGAGAAACATGTGTTTGTGTTTTCCATTTTACAAAACTAGAAAACATGTTTAAATGTTGTTGTATTCTATCTCAATTATCTATTCACCTTAGCAATATTATAAAAACATCTTCAAAACACAAAAACAAATATTATAAACTAACAAACTAAATTATAAAATAACTAAAAATAATCTAATACGAGAAAATAAATAATAAAAAAAAGTAAAATATAACATCAAATAACATTTTCGTCTATTTTTTACGTTTTCATAATGTCAAATAACGTTTTCGTCCGATTTTTTACGTTTTCGTAGGATTTTTTACGTTTTTGTCCGTTTTTTTACGTTTTTGTCCATTTTTTTACGTTTACGTCTGATTTTTTACGTTTTCCTCGGATTTTTTACGTTTTTTACGTTTTCGTCAAATTTTTTATGTTTTCGTCTGTTTTTTACGTTTTCGTTTGTTTTTTTACGTTTTCGTCTATTTTTTACGTTTTCATCCATTTTTTTACGTTTTCTTTAACCTTTTTACGTTTTTGCTCGTTTTTCTACGTTTTTGTCTCTTTTTTACGTTTTCCTCAGATTTTATAGGTTTTTGTTCTTTTTTTACGTTTTCGTCGGTTTTTTACGTTTTTGTCCGATTTTTTACGTTTTCGTCTGATTTTTCCTATTTCATTCTTAATTTACGTTTTCTTCTTTTACTCATGTTTTTTAGGTTTCGTCTGACGAAAACGTAAAAAAACGAACATAAATGTAAAAAAACAGACAAAAACGTAAAAAAAGAGACAAAAATGTAAAAAATCTGACGAAAACGTAAAAAATGAACAAAAAGGAAAAAAATCTGAAGAAAACATAAAAAATCAGACGAAAAAGTTAAAAAAATGGACGAAAACGTAAAAAAAATAGGACAAAAACGTAAAAAATCTGACGAAAACGTAAAAAATCTAATGAAAACGTAAAAAATCTAATGAAAACTTAAAAAAAACGGTCGAAAACGTAAAAAATTGGTCGAAACGTAAAAAACGGACGTAAACGTAAAAAATCGAACAAAAACGTTAAAAAACAGACAAAAAAAAAACAAACGAAAACGTCAAAAATCTGACGAAAACGTAATAAAACAGATGAAAACGTAAATAATCGGACGAAAACGTAAAAAACCTGACAAAAACGTAAAAATCTGACTAAAACGTAAAAAAACAGACGAAAACGTAAAAAAGCGGACGAAAATGTAAAAAAACTGACGAAAACGTAAAAAAAAAGACGAAAACGTAGAAAATCTGACGAAAACTTAAAAAAACGAAAAAAAAGGTAAAAAATCTGACGAAAACATAAAAAATCGGACGAAAACGTTAAAAAAATTGTACAAAAACGTAAAAAATCTGACGGAAATGTAAAAAACGGATGAAAACGTAAAAAATCTAATGAAAACGTAAAAAAACGATCGAAAATGTAAAAAAAATGGTCGAAAACGTAAAAAAACGGACGTAAACGTAAAAAATCAAACGAAAACGTTAAAAAATGGACGAAAAATTAAAAAAACAAACGAAAACGTCAAAAATCTGACGAAACATAATTAAACAGACGAAAACGTAAAAAATCGGACGAAAACATAAAAAACCTGACAAAAACGTAAGAAATCTGACTAAAACGTAAAAAAACAGACGAAAACGTAAAAAAGCGTTCGAAAATGTAAAAAAACTGATGAAAACGGAAAAAAATAGACGAAAACGTAAAAAATCGGATGAAAACGTAATAAACCTGCCAAAAACGTAAGAAACCTGACGAAAACGTAAAAAAACTGACGAAAACGTAAAAAACGGGATCAACAATTAAAAAATGGACGAAAACGTAAAAAATCAGACGAAAACGTAAAAAAACAGATGAAAACGTAAATAAACGGACGAAAACGTAAAAAAGCGGACAAAAACATGAAAAACAGACGAAAACGTAAAAATCGAACGAAAACGGAAAAAAACAGACAAAAACGGATAAAAACCGACGAAAATATATAAAAATGGACGAAAACAGATTGAGGGGTATTTTAAGGGAAAATAGGTGAAAACAAAAAAAAAGTGTTTTCTAGTTTTTTGTAGAGAATTTTTTTGGAAACACTAATTTGAACGCGATCTCTGTTTTCCTTGTTTTTCACAAAACATTTTGTGGAAAACAAGAGTGTTTTCCCTCAACAAAACGCACCCTAAATGTTTAATCGTATATGAGAATCATCTTTCCTTTTTATAGAACTGTAGTACGTTATAGTGATACATGTAATAATAAGTTAAAATGATACTACTTATAGATTCGACAAACTGGTCGAGTTCTTTAGCCTCGTCCATCACATCCCACCTAGGACAAGGTGTGTCGAATTGTGTCAAGTGCAGTAGACTGGCCATATCCCTAGTTGGAGCAAATTCCTTCAAATCTCTGTCGTGTAGCCCATGAATCTGGCGTACTATGTAGAGGCCTTGTTCGTCTTCCCCAACAGACCACCTATCAAACCGGCCGTAATGATCAGGCTTGACTCCGATCCTTTTATCCATCAAGTTTAGTTGACGGGACACATTCCTAAATATTGAGCGTTGAGAACAGTTTGCATCTAAAATTATTTAAAAAAAAATACCTTAAGAATTCATTATTGTTAAGCAATGACATCAAAGAATAAAAATGTCTAGCCTAGCAATCAATAATCCATTTCTTGAATGTTGGTAAATCACGAGAAATCTAATATGAAGCAACTCTTTGAGAGCGCTTCCTTTCTCAAAGACTTGATTGTTTCCTTTTGGTCGTAAAAAGCAGAAGAATTTGATCGTTGCTAGCTCTTATCAATTAGAAATAGAGCCATTGAGATATATATCTACTTACTTGTTATAAAATCACGGATATAAGGCGAGCATGCACCATTAAACACTAGGACGTTGCCTTCAGGGTAACCATCATCATTGTAACCCTTGGTGTAAAAGCAATGAGAAGATGAAGTGGTTATTGGACGGTAGGACACAACAAATCTGAGTTTCAAGAGATTAGAAACAACTGCTTTAGAAAGCGATGAAGCCATCAGATTACTTACCTAGCAATGAACAACATCTCAACAAGCTTAACTATGGATAGCAAAGGGGTGTTTATTTCAATAACTTTATTGGGAAGAAAAGGATCAAGGTTATTAAGGAAACTATTTTTAGGATATTTGGTTTTAATAATTCTTTAAATTTTACGTTTCACATAAATAATTAGTAAAATTTAAAAAATAGTCAAGGGTGGTCCAAAAAAGCCGATGAACCAAAAGAACCGATGAACCGTATCAGTCCCATACTGGAACCGAACCGTATGTGAGAACCATGGTCCGGTTCCTAAAATTGCAAATTTGGTTGTATCATTTTTCCATAATTTTCACTTTAAGCTTTAGTATAGATGAATAGGAACCAAGTCTCTGATCAACTTGTTTTACATACTGCCCATTACTTAACATGCATGCTCAGTTTTCGTAGACACCTTAATGAATACATGGCACCATCTATTATACTAACATAAATTCCGAATCATTAACGATAAACTAAATGATATTTATAAGCATCTTGTTTCAAATAATTACTTTCGTTGAATGTTCTAAGAAAAATGCAAACCCTTTCTCAAAAATCAGGCCTAATGTAAGAAGCCCAAAAAGATGTTGGCCCATAGCTAGCTAGATAAAATCCCACCATACTTCATCCACTAATATCCTCTGATTATTATATTATGTCTCCTCAAGTTTCAAGAGAAGCCTAGAAATCACGACATGCCACTCCAACCATCTTTTCGCTCCTATAAATACAACTTTACATCCAATCCAACTTCCACATCACAGACAAAACACAAACAATCTGAGTTTTAGTGAGTACATCTAGTATTTGAATAGCAAACATGTCGATCATTCCAAGCTTTTTCACAGGCAGGAGGAGCAACGTATTCGACCCATTCTCCCTCGACTTGTGGGACCCTTTCGAAGGCTTCTCTAATGCACTTACCAACCTCCCTGACTCCTCTAGAGAAACCTCAGCAATCGCGAACACAAGGATCGACTGGAAGGAGACACCGGAGGCTCACGTCTTCAAGGCAGACTTACCCGGGCTAAAAAAGGAGGAAGTTAAGGTGGAAGTTGAGGAAGGAAGGGTGTTGCAGATAAGTGGTGAGAGAAGTAAGGAGAATGAAGAGAAGAATGATAAGTGGCATAGAGTTGAGAGAAGCTCAGGTAAGTTTATGAGGAGGTTTAGGTTGCCCGAGAATGCGAAAATGGAGGAAGTGAAGGCGTCCATGGAGAACGGTGTGCTAACTGTGACCGTCCCGAAAGTGGAAGAGAAGAAGAAGGAGGTGAAGGCTATTGACATTGCCTGATAAAATCTTTGTTGCTATCTGAGTGGTTACTATTGTAATAATAAATAAATGTAAGTGTGGTGTTTTCTAAGATGAGGAGTGGAATTATGTATTGTATCCTTGTTATGATATTGAGTTAATGTATAATTTTCTCTTTCTATCATTTGACTCCTGTCTTGCCAATTGTACTCCTGCCAATTTTCATCATATGTACCACTTACAACCACTGTTTTGGAAACCGGATCAAACCGGCTGTTAGCGAACTGTTCAAAACGGTTAAAACCAGGAACCGGAACTAGTCAAGCAAACCAGACTTGATACAGTAATATACTAATCCAGGTTTCTTCATGTCACATATAATGTTTGCAGCTATAAATCAGACTTGGAACGCGAATGGAATTAAAGAAAGGTGTTGAAAAAAAAAAAAAAAAAAAAACATGTACATCTGGCTACGTCTGGGAACATATTATCAAGTACAATGTGATATTCACAGTAGATAATTAGATTCCTGATTCCCTTTTCAGGATAAGATGCAACAGCTGTTGACATCGTGCATGAACTACTGATATTTATATAAGTATCTTGGATATTAACATCGTGCTAGTATGATCGTTTATTAAGAAAATTGACAAAGTGTTTTACATGGACAATAATATGCAGGTCCATACAGTAACATAATCTACTAGGACTTGCTCAACTTGCACCATTGACTGGTCAACTCAAAAAAAAAAAAAAAAAAAAAAAAAAAAAAAAAAAAAAAAAAAACTCAGTGACATAACAGATTAGCCTTAACTCTGTGTGCACCACATACCTCCCGCAAATTTCTTGTTGGACCATAGCTAATCGTTGTTCAATGGTATTTCACTGGAAACTATAAGCTCACATGAGATTCTACCCATCAAACCTACATGCCATTATCAGTTTTGTCTTCATACCTTGCATCCCACTTTAACTCGCTAGTGTTATCTGGCCACTGCTTTAAAAGGTAATGACCTGCGGACAGTTCAAATGGAGAGAGATCTCGGCCAATGATGTGATTCCATGACTTGTAATAAGCCAAAGGGTCTTCCTTTTTGTTTCCGTCATCATACACAAGGCTGATACCATACTCCCTTACATTTGCATAATCTGGTCCATTACCACCAAAGCCAATATAACGCTGTTTGTAAATATACACAAACTTCTTACTAAGGTGAACACTAACTTCGTCACCATCTTCAAACTCATTGTTCCCAAACATCCAATGGCTTAACCATACTACAGTATCATCGCCATATCTAAACTCAATATCTTCTGGTTCAGGATACAAAACCGGTTCGTATGTCCAGGAAGATTTCTTTCTCAAATTCCTTATTTCAATTCTTGAAGGACCAATTTCCGCAGAATTTGAAATCGTACTCACAATGCACAAATTTATCCCAGAAATCCTACAATTCTTGCGAGTTGATTGCAAGGTAAATGATGACCCATTGCTTCTGTGAGTGAACCACTTTGGAACCTCTTGTCCTTTAAGATATGTGCTAAATATTCCATGTTCATAAAGCAACTGCTCACATTCATAATAATAAACTTTATTAGCTTCTATCACATACATATTGAGAGCAAAATTAAATACAGTAAAGATAAAGAGACATCACCTGTGTTGGAATTATATCATCTCCTCTGAGGTAACATCCCTCACAATCGCTCATCATCACCCAGTAATATCTCGAATATTCTAAATGTTTCCAGCCCAAACTGTGTAGTATCTCTTCGTTGACTTCTGATAAAGCTTCCAATTTAAACTTGCCCTGAATCTCAGTCAGAGTAGAAACACTATAATAATCGACTTCTGGAGGTGCTGATTTTTCTGGATGAAATGTTACTTTCTCCAGTGAAGAACAATTTTGTATATTCAAATACTTAATTGTGTTTTGAGCACCCAAGATTGTTTTTAGGCTACCACACTTGCGTAAAGTGAGTGTCTCCAGCCTAGAAAGGCTTCTCACACAATCAGGTAGGGAGTCAATTGGATTATTGTCCAAATATAAGCTCTTCAACATTAATAGGCTACAGAAATCCTTAGGAAATGACTCATTAGAAAGATTGTTGTTTCTTAGGGACAATGTTACTAATGAGAATGGTAAAGAAATCTCAAAGGTCGTGAAACTTCTCGGCATAGCCTTCTCAATGGCAGAGGAGGACGCCCGGGATTCTATGTTATAGTTGTTATCCTCAAGCACTTGTAATCGCTCCATACGCTTTGTCTCAGAAGTCTTTGAAACTCTCGGTATAGCCTTCACAATCGAAGAGGAAGAGGCATGGTTTCTTATGTTAACATTGTCAGCCATTAGAACTTTTAGTGATACCATGTTCTTCACATTAATTGCAGAAAGATTTGAACAACCAACTATTGATAGTTTTGTAAGGTTTTTCAACTTTTCTAAGCTATCTGGAAGCTTTCTCAGCTTAATGCATTCACTCAAATTAAGGACTTCAAGTGAACTACAGCAAGTCCCGATTGATTCACAGAGCTCATCAAGACTTGTGCATCTTTCAAGTATCAAGCTTTCAAGTGCAGGGAACCAAGAGAAGTGACCCACACTAACAAGTTCACGACAACTACTAAGATTAAGGAACTTTAGTGACCTGAGCAACTGTTGAATTGAAATTAGATGAAAAACATGCATTCATTACAAAGATAAGTAAATTAAAAAAATTCAAATGAAGTACCTTGGGCTCCTTCCAAAGCTGTTGTAAATTGCTATGAGACATGTCAAGAGCAACCATATGATCCATTTGCAAGTCTGAAGGTATATAACTCAACGGGAACCCATGCATGCACAACCATCTTAGACCTTCAGGAATGATACTGTATGATCCATTGAGTTCTACATAGTTCAGTTGGAGTAGTCTTAGGTTACACATTTTGCTAAATGTATGTGCCTCAAAATCACCGTTTTTAGGATATAATGAGGAACATAATCCTGAAACCCAACCACATAGCCACCAAATAACTCCAGATGAGTAACGGAAATGATCTAAATCCAAACTTCTGTTTACTGGCATACTTGATACATTTGAAGTCTCAATATCAAATCTTTTCATGTCAAGGGCAAGTCCTTGAATTGTTGCTGTTCCCTGAGAAATAACAGATATAACATAATTTTATTATTAGTCATGTGTATATATGTATATTAATTACAAATCAATCAAAGTACACCACAATGGTTTACTCGATTACCTTGCTATTTTGCAACACATCCAAACTCTCCTCATGATGCCATAATAGACTACGATTCCATGGTTTCTTAGGTGACTCTTGACGAACTAAATCTCTCCCCATGTCTTGAAGAAGTTGATGCATCTCTAAACAATTAGATGATTCTACTGTGAGAAGGCATCTATTGATGAGAATCCTGATCCCAGATGACGTGCATACACCACAAGCTTTTAATATTTCTTCAGTAAACTTTCTATCTTCTCCAACAAAAAAACAAGCAATGTGCTTAAATAACTCCTTGTCCTTTTCATATGGCAAGGTGTCAAAACTTATTTGTAGGACCTTTTGAATATTAGGATTGATTTCTTTTCCGAGTGATTCTAAGATACCCTCTAATGTAGCGTCTTCATGACGTAAAGAACTACCCAAAACTTTAAGAGCCAATGGATGCCCATTACAATATGCCACAACCTTTATTGACCCTTGTTTGTCATCTTCTCTTGGTTCATTTCGTCCAAAGGCATGCCAACTCAAAAGCTGTAGAGATTCATCCTCATTTAGGCCTTTAAGAAAATGCTTTGAGTGCTTTGGAGGAACTTGTGTTTGAAACAGCCTACATTTTTCTGTTAACGATCCATTTTTTGATGTTATGATAATTTTACTTCCAGGATGAAGGCCTTTGGTCCCAATTAACACATCCAACTGCTCAAGATTATCAACACTATCAAGAACAAGAAGCGTCTTTTTCCTTAGAAGTGATTTCTCAATTTTAAAGGTTCCCACATCAGTATTGTTTATATCCATCCAACTTCCATCTTGAATGTCTTTAAGGAGCTTCTTTTGTAAATCAATCAAACCATCTGGTGCCCTACACCTTCTTTCGATATCTTCAAGAAAGCAGCTTTTTTCAAAGTCCTGATAGTGCAGCTTGAAGATATAGTCTGCCAAACATGTCTTTCCTATCCCAGCCATTCCCCATATCGTCAGAATGTGCGCGGTATTTGAGGATCCATCTTTCAAGAATGAAGTAATTTTTCTAACCAGAGACTCCATTCCAATTAGTTTCGGGATTTTACTTCTTTTCTGTAGATCTAATCTGTTATGGATCTCTTTAACAATTCCTTCAATAAGTATTGTCTCTCGCCTGGAACAGATCCCAATAAAAAAACAAGAAGATACCACCCAAATAAGTAGATACCGCATATAACTACAATAAGCTCTAATGAATTGTTAAAAGATGACATCACCCAAATATTTAGATACATATGAAAAATAAGCTCATCATGCATAGTATTAAGTGACTGCAATGATTGATGAACACTAATATAAAAGCATGTGTAATGTCTCAGAAAATGAACAAACAATTAAAGTGCATATATACAATATGTATTTAGGGATATATAAATTACAAGCTGAACATACAAAAGATGTTTCCCAAAATATGATCTTTGATTCTAATAAGACATTTGAAATTGAAACTAGCTAGTATCATGGTCTTTGATTCTAATAAGACATTCTAATAAGCTGAACATACAAAAGAATTGTTGTTCTTAAAGAAGTTCATAATTAGTATCATGAAAGATCTCGATTCTCCTCTTAGGGTGTTTTTGTTTATCTAAGTGAATATTTGGCGTCATTTAAAGCAAACAAGTAGGTTTGAGTGTTTGATTGAAACTAACTTCATATTGTAGAGAATAGCTTATCTTTAAATTAGTTATGCACTTTGAAAGCAATTCCCATTATCTCCAAGGAAATATGATCTAACTAAAAATTGATACAGAGGGAGCAATATATAATAGGTTTTGCTAACCATAGCTTATCATAAGAAAAAAAAAAAAAAAAAAAAAAAAAAAAAAAAAAAATCGTTCTCAATATCTTTTTTAAGAAAAAAATAAAAGAATAAAAATAGCTAGAAGAAATATTTAAGACTTTTTTACTTTAAAATCTTCCTTCTACTTTTGGGAGGATTAGGAAGGAAGAGAAGAGAAGATAATTTTATACTCTTACCTTTCTTTTCTCCCTTATCTCTTCTCTTCTCTTAACTAACTCAAGAACACGCCTCTGATTAAGCTTTCCCATGAATATATAGTTTTAAGGAAGGTGAGTTCATTTATGCGCAACGAAAACTTAACCACAGCCCTTAGGAAAACCTGTTATACATTAACTAGTAGGGTACCCGCGCATTGTAGCGGCGGCTGAAATCAAAATTTTTGGCGAACAATATTATTCCATTATATATTTTTTGTGATAATAACTTTATGTATGACGAGATTTTAAGGAATAACTTAATGGCACACTATCTCAAATAAATATGGTAGAGTTCTCATGCATCGTGATGCAATGACTATTTAGTTGTATTACGAAGTTGTGACGATTGACGGTGAAAGGTACTTGCTAGTCAATAAATGTTGTGTAATATTCGTCACAATATTATATAACGTGTAAATGTACGGAGTAGTATACATTAGTTCATGCAAATATATGACTAGTAAATCTATATGACATTGCTTAACAAAATATGAATTACGGTATTCAAAAGATACACATTTTTCATACCTTATAAACCACCTAAAATTTTCCGTACTTTACCATGCACGAATCTTTTCAATCGAATTTACGTGTCTGGGGTTATGATGACCAAATTAGTAGCTTGTTTGGTTTGTACCTTTAGGGCATCCAATATGGTGGGTTTATGAAAAGGTCTAAGAAAGATGAAAAGGTTTATGTTTATTTCTACCATAGTGGACACTCGTTTCATGTCTATGTGGCATGAAGAGGTCCTAATTCTTGAACCTTTTCATGAATTCAATACATTTAATGCATTTGATAAAAAAGACATTTTATGAAATTGCAAAAGGTTTATACTATAGTGAATGTAGGTTCATAAAATTAAAAGGTCTAAAATTTATTGATGTATTAATGTATAAACCTTTGTAAAAGGTTTATCATAGTGGATGCTCTTACTACCTTGCGGTATATTAATAGTATTTTTGAATGAAGAGTATTTTAAGGCTAACACTAATTAGAGGTGTTTTATAAATGTATTAGTGCATTAAATAATTGCACATTTAACTTTATTATTTGGTTTATTAAACTCTTGTTTTTGTGTTTAAATTAATTGTACAATATGCTTGATTATTTGTATTTGTATAATTTTAAGTTTTAAGTATCTTAGGGACATTCGGTGGAAAAGTGGTTTCTCCTAGTTAAGATATACTCTACATATTGGACTAGTAAAGAAACCAAATAAACAATTAAAGAATCCTAAAACGTAAGTTATTACTCTTTATCATCAACTAGACCAAATTAAGCATACTTTTCTTTAAAAGAATAGTAAGAGAGAGATTTTACTTGTCCTTTGCATCTTTCCCTTTTAAATCAGCAACTTCTGTTAGTGCTTTCTTCCACTTCTCTATCTTTTGAGCCCATTCAGTTTTTTTCTTTGCATTTGTCTCAGCCTCCATCTTTTGTTTATGCTCTTCCATTGCAACCAAGAAGCTCTTTTGTTGCTTCCTAACATCAGTGGGCTCCACATGATAGAATATAGGAAAAACAACATGTTTGGTAGTCCTATGTTGCTCCATAATAAGTGCAAGTTCATCAAGGCACCATGTCGAAGAAGCGTAATTCTTGGACAGCACGATAATAGAAGCTTTCGAAGTTTTAATCGCGCTAACCAATTCAGTTTTCAACTCTTCTCCTGTTTTCATCTCAGCATCATCCAAAAATGTGTCGATATTGGCATCTACAAGGGCCTTGTAGAGATGATCAGTGAAATTATTACGAGTGTCAGCACCTCTGAAACTTAAAAATACGTCATGGACGTAAAATGATTGATCATGTGAGATTTCTGAAAGATGAACCATTGTGAATTGTCAAAATGGAGTAAGAGTAAAGTGGTAGGTGTGATAGTTGAATGTTGGACCATGAAAAGAAAATGAGGATACAATAATATTGGATAAAGTGATTGCTTATTGTTTACTCTTCTTTTTTCAATAATTGAGCTGACAAATTTTCAATTTTGAGTCAAACTACAACAACCGTCCAAACAAATCCGTCATTTTGTTTTATAAAATGTTAATAATAATTGAATTGAACTTTTTAATCTACTTTGAGAAAAGTCTAAAATACATCTTTGTGTTATGACAAATGACCGATTTACAATCTTTTTCTTTTTTTACTCAAAATTCATCCCTCCGTTAGTAACTTTGGAACAAATACATCCCCCGTTAGTAATATCAGTTACTATGAACTAATGATGCAAATAATTTTCCGTTATCTCCTAACAAGAGTTAAAATAGTTGCATCGTTAGTCCTCATTGAATTAAAATATTTGCATCATTAGTCCTCTTTGACTATAGAGTTAAAATATTTGCATCGTTAGTCCTAACGATGCAAATATTTTAACTCTATAGTCAAAGAGGACTAACGATGCAAATATTTTAACTCAATGAGGACTAACGATGCAAATATTTTAACTCTTGTTAGGAGATAACAGAAAATAATTTGCATAGTTAGTCCATAGTAAATGATATTACTAACTGATGGATGTATTTGTTCCAAAGTTACTAACGAAGGTATGAATTTTGAGTCAAAAAAAAGAAAAATGATGTAAATCAGTCATTTGACATACAACATAAATGTATTTTAGACTTTTCTCATCTACTTTTTAATAGATTGCAAGCATTGAAATTTATGCCTTAAATAATGATGTGTTGCACATATTAAGGACTTTCAATTTTAATGTTCTCTAAAAATACAGATGAACATTTTATATATGCATGCATTAAATTATGAGAACCAATACTACCGTTTTGTAATAATTTAGGCTTGCATTTTCTTTTGCGATAGTTTAAGATTCTGTACTTTTTTTAGTTAAGCATGTTCTTTTTAAACATTGATTCATGAAAAGCAAATAATAATAATAACAATAACAATAACGATAACAACAACAACAATAATAATAATATCTCGGCTTGCCACTAAATTTTTATAAATATATTAGATTTCTAATAAAATGATGTAATAATAATAATAATAATAATAATAACAATAATAATAAATTACTTAGTGGGCCTGCTAGTGTAGATCTCGATTAAAGTAGTGAGCTTGTGGTGAAGAGATGGCCAAAATCGATACACTTGCTAAGATTAATAACCATTAGTTTGAGTTGTTGTTTCTTCGAGCGTGTATAGGTATATCCGAACTATATTTTGTTATGCGCACATGCTCTCCCAAGTCTTTGAGCGGGCCTAATGTTCTTTTGATGCGGCTCTTCATTGTGCTCTAGAGCGTATTGTCACTGCGTCTGCATATGGATTTAGTGATTGGCAAGCTTACCCTTCGCATTCAGGGGGCTTGGTGTCTATTATGCAGTTGGTGCTTTGAATTATGTCTTTCTTGCGTCTAAATTGCAATTTGCTAGCTTGCAGGATAGGCTGCCTCGACATTCGGGTATTGTAGCATTTGCACCTGCCTTTGAAGATGCCCTGTGTGGTTTTTGTTGAACTATAGACCTTGATAGATCTTCTTGAGCACTCTAGAATCGTTAGTAATGTCACTGTAATCAATAACACACTAATAGACAATCCCTGCAACTTGTATTTATAAAGCGGAAACAAAACACAAGTTTGATACTAAGAATTCTTGATCCTCTATGGATCTTTTAATTATAATAAGATTTTTCTAAAAGTTATCCAATACATAAACCGTGTGTTCCTTTTATACTCAAGGAACCCTAAACCGTTTCTCAAGAAACGTATCTTCTAAAAGTTCTAAAAGATATGCATTATCACTTCCTAAATAAACTCATGCATATCCAAACTACATTACATAAAACACGGAAATACTCTATCCGCATTTCCTTTGTCAGCAGATTGATCAGCAGTAACCCTTCTGAATGATTGTTTCTCCTGAAGTATATCCACAGCTTCAGTCATCAGCACATCATTATCATTACCAGATACTTTTGAAGCTTCAGCAGCTTGTTTTGCCAAATACTGTCTTGTACTTCTTCTTTGAACTAGTATGATTGGTTTAGATTGAGATGCTGCAGCAGCTTTAGGAGGAAGAACATGAGACTGTCTAGCAACTTCAGCTAGAATCTCAAGAGAATCCAAATTTGCCTCCTTTGCCACTTCAGTAGAGTCCAATCCATCTTTGCTTTGCTTCTGCTGACCCAGCTGTGTCTCCAAATCTTTGACTTTGCTTTTCAAAACTTGAATCTCATTACCAAGAGTAGTCTTGGTCTCAGCAAGTTCTTTCTGGAGATCTTCAGTCATTTTCATATACCTGTCCAGAGATTCATATACAAATGTGAGAGTAATAGGGTCCTCTGCTCTATCACATGATTGCTCAGTGGTATGAGGAGCTTCATTGAACCCTGTAGGAGAAACAGACTCATGTACAACATTAGGAGAACCTACATTAATTTGCTCTCCCAAAGAACTAGGTGAAGGTGGTCTATTAAGCTCAGGTTCAAGAGTCTGTAAATCATCTTCAAACTCATGAAATTGCTCAGATGGAGCATTCTGAACTGGTGAGATGGTAGGGCTAGGTGACATGTGTACAGGGGTAGGTGGTGGTAAGTCAGTAGAATCAGGTAAAGGTTCAGTAGTTGTAGCTGGCGCTTCCTCCATTACCACTGAAGGAATACCATCAGCAGCAACACCAGAAGATGATGGATTACCATCATCAGCAGTATTAGAAGCAGGCACATTACCAGCATCATCACCATCAACTACATTAGCATTGCCTTGTGGCAACATTGCTTTTAGCATAGGGTAGTGTGCCCCAGTATAATTTGTTTTCATTGAGGCAAACAACTTAGAACCTAGACTTTTAATGGGTATATGGGTCACATCTTCAGTGGTTATGTCTAAGATAATCTGTAAGAATCTAGGGTACATTAAAAACTTATGTTGTTCCTTATCTATGTTTTCTAGCATATTTTCAAAAATAAACTTAGAAAAATTATAAGTTTCACCCTTAGACAGACAAACAATACCACAACCCAATTGCAGAGAGAACTGGTTCCATCCACCACACTTGTTGCTCATACATTGAAGCAGCAGATGCACCAAATACCTCCACTTCGGACAAAATTGATTCTTGTGCCACTTTGATGTATCAGTACTTTGATATCCAGCTTCTCTTAACCCAGCAAGAATCTCTGCAGTGTTGGAATGATACACACCATTTTCATCATCCAACTGAAGCTTTGTCCTTATCAACCCTTCTGTCACCACATATTCTACACCATCAATTTCAGCTACAATCTCTGTAGCAGATCTCTTAGTAGCAGATGCCCAAAATTGCTTCGCCAGAGATTCACACACCAAATTAGGACAATAAGTCAAAGCATAATGAATCTTCGACCTTTGTAAAAACTCCACCATCAAATCGAATTCTTCATGTCCCTTCTTTCTTGTTAGAATAGCGTATTTGTTATGATCGCCCTTCAATTCAAGTTGAGCCATTTGACTGAATGTGTGTGAGATGGTTATGAATTACACCAAAGAATAATGGGTTTATGTGAAGTGATAAGCGAATAATTTTTTATTCGAAAAGATATGCAGAGTGAGTTAAATTTGGAAGTTCCCCAATCGTGGTCAAAATTATCGGAACAACTTATTGACCAAGTGTGACAAAACTTCTAATTTTAAAATTATCTCTTCAGCAGTAACGAAAGTCAAACCTGCTGAAGCACAGTCAACTATCAGCAGAATCAACCAAAGGTAAAAATATCTTTGGTCAATATCTTGATTTTACTGTGCCACCCAACTCGCATTTAATATCGTAACTCCTCAAATTAGCTTATTTAATCACCCCAAATCTCACATCTCATTCATCAACTTTCCCTAATTATCTTTCAAAACCCTAATTCCAATTAGACCCAATTCACCATTCAACCCATGTCTTCACACCCAGAAACCTCAGATTCAAATTCCTCTTCTTCATCATCAGAAGAGGATATACCACCATATCCTTGGGGACTTGAGGGTTCTGACTTTGCAAGAGCATTGGAGAATCGATGTGCTGCTCAAGAAAGACAATGGAAAGCTCACTTGAAAGGTGAACCAAGCAATGCACCCAATCCTGCTGAAAGAGAGCTTGTCTCTCCCTTCATCTATACCTCTGATGAAGACTCTTCAGAGGAAGAACCTGAAGATCCACCCTTTCTTCCTCCTTCCACACCAGAGAGATCCCTACCAATATCAAGTACTAGGTATCCATATCTTCCAACATCACAAAATGTGGTGTTGGATCTTCCTGCTCCAGGACCTGGTCTTCCACATCAAGAACATATTGGACAGATCAAGAGGTCTGAGATCATACGTAAGGGAAAGGAGAAGGAGAAGTAGGTGACTGAGGAATGTAACCATGGATCAAGGTTCTTGAGTATTTTCTTGACCTTGATTCATGAGCATCTTCTCATTCTTCCTTCTCTTCTTTTTCCATTTTCATCTTCAGCTTCTTCATTGTACTTGTCATAGCCTCAAGTATTTTGTAATAAGTGATAGAAGCTAGTAGTACTGGATTAGCCAATAGTTTAGAAATGGTCATTGTATCTCAATTGCAACATTGAATGTAAGCTGTAACTTGTTTCTATGAATGAATGAAAAGATCTTATTTGAATTAATCCAATGTGTAAGACCTTCAGCATGACTTAATTGATCAGTAGAAACCAGGTTCAGCATATTGACCACATTCCTTTGACTTTAGCTCTTGGTGACATTAATCATGGAACTTTCATTCTCAGAACATCTGCAAAACAACCACCAAACAAGCAAATACACCAAGCAACTTGCACAACTGTTAGAGGGTTAGTGTTAAAAACTTGTTAAAACTCAGAAATTATTATACAACCTATACAAGTAATCCAAAGTTTACAGTCATCATCCTCCCCTGAGGCATATGCCTCCCCTGAGGCTTATGCCTCCCCTTAAACTTTGCATTTAAGGGTTTAACATGCCAATATGGACCACCAAATATTGAAACCTTGGTCCATCAAATGCCTTGGTTAATAAATCTGCCACATTTTCATCTGTGTGAATTTTGACCACTTTAACCAAATGTTTCTCATAAGCATCCCTTATAAAATGATGTTTGATTTCAATATGTTTGGTTCTATTATGAAAAACTGGATTTTTAACAATACAAATGGTACTTTGATTGTCAATGAAAATGGTAGTATTCATGAAGTTATACCCATAATCCAGTAATTGATTCTGAATCCATAGAACCTGACCACAACAATTGGCAGCAGCAACATACTCTGCTTCAGTAGTAGAGGTAGCAACAATGGTCTGTTTCTTGCATTGCCAAGAAATCAGTCTTCTACCAAGAAATTGACAACCTCCAGTTGTGGATCTTCTATCCAAATTGGCACCAGCATAGTCACTATCACTATAAGCTGCTAGCTGAAATGGAGACTCTTTGGGATACCAAAGACCTAAGTGTGGTTGGCCTTTAAGATACTTAAAAATCTTCTTGACAGCATTCATATGAGAGGTAAGTGGAGTGACTTGGTGTCTTGAACATGCACTCACAGCAAATGTGATATCAGGTCTTGAGGCAGTCAAGTACATCAAAGAACCAATCATAGACCTGTATAAATGAACATTCACAGGAAGATCAGGATTAAGATTGTTCTTTGGTTTAGGAGCCTCATATGGAGTTGTGGCAGTCCTGACATTTTCCATAGCAAACTTGGACAACATATCTTTTACATATTTCTCCTGATGTATAAAAATACCATCAGGTTTCTGCTGAACTTGCAAACCCAGAAAGAAAGTGAGTTCTCCCATGGCACTCATCTGCAATTCTCCCTTCATCAAATCCTCAAACTCTCTACACCAGGCTTCTTTGGTAGAACCAAAGATAATATCATCCACATACACCTGCACAAGAATAATATCCCTAGAATCTTTCTTGAGAAACAAGGTCTTATCAATGGCACCTCTTCTGTAGCCATTCTGCAGCAGAAATGTGGAGAGTCTAGCATACCAAGCTCTGGGAGCTTGATGCAGTCCATAGAGAGCTTTGACAACTTTGTAGACATACTCAGGATGATCAGGGTCTTCAAATCCTTTGGGTTGAGTCACATAAACCTCCTCTTCAATCTCTCCATACAAGAAAGCACCTTTCACATCCATCTGATAAACCATAAAGCCCATATAAGAGGCATAGGCCAAAAATATCCGTATGGCTTCAACTCTAGCCACTGGTGCAAAGACCTCATCATAGTCAATGCCTTCCTCTTGTCTAAAACCTTGAGCCACTAGTCTTGCTTTGTTCTTCACCACAATACCCCTGGCATCTCTTTTTTTCTTCAGAATCCATTTTGTCCCAATGGCATACTTACCATCAGGAAGAGGAACTAAAATCCAAACCTGCTGATTCTTAAACTGCAGCATCTCCTCTTGCATTGCCTCAAGCCAACTTGAATCAGCCAGTGCTTGAGGAACACTAGTTGGTTCAATTTGAGAAAGAAAGCATGCAAACAAACAATGTTTGAAGTCTGTGTAATTGTTCCTCTTTTGATTGTAGACATAAGAGATAAAAGCAACTTCTCCATATTTGGTATTCTTGACAGTGCTTCTAGTTCGAACAGGGTCTTTAGGATCACCAATAATCTTGGATAGGGGATGAGCATTGTGAATCCGTTTGGTAGCTGTAGGTGGAACATCAATGGTGGCATCAATGTTGGTGAGTGTAGGCTCAAACTCAGTGTCATAAGAGGCTGAGTTAAACAAACCAGGCATTGGTTGATAATTTCCAAGGTCAGAAGGACTAGGAAATCTGGTAAAGGGCTTATCAAAATCGGTAGAGACTTCAGTAGAATCAGCAGAATGAACTTCAGCAGAATCAGCATCTTTGACATTGTCAGTGGGAAGAGGTGTGCCTTCAGCAGTATCCTTGTTTCCACTGACTGCTTGTGCTGACTGATGTAGGATAGCCTCAGTCTCTTGTGTAATCTTGTCATTGATTTTCTGAGCTTCCTTAGTAGCAGCATGTTCCTGCTTCTGCAATCTTGCAAGATCTTCTGCATAATGTGACTCATCATCTTGTTCAGCAGCAGAGTGATTACCTACAAAATGGTTAGGTGGAAAAGATGGTACAACAAAAGTATTCTCTTCTGGCTCAGACTCACATTCTGAGTCATCATCCATGGAACCTGCAGGGTTAGAACTTGAATCTTTGGTACCTGCATCAGGATTAGAAGCATGCCTAGTATAACCCAAATAGTCAGTCAAATAGTCTAGGTCAAAATACCAAGAATGGCCTTGACCCTGAATATTAGGCTGATCTTCAAGAAATCTCAGATTAAGGGTCTCTTCAATCCTTTTGGCATTCAGATTATAAACCCTATAGGCCTTGCTATGAGCTGAGTACCCAACTATATAACCTTCATCAGCTTTCCCATCAAATTTACCCAGTATATCAGCAGTATTCAGAATAGTCACTTTGCATCCAAAAGGCTTAAGGTAACGGATGTGTGGAACTTTCCCAGTGAGAAGTTCATAAGGTGTCTTGACATGAAGTCTAGTGATGGATACCCTGTTCAAGACATGACATGCAGTACCTACTGCTTCAGTCCAAAACATGGTGGGTAGTTTGGAGTCTGCAAGCATTGATCTTGCTGCCTCAATGAGGGTTCTATTTTTCCTTTCAGCAACCCCATTTTGTTGTGAAGTTCTTGGAGTACTATAGTCCCTTCTAATCCCTTTAGACTTACAGAATTCTATAAATACAACATTTTTGAATTCTGTACCATTGTCACACCTGATTCCCTTAACCTTTTTATTCAGCTGGTTCTCAACTAAGATAATGAATTCTTTCAGAATTGGAGTTGTTTCATCCTTAGTTTTGAGAAAGAACACCCATCAAAACCTGCTATAATCATCTGTAATAACCAGGCAGAAGTACTTGTGATCAATACTTCTAATGGGGGTTGGACCAAAGAGATCCATGTGCAGCAACTGAAGAGGTTCTGAAATGGAGCTCACTGCTTGGACTATTTTGTAGGAGGCTCTGTGTTGCTTTCCCTTGTTGCAAGCAATACAGTTGTGTTCATTGGTGAAGAGTTTAGAAGGAAGGCCCTGAACAAGACCAAGTTTTGATAACTTGTTGATGGTCTTGTAATTCACATGTGCCATTCTTCTATGCCATTTATTAGATTCATCCAGGGAAGCTTTGGCAACCAAACATGTTAGATCACCTTCAGGCTGAACATCATTCAGATTGAATGTGTATAAGTTGAAGGTTCTAGGAACTCTCAGCAATACAGTTGTGTCTGCTGGGAGTTTGAAGTCCTTGGAAAGTACAAGACACTCATCTTCAGAAAAGAAAACCTTATGCTTAGAGTCACAAGTTTGTGATACTGAGATAAGATTAAAATTCCCCAGTTCCTCCACATAGTAAACATTTTCAAAGTCTAACAAGGGAGTCTTTATGGTTCCTTTCCCTGTTATTTTGCCATTTCCACCACCAAAGGTTACAGTGCCACCTCCTTCAATGGGCTCAAAATCATGCATCTTATCCTTGTTCCCAGACATACTTCTAGAACAACCACTATCAAAGATGCCAACTTCAGTACTTTTCAAAGGATGTGCCTACAACAACAACAAAATATACAATATTAGTACACATTGGAGACTCAAGTCATTACTGACTTGAGTCTGCCTTGTGGATCATCAGTAACAGGCCATGTAGATGTTTTAGATCCACCATTGTTCTTGGGCCTGTAATGCATATTAGGTCCCTTCTTAGTCCAAGAACAACCTGCTGAGGGCTTCACAGCAGTATTCCATTTCCCACTACCATTATTCATTGAGTCAAAGTGATTAGGCCAATAAACATTATAAAAGAAAGAACTAGTGGGTCTGACATATGGTCTAGTACTGGTTTTTCTCCAGGAACAATGAGTTTCAGCAGAAGTAGGTTTCTGCTGATGTGGAACAAAAGATGGTATGTCATGAACATTCTTCCACATTTGCCTAGTTTTTCTTTGACTAACACCTGCACCCATTCTTTGCTCATGATATGTACAATCCTTAATCAAGTGATATTTACTTCCACACACAAAACACTTCTTCTGTTTAGAAGATTTATTCAAACCAAAAGAATTTCCATAACATGAAAAAGTATTCAAATCATCATGACAAACAGAATTGTTTTTAACAAAGCCAAAAGTATTATTATGCAAAGAATTGAAAAACAAGTCTTCAGTAGAAACTGTCTTGTGATCAGCAGCAACTCTAGAAGGCTTGTGGGGAGTCTTGGGTGATATCTTTGGTGTGGTCTTGGGCATGGTCTTGGGCAGGTCAGACTTCTCACTTGAATCACAGCTGGCAAATGAGGTAGACCCTTCATCAGAAGACTTGTCACTGTCACAACAAGAGACAAAGTCAGTAGATTTAACACTAGGGTCTGGCAAGTCAGTTGACTTTTTGCCATAGAGATGGTGTGATCCATCAAAGTCACTAGGTTTGGATAGGTCAATAGGCATATGTTCCCCTTTTATAGGTCCAGGGACAGCATGTAAGTTACCTTCTTTGACAAAGTTAGCTAAACCTGCAGGTGTGGATTTACCTAGGTCATTCTTAGCCTCTAAACCAACATATTTTTGAAATCTCAAACCTATTTTAGAGTTCACAGCCTGACTACCATAAAGTTCCCTAGCAAGATTATCACCTGACATTTGCCATTGTTTACCTCTAGCTATCTCTTTGTCTAATTTAACTTGTAAATTTTGGTTTTCTTTTTCCAAAGTAGACTTCTCTTTTTCAGTACGTTTTAATTCTATCTTAGCAATTTCTAAATCACTTTCTAGAACTCTTATCTTTTCATCATATTTAACTTGATTCTTTTGAAACCATACTTTTTGTTTCTCTAGAGTTTTTAAAGCCAATTTATAAGACTCTACCTCTATATAACATTCATTGTACTTAGGTTTCAATTCATCAAATTCCTTTTTAAGTTCATTGTATCTTACACTACATCCAAACACACAATTGTGTACCTGAGAGATTCCCATCAAGGAGACTTGCTCCTTCTTGTCTTCTGAAGGTGTAAATGCCAGTAGATTCACTTGTGAAGAAGTAGCAGCTTCCTCTCCAGCAGGTTCATGATCACCCCAATCAATTTGGTGATCCAGAGTCACCATGGCCTTTGAAGGTACAGTCTTGGTATTCCCTGCTTCCAATGGATAAGAACCATATCTAACTTCATCTCCAGCCTTTCTATCTTTGCATTCCCTTGAAAAATGTCCCACTTGACCACAAGTATAGCATTTAACCTTCCTTCTATCAAACCTTGCAGCTTCTTTGCCATTAAAACCAAACTTTCTTCCAGACTTGGCTTCAAACCTTCTGATGTTCATTGAGATCATTGCAAGCTCCCATTTCAAGTGCATCTCCTCCATTTCCAATGGATCTACCTGTTCAAAGTCCTCATAAGCAATAAACTGCCGAGGTTCATATTCAGCCACAAATGAATGAATAAGATCCTCCAACAAATTACTTGATCTTGATTTAGGAGTAGATTGATTATGAGTTTGAGAAGATGCTCCAGATGTATATGAACTTGAAGCTTGATGCACAGGTTTTGTAGAAGCACCAACAAATGCAGAATGAGTAGATGGACGAATAGGACTTCTAACATCAGGCTCAAGTGATTTGAGCTTGTTGTAGAGATCATCAAAGGAGATTAAGTCCAAGCCACCCTTTGTTTTGAGAGCAATACTGACTTGCAACTAGGATGGTGGCAAAGATCTCAGAAACTTAGCATTGCAGTCCTCATTGTCAGGTCTAGCCTTCAACTGATTAAGTTGACTCAAGATCCGATGAAACCTGTCATAACCTTTATGAATTCCCTCTTCTTCAGATATCTGAAATTCTTGGAATTTCTGCTTCAGCAAAGACTTCTGCAACCTTCTTGATTCCTCATTCCCACCAAATCTTGCTTTTATAGCCATCCAAATATCCTTGGCATCCTCCATAAAATGGAAGTCACCCATATGGTCATCTGGTATTGCTTGGAGCAAAATAGTTCTGACTTTACTTTCCCTCTGCACAGCCAGAATCTCTTCAGCAGTTTTGGGAGCTACAATTGTCACAACTCCATCAGCATCAGTAACATGCTTCTTTAAGCTATTCCCCTTCTTAACAATCTCCCATAGATTCCAATCTATGTTTGTGATCCAGTTCTGCATTTTCATGGACCACAAGTGATATTCTTCAGCATTCTTCAAGTATGGAAACTTAGCATTACTGTTAGAGAGGTTGAGTTGTTGAAGAGAAGTGGTGTTAATGTTTTGGGTTGTATCAGTATCATCATCAGATCCAGGCATGGTTGTTGATTTGTTTGAAAAGGTGTAAGATTTGTTTTTCTTAGTATGGCAGAGACTCTCTCGAGGCTCTGATACCACTTGTTGAACTATAGACCTTGATAGATCTTCTTGAGCACTCTAGAATCGTTAGTAATGTCACTGTAATCAATAACACACTAATAGACAATCCCTGCAACTTGTATTTATAAAGCGGAAACAAAACACAAGTTTGATACTAAGAATTCTTGATCCTCTATGGATCTTTTAATTATAATAAGAGTTTTCTAAAAGTTATCCAATACATAAACCATGTGTTCCTTTTATACTCAAGGAACCCTAAACCGTTTCTCAAGAAACGTATCTTCTAAAAGTTCTAAAAGATATGCATTATCACTTCCTAAATAAACTCATGCATATCCAAACTACATTACATAAAACACGGAAATACTCTATCCGCAGAAACTAATAAAGCTGAACTATGTCTTCAGCAGATACACTGCTTCAGCAGAAACCAACTCTTCAGCAGGATCCTTTCAGCAGAAACAGCAGCAGAATTCTTTCTACACAGAATTCCCAACAGTTTTAATGCGAAGATGTAGATTGCCTTTTAAAGAATCCAAGTGAGATCGTTGCCCCAAAACTCATGAAAAAATGGTAGATATACATTTCACGCATGTTACTCAAACTATTGAATCCACTTTTTCCGCATCTCCCTGACATATAGCTTTATGGAAATCTCAAATGGAGATTCACATTTCTGACTGGCTTAGGGTGGTTCCAATCTCTAGATTGGGACAGACTATGAATGGTAGGACTTACTGTTGTGTGTTATGCTATCGTTTAGTTGTTCCCCTATTCTTTGTTTTGAAACCGTGCTCAGCTTGCTTCAAAGTCTTTTCGGGGGATATTATGGAGACCATGATGTATCATGTACTGTATTATTCGTATTAAACATTAGAATAACATTGTGCGTGATACCCTTATTGATATTTGTTTTCGAGTCAGGGATTTTAGCTGAAAGAAGTTGATATCATGCTTAGTGGAGGGCATGACAAACCCCTATGTCCAGCTGATGTTGCTCTACTCATGGGAAGGAGGGTTTGATGTATGTGTGGATTTGACAGTAAGTAAACTAGGATGGTTGATTTTGTGCTTGGTTGTGCGGTGGTTAATGCAGCACAAAGTAAACGCGTCAAGTATTAGGCTAATACCGCAAATATTGGATATGGTTTTCTCCCATTCTTATTCTCTGTTGGAGGTTATGAGCCCAGAACAGGGTGGAGATAATCAATAGCCTAACTACGTACCAATTAAGGTTACCGGATATCACTTGGAATCGTGTTATCACTTTCCAAAGTAAACTATTCGACTCTAATGCCTGGGTATCACGAATATCTACTTGGGATAAGACCAAATGTTTGTTAATGATTTAGGCACAAATCAATAACCCCTTGCGTTTAAGTGTTATGTGTTTTCTGTATATTCTTTCATGCTTTATTTGATTTCCTATTTATAGGAAGATACTCATGGCTAATCAAATGGAATTATGAGAATTAATCGGCCCATTAATCTCCACATAATTATCCCCATTATAGCCTCAAATAGTGGTTACATGACCAGTTAAACGAGGTCATGAGTGCAGATGTAACTGCCATTTTAATAGGTCAAATCAGTTACATAATCATAAAGCACTCTATCAGCAGAAACTCTGCTTATCAGCAGGATCCTTACAATAGTAGCAGGAACCAGCACTCAGTAGGAACCATCAGCAGGATCAAGCACTCAGCAGAATCCTGCACAACCACTATAGAGTCAGGGGAATCAGTGACTTGATGGGTGTACACTCCGTACCTCCAAACCCATTTCCAAGTATGATTAGATCCCTCAAGTTCACTAAATTTTCCAACAATCCTCCCCAAATTTAGTTCACTTTCTTTGCATGAAATCAAACATTAAACAAAATATATGCATAAATGAAAATATCCTGAGGATTGAATTTCCATCTTAGTACATTACACATTCAAATATTCGAGAATCAGGGTGTTCTAAGAATTGAACCCTTCAACCCATTTGAATATCTGAAGATAAAATACACATACATTTTCAAACACTTCAACACTCTTGACACTATACAAGTCATGTGTCCATATCCAATTCATAAATGTTGTAAAAGCTAAAAGTCCATAGCTTCCTGAAGCGGCAAAACTTCAACATCCACATAGGTGGTTCCTCTTTATTCATGCTCCTGCCAAGCACTTTTTCAAAGAAAATTAACCATTAAGAAGTAGTGACTTCATCCTCCTTTCCAGCAGGTTCCAAGCACAAACCTTGGGATGTTTGTAAAACATGTGCTCCAGTACACTGAATGTTCAGCTTTCCACATTGAACTCAGCTCCCAAGTTTCCTCAGGAGGGAGTTGGGTGTCTTAGCACTAAGTGACTAAGTTGGACTTTAAACCCATCCCTTTAGCAGACTTTATAACCAAGTCTCTAGCAAGACCCTTCGTCAAGTGATCAGCTAAATTTTGTTGAGATCTAACAAACTCTATAGAAATCACCCCATTCATGATTAGTTCACGAATCATGCTATGCCTGACACCTAAGTGTATAGACTTCCCATTGTACATTTGGCTATAAGCCTTTGCCAATGTAGCAGCACTATCACAACGGATAGAAATAGATGCTATAGGTTTAGGCCACAATGGAATCTCAAGAAGCAAGTTTCTCAACCATTCAGCTTCTTTACCAGCAGCTGCTAAAGCCACAAATTCAGATTCCATTGTTGAACTGGTGATACAAGTTTGCTTCTTGGATGCCCAAGAAATTGCACCTCCACCAAGTAAGAATACCCAGCCACTGGTAGACGAATTGTCTTCAGTGTTACTAATCCAACTTGCATCAGTGTATCCTTCTAACACTGAAGGATAACCAGTATATGAGAAACTATAGTCCATAGTTCTCTTCAAATACTTCAGTACCCTCTGAATTGCTTGCCAGTGCTGAGCACTAGGATTACTAGTATACCTGCTCAGTTTACCCACAGCAAAAGCAATGTCAGGCCTTGTACAAGTCATGGCATACATCAGGCAGCCAATCACCCTGGAATACTCAAGTTGAGATACAGCTTTGCCAGTATTAAGCATAAGCTTCTCAGTGGTATCCATGGGAGTACTCACTGGAGTACAATCAAAGCAATTAAATTTCTTTAGTATCTTCTCAATGTAATGAGACTGAGAAATTGATATACCATTGCTTTCATGTTTAATCCTTATACCAAGGATAACATCAGCCTCCCCCATGTCCTTTATGGAGAACCTTGATGACAAAAATTCCTTTGTCAGGTCAACTTGATTTTGGTCAGTGCCAAAGATCAACATGTCATCAACATATAGGCAAATGATGAATCCTTTACCAGATTCATCAAATTTGCTATATACACATTTGTCAGCCTGGTTAAGAATATAATCATTAGACAAAACCACTTCATCAAACTTTTGATACCATTGCTTAGGTGTCAGTCCATATAAAGACTTAATTAGTTTGCACACCTTGTTTTCATTTCCAGGCATGATGAATCCTTGAGGTTGGTTCATATAGACCTCCTCATCCAATTCACCATTCAAGAAAGCTGTCTTCACATCCATCTGATAAATAATCAGATTGTGAATTGATGCTAAAGCACTCATCAGCCTGATGGTACTGATACGTGCCACAGGGGCATAAGTATCAAAGTAGTATATCCCTGACTTTTGTTTAAAGCCCTGAATGACTAGTCTAGCCTTGAAATTTTCAATAGTTCCATCTACCTTCATTTTCCTTTTGAAAATCCATTTGCAACCAAGAGATTTGCAACCTGGAGGTAGATCAACCAACACCCAAGTGTTGTTGCCCATGATGGAGTCAATCTCATCATTTATTGTCTCCTTCCAGAAAGCAACATCCTGGGACTTCATTGCTTCTTCAAATGTTTTGTGATCATCCTCAATAATGAAGCAATAGGAATATTGGTCAGAGACCTCATTCCTTGTACCTTCAATTAAGTATAATTGAAACTCAGGTCCAAATGACTTTGGAGTCCTGACCCTTTTGATCTTCCTGAACTCAGGTTCAGGTTGTTGAACCACAACCTCATCAGGGACCTGAGATGATAATTCATCAGGGACCTCTGATACACCAATGTCATCAGTTCCATTTGGAATCCTGTGACTTGGTCTAGGGACTGATGAGAATCTATTCTCATCAAATAGTGCATCCCTTGATTCAATTATTGAATTAATTGAAACATATTCATTAGGTTCAATGACATAGAACCTGTATGCCTTGGAATGCTCAGCATATCCAACAAAGATGCATTCAATGCCTCTTTCACCCATTGTTTTTAACTTTGGATCAGGGAGTCTTACAACTGCCCTACAACCCCAAACCCTGAGATAATTCAAGTTGGGTTTCTTCTTAGTCCAGAGTTCATAAGGGGTAACCTTGTTCCTTTTATTTGGAACCCTATTTAATAAATAGCAAGCTGTTAACATAGCTTAACCCCAGAACCCTTGACTCAGTCCTGAATAGGACAACATTGAATTAACCATCTCCTTCAGTACCCTGTTTTTCCTTTCAGAGATACCATTTTGTTGAGGAGTATAGGGAGCGGTCGTTTCATGGATTATACCAACAGACTGAAAATACAGAGTATCCATGTACTCACCTCCCCTATCAGTCCTGAACCTTTTGATCAGTGACCCAAGTTGCAACTCAACTTCAGTTTTAAATACTTTGAATTTATCTAATGCTTCATCCTTGGTATGTAATAGATAGACATAACAAAACCTAGAAGCATCATCTATAAATGTCACAAAGTACTTCTTGTTCCCCAAAGAGGGAGTGGCATGCAAATCACACCCTGAAAGGGTTTCTTAGTGATTTTGGTCAACATGCAAGTTTTACACTTTTCCGTGTCCATGTCAAATGCTGGGATTAACCCATCCTTAGACATATCTTGCATCCTTTTAAAATGTACATGGCCAAGTCTGGCATGCCACAGGGTAAAGTCATTCAGTTTAGAGGTTGACATAAAGGCTGAATTACCAATGTCAGTGACAATGTTAAGCCTGAACATTTGATTACACAAATAGCCAAAACCAATAAATATACCATGTTTGGACAATATAAATTTATCATATTCAATAACTTGTTTATATCCATGATTATTCAAAACACTACTTGAAACCAAGTTCTTCCTTATATCAGGAACATGAATAACATTAAACAAAGTTACAATCTTTCCAGAACTAAAATTAAGATCTACACAACCACAACCATGCACCAAGGCTGTTGACTATTTCCCATGTGAAGAATAGATCCATCATTCAGTGACTCATAAGTCTTGAACCAGCATCTATCTTTGCACACATGAATAGTTGCTCCAGAGTCAACCCACCACGCAACATCGTCATCCTGTACATAGTTAGATTTAGATACATATGTAACATAATAAACCTGAAGAGATTCATTAAACATATTCTGACCTTTCAGTGAGTTGGCTGGACCACCACTTCCTGAACCATTAGTGCCTGAACCATTGGATTTACCTCCAATCTTAACACCTTTGCAATCCCTTTTAATGTGACCAGATTTGCACATTTCCAACAAGTAGGTGTTGCCTTCTTGTTAGGATCAGCCCTTGTGTTATCCTGATGTTTATGTTTGCCTTTGTTGTCATTGTACCTGGTGGAATTGTTATGTTCCACCATATTGACAACAGATGCACCAGTAGCATTGCTACTCTTTGGTTTGTCATTGTCCTGAGAGAATCCTCAATACGCAGATGACTACCCAACTGAACAAGTGTTAGTTCTTCCTTCTTATGTTTCAAGGTATGCTTGAAATCTTTTCAAGAAGGAGGGAGTTTGTCAATAATACAAGAGACTGAAATAGCCTCATCCATGTTCATTTTGTGTTGTATAAACCTTCCAAGTATTCCAAGAAGTTCATTGTATTGTTCCATAACTGGTCTTGAATCAGTCATTTTGTAATTTGTGAAATTACTTACAAGAAACTTCTTACTTGAAGCATCCTCAGTCATATATTTGGTATCCAAGGAATCCCAAAGTTCTTTGGAATATTCAACATTCTGATAAATGTCAAAGAGAGAATCAGACATACCATTGAGGATTAAACCTCTGCAGACATAATCATCATTCTCCCATTTGCTTCTTTTCCTTATCTGTTCCACAGAAGCATTATCCCCATGATCTTCAGGAATGGCAGTGCTTAGAACATACACCACATTCATGCTTGATAGCAAGAAGTGCATCTTCTTCTACCATCTTCTGAAATCAACACCTTCAAACTTTTCCAATTTGGAAAAGCTAGCAGCAATATGCCTGATAGCAGCAGCCATTGATTATCACAAATAGTTTACTTTGATTGTTGGAGGTTATGAGCCCAGAACAGGATGGAGATAATCAATAGCCTAACTACGTACCAATTAAGGTTACCGGATATCACTTGGAATCGTGTTATCACTTTCCAAAGTAAACTATTCGACCCTAATGCCTGGGTATCACGAATATCTACTTGGGATAAGACCAAATGTTTGTTAATGATTTAGGCACAAATCAATAACCCCTTGCGTTTAAGTGTTATGCGTTTTCTGTATATTCTTTCATGCTTTATTTGATTTCCTATTTATAGGAAGATACTCATGGCTAGTCAAATGGAATTATAAGAATTAATCGGCCCATTAATCTCCACATAATTATCCCCATTATAGCCTCAAATAGTGGTTACATGACCAATTAAACGAGGTCATGAGTGCAGATGTAACTGCCATTTTAATAGGTCAAATCAGTTACATAATCATGTAGCACTCTATCAGCAGAAACTCTGCTTATCAGCAGGATCCTAACACTAGTAGCAGGAACCATCAGCAGGAACCAGCACTCAGTAGGAACCATCAGCAGGATCAAGCACTCAGCAGAATCCTGGACAACCACTATAGAGTCAGGGGAATCAGTGACTTGATGGGTGTACACTCCGTACCTCCAAACCCATTTCCAAGTATGATTAGATCCCTCAAGTGCACTAAATTTTCCAACATTCTCTTCCTTTGTGGAATTAAAGAAGGATGTGGTAGCCCTATTGAAGCAGATCTATAAGTTCTCCATGGCTCAAGACATTAGAACGCAAACTGCTATTTACATCTTTAGCAAGATTACCTTCGCTATAACTAAAAAAGTGGGACTCCAAATAATATCTCGACTCTTCATTACTTTTTTGTAAATATCCTAAATTTCTAGTAAAGTGATTTTTATAATAATAATAATAATAATAATAATAATAATAATAATAATAATAATAATAATAATAATAATAATAATAATAATAATAATAATAATAATAATAACATGTAGAACATGTTTCTCATCAAAATGTATCTCTAGGTTACCGAGTACAAATTTATATTTATAATCATTATCACTAATCAAATTCGGCACAACAGCTGAAAGAGTGAATTGTAAAAGGGTAAAGAAGTGCCTTATCACTATTATAAAATCTTAATTTTGTCATGTGCGTAGCTGCGGGTTGTTAGACATACATTCTATGTGTGGAACTTAAAGACAGAGATGGCAAAAAAACTTGAAATCGATGGGAAACCTAAAACTTGAATTAATTGTTAGTTTTATGAACATAAATTAATAGTCGTGTGTTAGGATCGAACTCGAGATCACGGGATTGCACACTTTACGTATGAAAAGTAAATGAGTAATAATTATATATAAATGTTATATTAATTATTAGAACGTAAACACTTAACGATCGTTAACATTTAACGGAAATGGCTAATGACCGTTAGACGAATAAAAGGAAAAGGATTATAGATGAAATTGGAATGTCAAGAAGGATCTAGAAACCCTTTGAGGGTGCTAGAACCGATTGGCTAAGGGTATCCCACATCGCTTGGTGAAACTTTTGTTCCAAGTTTTCTACTCTATATAAACACACAAGGTTTCATTCTTTTCTCATAACTTGAACACCTAATCTTGTGTGTTTTCTCTTCTCTTATCCTTGCAATTTTTTGACACCCCATTAAAGTTTAAGGGAGTCGAAACTTTGTATTCTTCTAGTGTTTGTGCTCACTTTACTTGCATAAACGTTTACTTGAAGTAGTACGTGTGTACAAGACCGTGAATCAAACACATCATTGTTTGTTTCTTGGATTTGTTCACATAAACCCTAATTAGGGTTCTTGAGTTGAAGATTTCATTTGATTCTTCTTCGGGCTAGAATCACTACGGTATGTTTACTATTTATATTTGATTAATTAATTACATGTTATGGTCTTGTTATAATTGCTTTCGCATATGCTTACTTGATGTTATTGGTTTATTTATATGCATGTCATGATATTATAATTCCAACAGTGGCATCATGAGCCGTTATAATGTGTAATTAATTATCGAAACTCATAAAAATTGAATCTTGATTCGTTTAATAACATGTTTTTAGGATTTTTTGATTCCTAACCCTAATTTTTTATTGGGTCGATTGACCTATTAGTTTTAGGGTTTTGGTTTTGATTTTTTAATATGATTAGAAACCCTAGGATGTCATGTAATTGGTTATGCGTTTTAGTAAACGATCTTGGTGCAATATGTTAATTGTTAAGCATAATCCATGAAAAGTGCATATTTGCATGGATTTAATTGTGTGATAATTTAAATGGTTTAAATTGGATATATAAATTAAATGTTAAGTTATATCGAAACATGTAAATTTATTAATAGATGTCGAATTGGGGAAGACTCCAATATTAAGTAATCAATTATGTGCTATGTGGTGTTTGTTTAGTTTTGACTTACGCAATCGATTTATCGATGTATGTGGCTCTTTTTGCTTTGAAGAAGAAAGCCTTAATTGAATAAATGCATTATACACCTAAACTTGATTATTAATATGACTATTGAATAAAATTTGCATGTGGCTACATGTTTATACATATTTAATTGTTATATTATGTATATGTTTATTTGGTTGTTTATTTTTTATTATGTATTACTTGTTTTTTGTTTATTATTATGTGAGACATGTTTATAAACGAAAAAGAGTAATTTTTGAATAGAAAAATAATATGGACTAAATAAATAGCGAAATTGTTTTGGTTTTAAGAGCTTAAATTTCAAAGGATTGGTTGATTGATGTTTTTGTACGTAATGGTTAACTAGGCCCGACCGAAGTTTACACACTACAAGATGGGTATAAGGTTGGTTTCGCATTAAATTGTGGCCTTAGATAGACAACATTATGTCTTAACGCTCGTTTGTGTGTAAATTAGACTTACTGAACAACCATTACATGTACACTGTCATCTTAAGGGTAAATTGACCACAATTCCATAATGATTATCCGGAACACTAAGCTTTAGGGCTTATGCAAAAGTACAATATAGTGGACGATAATTGTTGGTAATTCTTTAATTGGTGAACCCGATACCTCAATCAAAATTTTGCTATTTTATTCTTAGTAAATTGGTAATAAAAATGTTTTATAAAACCAATGTTATGAAGTTGTATGCATGCTTCTTCATACATTATTTTGATCACGTCAAAATTAATACCCTTATAAAATTAAGTCAAATGCCATCTAATTAAGAACACTTGAAGTTGTAATTTACATCATGTGAGAACTTGGCGAGATTGCAATGGAGAGGTAAATTTCATAAATTCATTGCTAGCAGATCAACTGATGTGATGGATTTATGAGTTTGCAGTTTTTAAGTTAGACGACTTAAATTGAGTAGGAAGTGAGATCTTGGACTCAAGGCATTAAGATGGGGATTAAACATGCTTACAAAACAAATGTTTTGTGATTGTAAATCCCATAAATCTAGGAATTGCAATATGATATTGGCAATTATTGTTCGACAATTACCTTGTTGAATACTATCATTACTAGCAGATCAACTGATGTAATGGTACTATGTCAATTAGGATCCTAGCTTTAAGAAAATACTATGGTTTATATGAATATTTACCGATGGGTATTTTATTTTCTTAAAGATCTAATTATCGAAAATACTGAAATTGAATTTTGTAATTCGTTTTAATGTATTAATGCAACGTTCAAACCGTAAACGCACTTTATGCTTTGGTAAATTGATCTAGTTTTGTTTTCAAACGAATGTTTGATTAAGAAATATTTACTTAAAAGACAAAAGAAGTCTCTTTTCTGTGAAAGAAGAGTGAGACACAATCCTATTCCTTTTCATGAATGAGAAAGGATAATAGGAATATTAGATATTGTTAGGTCACCATTTATGAAACACAAGTATAAGAAATAAGATGAGAATAAGAGATTGGTTGATTATATGAATATGAAGAATGAAAGAACAAGAGTTTCCCTTAGATATCAAAATAACCAACAACTCTCAAATGAGAGGTTACATTGTATTTATAGGAGAGGATGCTAGGGCAACAATTCTAGATCCTTCCTATGGTTAACGTGGGCTTTGTAAAGCCTTATGGGCTTTACACTTTGCCCATTAACTAATACATAATGATTAATAAAAGCTAAAGCAACCTATTACAAAATGTAATGACTGAGACTTGACTAAATATAAAAGTATGATCCCAACAATCTCCCCCTAAGGGTCGGTCATCACGGTTGCTTGACGTCTTCATCTTAATCTTTGACTTTCAAAGCTTTAGACGTCTTCAAAATCGTTCATCGTTCTTTGTTCTTAGTTGATGTGGTAGTGATCATGTTATGAAGTTATCTGCCATGCGTCACTTCTGCGTCTGTGGTGGTCGTCGGCCATTCCAACATGCTCATACACCTTTGAACTTAGACTTTCACATGCACGTAGTTCCCTTTCATTCACATAGATCTTTAGTCTTTAAACTTTGTAGATTCTCCTTTTTGGCGTAGAATCTAACTTTGAACATTGTGTTGCTTCGATCTTTGAGGGAGCTTTTGTTGACTTCAAGATGTATGTATGAGCATGCGGAATCAGTCTCCATGAAGATGATATGTCCCTGAAAGTAAACAGTTAGCAATAAATAACCGATACTTACAGATAAGGAATTAGAATTTGTCAACAGCATAGTGTGAAGACTCCTTCTAATCCTTATCAAGGCCGTTCCCATGTCAGATACCCCCGAAGGAGCTTACGAGACCTACTAAGTAGCTCAATGACTGGGTGAGTCACTGGGGATCACTCCACGACTGTAGACCGCTAAAGAACCACCGCGAACACTAAGCGTAACCCTTGTTGGGTTACCGAAGTGACCTGTCAGGGCTGTTTGAAGTTGACCCTGACAGGAGTTTCCGTTCAATCATTGAGAAATACTTATGTAATTCTCTCATAAACGTTCTCGGAAGATTGCTAAGATCTGCGAAGGACTCGATAATTTACATCTGGTGTCCATTGATGTAGAACACCAGATGTAGAAATACTAAGTGTTCCTAAGAGATCTTTTGATGAATCTCATGGCTCTGGACTCAATAAGTGCATACTTAGGTTTCCTATGCGGAGACTAGGGAGGTGTCTCCAGTTTCTAGATTACACCGGTTCCCCGTTAGAATGAAACAAATTCTTTTAAGAGAACTTGAGTGGCTAGAAGGTTAAGTGCAGGGCGTCACTGGGTCCATGACGGCTTTATCTTCAATACCGGTGTCGCCTTAGCAACAACCAGTAGCATACGAATTGAACCCGGTGTCTGCCCTAAGGTTGAATCATATGGAGGGCTATTTCTTTTCACCCTTTTCTTTACTTTTCTTTTTTATTCTTCAACCCCTTCTTTCTCTTTTCATTCTTTACTCCTTTTTTTTCATATCATACCTAAGGACTTCTAGTTCTAACTATTGGTGATGTCCTTGGGTAGATCCCTCCGGCTTAGACGGATCATAGGACGGTTCTTTCCTAACCTTAGTCACCTTATAACTTCATGACTATCCTATAATTGCCATTGAAACCTTTGAAAATCTCTCAAAGTGTTTGTGTTTATCAAACATTTTGTTTAACACTTTGAGAGTTTTGTGTTTCCTTATGAAGGGCTCCCCCTTCACATGTGCTCATGTGTAATTAATAAATTTGCACATGCGGGAGGAGCGAGCACTTTTTGAATTGATCCACTTTCGGTGAACCAGACCGATTCGAGACACGCTTACATCACTAGTTAGACTAGCTTGAAGTTATTACCCGGCCTGGTCGAGTCCACAGAAAGTTTCTCGAGACGGTACATTTCTACTAAGACAAATCCTTTTCGAGACACGCTTACGTGGCTAGTTAAAGAGTTCCATTGTCAGCTTTTAGGTGACAACTAGCTCTAGTAACTAACTTGATGTTATTACCCGTCGAGGATAAATCCTTTCGATTATTAACTTTTATGTTTCGTCAATTCCTTGGTAATTCTGAGTCTAGCTCGCACAAGATACAACTTTTAGCAACTTTTGAACTTTCATATTTTAATCATATTCACTTTTCTTTTCTCCCCCTCAAAAATAGCATATAAGATGTTGTTTTTGAGAAGCATTTGATTAAAATATGCTTTTTGAGTCTTATGGGGAGAAATCAACAAGAACTTTAGGTTTAGAGAACGATGAGTTTTCAAGTGCTCCCCCTCAACAAGTGAATACTTATTGAGGTGAAATACTTGTCTTTTGAGCAGAATTATGAAAATCATAAAATGTTTGATTAATTCTACTCAAAAGTAAGAAGCCTTCGCTCCTTATATTAGGATTGAGGCACTGATGCGTACCTCAAGGTCCTTTCTTTACAAGTTCAGGTTGTACACTGTAATATGTGCACAAGCCGTTATGAAGTATAGTATGGACAAATCAAATCAACCTCTTACAGATTATTATCATTCTGGTCTCTGAAATGTCAACACTGGAAATCCTGGTCTGCCTCCCACATAGCTTTCAAGTCTCCTAAACTGATCCCTTCTCTTTAACCAGTTCTCAATCCTTGTGATAAATCTGCGAGCTTGTCGGGCCTCATCGGTATTCCACCTTACGGATTTGTAAAGTGCAATGTCGTCAAGTCGGCTTTTGATTCCATCTCTGATGAACTTAAGTGTTTCGTCGCAGAACTTATGGATTTCATCGTAAGCCATGAAGCAGTTTCGTCGTTTGACACTGCGGTAGGTGAATCCGAAGGCTGGCTGCTTGATCAAGGTATATTGAGCTAGGTGTTTAAGGTCGGGGACATCGTAAAGGTTCGGCTTAGTGAGATTAAGCTTTTTCTGATAGCTTTCCACTCCCAATTGAAGATCTTCTACTCGCTCTTTGATGATGATATGTCTCATAAAGATGAGTAGAGCTGTGATCAAGGC
This sequence comes from Artemisia argyi, assembly GCA_030686995.1. Lineage (NCBI taxonomy): Eukaryota > Viridiplantae > Streptophyta > Magnoliopsida > Asterales > Asteraceae > Artemisia > Artemisia argyi. The sequence goes on along the minus strand of CM060686.1, from coordinate 72,142,926 downwards.
AAGCTGCATCTCCTTAGGAAGGTTGCACAGCTTTCCTTGGACTTTGAGCAGATACATGTCTTCGATATCGTTGATGAGCAATCGTGGAAAGTCAGCTTCGGAAATCTCATACTCTTTTTCATCAATTCTCTTGAGTATGATTTTGCTGAGAAACGAGTACCCAAAGTGAGTGAGGGTAGAGATAAATTGGATGGAGACGATCCTCAACTCACTCATGACTTCTCCCATTGTTTGACTAAGTCTGCTACTACGGTAGAATTGTGCACGGTTATCGGGCCAGTGGTGAATCCCGTAAAGTGCATTCCTATCATACGGCACGAGTTTGTCAATGAACAACGTTGTAGCTTCTTCTTCAATGGCGTTGTTCAAGTAACGAGTAGCTGGAATGATTGTTAGTGATGTGGCGCATCTTTTCTCAACTGTGTTTCCGTGTTGAAGAAATTCCAGGTCTTTGTTGAAGAAGTAGACATAAGGTATCTTTGGTTCTTTCGGTTTTCAAATCATAGGCAGTGGTTTTGACCAGTCGGTGATGTAAGGTGCTGCCTTTCTTGTGACTGGATCGACGCGAGATTCAGGGTTTATCCAGTCAATATTGCTTGACATGGCTCGAGCAATATTTTCTAGATGGTATTCAAGCTCGATAGAGTTAGCAGAACGATCCTTGAGAAGATTGAACGCATCATTCTTGATTCTTCGTAATTCTTTCTTGTTCATCTGTTTCATGTGGAATCTTTGTTGAATCAACTGAGCGTATTCCACTGTTCGACCATCGAGAGGTTCTTGATTGTCGGCAAGTGGTGGTTGCGAATTTACCATCTTATCAAACCATGAATAATCTGCAGTTTTGTCTTCGTCCAGCCAGTTGAGAACTTCTTTCTTTTTCTTTGACTCTTTACTTTTAGACGAAGTGTCAGGATTTTGATGATGTTTTCGTTTCCTTTCTTTCTTCTTTGTAGATGCAGGTTCTGGTACTTCATCGGGTTGAGGAATCTCGTCTCCACTGGTGTATTCGAAGTGGTCTTGAGCTTTCGGACCTGAACCAGATGCCTTAGGTTGTTGGGTAGAGGTTGTGGTGGTTGGAGGGATGACCGGTTCTTTGGGTTGTGATGAAGGTCCTTCGGCTTGTTTTTGTTTCTTTGCCTGAGAATTAGGATCCTTATCTTCATCATCTCTTTGACGTTTCAGTTTGTCGGCGTCAGTGCTGCATGAATCTTTGGACATCTTGACTCTTAAGGCTTCCCAGACTTTAGTTTCTTCCGGTGACAGTGTAAATTTGCTGGCTAATTTATCGAAGAGCTGGGATTCAAGTTCGTCCATTGTCAACTCTTGTTGTGGTAGAGTTGTTTTGTCTGCTCGAAGAGTGAATGAGGTAGATCTGATCACTTTCTTGACAGCTTGTTCAGCAATCTTGGTGAGTTCACCTTTCACTGGTGCCAGTAAATCTTTGAGTTCAGGAACTAAGTGTTGATCCAGGTACTGATTTACTTGTACAGCCACCGTAGATACCATGTCTTCTTGTACATCCTTGGCCAAGAAGGTGTCCACCTTTTCTTGCAATTCTTTGACATTTGTGTTTAGCTTTGTCAATTCAGCAACTTGACTTGCTAGTGATTCAACTTGATCTTCAAGTTTGCTTTTCCTCTTCTCATGAACTCTTCTAAAAGCTTTCTTAATCAAATTAGAAACAGCAGAGGTGATAATTGTGTGGATTCAGATGCAGGAGGTGATGATTGTGTGGATTCAAGGTGGGTTGTTGTGTCCTTATCATCTCCTTTTGATGTTTCGGGTTTATCCTTGGCTGCTTCATCCTTGAGTCTCTGCTCTTCAGCCAACTTATCTGCTTCAGCCTTAAGTCTTAATTCTTCAGCTAACTTTGCTTCTGCTTCTTCCTGTTGTTTCTTTAAGATTTCTTGAAGCCTTGTTACTTCAGCAAGTTTAGCTTCTTCTTCTTCTTTTTGTTTCCTTAAGACTTCCTGAAGCCTGTTCTCTTCAGCAAGTTTAGCTGCTTCCCCAGTTTTCCTACTTTCCTCCATACGGATTCTTTCATCTAATCTGGTGTTGACCTTAGAGTGCTTAGTCACCACCCCTTCAGACTCATCATACCCAATATCCCTTAGCCATTCTATCAACTCTTCCTCATTGGGAACTGGGTCGTATTCTTCATCTGGACCAAGTTCGGATAGTCCTAGAACACTACGAAGAAGATCTTTGTCCACAGTGACTTGTCTCATGTGAAGCATGCATGTAAAGAATTCTTCTCCAAGGTCTAGGTGAAGTGTGTGCCAGAATTGGTGTATGTAGAAGCAGGCTACTGATGCAGACTTAGTGAGTAGGATTTTGTACGGGTGATAGAGGAGAGCATCTACAGCTACAATGCATGAGGACTCATTGCATGTAATTTTGTTGAAGTTGACTCTTAGGTTGTTCTTTCCTATCTTTCTGGAGTAGTTCTCGGGAAATGTGTCTTCCCATGCGCGTTTAGGTTCAGGTTCTGGTCCATATGGAATGTTATCATGTTGAGCCATCTGAATTGATCATACACAAACACAAACATAGATGAGACATTCATGTTAGCTTATATATTCAATTTCAGGATCACACATAATTGGATTGATCAGTGGGTGTTTTGTGTTTAAAATCTTGTATTTGAGATGTTAAATCTTAGTAGAAACACATAACAATCAAGTTACAACAAGTGTTTATAAGTACAATAGTTTACACTTATGAAATTTTACAACACTTAGACAAATTTTCATGAATTAGGCAATGTTACGCGTAAGATTGGAAACCTACGCATAACATTTCTTATGCGTAAGAAATAATATTAGGCGTAAGTGCAAAGTCTACGCATAACTTTATATGTTACGCGTAAGTTCAATCTTTTGCGTAGGCTTAATTTTACGCGTAAGATTAAATCTTATGCGTAAGATTAGAGCTTATGCTAAGGACTGAACCTTATGCATAAGATATAACTTATGCGTAAGTTTTGACTTATGCGTAAGTTTTGACTTATGCGTAAGAAATAACTTATGCGTAAGATAATCTTATGCGTAAAACACTGTCTTATCCAAGACAGGTTTTTTCAAAACAGTCGAATCTTACGCGTAGGATGATAAACTTTTGCGTAGAATCGTCCTTTTTGTGAAAATCACCTTTGAAAATAGAGTCTTTTGATTCCTGAAAGTGTAAAAAACAACCACTGATCAATAACTACTTAAAACTCATTCCAAAACACCAAAATATCACAACTTTACGCGTAAACAAGCCATTTATCCAAACTAACGCGTAGGAACGTATGAACCACAAATCACTATGATATGCAAACATATTTCTGGGTGGATTTTGGACAAAGGTGAGTGTAATATATATACTTAGGAACTTAATGACCAATTTATATCAATAATTAACCACAGAAACTTATGATCAAAACTGCTAGTGTATATGAACCCTAAATCAAAGAATCAAGATCCATGTGATGTTTCTGATGCAATTAAACCACTAAGTAGAGTTCCTAAACACATACAAACACTATCCCCATCAACATTTAGGATCTAAACATCCTAAATCATAATCCCCTAAATCAACGTATGAACCCTAATAAAGAATATCAATCAATTGATGTTTCTGGGTTAGATTAGAGCATACTACATGTAATTCATCAACATATGAACACATCCCACTAATCAAAACACATCCTAACAACCTTAGTCTCATTCTTTGATTTTACGCAAAAGCTCAAATCGAAAATGATAGATTTAGAAAGTTTTAACCGTTGGATTTTGATGAAATTAAAAACCAATGTTTATAAACATGATCAAAACATTATGGCACTTACAGATTTGACGAACAATGATTGGATTAACAGATTGATTGAGGGCCGTTTGATTAGTTTGGTGAAGATATTAAATGTTTTGGTGAAAGTAAATGAGGGGTGGGTCAACTGTTTTGACTTAGTTTAAAAATGAGTTTCACATATTGTCAAATGTAGTCCCTTAACCTCACATATCTTTCAAACTTAATGCCCAAGTAACACATATTTAAACCTAACTCCATTAAGTATTAACAAAGAACAACTTTGGATGAATTAACTCCCCCTAGACCTTAGACCGAAGTCCTTTTGATTTTAACGAATTTGTTTCTATTGTCAAGGAGAGTAACCCGAAAAATCTTTAAAGCATTATATTTGATAAAACACAATATTATTGGTAAAATGCAAGTATAGAGTAATATATTTTGAGAAATTTTAAAATACTTTTCCTCCCCCTCAACACTTGTTTTAGATAATATTTGAAGACATTTTATAAAAAATAGTGTTGAAAAGATTGGTGTATACTTGCATTTTTTTTTAAAGAATAAGATAAAATCTTTTTGTGTTTTTGTTGGTTTTATATTTTTGTATTTGGAAAAATATTTACAAAGATAGTTTTGATGTATGATGATCATTAATGTTTTAAAAACTTTTCCAGATCTTCTGGAGTCAAACATCGCATACCAAGTTGGTGAACTAGACTAGCAAACCTTGATGGTGCTAAGGCTTTGGTAAGTAAGTCCGCCAATTGGTACTCAGTTCCAACAAAATAAAGTTCAACGGTACCCTTTTCGACATGCTCCTTGATGAAATGATATCGGAGATCGATGTGTTTGGATTTGCAATGATGAGCGGTGTTGCAGGAAATGGCAATGGCACTTTTTGAATCACAGTAGATCGGAATCTTATTGAATAGGTAGCCATAGTCCTTAAGTTGTGATCTCATCCAAATGACTTGAGCACAACAAGCAGACATAGCTACGTATTCAGATTCTGTAGACGATAGTGATGTGCAGTCATGCTTCTTAGATTGCCATGACACAAGTTTATCTCCGAGAAAATGTAATCCACCAGATGTGCTTTTACGTGTGTCTAAACATCCTGCATGATCAGCGTCTGAAAAAGCAATTAGTTCGAAACCAGAATCCTTCGGATACCAGATTCCCAAGTTAATGGTTCCTTTTATGTATCGAAGGATTCTTTTAGCCTCACTGAGGTGTCTTTCAGTTGGTTTGGACTGATAGCGAGAGCACATGTAGACAGCAAATACAATATCAGGTCTACCAGCTGTGAGATACATGAGTGACCCAATAATACTACGGTATTTGGTAGGGTCAACCGGTGTCCCATGTAAGTCAGCATCTAGTTTTGTGGTATTGCTCATTGGTGTATTATAAGTATCACAACTCATCATTCCATGTTTCTTTAAAATTTCTAAAGCATATTTGGACTGGTTTATAAAGATTCCACGGGGTGATTGATGAACTTGTAGTCCTAGAAAGAACGAAAGTTCACCCATCATGGACATTTCAAAATTATCTTTCATTAATTTTGCAAACTTATTTGAATGACTTCTTTTTGTTGAAGCAAAAATAATGTCATCGACATATATTTGAACAATAAGTAAGTCCACCCCGTATGTTTTTGTAAATAATGTTGGATCCACCAAACCTTTGGAAAATTTATTGGCCAGTAAGAATGCAGATAATTTGTCATATCACGCCCTGGGGGCTTGCTTAAGTCCGTAGAGTGCCTTTTTGAGTCGGTAAACGTGATTGGGACGCTCAGGATCAACGAAGCCGTCTGGTTGGCTTACGTACACTTCTTCACGGAGTTCACCATTAAGAAATGCTGTTTTCACATCCATTTGAAAAACTACCATGTTCCGATGTGCTGCAAAAGCCAGAAAGATCCGAACAGCTTCATGTCTAGCCACTGGAGCAAAGGATTCAGAAAAATCAAGTCCTTCTAATTGAGAGTATCCTTTTGCTACCAGGCGTGATTTGTTACGAATGACAATTCCTTCTGCATCAAGTTTATGTTTCCAGATCCATTTTAACCCGATGACAAAGATTCCGTCAGGTCTTTCAACTAATTCCCAGACTTCCAATCTAATGAATTGCTGAAATTTCTCTTGCATAGATTCAATCCAGTTATCATAAGTCATTGTTTCTTTGATGTTTTTGGGTTCTTCCATACTAACTGTGAGTGTATAGATGCAAGTTTCACCATCTGTGTGAAGTCGTTGTCTTGTCATTACAGGTGCATCTGGATGGCCAATAATATGAACGAGGGGATGATCTCGAGTCCATTTGTGTGTCGAAGGGTGAAGTTGATAGGTATCTCGCATGTTAGCAGGATCCAAATTGCGTGTTGACGACTCCGCTACTTCGGGAAATGGTGGAGCTGGGGCAAACGGGTTAATGAATGCATTAGGATCGTACTCTGCGGGTTGTGGAACTGATTGTGGTGTAGGATCTTCAGCTGATTGCCGGGAGTTGGAAGCAGTTTGTTCAACTGTAAATGGAGATGCAATTGGAGGACCGTCTTTCTCAACAGTTGTTGTTGTTTGTTGAGGTGAGTCAGGTACTTGATTATTATCAGGTTGTGCAGCGGAATTAGGTGAGACCTCAGTAGACCGGTATGCAATTGTATCATCAAATAGTGGAGCAAACAAGGTTTCCAATTCATTGCGGTTGAGAGGCAATGGTTCAGCCGAAGAGTCCGGAAAGTTAAGACGGTTGAATTCGGGTCCTAAGCTGTTTTGCTCAGAAGCCATTTGCGCGAGTTCATCAAAATTAGCATGAATAGTTTCTTGAATTTCCCTTGTTCGACGATTCCATATCCGAAAGCCTTTGGAATTTTCACAATATCCAACGAACACTTCGATGTCAGCCTTTGCTTTAAGTTTACCTAAATCATCATGATCATTTTTCGGATAACAGAGTGCTCCAAATACATGAAAGTAATTGATGTTTGGTTTCCTTTTGTGAACAATTTGATAAGGTGTTTTGCGATGTCGTTTTGTGATCATGCAACGGTTTTGGGTATAACATGCGGTTGAACCAGCTTCCGCCCATAAGTAATCTGGTAATTGAGCATTAATCAACATGGTTCTAGCAGCTTCCACTAACGTCATGTTGCGTCTTTCAACAACTCCATTCTGTTCTGGACTTCTAGGAATAGATGTTTGATGTTCAATTCCCACTTTCTCATAATATGACCTAAGTGTCTGATTCTTAAATTCTGTACCATTGTCAGTTCTGACCATTCGGACCGTGTTGCGTAACTAAACTTGAATTTTAGTGAGAAAGGTGATGATCATTGAAGGAGCTTTATCTTTGCTTCGTAGAAAATAGACCCAAGTCCATCTGGAGTAGTCATCCACAATTACAAGTATGTAGCGTTTACCGTTGATACTTTGAACACGCATCGGACCACACAAATCCATATGAAGCAGTTGTAAAACATGATTCGTACTATGCTCAGGTTTTGAAGGAAAATGTGCTCGAGTACTTTTTCCTTGTTCACAGGCAGAACATAAGTGATCTTTGGTAAACCGGAATCTTGGAAAACCATCAACAAGTTTATGACGAGCCAGGTCAGTCATAGTTTTGAAATTCAAGTGCGAAAGACGTTTACGCCATAACCAAGATTTAGTTGATTCTGCTTTGGAGAGAAGACATATCGGAGATGAAGAAATCATATCTGACATTGATATTGTATAAAGATTCGACCCACGTGAGCCAGACATTAGATCATTTCCTTGTAAATCATGAACAAAACAAGTTTTCTCCCGAAATGCTACTTCTAGATCTCCGTCACAGAATTGACCGACTGAAAAGAGGTTGTGACCTAGTCCTTCCACATAATAAACACGACTGATTTCGATGTTCCCACTGACATAGTCACCATATCCCATGATTAAAGCGTAATGATCATTCCCGAATCTGATAGTACCGATGAACTTTGAAACAAAGTTGATTAACAGTTTGAGATTGCCTATCATATGTCGGGTGCATCCGCTATCAACAATCCAGAGAATAATCTGTACCACCTGTATCACAAGAAGACGACGAGGATGGAACAGAAGTAAGGGTGGAACCCAAAGAAAGTGCGGGTTCCTGTTGGTTAGAAACACATGTATTCAACAATTTAGGAATCCATTTAATGTCTGGTTTGTGTTGTAACCAACGTTGCCAATTCCAACTAGTTTTTGCTTTCTTAGTGTTGAATTCACTAGTGATGGGCTTGTTCCTAGATTTGTTCTCTTGAATGATGGGGGTAACTTCAACATCATTAGAAACCGTAGATGGCGGTTTTCCTAATATCGACTTAGAGGCAGTAGTGGGCCTAACAGGAATGCCTGTCCTACGTTTCTTATGACGATTAAGGAGAGAATTAGCTACACATTTTGTATGATCACCAGATGATACGTTTTTACAACAAAACACACAAGATGCATTAATATTCAAAACATTCAAAGGTACATCATTCGTTACATTTAGATCTTGATTACAATTTTCTAGATTAGAATCTAAATCTGATGCAACATGATTTTTATTCAAATTCCTAAGTTGATCTTCTACTTCTTGAGCTTCTAGTGATCCTCTCTTACGTTGCCAGAACCTATTCTTCTTGTTACTTTTTCGTTTGGGTCTGCTAACGCTCTTAGTGGATACTAGTCCTGTGGAAGTCGAAGGGTCATCATTAGTGGTTTGAATATAATTATCCTTATCAGTTTTGTCTAATTCATACAATCCTGGTGCTATCACTGTGGTGTCAACAAACTTTCCTTTTTGAAGTAGCTTAATTTTCTCTTTCAATTCAATGATGATGTGTTTCTTATCCTGATTATCAGACTCAAGTAAACCTCTGATATATTTGAAATCAACGCTGTTTTGTTGCCATTCGGTGTTTTCATTTTTCAAGTATTCAATTTCCTTCTCGTATTTGAGACACAGACTTTTGAAAGACTCAAGGTTTTTGCAAAGCTGACACAAGTTTGAAATCTTGTGACTTTGAAGTTGCAATTCCATGGCAATACTTTGAGCTTGACACCAATCAAGCTATTTTTTGAGTTGAAAACTTTCATTTGAAAATTGTTTGCACACATCATCATTGTTCATTCTCAACATTTCGTTTTCATGTTTAAGTTTCTCAATTTACTCATTCAACAGATTATTATCAACACAATAATCATTCTTAAGCATAGAAGTACCAGATTTATAGAGATCATTCATGATAACAGAAAAAATATCAGCATTGAGAACTTGTTCCAAGAGTCGATCAACATCATCTTTTAAACATTTATTTCTTTGCTTTTGAACAAAAATTGTATTTTCATTAGAATTGAAAACATTTATCATAGTTTTGACTTCTTTCTGAAGTTCGTGTTCCCAACGTGTAGCACAAAGACGGAGGTGTTTAACAATTGGCAACATTTGTTTTTGAAAAATATCTCTCTTTTCTCGCTCGTAAGCAGATTGAAAAGTTTCAATTTTTATTTCTGAATTACGTTCAATTGTTTCCTCCAAAATTTCGATGTCTTCCATAAATGTTTTGAAATAATTTAAGACACGACAACTTTTTGGTAAAGGTGTTACTTCACCAGAAGATGGTAAAGGACCGTTAATTTGTGCCACAGTTTGAACAGGAGCCGCATTAGATGATCAAACGTATGACTCAGTGACATACCAAGATTGCTCAGGTATTTCTTTTTGAGTAACAAAAGATTTAGAAATATGAGGAGCTTTTGAGTAATCATATGGTTTACAGTATTCGACTTGACTCATTTTTGATCGACTCTCTTCCTCAAGTTCTTCCTCTTCCCTAGTATCATGAACAACAATGCGCACAATTGTATCGTTAAGCATATAATCCATACTGTAAATTTTAGGATTCACTTTGAACGCTTTGTAAAGAAACATTGATTTGTAGTCCCCCAAGTGCAAATCCTTTATCGGGTCTCGGTTTTAAAGTATATTTCTGAATTGTTGTGACAGAGCCCCCGGTTTTGTAAACAATATTACGAAATTCTTTGAGTTGTTTTTCAAGATCAACATTCTCAAGGAGTATGCTATCGATGTACTTCCTTTTTCATATTTTATGTTCACAAAAGTCCTTTTTGCAAATTAACAACTCTGTTTGTGTTTTTGAAAGCTCTTTTTGAAGTTGTTCAACTTGTATTTGAAGTTCACACTTTTCACTTTCGAGTTTTGAAACCAACTTTCCGTTAGACTCTATTAAATCTTGCATTTTATGTTGAAGATCTTGTTCTTTATTGTAAGAATCGTGAAAAGCTTTTTCAAAACTTTTTGAATGTTTAATCTTATCTTCTTGATTTGAAAGTTGTGTTTTATAACACTTAATATCTCTTGCAAGTGACGCATTTGTTTCTTTTAAGGCTTTATTTTTCTCGTTGCATTTGATGATTTGCAATTGTTGAGCGTTCAGTTGTTGGGACAACAATATTAGGTCGGGGTATGGATCAAACGATGGTTCATGTTGTTCTTCCTGATCATGTTTATCATTCTCAATGAGATCATCAAATGAAACAACTGTGTCATCATCAAATATGACAACTGTGCTTATTTGTTCATCTGCCTGAGAAGATGAATATGAGTCAGATGGAACAACTTGCGCCGTATCTGATTCAGAAGCAGAGGGTGAAGCAATTTCATGTATAAGGCATGCATTAGGATCATTTACCTGAGACAAGCCATCTGTGTCATACACAGGACCTGAATCATTAAACTGAAGTTCCTGCATGTTGGCCATAAGCATCACAACTGCATTAGCTTCGAGATCTTCCATGTCATCATCATTGTTAGCATTTGCCATGAAATTGTTCTCTTGCTCAGTGACATTTCCATCCTTTTCATCTTGAAGAGCCATAAGTAATGCCTGCTTGTGAAACTTACTACCCCGAGTTCTCGGCTTAGGACATGCTGTAGCAATATGACCTTGTTCATTGCAATTATAACACCATACTGCATTCCCAGAGTTGGAGTTCCTAGTTTCAACTGGTTCAGACCTTTGCTAAGAAGCACCTGAGTTGTTCCTGAACCCTCCATTGTTGTTAAACCTCTGACCATTTCCTCTGTTGTTATACCTCTGACCATTCCCAAAATTTCCTGATGAACTCCCTGAACCTGATCGACCATAGTTTCGATTATGTATTTCAACTCTTCCATCATGTACAACAGCTTGATTCCTTGTGTTCGAAGATGAACGTTGACGGTTGTTTGTTTTGTTGGAGAATTTGCTAAAAGCACGAGCAATGAGAGCAAGTCCCTGATTCAACGTGTTAAACTCCTCATCGTCATCTTCATGTGAGTTTGAGTAATACACAGCATCATTGTTGTTGTATGGAACAAGTTGAGTTGAAGTATTCTGTGGAGATGAATCATAGGAGACCATAGAAGATTGTGGATAACTGAAGTAGTTTTGCTCTTGAACATGTGCATGATTTGACATTGGTGGAGCATAGTTAGATTGAGCTACGAGTGCCAATGAATTTGGTGTTGGTGATGGTGAGTATCCTCCTCGAAGAGCTCGATCCTTTTCCACTTCAGGTTCATGGTGTTTCAGAAAATCATACAACAAACCATATGGTGCATCATGAAGATTTTTTGTTTGTCGTACGAATGTCACATACTTATGCCAATCCGGACCAAGACTTCCAACGAATTTGGAGTTCACTGCTATCCTTGGTACTGTGATTTTGTGACGTTCTAAATCATTTACCACATTAGTGAAATGATGATAGTAGGATTCAAGTGACTCTCCTTGTTCAATTGTGATGTCAGTGTATTCCATATAGAGTTTTGATTCCATATCATCTTTGTTCAATTGAGTTCCTTCCATTAGGAGATGAACATGTTCCCACATAGCTTTAGCCGTTTTCTGAGCATCGACACTTCGATAAATTGGATTAGGTATACCTTGAAGTATGTAGGCCATAGCATACTCATCAGCTTCACGATGTAGTTTCTGATCCTCTGTGAGTTGAGTTTCTGGAACAAGTTTCTCTGCAGGAGCACGTGGAGGATCAACAGTTGGATCACCAATTGTCTTAGCCAACAAACTTGAAAGGTTCAAGGGCATCAAACATTACACAATAGATATTAATGTTTACGGGTTTTTAAGAGCATATTGTTGTTTGCATACAATGATGCTAATGAAATTGAGATGACACTCAATACTAGTTATGGTAAAGATTTCATCTTTGGCTATTACTAGTTATGCTTACTAAAAGCATAGTTGCATTATATATTAAGAGAATAAGAATACTTCAAACTTTAAAATGTTTGGAGGTTTGATTATCATAAATTTGTGGTTAAGGATGTCACACATTTTATGAAATATAATATGGCATTATCAAAATAGTTGAGTATGCACATACAAGAATTTAATTAGTTGAATTATTGAAATAAATATTCTTAAAATTCCGATAGATCAAAGTTGGATGATTTATGTCTTGTCAACAAGTATGAATGTCATTACTTGAGACATAATTCATCAACAAGAGTTATCATGCATTGATCTATTTAGTATTTGGATAAGGGATGTTAAACAATTATTATAATAAATTTAAATACATGGTATGTTTAATTTATAATATATTGTATCCTATATTTGTATGTTTAATCCATAAATAAATGTTATTCGAAATTGTCCGTTGTCAGTTAATAATATGGGAATATTATTAAATCAAGACAAATCTGAAGGTTGGTATAATATACTTAAAGTATATTGATGCGTAGTCATGCCATTTCAGATGATATTCAATGATACCGAATATATGACTTATCCTAACTATATGATGTTACTTTAAGGATTTTGTTATTAAGTAAATCATGAGAAGTTATCCTCAGACTTGAGATGCAAGATAAGTGTCATGAATGTAGTACATTTTTGTGGAACAACTTAATGCTATACGTAACTCGTAGTCATAAGGGTTGTTTTTGGAAGTGTTACAAAGTTTGTGGGTTTTGCTTGTAGTCAAGATAGAATTTGTTCCTTCAAATTTATTTTGGAGTTTAATACTGCTGGGCCCCTCGTAGGGTTGGTGAGATGTATGTGTGGCTGCACCCAAGATCTTCCCTGAATATGTTTAGAAGATTTGGTAATCTTAATCAATCACAAACAACGAGAAACAGAATGATTAATTAAGGAATGACTTTAATCCATATCCTTATTAACGTGGTATTAGAAACAAAGGGATAATAATAATGAGAAATCTTTAAAAGGTTTTTCCAAGAGCCTTACTCGAGATCGTACTAGAGGCATCGACGTGTTGCAAGACGCTAACCGATGTGATCACACTATTAAGATATGTCCAAGTGGGAGCTGTTAGTTTTATGAACATAAATTAATAGTTGTGTGTTAGGATCGAACTCGAGATCACGGGATTGCACACTTTACGTATGAAAAGTAAATGAGTAATAATTATATATAAATGTTATATTAATTATTAGAACGTAAACACTTAACGATCGTTAACATTTAACGGAAATGGCTAATGACCGTTAGACGAATAAAAGGAAAAGGATTATAGATGAAATTGGAATGTCAAGAAGGATCTAGAAACCCTTTGAGGGTGCTAGAACCGATTGGCTAAGGGTATCCCACATCGCTTGGTGAAGCTTTTGTTCCAAGTTTTCTACTCTATATAAACACACAAGGTTTCATTCTTTTCTCATAACTTGAACACCTAATCTTGTGTGTTTTCTCTTCTCTTATCCTTGCAATTTTTTGACACCCCATTAAAGTTTAAGGGAGTCGAAACTTTGTATTCTTCTAGTGTTTGTGCTCACTTTACTTGCATAAACGTTTACTTGAAGTAGTACGTGTGTACAAGATCGTGAATCAAACACATTATTGTTTGTTTCTTGGATTTGTTCACATAAACCCTAATTAGGGTTCTTGAGTTGAAGATTTCATTTGATTCTTGTTCGGGCTAGAATCACTACGGTATGTTTACTATTTATATTTGATTAATTATTTACATGTTATGGTCTTGTTATAATTGCTTCCGCATATGCTTACTTGATGTTATTAGTTTATTTATATGCATGTCATGATATTATAATTCCAACACTAATTTGAGCGGGGCGGGGCATGTTAATCGGGTTACGGGGCGGGTTTGGGGATTAAACGGAGATTTTAATCCGGTTTGGGGCGGGGAGCGAGGAATCCTTGCCCCACCCCGCCCCACCCGATTAATATATACACATATACAAATATATCTATACCTATATACGTAGTAGTATTTTGTTAGTATTTACGTAATAAAAAATATTATTCTAATATTGTTAGTTTTTTAATAGTTGTAAGAATGCAAAATTGTGATTATAGAAACTCGTTTAGTGTTATATTTTTAGGTTTTAATTTTTAGCGGTATAGTTTATCATTATTTATGTATAATACTATCGTTATAAACTTAATAAGGATCGTTTGTAATTGATTATTAATAGGTTCGTTATTGCTAAGAGTAAAATATTAACAATAAATGTGAAATTGTGCGACTTTGGTCGAGAATTGCACCTAAAGAGGACACCCCGATAAAATCCCCGATTAATACGGGGCGGGTTTGAGGGACTATCACACCCCAACGGAGCGCCCCGATTAGATCCTCGATGGGGATTGGGGCGGGTTTAGGGAGAACTTTGGTAATCGGGTTTAGGGATGAGGATGACTGCCCCGCCCCGTTGCCATCCCTACTTCAAGAGTTTTATTTGGATTGCTGACGCTATTAGTAGTTTAAAAATAGATTTATAATATTAGGTGTGTTTGGCACAGAGCATTTAGAAGTTGTGAGCATTGAGTGTTGCGATTTTTAATGCTTGTTTGACATGCAACAATTAACTTTAGTTTTTTTTCTCAAAATTCTCTTTTTTCAACGCTCCACGAATTAGCATGTATGAGTCTTAGGCTATGTTTGGCAAAATTAGCTGTGAGCAATAGCAGTGAGCTGTTAGCTGTAGCAGCAGTTCACTGCTCACCGCTAACAGCTTCTTAAAGAAGTATTGAAAAAATGAGCTTTCTTAAAAAATAACCGCTTTTTTGCCAAACGAACACTAAAAATCAAAAAGCTCATTGCTCGCCGCTTATCGCTCCAAAAAGCTCTGCGCCAAACATAGCCTTAAACATTTAAAAGCTGTTTTACACATTATGATTACACTTACTGCTATGTTACCCAGCGTTTTTATATAAAAACAGTTATTGTTCATAGTTGCTCATTGCTATTGCTACTTTTACTAAAAACGCCGTAAAAATTCACATAGTCATAAACATGAAGTTCAACTTTTTATTTTTTATTTATTTATTTTTAAGTCAAATTATTTAAACAAGACTTGAACCCATAACTGATTAGTCAATAGGCACTCACATATTGATGCCATTTGGTACATGAAGTAAATTATAAATCTTAAAGTAATAAGTAAATTATAACGTGTAGTTTAAACTTTTTTATTTATTTATTTATTTATTTTAGGTTAAGTACTTAAGTTCATAAATTAATAATGCACTTACAAAAATTCTTCATCGAGTTAACTTATTACGAAAAATATTATTACCACTATCAAAACATTTAAATTGGTTATTTCGTCACATTTCTTCGCTGGTTACCGTTTGAGAAGTAAAAAAAGTTTTCATGTTACTCCCTCTGTCCCATATTAAATGTTCACTTTTGACTTTTTGAGTATTTTTTCTTCAACTTTAACTTTAAATATTTTTGTTTGTATTATATAATACTTGATGAAAATTATATCAACGAAAATATATTTAAAATCACTTCATTCATATATTTTGCATCAAATATTATATAACACAACCAAAAATATTTAAGGTAAAAGTTGATAAAAGAAGACTTTGAAAATTTAAAGTGAACATTTAATATGGGACAAAGATAATATTTATTAATGTTTTTTTTCATTATACACATAAGCTTAGATCAACTACTTTAACTTATTTATCATAAAGTCCTCATAAAAACCTCATTGATATCTCATTTAACATACTTTACCTAATTTTCATCTACCCAATTTTTATACAATTTCACTTCATAAACCCTAATTGTAATGTAATTGTTCAATTAAAGTTCGCGATGGGTAAAGGTAAGTGTAATAATCATATTTTTTTTTTTTTTTTTTTTTTTTTTTTTTTTTTTTTTTTTTTAATTATGTTGCTTAATTTTATACTTATGTTAAAATGGGGCAATTACAAGTATACTCACTGAAACTTGCATATTTGTATATATACCCGTAACATGCTTAACTTGCACTGAAAATTTGTATTTCGGTAAAATATGCAAATTTTTAAGTTTTAGTTATGTTGCTTAACTTGCACTGAAAAATGTTTAAACCCTAATTCGGATAAAGATCCTCTAATATTTTATTGTTTAAACCCTTTTTTTTCAGGTAAAGGTGTTAAAAATCGTGTTTTTATTATTAACTTAAAAACGATAGAGTTTTCATATCTAGTCCCTCTGAGATATGTTCAAGGTGATGAAAAGCAAATCACATATATCAACTTCTAAAGTATGATTTCAGGGGCCCGAAAAATAGAAGCAGGAGTGGGGTTTATCCTCTAAGGAGAAAGGTTCGATGCTTGCATACTGCCCAATTGGATGTCACTGTGGGCTCGAATCACTAACTACTAACTCGCCGTTCAAAAAAAAATTAAATTAAAAAAAAAAAAAAAAAAAAAAAACTTCTAAAGTATGACTTATGAAGACCGGCGTGAAATAGTAAGATTGTATTATTGCAAAATAGGCACTCCATCTTAAGGGTGAGCAAACGGACCGGATGGACCGGACCGACCGGACCGGACCGACCACATTCGGTCCGGTCATCGGTCTAGGCTTTTTGGCTAATTCGGTCCTCGGTCCGGTCCGGTCCGGACCGACCAAAAAACCGAAAAAACGTGCCAAAATAAGCCTAATTGGACCGGACCGACCGAAGACCGGACCGGACCGAGACCGGACCGACCACATTCGGTCCGCTCTCAGTCTATGGTTTTTCCGGTTCTCGGTCTTCGGTCCGGTCCGGTCTTGGCCGGTCCGGTCCGGTTTTTGGACCATGCTCACCTTTACTCCATCTCCATTTAGTGTTGGTATAACTGAACTTAATTTTAAGATGAGGATGTTGAGTATTTTTGGAGTGTAGGTTATGAAAGTAAATGGATGGTTGATTTCTATGTTGAGCATTTTGGTTATGATGTACTCCATCCGTCTTATATTTATTGTCCACATTTTTTTTATTGATGTCTCAAATTAATTGTCTATTTTCCATTTTAAGTACAAATAAGATAACTCAGTGGGAGAATATTTCATTTGAATGGTTGAAAATTGTAAGGGTCTCACTTTTATTAAACTTTTGAGTAATAGACTTTATTAATGAAGTGGAAAATTGTAATGGTAAAGAATCTGATGTTGAGTCTAGTGATGCGTACTATTCAGAGGAGACTGATTATGTGGAGGATCATAATTAATGTGAAGATAATGTTTTCATTAAGAATTGGATTGAGATTCTCTAATGTTGAGTTCAACATGACTGTTGTCTCACATAAACATTAGTAGGTCCCTTATTTTTTATTATAAATAAATTATTTTATAAGGCCCACATTATTTTATGTGAGACAACATAACAAGTCATGTTGAAACTCAACATTAGAGGATCTTTATCCGAATTAGGATCCTCTAATGTTGAGTTCAACATGACTTGTTATGAGATCAAATAAGTACATTTTATTAGCATCATTTATCCTATTTAATTGAATTGTTTTATATTATTTTGTATGAGAATTGATACTTAATTGTTTACTTTAGTAATTCTCAAGTAAAAACAAGCAATTGGTTAAAGTTGATGATTTTGGACGAATTCTGGAGCTAAATGATCAAGATTGAAAAAGTCTACTGAAATCCAAAAGATGCACCGTATCATTCTCAACAGATACGCCACAACATCATACTTAGATGAATTCGAAGACCATTGCCTGACTTTGAAGAATGCGCCTCATCTAATTACAACATGCGCCGCATATGAAACTTTAGTCAACGAATGATAACCAACTTGTTCTACTCCAAATACGCCGCATCTCATTTACAACATGCGGCATATCAGCTAAAGAATTCACCAGACACTATCCAAGACGTTAAAGGACATGCGCCGCATAGAGAAACAAGTTACGTCACATCTGAAGGCGGTGTACGAATATTCCAGAATATAATAATTTTGTACCCCACGCGAAGTTAAGTAGATGCGCCGCATCTATCATCAAGATGCGCCGCATCGATCCCTCAGACAGAAACTATAAATACCCCAAGACAGATACGAATTTTGTGTGCAACAAAACCCTAAGGAGACGAATTCAGTCGAAGAAGCATTACAAGACACGCCCCAAACGAAGATCTTTGAGCCGTAAGAAGGTCTTGCATGTGTATAATTCATTAAGTAGTTTTGTTTATTGTATTAGTAAGTTTTAATCCATCAGGATTGATGGGCTTGTGGCCACCATACTGCTCCCCTTAAAATTGCTTTCCCATCGATTAAAGTTTATATGATGTTTTTTTGGTGACTTGTATTTGTGCATTGATAACCTCTGTATTTAGTTGAGTCTTCTGGGCTACCATACCTGTTCCTCGCCTACTTATCTAGTGTCTAAAAGGTAGGATAAACATAAGTAATCATTAAGAGTTTACTCGCCGATATTTAGGATCCAACGAGACAGATTAAATTACGATACTCATCATATAAAAGTAGCAATAAAATAAGTGACAAGCTACTTAAACCATAGGACAAGTCTTCTAAGTGTTTCTATTATCTATCTGTGTACGTGATTGCTCTTCACTGATTTGTTCTCATTAGTTTTACTTTTATGTTTAATTCAAATTTGTGCTAGTCTCTCAGGTTAAACCCCCTTTTAATTAGATTAGATTGTAAAACTAACTTATATATTAAAATACTGATCAAATCAACTAGATATTACGTTCCATTCTTAGTGTTCGACACTCTACTTACCACTATATACATATTGATCGGGTACACTGCTCGTTAAGTATGTGTGTTAGTAATAAGTCGGCTAAATATAAATTTAAAACTTGAAAAGGCAAAAACACCCTATGCTACACTGACATATTGCACGCATCAAGTTTTTGGCGCCGTTGTCGGGGAATGAATTGTTAATATCTGTTTATTTGATTAGTATTTTAATTAGATTCTAATCACTAACTTTGTTGTATATTAGTTTAGATTACATTCATTGTATATTTTGTATACTTAATTTTCCTGTTTGTTTGTTTTCCTTATTTTCTTTATTTTCTGTAATTTTTTGTTTACTTTATTTATTTTTATTTTCTTTTCTGTATTACTGCTGTCTGCTGTATTTTGTTGATCCAAACGATGCGGCGCATCTGATTTATCAGATACGGCGCATTGCAGTTTTTATTTTTATATACAACGTTAACTTAAAAATTCGAAGTGTTGTGCATCTATCCCCAAGATACGACGTATTCTGTTTTTAATCAGAAAATTTTCAAAACCCTAACGAGATACGACGCATCTATTTCAACAATTGCGGCGCATCTATTTATTTATTAAAAACAATTTTTTGAATTTATTAAACTGAGATACGTCGCATCTGTTTCTGCAGATACGACACATCGTTTTTCTGAATAAAAGTCTGATTTAATTTTTAACGTAATAAGATAAGGTGCATCCCACTTTTGGGATACGACGTCTCGTCTGCAGATATCATCAACTTTTATTTTCAATAATTACGATTATCTTCTGTCAATCAAATCCTACTGATTTACTTATTTATGATGACAGGGATTATTATGGAAGATATGATCATGAACATGACCCGAGCGGACTATAGTTCGGGAGTTGCTAGACCAAATCCAAATGGGAACAAAGGGTTTGTTGTAAGAGGACAATTGCTCAAATTACTACAAGATAACACCTTTTGCGGACTAGGGAATGAAGACGCTAATGAACACATGGAAAGATCCCTTGAAATTGCTAACCTCTCCAGGACAAAGAATATGACCTACAACCAATTTATGCTTCAAGTTTTTCCATCTACACTAGCAGGGGAGGCAATGTGTTAGCTGAACAATGAGCCCACCAAATCTATCACCAGTTAGGTTGAGCTTAAAACTAAGTTTTTGGAAAAATTTAGCCTCGAATTCGCTTGTTAAATGAGATCTAAGTTTCATTACCATGAAAAAATGAGTTCACCTTTAAAGAATGAACTCTGGGCTTACTGGAGAGCAGGGAACGATGAAGAAGAGATGGAAGATGAGGAGGGTGAATTGTTTAGAATTGAGACGAATTTGTTTGATTATGAAACCCCTCTGTGCAAGGCATTTAACGAGTTTAACTACTTGTTGAAAATTGATGCTGATGTGTTTACCAGAGACTTCCCGGGGTTCAAAACTTATGAAGCATTCAAGAACACTTGGTTGTATGAATGGAACAATCAAGTTCCATGGGTCTCTAATAAACCAGTGTTTTATGATGAATTGGTACATTGCTGTGATCCTATTCGTTTCAAGAATTGAACTTGTGTATGGCCAAGTTGTAACTGGAAGAACGAAGGAATCTGTAATGGGGAAAGCATAATTGGAATGAAACGAGTTGGTAACGATGTTTACTTCGAATACTATGATTGGTACGATCAAATTGAAAACTGCCCGCCCAGGGTAGAAGCTTTACAAGAAAAAGGTATAATCGAGTACTTAAAGGAAGTAAAGGGGGCATCGAATACTACTTTCTGGGAATGGGTGCATAGAAAATTTAATGATTATAAAAGGTTGGATCGACGATTACAATAGGAACTAAAAATAAAATGGGACGAGATCCAAGATTATCATCAATCCATCAAACATGAAAATTATTATTATCACCATGAGAAAATTTATGATGATTCACAAAGAGAATTAATGGAAGAACTTGATGACTATTTGATTAAGGATGATTACTCTAATTTCGTCAACAAAAGCGAGGAAGCATTCATAAAGAGAAAATGTGAACTTCTTGGAATCACTTATCATAACCTGCCTATGATAATCTTTGAAAAATTCGAAGTCATCAAGTACTCTTTGGGGCCATGTGAAGAGTATGTTGCGATAATGACCAAAGAATTCATTAGATTAACTGGATCCAAGGAAAACGCGTCGCAATTGTATGGGAACATCTTTCGCATGAAGGACGAAGGATGGGTCGTGACAAGAACAAAATAGAAGTTGAACGTGAGTCTAACTTGAAGACTCTGCAATAAAGAAAAGTGCTTACCGGGAGACAACCCAGATTTATCTTTATTGTTTTTGCTGTCGAGTCTGTCAGACCTGTAGCAGATGTGGCGCATCTCCATCAATAGATGCGGCGTATCTACTGCACATGTCATATCTGTTTTTACTTTTTCTGCATTTTATTTTCTGAACTATAAACTTTCTGTCAGTTTATTTAATGCGGCGCATCGCTGGTTAAGGATGCGACACATCTAATCTGTGGAAAACTAGAAGGCGGGTTGAATAGTTTACCGTTTAAAAACTTTAAACTTGTTGTATCAAATGTCCATTTTTAGCTTGTTCTAATATGAAAGATGTTACTTGTAGTTTATGACTAACATAACTTAAAACATGTTATCACACAAGTACAATCAACAAGTCACAACACAAACAATCACGTAATGCAAACATTAAAGTAAAGCAATAAGTAAAAGGAAAGTGCAAACCAAACACGGGGATTTATAGTGGTTCGGTCACGGATCTCCTCTCCGCCCTACTCCACTCCTCGAGTATCCAACTCGAGAGTTACTTCACTAGATCAACAACCTCCCTTCTCGGCGGAGAAAACCTTACAATCGTCGCTTACACTTTTACCGACACTAAGCTAGATGTCGAGTTCTTTTACAAGGGTACAACCACTCCCGTTAGTTCTTTTACATGGGTACAACAACTCCCGTCGTCGCTTATACTTTTACCGACACTAAGCTAGATGTCGAGTTCTTTACCAAGGGTACAACCACTCCCGCTATGTTTTGTGGCCCAACATAAAAACCTTGTGTTTTATGGCACAAACACATAAACCATCTAATCTATATTGTTATGATACAATGATGATCTATGACATAAAAGTCTAATGGATATGCATGCCTAATCTACATGAACTTCTTGAATAAGAAGTCTTCAACTATTGAGGATGTCAAGTGCCCTTGAATCTTCATATGTTGGAATGCTTCAATGAATGATGACTTCAAGATCTTGTGACCTTCTTGGTGGATCATGAAGTATGATATGCTTACAACAAAGATGAATGTTAGAAGCATTATGATCATTATTGAAAGGGTAATCTACATGGTTTCCTACTTATCTATGTGTGTGTGTTTTTTTTCATCTTTTCATCACACTTCTAAGTAAAACATGAACTTCTATTTATAGGCAAAATAAGTAAAGAAGTTTTCCAAAACCATGTTCTATAAACCATGTTCCAAAACCATGGATTACTATTAGAGTCAACATTGACAAGACATATGCATATACTTGAAACTAAATGTTGACAAGACAAGACATATATGTTACTAGTCAACTTACAAGGACTATGACACATCTTACAAGTTCTTTGACCAAGTTATTTTCCAAAGATGTTTCCAAGTCAACTACAATCTATGACACATCTTAAATGATATTTGACAAAGATAATTTCCAAATATAGTTTTCCATTTTATGAAAAATACATTTAGACAAATGTATATATTAACTTAAAAAGGTAAATTACTTGTATAAAAAAAATTAGCTAGCTATATAATATTTAGTAAGTTACTAAAAATGTTTTATGTATTTATGTTGTTATAAGACACATTTTTATATATTGTAAACTTACTAATATTATCTAGACACCTAATGTGGCACTTATTCTATTTAACACCTAAAGTGTACTTTGACACCTAAAATACTTAAAGACTCCTAAAGTATTTTAGTCATTCTAAATGGTTGGTCAAGGGGTTTGATCATAATGCTACATACAAACATGTACGAACCTGTGTTGTAGCATACGACGACTCGAGACTTTGAGACAAACAATGATTACAAGTAACTTGTACATTTTACGTTATGTATCAAGTTATACGTTTGTCATCAATCAAAACAAACGAGACTGTATAGATTAAATATCGTAATATTTGCACTAACATAATCTTTCTGACCCGTACCAATTCCAGGCTCAATACGGCGCATCTTCTTCCATAAGATGCGGCGCATCGACTGATCTGATGATTTACAGTTTTATTTTTATTTTTATTTTCTAACCACAAATGAATTTTGTACAAGTATCGATCTTCTTAAACTCAGGTGTATAATTGGTGGTATTTATATTTGTCTACACTTTCTATGGATACAAGAATAATGAAAAGCCGAAAGCCTAACATCCACAGAAATTATTGCTTGCAAATGCATAATGGAGGATCAAACCGAGCAAATATCAGGGGAGTTTTTCAGTTCTAATTCTTTTTAAATTCCGGTTTTTAATTTCAATAAACAACGGGGACGTTGTTTAACTTAAGTGGGGGGATGGAGAATTAGAACACTTACTTGTCTTTATTTTTCAAGAATATGCTTTAATTTGCGTTTAAATTATCAAAATTAAAAAAAAAAATAGCATGTTTTTGTTTAATCTAAGTTGCATAGCTGCACACAAGACTTTATTTTCTAAAATTGTGATTTCAGTTTATCAAAATTCACAAATCTATGAGTGTGCCGGTGACTTGTAAACTTTAGAACTTGACTTGTATACTGTTCGAGACCACAATAATAAGTATTATTTTTATAATTAGAGTGACTTGTCTAAATTGGTAAAATTCTAGGATTACATCAAAAAGCCTTTATATGTCATGTGCTATTAACTAACTACACTGGTTAGTTAACCCCCGTATAAACCCTTTGTTACTCTCATTTTTAGAGTAAGATATCCCTAGAAAAACCCGTAGAGCCATTCCTTTAGGTTTTATACACCCTTGTTAGTATGTTTTTCGCTACACCTTCCACCTTAGCCTACCCTGTAGATTTAAGTCCGTGGTTAGTTGCTTAGGCAAAGTGTGTTTCCTTGCGTTACCTTTGTTCGTGTGCGTAAATTCATTATCTTTGGTTAGGTCGGGAAATTACACAATGCAATTGGAGTGAAAGTACATATTGTATATTTTTAGTCAGCTTTTCGTGTGTTCACTACTTTCACTATTACGTTATGTCTGAATGCCTGAAAAGTAAAGAAAAATTATCCAGAAATATTGTGATGGTAATGTGGTGAAATTTTACACCATTAGTTATTTTATGTTTATGTATGGATATGAAAAAAAAAATCAAAAAATTAAGAAAAGAAAAAGAAAGAAGAAGTTGGTAGTTTGTTTTAAGCCAACATTGTAAAGTTTTGTACTAAGTGGTTGATGTCGCCACTATTGTTGTATTATATTTATGGATTGAAAAGGAGTTGGCCGTTATGGGAAAGCGAACTAAGGATAGTTTATTCTTTGTTTAAGATTTTATTGAGTATAATTCGTGTCTACCTAAAGCGTGAGTTAAAAAGAGTCAAAGCGGGAGTTATTCAATTATATGAGTCTTATTCATGGGATGGTAGGGAAGTATTCTAACCACACTTAGGACTTAATCTATTTGTTTCTTGTTATGTATTTTATTTTATTAAATATTATCTATACCCAACCGTATTATTATATCCGTTGTTAGCTTTCGAGCATCCGGATATGGTAATGGCCAAGCAAAAATGTCAAGTGTGTGAATAAGGTCGTGACCATCCGAGTATTAGATTAATTGACTAACGCGCCAGCGATCTGGTGTGTGAATTGGTGATCATCCGAGTTTAAGATTGATTAAATGATGTGCCAGCGATCTGGTGTGCAACTTGGTGACCATCCGTTATGAAAATAACGCGCTAGCGATCCAAGGAACACATTAGTGACCATCCATCATTTGAAAGTCAAGGACTCGTGCTAGTGATCCATTAATCATACTAGTGACCATCCGTTAGTTGAAACATCAAGGACTCATGCTAGCGATCTACTAAGTTTATGCAGGAGATGTTCAAGCAAAGCTAGGTTTAACCCATGGACCAAAAAACACTTTCTACTGCTTTAGACCTGTTACTCCTTAGCTTTAGTGAGGGAGATGTGTATCCTTGTCAAGCATATGATAGAATATATGTCACGTCCGGAAAGTTAAACGATTAGATTTGCTTTTATTAAACATATATTTTGTTTCTAATTGGTTAAGTGTTTGGCAGTGCAATTATGATAAAATGAATAAGTGCTTAAATGTAAAAATATCCTATCAAGGATACACTTTCATTATGTTTAATCTAAAGGTTTACTTGAGGAAAAGTAAAGTTCAAGTGGGGGGATATTTGATAAGATCAAATAAGTACATTTTATTAGCATCATTTATCCTATTTAATTGACTTATTTTATATCGTTTTGTATGAGAATTGATACTTAATTGTTTACTTTAGTAATTCTCAGGTAAAAATAAGCAATTGGAGAAAGTTGATGATTTTGGGCGAATTATGGAGCTAAATGATCAAGATTGGAAAATTCTACTGAAATCCAGGAGATGCGCCGTATCATTCTCACAGATACGCCGCAACATCATACTTAGATGAATTCGAAGACCATTGCCTGACTTTGAAGAATGCGCTGCAGCTAATTACAACATGCGCCGCATATGAAACTTTGGTCAACGAAGGATAACCAACTTGTTCTACTCCAAACACGCCGCATCTCATTTACGACATGCGGCGTATAAGCTAAAGAATTCACCAGACACTATCGAAGACGTTAAAGGACATGCACCGCATAGAGAAACAAGTTACGCCGCATCTGAAGGCGGTGTACAAATATATTAAAATACTAATCAAATCAACTAGATATTACGTTCCATTCTTAGTGTTCGACACTCTACTTACCACTATATACATATTGATCGAGTACACTGCTTGTTAAGTGTGTGTGTTAGTAATAAGTCGGCTAAATATAAATTTAAAACTTGAAAAAGCAAAAACACCATATGCTACACTGACATATCGCACGCATCAACTTGTCATGTTGTCTCAAATAAACATTAGTGGGTCCCTTATTTTTAATTATAAATAGATTATTTTATAGGGCCCACCTTATTTTATGTGAGACAACATGACAAGTCATGTTGAAACTCAACATTAGAGGATCTTTATCTTTAAGAATTTAACTACTAATGATTAATTTTTATAATAAGTTGTGTAGTAATAGTCGACATTTTAGACGTTTCCTAGATGACCATGTCATTGCCAATAACGAGGTAGAAATAGAAGACCTAGATTCAAGTAATATAGATCCTTGTTGAAGAAGAAGAGAAGAGGGTTGCTAATGAACAAGCTCATCAAGAGATGGTTGATGAAAAAGCTTTGATGTTAACACTGTAGGAGGAGGAAAGAATAGAAAAGGAAAATCTGGCAAGATTCGGGGAGGAAGAAGAATGGGAACATAAAAATGACTACTACAACCAAGAATGGACACAAGATGATTTATTTGATATATGGAACCTTACAACAAGACTGTGCAGACAGTCAAGATGAATGTGCAGACACATTAGTATGAATGAAATAGATTTGGTGGATGGATCTCAGCAAGAAGGTTTGATTGATTATGGTAAAGGAAAAGGCAAACAAGCTACAAAGCTACAACAAGTTCACATGAAGAACCACCATTCATAATCTACCACAAGAACGGGGGAAGATCCAAGAGGATCTTTACGTGAAAATAAAAAAGTTTGTATTTGGCCCCGATGGAACTTGGTCACCGGCCCAGGAAGCATTCTCAATGGATTAACATGTGTTGTTTTTTGTTATTGCATCTATCTTTGAAGGGAGTTGATACTCACACCATTTTTTTTATACTTTCACCAATGTTACACACATAATGCACATGTTACAATGTGAGATATGCATGATTGTGGTGCAAAAATAAAAAAGAGTGGTGTGAGTATCAATGGCCATCTTTGAAACTTGGTCATCAACACATCTCTTTGTATAATGTAATAGTGGTCCTAACATGTGAAAATTTTAACTTTTGTGGTACCAAACTCAAGGGGATTGTCCCCTACAAAGTGCAGGTGGCTGTTTCTTTTGCAATAAATATTTGATGTGATAAGTGATAAACACATTAATTACCTGATTTAACGTATATCTAACTCTTTTGAAATAATTCTGTATATATGAGTATGATTCACAACTCAAATCAATTTCAATCAAATAAAATCTTACAAATAAAACTTAGCAAATTCATCAAGTGGAGTTAACTTTGGGTAAAAGGTGTGTATCAAAATACTTGCAAAATATATCTGGTTTGACTAAATATTTTTTAGTCTAAAAATTGTCGCACATATCTTCGTTTTGCACTTATCAGGTAGCATACATGTTCTCTACAATAATTTTTTTGTACTTTTAACTACTGTGAACTAATGTTTTAGCTTTCGAATCATGGTTTTACTTTGTTTTACACATGAGTTTTGCACTAACATTTTGATTTTGATATCATGTTCAACCACCAACAAAACAAAAAAGACAAAACCAATTCGTACACATATAGATTAGGGGGTGTGGTATTTTTAAAATAGGAGGTGTATGTATATCGTGTCCCTTCACACAAACACAAAGGTACAAAACACATAAACTTATAATTCAAATATAACGGTTATTATTTATACAACTAAAGATACAAGAAACTAGCATCCTTACATTTCTTATTTGAATGCCAAAACAACAAGAAAAAGTATGGCAAACAACAAACATGTTGACTTCCAAAAAGTCAAACTAGTCATATTCTTGTAACTTTTTCATTCTTTGCAATCAACTCATGCTCCAAACTCTAAAATCCTATCTTCACAGCCCATCTCAATTTCTGTTGAGGTAAAATCTTGCGTCTTATTCCCAACAAGTAAAGTAGATCTTCCAGACAGTCTGGGTAATTCAGATCGTCTATGGTCCTTCGGTTTCCTATAAGAAAGAAACATGCGTTAGTCTCTCCCCAGATTTTATCCTAGGACCAAACTCCGACGTGAGAATGAGTATATGATAAGGAGATAAGTATAGGTGAAAATAAAGAGAGCAAGGAATTAGTTACCCTAAAGTGAAGATTTCTCCTCCTTATATAGAAGGAATGTTTTTTTCCTCATCAGGTATCACCAAGCAGGGTGATGGCACATTTGAGCATCATTTGTAAGTTTTCCTTTTATGGTTCTCTGTTCTTTCTGCTTACTTACTTCTGATCAATTGTCATATACTCAATGTGTCATGTTTGACTTTGGGTCCGGAAGTTACCGTTAGTCCGAATGGATCGGTTGGGTCCACTAAGATATGA
This sequence comes from Artemisia argyi, assembly GCA_030686995.1. Taxonomy (NCBI): domain Eukaryota; kingdom Viridiplantae; phylum Streptophyta; class Magnoliopsida; order Asterales; family Asteraceae; genus Artemisia; species Artemisia argyi. The sequence goes on along the minus strand of CM060686.1, from coordinate 72,114,710 downwards.
TGGTCCATTCGGTGTGGGTCATTCGGACACATATGCCAGCATGTCCCCCAGTGTCATGGTATTTGTTATGCCAATGGTGTGATACTTTGCAAAAACTTTTGTCTCAATTTTTCCGAGGGGTTCAGTCCGCTTGATTTTGTGGTTGGTTATTATGTATGTCATGCCAAAGTTCATTATTGGTCATTTTTAAAGAGGGCTGTCTTTTTTACTGTGCCACAAGATTTTGACACATGTACGCATCCCTTATCATGTGGAGGTGAAAGCGCCACGTCAGCGTCTGACAAGGCGCGACGTTTCACGCTCCCTGCATTTGCCTATAAATAGTGTCATTTGCCTCATTTTTACCATGGTAATTCTGTGCATCTCTCAGACACATTTCCGTTGGTATTTCCGAGAGGTTTTTCTTAGTTTTTGTGAGCGATTTATTGTGTGGTTCATTCGTCCAAAAGAGGCACGTTCCATTTTATACATACTAGTTTTTTGTTCTTCGGCTATACCCTTCTTCCCTCTGGTTGAGCCATGTCGGGTTCACCTTCTTCTACTCAAGACGAGGATGCCGTGATGCTGGGTGATTATGTGCCCAAGTTTGATATTCAAAAGTATAAATCTCGTATGGATGAAACGGCCGTGATCTTGAAAGTCATGGAGATCGGTATTCCAGAAGACCTAAATCCCAGGCCTCCTCCAGAGGGTATGACAATGGACAGGTTACCGAGTGATGCGATCGGTTTATACTTGGAGTATTTTTACGAAGGGTGTATCTGCGTGCCTTTCTCTACCTTCTTGTTAGATGTGATCAAGTATTTCAAAGTCCATATCTCACAGCTGGTTCCACTACGTTTACACCTTGTTTCCCTTTTCGAAGTGTGTAGTCAGAGTTTGCACATCAATCCTACTACCTCTCTCTTTCGGGTGTTCTATAAACTGAGTAAGGCGGGTGATTGGTTTTCTTTTGAGAAACACAACAGTAGGGATATGAAGGTTTGCTTTAATGGGATCTTGACCGGATTGAAGGGTTGGAAATACAATTTTTTCTTAATAGACAGGCGGGCTATTCCTTTTGCGATGCCTTGGAGGCATCGTGATTCTGACATCTCGGATCCCTTTCTTAAGGGCGAGTATAGAATGGAGGATGCCGAAAGGCTAGCAGCAAATGTGATTGATCTCATTTAGATTCCTTATGGCTTTCTTTATGCTCTTGGATTGACCTCCCACTGGGATTAGCCCGGCTACCGAGCCGCTCTTAGGGACGCCGAGAGGAGGGGTATAGCCCTTATTTTGATTTTCTTGTAATTTGACTTTTATGCGTGTTTGTTGTTTAATAACTCATATTTTTGGCCTATTGCTTGCAGGTTTGACGATGTCTGACTACCTGATTAAGTCTAAACGCCGAATAGGGGCCTCCATGGTCAAGGGCGACAAATACTGAGAGGGGCAGTCCCACGAGCTACATGTGACCAAGCCGGCCGAGTCCAACGTGGATATTTTGGAAAAAACTGCTGAATTGAAGAGAGTGGAGGTGGCCGATGAGAAATTTCTAGAGGCTAGGAGGAAGAAGCAAGAGCAAGCTGCTCGACTGGCTTCAAAGAAGTATCAAGCAGGTGAGGGAGTTAGCAAGGTCAAGTCCAAAGGCAAGCGGGCCGGAGGGGAAGGTGTTACCGCTCGTCTGTCAAAGAGGAGTAAGCCGGCTAACTTTGTTCCTGTTGTTGACTTAGATTCTGAAGAGCATGTCCCTGCTCCCACTCCTATCCGATCCGTGCCTCCAATTGTGGTAGGGAAGCCACCAATCGGCGAGGAGGGTGGAAGCATTCATGTTGGTGATGCTGATACTGGTGAGTTGTTCGAGCGTTAAATGCATTTACTTTTATATATACTCATTTATTATCTTTTTTGTGACTTAGTTATGTATTGTTTGTATTTCAGGTAATCCTCCGGTTGTTTCTTCCAGCCGTGATAAAGAAAGGTTGTTGATAATGTTGATGATGGTGATGATGGTAAGGATGAGTCTTCCTCCGAGGGGTTGTTTGTACCGGAGTGGTCGGTAAAGAGAAGTGCCCGTTTGAAAAATTCTTCTATATGCCATGATTTGAAGATCCATCTTGCTCCTCCTTGTGAGGAAAAGTATCTTGAAGAGTTGGACGATATTGATGCTTGTCAGCGTTCTTGGTTATTATTGGGTAATAGTGTCGCGGCTCAGTCGGATCTTTACTTCCGCTTCGAGACCCTTCTTGATGTGTACAATAAAGCCACTCTTTGATGAGACGAAAAGTGTACCGCTTTTAGGGGGTCATTTAAGCCCAAAGTCGAGATTATTTGATCAAATATTGCCCTAAATCGTTCCTTTTGTCATTTTCGGTACTTTGGAGAAGAAATCTGGAAAAGGAAGCATTTTGGACGTTTTTGGAGCGAAAAAGTGAAGAAAACGACAAAGTCTCCAAATCATACTGAAATTGGTACCTGACGACGTTAGGAATTGCATGTGCCGCCGTCACTCATGGACAAAAAGGTGGATAAATTAAATACACGTGACGCGCCGAAATGTTTTGGAGGATTTACACGTGACGGCGTCACCATGGCCGTCACGTACAAAATACAAGAGATGGCCAAGAGATAAGTTACACATGACGGCGTCAGATCTGGACCTAGGCAATACGAGAGTTTTTATGGCGGAGAGTTGACGGCGTCAGGATTTACACGTGACGCTTTCAGACCCAAAAATTTATATATAGTTTTCTATTTTTCATTTCTTAATAGAGGAGAACTTTGGGATAGTTTTTGGAGAAACCCTAGCACGATTTTATGCTTGTCTTTACTTTAACATGCTAGGCTAGGTTTTCTTTTTGTTTGCTTAGATGTAATGAAACTTAGTTATTGATTATTGGTTGGTTATTTGTTTATAATTGTTGTGGATGAATGATTTCGATGTTAGGCTTAAGAAAACTGCCAGACTTCCAATTGGTAACATGCTTGAACGTCCTACGATAAATTGGTTGTATTTAATGCATAAGTAACTACTAAGGAGGCCATGTTATGAGCTAGTAGTCGGCTCGACAGAGGAAGAGGTAGAAGCTTATAGAGTTAGGGAAGATCGTACACGGCCCTACGAATGGTATTAAGGAATATAACCCATCATCCATGCAATTGTAACAAACTAATCAACTAGTAAAAGATAGCTAGGGAGTAGTGAAATCTAAGTAAACACATTTCTCTTATTATTGTTTTTCTCCACATTTACTTTAGTGTTATTTTATTTTATTTCTACTACATTTGTAGTTATTTGGGTTAGTTGACCAGCAACTAATTCCGCCCATTCTTCCAAACCCGAGATTTTTACTTGCTTTTCATAAAATATAAAAATACAAAAAGAATCATCCCTCATCTCTAGACCTAGTTTAATTGAGTTTTAACCCTAGCGAACACTATTCTTTGAGTTGAACGATCAATCCCCCGGTACTTGCCACTACACTATACTGCATCGGTCAGGTACACTGCCTGGTGGGGGTTGCAAGCTTCTCAAGATCCCTTGAGAGGTAAAACCTTTTGCAAGGTTGCAAAACCACGCCTCAAGTTTTTGGCGCCGCAGCCCGGGAAATAGTTATTGTCTATGTTGAAATTTCTTCTTATTAGGTCTACTTGCTAGATTCCTTTCTAGTAAGATTTTTATTTTTATTTTTATTTTTATAGGTCTTTTTTAGTCTATCTTATTTCTTTGATTCCTGTGTTCGTAACCATTACCATCCGCCATCATGGAAGGTGGTAATCTCTTCGACCACATCAACCCACCACAACAAAACCATCCACAAAAGCCACTCGTTTCCTTGCTCAATTTTTCCCACCGGGGAGAACTACCAAGCTTAGAAATGACATCTTGATGTTCCAACAACGTCAAGGTGAAACTCTCTATAAAGCATGGACTCGTTTCAAGGACTTACTCCAAAAAGTCCCTCATCATGGCATAGATCTTTGGCTCCAAGTCCAAATTTTCTATGACCATATCGATATCTCCACGAGGCGAACCATTGACCAAGCGGCCGGTGGCAAGCTACGTGATCTAAGTGCGGAAGAATAATGGGAACTCATAGAAGATCTTGCTCTCTATGACAACGAAAGTTGGAATGATCCTCGTGATTTGAACAAAACGGTCAAGGCAATATCTTTGCCATCGAACAATTCAAGCACTCCCGACCGTAGGATCATGGAACTTGAAGACCAAGTCAAGTTTCTCATGAAATCTTACGAGGCTCCTAAACCTTCAAGCCAAGTGAACAAAATCACCTCTTCGTGCGAATTATGTAGTGGTCCCCACGACACTCGTGATTGCACGGAACTCCCAGAACAAGCTTCTGTGGATTACGCATCCTCGCGTACCGACGGAGTGGGAGACAAGTGGTACACTTTTAAACCCAAGCCAAACCCTTACGGTGATTCATACAACCCCTCTTGGAAAAATCACCCGAACGTTAGGTGGAAACAAAACAAAAACATGCCTGATACGTGGGAATCGCACCAGGCTTTAACTCTCAAGGGATCTTGAGAAGCTTACAACCCCCACCAGGCAGTGTACCTGATCGTTGTAGTATAGTATAGTGACAAGTACTGGGGGATTGATCGTTCAGCAAGGAATAGTGTTGCTAGGATTAGAAAACCTAAATACAAGTTCTAAGGATGAGGGATGATTATTTTTGTGTTTTTATATTTTTTAGAAAGCAAATAAAAATCTCGGGTTTGAAGGATTTGGGCAGAATTAGTTTCTAATCAACTAACCGAATACTAAAGATGCAATCAAAATAAGACACTAAAAATGAAAATAAACTAAATTATACTAAGGTTGTGAGCAATAAGTGGAGAAAAGGTGTTTACTTAGATTTCACTACTCCCTAGATATCTTTTACACGTTAATTACTTGTTATAGTTGCGTGGATGACGGATTGTATTCCTTAATACCATTCATGGGGTGGCGCACTTAATTCCCCAATCCTATGAGTGCCTACTTCACTCCTATGTCGAGCCGATTAAGAAGCTCCTAACATGGGATCATTAGAATTTACTCATGCAATAAATACAACCAATAAAACCTAGTGCACGTCAGTTCATGTTTCCTAAGACGTTCAAGCATGTTACCATTTGGAGATCTGCCAGTTTTCTTAAGCCTAACATCGAATTCATTCATCCAATACAACCATAAACAAGTAATCAACACATAATTAACATCTAGGTTTCATTAGATCCAAGCAAACACAAAATAAATCTAGCCTAACATGGTGGAATTAAGACAAGAACAAGATATAGACAACCAACACATAGACATATTGATTGAATTAAAAGAGTACTTATCTCAATTACACATGAAAGGAATCAAGGGCTGAGAATCCTTGAAAAACCTGTAAAATTCGTACCAAAATCGTAACTAGGGTTTCTCCAAAACTTCTCTCTTTTTTAATGTGAAAATTAGAAAACTATATATAGGAAATAGGGTCTGACGGCGTCAAGAACAAAATTCTGACGGCGTAACTAGGGTTTCTCCAAAACTTCTCTTTTCTTTTTTCTATTTTTTTTTCTTTTCTTTTCCCTTTTTTTTCGATTTTTTTTTTGCATACACTTTTACCCTACCATCCAAAATAATACATCATAGGGAATGGAAATTCCCCTTACACTTGAATCTTTACATACTTTACAATAAACTAATCTAATGACTCGAATTAAGAAAATCAAAACGCTTGGAGCACTTTTAATATTAACGTACATATGGGGGTAATATATGATGTTCTTCCCCATTACTCCATAAAATAAGTACTTACCCATGAGTCTCAATCGTCCCAAAACAATATGTACAAGGATATGACTCGACTTAGCAACCATGTAATCAATTAGAAAGTTAACTTAGGGTTTAACAAATAACAATAATGCACTAAAGATGAGTGCATACACGGAAGGCTAAGGCGATTTGGGTGTACATTTAAGAGGGGTGTAACAAATTCTTTCTTTAAATAAAATGCTTAAAGTTAGAAACGAAAAGTTAGGCTCGGAGGGGTGTACTAGGGGTTTCGTGTACTAAAAATGAGTACAACGCTAAGGGTGTGGGAAAAATTAGTTGACTTAACTAGCCAAGTAATATGACTTAAATGGTCAAGTAATTATGATACGGGTTTAACACAAGGGTGATCCTAATGCCTCTTATCATGTAGTAAATCCTACTACACGAATGTAGTCTCACTAGCGGTCTCGGGATGCATCACTAACGCAAGTTCTAGAATCTAAATGCTACCAGTACACTCATAAGCACTAATAATAAATGCTTTTCCTATCAAATCTAAAGGCGAACCTCACATATTTGGGTGGAAATGTTTTTTGAATGATATGGTTATGTGCTAGTCATACAATCTCCTATCAATGAGACGCTTGCTATGGCTAAAGTTTCACTCCTAAATGTTGTAAAAAAATTTAAATTCGGCGCTAAAATTGCATTAACAAGTATTTCTCATAGTTTTATTACACATCTACCATTAAACAAACAAACTCAAGCGAAAGTGTACATGTAAGGTATCATCATTTTACCCTCCCCTTACACTTAGGATGAACATTGTCCCCAATGTTCAAGTAAAGAATGTAAAAGTGAAATAAGTAAAAAGAATGAAATCAAATACTCCCCTGATTCGCTCGGTATGGATAATAAGGTGGCCAGGTTAAATCTTCCTCCAAGAAAATGAACAATCAAAGCTTCCCTTCCAGAAAAATAAATCATCTTCTTGTCATACATAACCTGTAAATCCTGAGAAAACAGACAAAAACAACCTCGCATAAAATCGGCGGCATCCTATATAAGTTACTAAATCCTAGAAAACAAAGTAAGATATAATGCTTGTGGAATGAAGTTTGCAGATTTCCTGGAGATTATAAAACTTAATAATTCACAAAAACCATAAGACTCCGTTAGAAAAACAAAACTGGTAAAATTTCCAGATTTTTACACGTGACGCCGTCAAGAGTTAACTCATGACGCTGTCAGAAGTGACCTGCAGAAATTCTTATGTTAAGTTTCCGAAAAATTTCTGGAAAAACTTGGTCCTACTTCCTGGAAAATCCTGCAAAACTTCATTATGACTCAATACAAGCATTTGACTCTAACAATTACTAATATACATGTTCATTTAATATTGTGGAGAATCATGATCGGTTTGTTTCTTAAAAACATATTTGGGGTTTCCCCTTACACTTATCTTTTGCAAAAATACTTTTAGGGTGGAGTTAACACTAGGCCAAAACAACAAAGTAAAGTATTTCCACTTTTTAGTTTTGAAACATGATCTTCTAACAATAAAAATAAAGCATGCATACGGAAGCAAATAACAAACAAACAAAATAAAAATCACACAAAGCATTGGTTGCCTCCCAAGAAGCGCTTGTTTTTGTTCGAGTCACGAGCCTGACTCTACCCTTATTTAACGGAAACAGAGGAGGTTTTCCTAACACTTAGGATTAAGTGCGGGTGGAAGTAGCGATACACACCCTTAGGGTGGAAGTATGCCACGTGAGAAAAGAGTGGTGGATGAATTATATGCTCAAAGGGGTGTGCTCCTATCATCATAACCTTACCTAATTCAATCGGGTTAGTGGGTGGATTAAGATTTTCTCCTAGAAAGGGATCATTTTCAATCAACTTCAAGAGACTCCTAGTTGGGAATCCATCTTGACCTAATAAACCCAGTTTAAACCCATAATGTTTCTTGATAGGTGATGTAAACATGTAAGGTCATTTTCCACTCCTATATTGGATTCCTCTCTACAAGGCTTAGAGTCCACTACCTTTATCCTAAGACTACCCGGACTATATGGTTTGATGGGTGGATCGGAACCTATTTTAATTCCTAAATTTTCATCCAAGGATGGAAGATTAGATAACGGTTTTGGTTGAGGCTCCGTTTCATCAAAACTAGGAACTTCCCTAGAACTAAGAGTAAGGTTATCATTATAAGTATTCAAACCTATATCCTCTAGTTGTGTTTGGTTCAAGGGCTCTACCTCTATTTGGGTTCCTATAGTCTCTTCTACTTCTTCAGGGTAAGTCACGGGTGGTATGTGTGCCTCAAATGATGGTAGGACTTGTGGGGTACTTGATGGGCTTACGTTACTTACCTCATCCTCCATTTTATCTAGATTACCTATGTGTTTGTTTTGTACTATGGCATTACATGAAAACCACTTAGGTATCTCAACACTAATATATTCATCCCCAAACAAACTTGTTTCATGATCCTGGAAATTTATATTCAATTGACTTGTACTAACGTTTGTTGGGTTGTCTGCCCTATAATAATATTAGGCACAATCTTCTATGGCATCCCATGCTTCTTCAGCACTTAATTCCCTAAAGTCCCCATTGGCAAAATCCTCAATGCGCATTTGGTCATATTGGCCAACACGATAGTAAAAGGTTCGGGTTAGGGATGCTAAAGCGAAACTATGATGAGGGAATTTTTGGAGTAAATTTCTAAAACGAGTCCATGCATCATATATGGGTTCATCTCGATATTGTTTGAAATTCGAGATGTCAATAGGGTAGAATGGCCTTTGTGGTTGGTGGTATGGTGGATTCGGGTACTCCATAATAGTGAACGGAAGAGTCAATGGAAATTACGAACAAACACACAAAGAAAAAGATAGACTAAAGAAAACCTAAAAATAAAAATAAAATCTTACTAGAAAGGAATCTAGCAAGTAGACCTAATAAAAAGAGATTCTAAGCTAGACAATAACTATTCCCCGGCAGCGGCGCCAAAAACTTGATACGTGGGAATCGCACCAGGCTTTACCTCTCAAGGGATCTTGAGAAGCTTACAACCCCCACCAGGCAGTGTACCTGATCGTTGTAGTATAGTATAGTGACAAGTACTGGGGGATTGATCGTTCAGCAAGGAATAGTGTCGCTAGGATTAGAAAACCTAAATACTAGTTCTAAGGATGAAGGATGATTATTTTTGAATTTTTATATTTTTTAGAAAGCAAATAAAAATCTCGGGTTTGAAGGATTTGGGCGGAATTAGTTGCTAGTCAACTAACCCAATACTAAAGATGCAATCAAAATAAGATACTAAAATTGAAAATAAACTAAATTATACTAAGGTTGTGAGCAATAAGTGGAGAAAATGTGTTTACTTAGATTTCACTACTCCCTAGATATCTTTTACACGTTAATTACTTGTTATAGTCAATAAGTGGAGAAAATGTGTTTACTTAGATTTTACTACTCCCTAGATATCTTTTACACGTTAATTACTTGTTATAGTTGCGTGGATGACGGATTGTATTCCTTAATACCATTCATGGGGTGGCGCACTTAATTCCCCAATCCTATGAGTGCCTACTTCACTCCTATGTCGAGCCGATTAAGAAGCTCCTAACATGGGATCATTAGAATTTACTCATGCAATAAATACAACCAATAAAACCTAGTGCACGTCAGTTCATGTTTCCTAAGACGTTCAAGCATGTTACCATTTGGAGATCTGCCAGTTTTCTTAAGCCTAACATCGAATTCATTCATCCAATACAACCATATAGTAATCAACACATAATTAACATCTAGGTTTCATTAGATCCAAGCAAACACAAGATAAATCTAGCCTAACATGGTGGAATTAAGACAAGAACAAGATATAGACAACCAACACATAGACATATTGATTGAATTAAAAGAGTACTTATCTCAATTACACATGAAAGGGATCAAGGGCTGAGAACCCTTGAAAAACCTGTAAAATTCGTACCAAAATCGTAACTAGGGTTTCTCCAAAACTTCTCTGTTTTTAATGTGAAAATTAGAAAACTATATATAGGAAATAGGGTCTGACGGCGTCAAGAACAAAATTCTGACGCCGTCATCTCGCTGCCAAAATACTCCTCGGACTGCCTTGATCTACTTTTGACGTCGTCATGTCCTAGGCCGTCACGCATTTAACTCTTGACGCTCTACTTTGTGACGCCTTCATGAATCCACTGGGCCGTCATGGTCTTTACTCTTGACGCCGTCAAAAATTCCTTCTTGACGCCGTGACCTACTGTTCCCAGCAAGGAAAATTAAGAATTTGGCGTTTTCTTCACTTTTATGCTCCAAAAACGTCCGAATTACTTCCTTTTCCAGATTTCTCTCCCAAAGTACCTAAAATCACAAAAGGAATGATTTAGGGCAATATTTGATCAAATAAATTCAATTCCGGGCTTAAATGACCCCCTAAAAGTGGTTCATTTTTCACCTCATCATATACCCTTACACTTGAGATTTGCTTGTCCTCAAGCAAATATGCTTTTATTCTAGTCAAAAGACAAGTTAGAGGTCATTTAACACTAACATAAAAGTAATTACAACAAATAATCGTTCCACAAAAGACCAAAGACAAGCACGGAGGTCATACACTAGCACCTCACAAATAGTGTTTAGATACTCACATCTCTCGGGTGTAATAAAGTAATATAACATTATGGAAATGGAAGATTTCTCTCACTGCCTGTCATAGCAAAATAGATTACCATAGGCTTGGGAAAGGATCAAACCTCCACCACATGGTGTAAGCACCTAGGATAAACTATCAAAGAGGTCTTTCAAATGGTTGTAACGTTAGGTATAAGGATATGAAATACACGGTTTTGTTGGATAAAGGAAGTTTTTTTTTTACTGGTGGCGAGCTAACAATCTTGGTTAATTACATGTACAATGTGGCGTTGCTAAACCAAGACTAGACTCGACTTAAGCTAATAAATGAAAAATAACAAAAACATAAAATGAACACAGAATGAAATGGGATGGCAGTCCGTATGTTTTTTTTTTCTCTTTTCTTTTTTCTATTTTTTTTTCTTTTCTTTTCCCTTTTTTTCTATTTTTTTTTTCATACACTTTTACCCTACCATCCAAAATAATACATCATAGGGAATGGAAATTCCCCTTACACTTGAATCTTTACATACTTTACAATAAACTAATCTAATGACTCGAATTAAGAAAATCAAAACACTTGGAGCACTTTTAATATTAACGTACATATGGGGGTAATGTATGATGTTCTTCCCCATTACTCCATAAAATAAGTACTTACCTATGAGTCTCAATCGTCCCAAAACAATATGTACAAGGATATGACTCGACTTAGCAACCATGTAATCAATTAGAAAGTTAACTTAGGGTTTAACAAATAACAATAATGCACTAAAGATGAGTGCATACACGGAAGACTAAGGCGATTTGGGTGTACATTTAAGTGGGGTGTAACAAATTCTTTCTTTAAGTAAAATGCTTAAAGTTAGAAACAAAAAGTTAGGCTCGGAGGGGTGTACTAGGGGTTTCGTGTACTAAAAATGAGTACAACGCTAAGGGTGTGGGAAAAATTAGTTGACTTAACTAGCCAAGTAATATGACTTAAATGGTCAAGTAATTATGATACGGGTTTAACACAAGGGTGATCCTAATGCCTCTAATCATGTAGTAAATCCTACTACACGAATGTAGTCTCACTAGCGGTCTCGGGATGCATCACTAACGCAAGTTCTAGAATCTAAATGCTACCAGTACACTCATAAGCACTAATAATAAATGCTTTTCCTATCAAATCTAAAGGCGAACCTCACATATTTGGTTGAGGCTCCGTTTTTTCATCCAAGGATGGAAGATTAGGTAACGGTTTTGGTTGAGGCTCCGTTTCATCAAAATTAGGAACTTCCCTAGAACTAAGAGTAAGGTTATCATTATAAGTATTCAAACCTATATCCTCTAGTTGTGTTTGGTTCAAGGGCTCTACCTCTATTGGGGTTCCTATAGTCTCTTCTACTTCTTCAGGGTAAGTCACGGGTGGTATGTGTGCCTCAAATGATGGTAGGACATGTGGGGTACTTGATGGGCTTACGTTACTTACCTCATCCTCCATTTTATCTAGATTACCTATGTGTTTTTTTTGTACTATGGCATTACATGACAACCACTTAGGTATCTCAACACTAATATATTCATCCCCAAACAAACTTGTTTCATGATCCTGGAAATTTATATTCAATTGACTTGTACTAACGTTTGTTGGGTTGTCTGCCCTATAATAATATTGGGCACAATCTTCTATGGCATCCCATGCTTCTTCAGCACTTAATTCCCTAAAGTCCCCATTGGCAAAATCCTCAATGCGCATTTGGTCATATTGGCCAACACGATAGTAAAAGGTTCGGGTTAGGGATGCTAAAGCGAAACTATGATGAGGGAATTTTCGGAGTAAATTTCTAAAACGAGTCCATGCATCATATATGGGTTCATCTCGATATTGTTTGAAATTCGAGATGTCAATAGGGTAGAATGGCCTTTGTGGTTGGTGGTATGGTGGATTCGCGTACTCCATAATGGTGAACGGAAGAGTCAATGGAAATTACGAACAAACACACAAAGAAAAAGATAGACTAAAGAAAACCTAAAAATAAAAATAAAATCTTACTAGAAATGAATCTAGCAAGTAGACCTAATAAAAAGAGATTCTAACCTAGACAATAACTATTCCCTGGCAGCGGCACCAAAAACTTGATACGTGGGAATCGCACCAGGCTTTACCTCTCAAGGGATCTTGAGAAGCTTACAACCCCCACCAGGCAGTGTACCTGATCGTTGTAGTATAGTATAGTGACAAGTACCGGGGGATTGATCGTTCAGCAAGGAATAGTGTCGCTAGGATTAGAAAACCTAAATACTAGTTCTAAGGATGAGGGATGATTATTTTTGTATTTTTATATTTTTTAGAAAGCAAATAAAAATCTCAGGTTTGAAGGATTTGGGCAGAATTAGTTGCTAGTCAACTAACCCAATACTAAAGATGCAATCAAAATAAGATACTAAAAATGAAAATAAACAAAATTATACTAAGGTTGTGAGCAATAAGTGGAGAAAATGTGTTTACTTAGATTTCACTACTCCCTAGATATCTTTTACACGTTAATTACTTGTTATAGTTGCGTGGATGACGGATTGTATTCCTTAATACCATTCATGGGGTGGCGCACTTAATTCCCCAATCCTATGAGTGCCTACTTCACTCCTATGTCGAGCCGATTAAGAAGCTCCTAACATGGGATCATTAGAATTTACTCATGCAATAAATACAACCAATAAAACCTAGTGCACGTCAGTTCATGTTTCCTAAGACGTTCAAGCATGTTACCATTTGGAGATCTGCCAGTTTTCTTAAGCCTAACATCGAATTCATTCATCCAATACAACCATAAACAAGTAATCAACACATAATTAACATCTAGGTTTCATTAGATCCAAGCAAACACAAGATAAATCTAGCCTAACATGGTGGAATTAAGACAAAAACAAGATATACACAACCAACACATAGACATATTGATTGAATTAAAAGAGTACTTATCTCAATTACACATGAAAGGGATCAAGGGCTGAGAACCCTTGAAAAACCTGTAAAATTCGTACCAAAATCGTAACTAGGGTTTCTCCAAAACTTCTCACTTTTTAATGTGAAAATTAGAAAACTATATATAGGAAATAGGGTCTGACGGCGTCATGAACAAAATTCTGACGCCGTCATCTCGCCGCCAAAATACTCCTCGGACTGCCTTGATCTACTTTTGACGCCGTCATGTCCTAGGCCGTCACGCATTTAACTCTTGACGCTCTACTTTGTGACGCCATCATGAATCCACTGGGCCATCATGGTCTTTACTCTTGACGCCGTCAAAAATTCCTTCTTGACGCCGTCACCTACTGTTCCCAGCAAGGAAAATTAAGACTTTGGCGTTTTCTTCACTTTTATGCTCCAAAAATGTCTGAATTGCTTCCTTTTCCAGATTTCTCTCCCAAAGTACCTAAAATCACAAAAGGAACGATTTAGGGCAATATTTGATCAAAAAAATTCAATTACGGGCTTAATGACCCCCTAAAAGTGGTTCATTTTACGCTTCATCATATACCCTTACACTTGAGATTTGCTTGTCCTCAAGCAAATATGCTTTTATTCTAGTCAAAAGACAAGTTAGAGGTCATTTAACACTAACATAAAAGTAATTACAACAAATAATCGTTCCACAAAAGACCAAAGACAAGCACGGAGGTCATACACTAGCACCTCACAAATAGTGTTTAGATACTCACATCTCTCGGGAGTAATAAAGTAATATAACATTATGGAAATGGAAGATTTCTCTCACTGCCTGTCATAGCAAAATAGATTACCATAGGCTTGGGAAAGGATCAAACCTCCACCATATGGCGTAAGCACCTAGGATAAACTATCAAAGAGGTCTTTCAAAGGGTTGTAACGTTAGGTATAAGGATATGAAATACACGATTTTGTTGGATAAAGGAAGTTTTTTTTTTACTGGTGGCGAGCTAACAATCTTGGTTAATTACATGTACAATGTGGCATTGCTAAGCCAAGACTAGACTCGACTTAAGCTAATAAATGAAAAATAACAAAAACATAAAATGAACATAGAATGAAACGGGATGGCAGTCCGTATGTTTTTTTTTTTTCTCTTTTCCTTTTTCTATTTTTTTCTTTTCTTTTCCCTTTTTTTTTGATTTTTTTTTTTGCATAAACTTTTACCCTACCATCCAAAATAATACATCGTAGGGAATGGAAATTCCCCTTACACTTGAATCTTTACATACTTTACAATAAACTAATCTAATGACTCGAATTAAGAAAATCAAAACACTTGGAGCACTTTTAATATTAACGTACATATGGGGGTAATATATGATGTTCTTCCCCATTACTCCATAAAATAAGTACTTACCCATGAGTCCCAATCGTCCCAAAACAATATGTACAAGGATATGACCCGACTTAGCAACCATGTAATCAATTAGAAAGTTAATTTAGGGTTTAACAAATAACAATAATGCACTAAAGATGAGTGCATACACGGAAGGCTAAGGCGATTTGGGTGTACATTTAAGTGGGGTGTAACAAATTCTTTCTTTAAGTAAAATGCTTAAAGTTAGAAACGAAAAGATAGGCTCGGAGGGGTGTACTAGGTGTTTCGTGTACTAAAAATGAGTACAACGCTAAGGGTGTGGGAAAAATTAGTTGACTTAACTAGCCAAGTAATATGACTTAAATGGTCAAGTAATTATGATACGGGTTTAACACAAGGGTGATCCTAATGCCTCTTATCATGTAGTAAATCCTACTACACGAATGTAGTCTCACTAGCGGTCTCGGGATGCATCACTAACGCAAGTTCTAGAATCTAAATGCTACCGGTACACTCATAAGCACTAATAATAAATGCTTTTCCTATCAAATCTAAAGGCGAACCTGATTGAGCCCGAACCACCAACTTATATTGACCAAAGAATGGTCAACGAAGTCAAATAGCCTAGATCAATGCTCCGGGTAATATAAGGTATCACCGGGTCGTTAAATCCCGTTTAGGTGTGAAATGTAACTTTAGCGTGCTTTGTGATCGGGTGTTTATTCACAGAAATGGTTTATGATCAGAATTATTTGGAAATTATTAACAAATATAGCTTAGGAAAGCTATGTGAGTGATTACGGGAATTTAGATTACGAAGATTTGAGCTTAAACCTAAAAACGTACGTTTTAATTAAAAAACGTATACAGACGAACAAAACAAAAAGTACAACTGAAGGACGGGAAGGGTTAAAAGTGTAAAATTAATATTTTTACAATTCTAATAATTAAAGAAAATTTTAAGAAAAATAAAAACTATTTTTACACTATTTAATTATTTATTATTAATTAATTACTAATTATTTTTTATTACTAATTAAACTAATTAGAATTATTAAAAATACTAAAAAGGCTTAGAAAATTAAGAAAATTTTTATAAATCTAATTAACCATTACAGGAATCCTAAAAAATTATAAAAAGTTAATTTTATGTATTTTTAAGCTAATTAACTAATTATTAATCTAATAACTTATTAATTTCTAATTAAACTAATTATATTATAAAAAATAGAAAATGAACATTAAAAATTCTAGAAAAATTTGTAAAAATGTTTTAACTAAAATAAAAGCTGGAAAAATTATAAAAACTAGGTTATACTATATAAAATCTAATTATGCTATTTAATTGATTAATATTAATTAAAACTAAATTAAACTAAAATTAATTAGAAAACCACTAAAAGACAAAATAAAAATCTGGAAAAATTTATAAAATTATTTTAACCTAATATAGAATTTCTAAAAATATAAAAATGATATATTACGTAGAAATAAATTAAAAAGAAAAATAAATTGATAAATCCTATTAAATAGAAGTTATCACTAATTTTAAAGTTGGTTTTTTTGGATTTTTTTTCTTTTTCAAAACTAATTATAAACTAAAAACAACTGCTTTTAATTAAAACACTTTTATTTTAACCCATTAAATAAGCACTTGGAGTGCTTATTACTCCCACAGTTGACTTTTGTTGACTGTGGAGGTTTTAAAGCTCAAATGTGATAGTGTGGGGTCCACAATGATGGATTATGGTTTCTATGAGTCCAATGAACAATACTAAGCAGGTTTTGATCAATTGATTGGCCTGAATAAGCCAACAATTCAAAAATAAGCACTTGCTTATTAGAAATCTGATGCAGTTTGGGAGAAGGTTTAGGGAGCAATAACAGGTGGGGTCCACAGGTCAAAAGGTCAAAGAAATGGTCTATGAGTCAACCCTGGTAGGAGGGGGGTTGAGGGAAACCAAAAACAAGGGTCTTGGACCACTGTAGTGGCCACAAACCACCACAAAAGGTGGTGGTGTGAGGCTGAACTGCTGAGACAGGGCAAGTATCTTGCCCTGCAACTCACTTTGAGGCTTGGTGGGACCCACTAAACAATTTCCAAAAATTCTAAGAAAAATCTCAAAAATCAACAAGCTAGTATAGATTAAGCTTGTAAAAGCTCAGACCCTAAAACCTTATATCAAACAATTTACAGACCTCCAAAGTTTGATCAAAATCACTGAGACAGCTTTTGACTTTTAAAGAAAACTATGCAAAGTTGACTAAAATGAATTTGTGATGCACCTAGTCTACTGATAATGTTATTCTAACCCATAAGGAGACTAAATCAAACCAGCTTAACAAATCTCAGACCTAAAATGATGGCAATGCAAAGCTAATACTACACAGTTACACAGTTGAGTGGTTTTAAGAACCAATTTTTACTTTTATCTTTAATACTACTGATTTTAAGGTATTGTTATCTTAATGACACCTAATGTGAGTTAAGTGAGACAAATGCAACAAAAGAAACAGCCAAGAACACAGGTTAGCATACAAATCCAAACACCCCTTAAAAGACAGATTTATGCAATTTCTAAGAGATTTGATAAGTTAACCCACAACTTCAGTTTATATGATCATAACATGCTAGTAGGAGCTTGTTTAAACACAAAGATAACAACTTCCACAACTCTTATCAATAAATAAACAGATTATGAAATTTGGAAATCAAAAGAGAACTTTTATGATTTTATCTTAAAACCTTAAAACCTGAACTACCACCTAACTAATAAGCTGCAACAAGTCTAAATAAGCTCACAGAGACACAAAATAGCAAACAAATCTACAAATTCAACAATGTACCATATTTTACACTATAACTTGAAATGTTAAAGCAAACTATTAAACCTTTGTCACTAGCTTAACTAGGACTCCTTGAAGCTGCAACAAGCTCCTAGCTTATCAAAGATAAGCTAGGTAAAGTCCTTCTACCAATATCCATTACTTGGTACTTCCAAAATGCTTCCACAGTTTCATATGCTAAGGTGCCCTGTCATATTTTCTTCTCTTTTCTTTTTATTGTTTTATATGTTGATTATAAATTTAAGACCTTAAGTAGGCTAATGAAACAGATTTAATACTAGAAAGCTTATTCCCACATTTTAGCTAAAATTTAAATTTTATTATCAAACTAACATTACACCAATACTGAATTCAAGAAACAGAAAGCTTTTAATATCAAGAAGAAACAAATTACAACTAAGGTTTTTAATTGAAAAATAAAATTACAATAAGCTTGACATAATTGAAATTAAGCTAAAATTCTTCACATTTTGCTCAGCTGCATCTCTTCCTTTAAATACTCTTCACTTAGGGTTTCTGAGCTTCTCTTGTCTCTTTCCCATCTTCAATGTACACCCTTGGATCATTTGTTTCAATCTTGACCCTTTAAAAATCTTGGCGCCCAATTTCTCTTGTCTGCTTCCCTAGGTAATTGAAGCCAGTGGAGACATTTTTGGAGCTTAGCTGTTGTTTGGTTAGGCCAAGGGGGGGGGGGGGGAAGTTGAGTGTTGCAGGAGTGATAAGAGTAGGGTGATGATGAGTTTGGTTTTGATTTGTAGCAGGGTTGGAGATGGTGGGGGTTTGACCAGGTCAGCGGTGGAAGGGGTATTATTTAGAACGGGGTGAAGGGTAGTGGTGGTGGGCTGTGGGATAGATGGGCTTGGTAATGGTGGACTGGGCCGGATTGTTTATCATTTGGATTTGGAGAGTAGTTGCAAAAGGTGTGGTCCGTTTGGTTGTATAAAATTTTACACAAGGACCAAAAATGAATTAACACCAATCATAGGGACTGAAATTGTCATCCTGCCAAAGTATCATAAATGACCATTCTTGCAAAGTTCAAATATCCAATAGCTATTTTTTTTGCAATTTTTGTACTTTAGAAAATTCTCGGGGACTAAAGTTGTAAATTTTCAAACTTGAAGGACTATTTTTGTAAATTTTCAAAAATATTTCCCAGGGATCATAAATGATACTTTGTAAACTCCAAGGGACCAAAGTTGAATTTTCTTTCCAAAAACATTTCCGAGGGACCAGTTCTGTCAATTTCTGAAACTCTAGGGACCTTTAATGCCAATTTTGGATTTTGAGGGACTAATTGTGTAATTTTCTCAAACTTTTTACCCAAGGATCATTTTTTATAATTTTTGACTTTTCCATGCCTTGAGTTGACTTTTCTTTCGTTTTAAACTTCCAGGGACTAGTTTTGCCAAATTTTGAAACTTGAGGGACTGAAACTGCTAATTGTGCAAACTTTGTTCGTTTTTTTATTTGTTTTTAAACATTTTGCATCTAAAACATATAAAACACACTTTTGGGATAAATTGTGTATTTTGATGCGTTTTTTGGGTGTTTTTGGATGTTTTGGCAGTCCAGATACGATAAAAATGATGAGTGTTTGAGCACTCATCAATCCCCCACACTAAGCTATTGCTAGTCCCTAGCAATCTTTTGAGAAAAACTTGATGGATTTGAAACTCTTTACCAAAAGCCATCACTTCTGGAGTAGCCAGGTGTAAGAACTGTGGCACACCTAATAACCGTGTGATTTTGAGCAAACCACCAGCTGTCAACGGATTTGATTAGTCTTTACCAAAAGCCGTTTGCTTCTGGACTAGCCAACTCTTGATGGAATAGTCAACATCTTGGTGAGCTGATTACCAATTATGGATTTTCCACGGCCTTTACCACAAGCCATAATCTTGCGGGCTAGCCAACTCATTTGTTTTTGGGGAGTTGAGGAACCGTACAATTTTGGACAAATTGCAAGCCGTAAACGGATTTGAGATGTCTTTACCAAGAGCCGTTTGCTCCTGGACTAGCCAATCCCTTTTGTCGCTTAGACAAGGCGGACTGATTACCACAAAAAGTTTTGAAATAAAGTGAAAAATTTTTGAAAATTTTGGGCCAAAATGGGGGTACTTGAAAGTATTTTGCGATAAAATTCGCTAGAATTCCCCCCCCCCCCCCCCCCACACTTAGAAATGAATATTGTCCTCAATATTCAAAGTCCCGGCTATTATGCCGAATCTAAGAATGTAAAAAGATAATATTCGAAGCTAACTGTGGAATTTTGTTTTGTATTTTTCACTTTATTTATCTGTACATACAATCACACATTTTTTTTTTTGTGAACTTATATACATATATACATTTTTCAAATAGCGGGGGGTTGGCCATTCCCCCACACTAGGGTGGTAGAAACTAGAAAGAAGTTAGAAATACGGGTGAAAACCCATATATGTTGCTAATTTTTGTTCACCGAGTCGCTAGCTTGACTCGATCCCCGAATTTAATTGTCCTTGGGGAAAGTTTGGAGATCCGGGACAACCATGGATGGTATGTCCTCTCCAAAGTAGTGCTTTAGACGATGTCCATTCACTTTGAAATTAGGGCCGTCATTTTGTGATAACTCGACGGTGCCATAAGGATAAACCTTAACGATAGTGAATGGACCAGTCCATCGGGTTTTGAGCTTTCCCGAGAAGATCTTGAGTCTAGAGTTGAAAAGAAGGACTCGATCACCAACGTTGAAAACGCGGTTTTTGATTTTTGAGTCATGAATCTTCTTTGTCTTTTCTTTATAGATCAAAGAGTTCTCGTAAGCTTGATCACGAAGTTCATTTAATTCATTGAGTTGAACTTTCCGATGATCACCCGCAGTTTTGAGGTCAAAATTTGCATGCTTGAGAGCCCAATAGGCTTTATGCTCAAGCTCAATCGGTAGATGGCACGCTTTCCCGTACACAAGTTTATAAGGCGTACACCCAATGGGTGTTTTATACGCCGTACGGAAAGCCCAAAGTGCATCATCTAATTTATCCGACCAAGATGCACGATTTTCCCCAACGGTTCTTTCCAATACTCTCTTTATGCCTCGATTGGAAACTTCTACTTGTCCACTTGTTTGAGGGTGGTACGCAGTAGAAAGACGGTGAGTTACACCATACTTTTGCATGACTTTATCAAATTTGTCATTGCAAAAATGCGTACCACGATCACTAATTATAGCACGTGGAGTTCCAAATCGAGCAAAGAGAGCTTTCAAAAATTTCACGACTACTCGGGCATCATTTGTGGGTAAAGCTTTCGCTTCAACCCATTTTGACAAATAGTCAACTGCCACGAGTATGTATTTGTTTCCGTGAGAGGATGGAAATGGCCCCATAAAGTCGATGCCCCAGATATCAAAGATTTCACAAACTTGAATTGCATTCTGAGGCATTTCATTCTTTTGTGAAATATTCCCATGACATTGACAAGCGTCACAGGACTTGACCAAATCTTGGGCATCCTTGTAGATCGAGGGCCAATAAAAGCCGGAATCAAACACCTTTTTGGCGGTGTAGTTGGGATTGTGGTGGCCCCCCGTGGGACCAGCATGGCAAGCCTTTAAAATTTCAGTGGCTTCCTGACCATACACACACCGCCGGATGACTTGATCCGCGCATATCTTGAACAAGTAGGGGTCGTCCCAAAAGTAATGTTTGACATCTTTGAAAAATTTATATTTTTGTTGGGACGACATCCCTTTCACAATGAAGTTACCCGCAAGATAGTTTGCAAAGTCGGCAAACCATGGAGTAATCGAGTCTCCACGAAATGAAACCACATTGAGGGTTTCGAGAGGAAATGTTTCATTTATTTCCTTTTTCTCGAAAGCATTTTGGTGAGGGTTTTCAAGACGGGAGAGATGATCAGCAGCTAGGTTCTCAGCTCCTTTTTTATCACGAATGATGATATCAAATTCCTGAAGGAGGAGAACCCATCGGAGGAGTCTCGGCTTTGCATCTTGTTTTGCAAATAGATACTTCAAAGCCGAATGATCCGTATACACTATGCTTTTAGTCAGAATCAAGTATGGCCGGAATTTTTCAAAAGCATACACCACGGCTAACAATTCTTTTTCGGTGGTGGTGTAATGACTTTGAGCCTCGGTCATAGTCTTGCTGGCATAGTGTATAGGCTGAAAATGTTTTGTTTTGCGTTGCCCCAAGACTACCCCTATAACATAATCACTAGCATCACACATGAGCTCGAAGGGCAAGTCCCAATCGGGGGCAACAAGAATCGGTGCCTCGGTGAGCCTTTTCTTTAATGTTTCAAAGGCTTCGATGCACTCAGGGGAGAAGATAAAAGGAGCATCCTTCTCGAGGAGATGGGTCATAGGCCGGGCGATTTTAGAAAAATCTTGAATAAACCTACGGTAAAAACCGGCGTGACCCAAAAAGCTCCTAACACCTTTCACAGTCGTGGGATGAGGCAATTTTGCAATGACGTCCACTTTGGCTCTATCAACCTCAATCCCGTTTTTTGAAATCTTATGGCCGAGGACAATGCCCTCTTTGACCATAAAGTGACTCTTCTCCCAATTTAGACATAACTTTGTGTCTTCACAACGTTTTAGCATGTCGTCTAAATGGGAGAGGCATGATTGAAACGAATCCCCAATGACCGAAAAATCGTCCATAAAGACCTCCATAGTTTTTCCGATCATGTCGGAAAAAATGGCCATCATACATCTTTGAAACGTGCCCGGAGCATTACATAAGCCAAATGGCATACGTTTATATGCGAAGGTTCCATAGGGGCACGTAAAAGTGGTCTTTTCTTGGTCTTGCGGGTCAATGGGAATCTGAAAGTAACCCGAGAAATCATCGAGGAAGCAATAGTACTCGTTCCCCGCTAATCTCTCGAGCATCTGATCCATAAAGGGCAGAGGAAAATGATCCTTACGGGTGGCGTCATTCAATTTACGATAATCAATGCAGACGCGCCAACCCGTAACCAAACGAGTTGGAATTAACTCATTTTCCTCGTTTGTGACAACAGTAATGCCACCCTTTTTTGGAACACAATGAACTGGGCTGACCCAAGGACTGTCCGAGATAGGGTAAATCAATCCGGCATCAAGAAGTTTTAAAACCTCGTGAATTTTTGGATTCACCCTTCTTTGATGTTGGACCGCAGGTTTGAAGTCATCCTCCATTAATATCTTGTGAGTACAGAACTCAGGGTCGATGCCCTTGATATCGGAGAGACGCCAAGCAATTGCTCGTTTATGAGACTTCAAAACCTGTATAAGAGCAGCCTTTTCCTCAACACTTAAGTCTTTAGCAATAATGACGGGTAATTTATCATCACCCTCCAGAAATGCATATTCAAGATGAGGCGGCAAGTCCTTAAGTTCAACTGCGGGAAAGTCATCAGTTTTCTCAACATTTTTGACTTCCTCCTTATGAAGTGTTTGTGGTAGAACAGGAAGAGGAGAGGGATCTTCGTTTAATAATTTTTCAAGCGTGAGAATATCCCCCTCAAGGTCAATCTCTTGGTTATCGACTCCATCGGGAATCGAATCACTTTTGAGAAAGGCCTCAATTTCTTCTAAGACGAAGTCACTTCCCTCAAACGGAGTGAGGGAAGGAGAAGAATTGGCAATAATGGGGTGAGAAGATGGAGTGAAGTTTTCACTCGGAGAATCATCGACAAAACCTAGAACCTCTTGAGCGTACTCCTCAGACGCAACATCAATGACATCAATTCGGTTAACCGTTTCGGCGTCATAATTAGAGGAGTACCTCGAAGTTTGATCGAGGTTAAAGGTTACAGCTTCATTACCAACACGAAGAGTTATTTCCTCTTCGTGCACATCAATTAACGCACGACCCGTCCTTAAGAATCCTCTCCCAAGAATGAGAGGAACTCGTGGGTCAGCATCGAACTTCACAACAATGAAGTCAGCGGGGAAATGGAACTTTCCTACTTTCACGAATACGTCTTCAGCAATGCCGAGAGGACGAGAGATTGAACGGTCGGCAAGCTCGAGAGTCATGCACGTAGGAGTAAGTTGAGGAAGAGAGAGTTTCTCCCACACTGAATAAGGCATCAGGTTGATGCTAACGCCAAGATCAGCTAAGGCGAAGCATTCAACCATCCCAGGGAAAACACATGGAATGAGAAATCTCCCAGGGTCTCCAAGCTTCTTAGGAAGCTTCTTTAAGATAACCGCAGAGCAGTTTTCGTTCAAAGGAGTTTTTGCAATTTCGTACAATTTTTCCTTGTTGCTTAACAAGTTCTTGATCATCGATGCAAATTTGGGCATCAGGATGATAGCATCCGCAAGGCTAACGTCAAAATGCAAATCTTGAAAGATTTGATAAAACTTATCCATTTGGTGACTAGCCTTTTCGCGGAGCTTTTGCTCATTAAGTCTTGACGGGTATGGTAGTGAAGGTTTGGATTTAGGGTTCTCTCCAGGAGTTGTTGATGGTTCAAATACAACTCCCGGTTTTGGTACAAGTCCAGATTTTGGTACAATTTCTGGAACAACCTGAGGGTGGACGTATGCGGTACTTCGTGAGCTAGTAAATTGCACCTTGTCCGTGGTTGCCTCAGGCTTAATTTCTACTTCCTCAGAATAAAGAGGAGGAGGAATAGGAGGAACTGGTGGCCCTTCATAAGCTTTACCACTGCGTGTAGTAATAGCTTTGAGTTCACCCTTGGGGTTAACAACTGTATTAGCCGGGAGACCTCCTGATGTAGAGGGTGGAGTGAGATGATTCATAAGACTGGCAAGCATATTTTCAATCTTGCCTTGATTTTGATCAATTTTGTTGTTTGTTTGCATCAACTCACTCTTCAGCTCTTGACCCTGTTTGGCTATTGATGATTGGAAATCATTCTTCAAATTTGAGATTTGATTTTGCATTGCCCTCATTTTGGTCTCATTAACTTTGATGTAGTTATTGAGCTCGTTTGGGAGGGGATCTTGATAATTTGGAGCTGAATACCCTTGATTACCCCTTTGGGGTGGGTACTGATTGACGGGGGCAGGATTTTGATTTTGCATATTAGGCCCCCTTGGTGGATTAGGATTAAACCTATTTGGATTTTGAGGAAACCCGTGTGGTCCACCCTGATTGCTAGCCCAGTGATTTGGTTCCACTTGAGGACGGTATTGGTTACCTCCTTGGTTGGAATTGCCGGCTATTGCATTTACTTCGAATGGATTGCCTTCTATGGCAGTGCAATTATAATATGAATGTGGACCACCACAAGTGACACAAACTTCTATCTTTTTTATTTCAGCTTGTGCAGAAGGAAAAGAATCTTTCTTGCTTTGGGCGAGAACAAATGCATGGACAGCTTCCGTGAGTTTATCAAGTCTAGCATCGGTGCTAGACTGAGCCACGGGCGATGAAGAAGAAGGAACAACATCCCTTTGGGAAGCAACCGATCTGCTTCGGGGAATGCGGACCTTATATTTATTCTCTATGATCGCTAAAGCTTCCTTTGTGGTGCGATTCAAGAAGTTACCTCCAGCGGAGGCATTTAGAGAGTCTTGATCGGATTGGCTTACACCATTGTAGAAAGTATCAAGTGTCATGAGATCAGAGAAACCGTGGTGAGGGCATTTTCGGAGCAATTCCTTGTAACGGTCCCATGCCTCACTAAAGGATTCATCAAATTTCTGCGTGAATTTCATGATCTCGTTCTTGAGACTTGTGGTTTTGGAAGGAGGAAAGAATTCATTCACGAACTTTTTCACAAGATCTTCCCATGTCTCAATAAATCGTGGAGGTTGTTTTTCAAGCCAAATCCGGGCTTGTCCCTCCAGGGAGAATGGGAAGAGAAGAAGTTTGATTGCATCACAGGGGACATCTTTGCATTTGATGGTGTATGTGATTTTATTGAACCATCGAATGTGATCTTGAGGATCGTCCCTCTCATAATCGTAGAATTGACGTGATGTGGCCAGATTTATTAATCCTGTTTTAAGCTCAAAATTATCGGCCATGATTGTTGGAACAACGATAGCATCTCTGTAACCCTCGACGGGTGCTTGGAGAAGCTCGTTCATAGTGGGTTCAGCTGCCATGATGACAGCTGGAGGTGGAACAGCTCGGATCTCAGATCCGACTGTTGGTGCAGAACGTCTACGAGGTCTTCGAGGTTTCCGAACCAGCTCACGTAATGGGCTAGTGGACCTTGAAGAACGAGTGCGCATGCACTAGGGATAAAAACT
Organism: Artemisia argyi; assembly: GCA_030686995.1. Classification (NCBI taxonomy): domain Eukaryota; kingdom Viridiplantae; phylum Streptophyta; class Magnoliopsida; order Asterales; family Asteraceae; genus Artemisia; species Artemisia argyi. The sequence goes on along the minus strand of CM060686.1, from coordinate 72,088,897 downwards.
TTTTGGACAATATTTTTGTTATCGTCCCGTAATCCAGACTCGTTTCTCTTTAAGAATCACCTTAAAAGAAAACCGAATCAGAAAACGTTACGATATGGTTTTGTTGTTTTTTACTTTTTTTGCTGTTTTAACACTTTAGGAAAAGTGTCAATGACATTTTTATGTGTTTTGGTTTTGAAAATATTCACAAGTGATGGTATTTGTACAATGAGTGAGGTGAGATAACACTAATCTCGAAAGACGCTACAGAAACGCGCACACCTCCCCGGCAGCGGCGCCATAAATTGATTGGTCTCGAACCACCAACTTATATTGACCAAAGAATGGTCAACGAAGTCAAATAGCCTAGATCAATGCTCCGGGTAATATAAGGTATCACCGGGTCGTTAAATCCTGTTGAGGTGTGAAATGTAACTTTAGCGTGCTTTGTGATCGGGTGTTTATTCACAGAAAGGGTTAATGATCAGAATTATTTGGAAATTATTAACAAATATAGCTTAGGAAAGCTATGTGAGTGATTACGGGAATTTAGATTACGAAGATTTGAGCTTAAACCAAAAAACGTACGTTTTAATTAAAAAACGTATACAGACGAACAAAACAAAAAGTACAACTGAAGGACGGGAAGGGTTAAAAGTGTAAAATTAATATTTTTACAATTCTAATAATTAAAGAAAATTTTAAGAAAAATAAAAACTATTTTTACACTATTTAATTATTTATTATTAATTAATTACTAATTATTTATTTATTACTAATTAAACTAATTAGAATTATTAAAAATACTAAAAAGGCTTAGAAAATTAAGAAAATTTTTATAAATCTAATTAACTATTACAGGAATCCTAAAAAATTATAAAAAGTTAATTTTATGTATTTTTAAGCTAATTAACTAATTATTAATCTAATAACTTATTAATTTCTAATTAAACTAATTATATTATAAAAAATAGAAAATGAACAGTAAAAATTCTAGAAAAAATTTTAAAAATGTTTTAACTAAAATAAAAGCTAGAAAAATTATAAAAACTAGGTTATACTATATAAAATCTAATTATGCTATTTAATTGATTAATATTAATTAAAACTAAATTAAACTAAAATTAATTAGAAAAACCACTAAAAGACAAAATAAAAATCTGGAAAAATTTATAAAATTATTTTAACCTAAAATAGAATTTCTAAAAATATAAAAATGATATATTACTTAGAAATAAATTAAAAAGAAAAATAAATTGATAAATCCTATTAAATAGAAGCTATCACTAATTTTAAAGTTGGTTTTTTTGGATTTTTTTTCTTTTTCAAAACTAATTATAAACTAAAAACAACTGCTTTTAATTAAAACACTTTTATTTTAACCCATTAAATAAGCACTTGGAGTGCTTATTACTCCCACAGTTGACTTTTGTTGACTGTGGAGGTTTTAAAGCTCAAATGTGAAAGTGTGGGGTCCACAATGATGGATTATGGTTTCTATGAGTCCAATGAACAATACTAAGCAGGTTTTGATCAATTGATTGGCCTGAATAAGCCAACAATTCAAAAATAAGCACTTGCTTATTAGAAATCTGATGCAGTTTGGGACAAGGTTTAGGGAGCAATAACAGGTGGGGTCCACAGGTCAAAAGGTCAAAGAAATGGTCTATGAGTCAACCCTGGTAGGAGGGGGGTTGAGGGAAACCAAAAACAAGGGTCTTGGACCACTGTAGTGGCCACAAACCACCACAAAAGGTGGTGATGTGAGGCTGAACTGCTGAGACAGGGCAAGTATCTTGCCCTGCAACTCACTTTGAGGCTTGGTGGGACCCACTAAACAATTTCCAAAAATTCTAAGAAAAATCTCAAAAATCAACAAGCTAGTAGAGATTAAGCTTGTAAAAGCTCAGACCCTAAAACCTTATATCAAACAATTTACAGACCTCCAAAGTTTGATCAAAATCACTGAGACAGCTTTTGACTTTTAAAGAAAACTATGCAAAGTTGACTAAAATGAATTTGTGATGCACCTAGTCTACTGATAATGTTATTCTAACCCATAAGGAGACTAAATCAAACCAGCTTAACAAATCTCAGACCTAAAATGATGGCAATGCAAAGCTAATACTACACAGTTACACAGTTGAGTGGTTTTAAGAACCAATTTTTACTTTTATCTTTAATACTACTGATTTTAAGGTATTGTTATCTTAATGACACCTAATGTGAGTTAAGTGAGACAAATGCAACAAAAGAAACAGCCAAGAACACAGGTTAGCATACAAATCCAAACACCCCTTAAAAGACAGATTTATGCAATTTCTAAGAGATTTGATAAGTTAACCCACAACTTCAGTTTATATGATCATAACATGCTAGTAGGAGCTTGTTTAAACACAAAGATAACAACTTCCACAACTCTTATCAATAAATAAACAGATTATGAAATTTGGAAATCAAAAGAGAACTTTTATGATTTTATCTTAAAACCTTAAAACCTGAACTACCACCTAACTAATAAGCTGCAACAAGTCTAAATAAGCTCACAGAGACACAAAATAGCAAACAAATCTACAAATTCAACAATGTACCATATTTTACACTATAACTTGAAATGTTAAAGCAAACTATTAAACCTTTGTCACTAGCTTAACTAGGACTCCTTGAAGCTGCAACAAGCTCCTAGCTTATCAAAGATAAGCTAGGTAAAGTCCTTCTACCAATATCCATTACTTGGTACTTCCAAAATGCTTCCACAGTTTCATATGCTAAGGTGCCCTGTCATATTTTCTTCTCTTTTCTTTTTATTGTTTTATATGTTGATTATAAATTTAAGACCTTAAGTAGGCTAATGAAACAGATTTAATACTAGAAAGCTTATTCCCACATTTTAGCTAAAATTTAAATTTTATTATCAAACTAACATTACACCAATACTGAATTCAAGAAACAGAAAGCTTTTAATATCAAGAAGAAACAAATTACAACTAAGGTTTTTAATTGAAAAATAAAATTACAATAAGCTTGACATAATTGAAATTAAGCTAAAATTCTTCACATTTTGCTCAGCTGCATCTCTTCCTTTAAATACTCTTCACTTAGGGTTTCTGAGCTTCTCTTGTCTCTTTCCCATCTTCAATGTACACCCTTGGATCATTTGTTTCAATCTTGACCCTTTAAAAATCTTGGCGCCCAATTTCTCTTGTCTGCTTCCCTAGGTAATTGAAGCCAGTGGAGACATTTTTGGAGCTTAGCTGTTGTTTGGTTAGGCCAAGGGGGGGGGGGGAAGTTGAGTGTTGCAGGAGTGATAAGAGTAGGGTGATGATGAGTTTGGTTTTGATTTGTAGCAGGGTTGGAGATGGTGGGGGTTTGACCAGGTCAGCGGTGGAAGGGGTATTATTTAGAACGGGGTGAAGGGTAGTGGTGGTGGGCTGTGGGATAGATGGTCTTGGTAATGGTGGACTGGGCCGGATTGTTTATCATTTGGATTTGGAGAGTAGTAGCAAAAGGTGTGGTCCGTTTGGTTGTATAAAATTTTACACAAGGACCAAAAATGAATTAACACCAATCATAGGGACTGAAATTGTCATCCTGCCAAAGTATCATAAATGACCATTCTTGCAAAGTTCAAATATCCAATAGCTATTTTTTTTGCAATTTTTGTACTTTAGAAAATTCCCGGGGACTAAAGTTATAAATTTTCAAACTTGAAGGACTATTTTTGTAAATTTTCAAAAATATTTCCCAGGGATCATAAATGATACTTTGTAAACTCCAAGGGACCAAAGTTGAATTTTCTTTCCAAAAACATTTCCCAGGGACCAGTTCTGTCAATTTCTGAAACTCTAGGGACCTTTAATGCCAATTTTGGATTTTGATGGACTAATTGTGTAATTTTCTCAAACTTTTTACCCAAGGATCATTTTTTATAATTTTTGACTTTTCCATGCCTTGAGTTGACTTTTCTTTCGTTTTAAACTTCCAGGGACTAGTTTTACCAAATTTTGAAACTTGAGGGACTGAAACTGCCAATTATGCAAACTTTGTTCGTTTTTTTATTCGTTTTTAAACATTTTGCATCTAAAACATATAAAACACACTTTTGGGATAAATTGTGTATTTTGATGCGTTTTTGGGTGTTTTTTGGATGTTTTTGCAGTCCAGATACGATAAAAATGATGAGTGTTTGAGCACTCATCAGAACCTCACATATTTGGGTGGAAATTTTTTTTGAATGATACGGTTATGTGCTAGTCATACAATCTCCTATCCATGAGACGCTTGCTATGGCTAAAGTTTCACTCCTAAATGTTGTAAAAAAATTTAAATTTGGCGCTAAAATTGCACTAACAAGTATTTCTCATAGTTTTATTACACATCTACCATTAAACAAACAAACTCAAGCGAAAGTGTACATGTAAGGTATCATCATTTTACCCTCCCCTTACACTTAGGATGAACATTGTCCCCAATGTTCAAGTAAAGAATGTAAAAGTGAAATAAGTAAAAAGAATGAAATCAAATACTCCCCTGATTCGCTCGGTATGGATAATAAGGTGGCCAGGTTAAATCTTCCTCCAAGAAAATGAACAATCAAAGCTTCCCTTCCAGAAAAATAAATCATCTTCTTGTCATACATAACCTGTAAATCCTGAGAAAACAGACAAAAACAACCTCGCATAAAATCGGCGGTATCCTATATAAGTTACTAAATCCTAGAAAACAAAGTAAGATATAATGCTTGTGGAATAAAGTTTGCAGATTTCCTGGAGATTATAAAACTTAATAATTCACAAAAACCATAAGACTCCGTTAGAAAAACAAAACTGGTAAAATTTCCAGATTTTTACACGTGACGCCGTCAAGAGTTAGCTCATGATGCCGTCAGAAGTGACCTGCACAAATTCTTATGTTAAGTTTCCGAAAAATTTCTGGAAAAACTTGGTCCTACTTCCTGGAAAATCCTGCAAAACTTCATTATGACTCAATACAAGCATTTGACTCTAACAATTACTAATATACATGTTCATTTAATATTGTGGAGAATCATGATCGGTTTGTTTCTTAAAAACATATTTGGGGTTTCCCCTTACACTTATCTTTTGTAAAAATACTTTTAGGGTGGAGTTAAGACTAGGCCAAAACAACAAAGTAAAGTATTTCCACTTTTTAGTTTTGAAACATGATCTTCCAACAATAAAAATAAAGCATGCATACGGAAGCAAATAACAAACAAACAAAATAAAAATCACACAAAGCATGGGTTGCCTCCCAAGAAGCGCTTGTTTTTGTTCGAGTCACGAGCCTGACTCTACCCTTATTTAACGAAAATAGAGGAGGTTTTCCCAACACTTAGGATTAAGTGCGGGTGGAAGTAGCGATACACACCCTTAGGGTGGAAGTATGCCACGTGAGAAAAGATTGGTGGATGAATTATATGCCCAAAGGGGTGTGCTCCTATCATCATAACCTTACCTAATTCAATCGGGTTAGTGGGTGGATTAAGATTTTCTCCTAGAAAGGGATCATTTTCAATCAACTTCAAGAGACTCCTAGTTGGGAATCCATCTTGACCTAATAAACCCGGTTTAAACCCATAATGTTTCTTGTGATCAATCATAAATGGGTGATGTAAACATGTAAGGTCATTTTCCACTCCTATATTGGATTCCTCTCTACAAGGCTTAGAGTCCACTACCTTTATCATAAGACTACCCGGACTATATGGTTTGATGGGTGGATCGGAACCTATTTTAATTCCTAAATTGTCATCCAAGGATGGAAGATTAGGTAACGGTTATGGTTGAGGCTCCGTTTCATCAAAACTAGGAACTTCCCTAGAACTAAGAGTAAGGTTATCATTATAAGTATTCAAACCTATATCCTCTAGTTGTGTTTGGTTCAAGGGCTCTACCTCTATTGGGGTTCCTATAGTCTCTTTTACTTCTTCAGGGTAAGTCACGGGTGGTATGTGTGCCTCAAATGATGGTAGGACTTGTGGGGTACTTGATGGGCTTACGTTACTTACCTCATCCTCCATTTTATCTAGATTACCTATGTGTTTGTTTTGTACTATGGCATTACATGACAACCACTTAGGTATCTCAACACTAATATATTCATCCCCAAACAAACTTGTTTCATGATCCTGGAAATTTATATTCAATTGACTTGTACTAACGTTTGTTGGGTTGTCTGCCCTATAATAATATTGGGCACAATCTTCTATGGCATCCCATGCTTCTTCAGCACTTAATTCCCTAAAGTCCCCATTGGCAAAATCCTCAATGCGCATTTGGTCATATTGGCCAACACGATAGTAAAAGGTTCGGGTTAGGGATGCTAAAGCGAAACTATGATGAAGGAATTTTCGGAGTAAATTTCTAAAACGAGTCCATGCATCATATATGGGTTCATCTCGATATTGTTTGAAATTCGAGATGTCGATAGGGTAGAATGGCCTTTGTGGTTGGTGGTATGGTGGATTCGCGTACTCCATAATGGTGAACGGAAGAGTCAATGGAAATTACGAACAAACACACAAAGAAAAAGATAGACTAAAGAAAACCTAAAAATAAAAATAAAATCTTACTAGAAAGGAATCTAGCAAGTAGACCTAATAAAAAGAGATTCTAACCTAGAGAATAACTATTCCCCGGCAGCGGCGCCAAAAACTTGATACGTGGGAATCGCACCAGGCTTTACCTCTCAAGGGATCTTGAGAAGCTTACAACCCCCACCAGGCAGTGTACCTGATCGTTGTAGTATAGTATAGTGACAAGTACCGGGGGATTGATCGTTCAGCAAGGAATAGTGTCGCTAGGATTAGAAAACCTAAATACTAGTTCTAAGGATGAGGAATGATTATTTTTGTATTTTTATATTTTTTAGAAAGCAAATAAAAATCTCGGGTTTGAAGGATTTGGGCGGAATTAGTTGCTAGTCAACTAACCCAATACTAAAGATGCAATCAAAATAAGATACTAAAAATGAAAATAAACAAAATTATACTAAGGTTGTGAGCAATAAGTGGAGAAAATGTGTTTACTTAGATTTCACTACTCCCTAGATATCTTTTACACGTTAATTACTTGTTATAGTTGCGTGGATGACGGATTGTATTCCTTAATACCATTCATGGGGTGGCGCACTTAATTCCCCAATCCTATGAGTGCCTACTTCACTCCTATGTCGAGCCGATTAAGAAGCTCCTAACATGGGATCATTAGAATTTACTCATGCAATAAATACAACCAATAAAACCTAGTGCACGTCAGTTCATGTTTCCTAAGACGTTCAAGCATGTTACCATTTGGAGATCTGCCAGTTTTCTTAAGCCTAACATCGAATTCATTCACCAATACAACAATAAACAAGTAATCAACACATAATTAACATCTAGGTTTCATTAGATCCAAGCAAATACAAGATAAATCTAGCCAAACATGGTGGAATTAAGACAAGAACAAGATATAGACAACCAACACATAGACATATTGATTGAATTAAAAGAGTACTTATCTCAATTACACATGAAAGGGATCAAGGGCTGAGAACCCTTGAAAAACCTGTAAAATTCGTACCAAAATCGTAACTAGGGTTTCTCCAAAACTTCTCTCTTTTTAATGTGAAAATTAGAAAACTATATATAGGAAATAGGGTCTGACGGCGTCAAGAACAAAATTCTGACGCCGTCATCTCGCCGCCAAAATACTCCTCGGACTGCCTTGATCTACTTTTGACGCCGTCAGGTCCTAAGCCGTCACGCATTTAACTCTTGACGCTCTACTTTGTGACGCCTTCATGAATCCACTGGGCCGTCATGGTCTTTACTCTTGACGCCGTCAAAAATTCCTTCTTAACGCCGTCACCTACTGTTCCCAGCAAGGAAAATTAAGACTTTGGCGTTTTCTTCACTTTTATGCTCCAAAAACGTCCGAATTGCTTCCTTTTCCAGATTTCTCTCCCAAAGTACCTAAAATCACAAAAGGAACGATTTAGGGCAATATTTGATCAAATAAATTCAATTCCGGGCTTAAATGACCCCCTAAAAGTGTTCATTTTTTGCCTCATCATATACCCTTACACTTGAGATTTGCTTGTCCTCAAGCAAATATGCTTTTATTCTAGTCAAAAGACAAGTTAGAGGTCATTTAACACTAACATAAAAGTAATTACAACAAATATTCGTTCCACAAAAGACCAAAGACAAGCACGGAGGTCATACACTAGCACCTCACAAATAGTGTTTAGATACTCACATCTCTCGGGTGTAATAAAGTAATATAACATTATGGAAATGGAAGATTTCTCTCACTGCCTGTCATAGCAAAATAGATTACCATAGGCTTGGGAAAGGATCAAACCTCCACCACATGGCGTAAGCACCTAGGATAAACTATCAAAGAGGTCTTTCAAAGGGTTGTAAACATTAGCGCTATATCATCTGTTTTGTCTCCTACTTCTTTTCCACAATACTATTCAGTTAATGCCGTAAGCACGTGTTTCAAGCAAACCCAAATTTTCCAAAAGGACCAATTGAGCAAAACACCCAACATCAAATCGGTCAATAGCATAATTGAAACACCTCCTACACAAGGCCTTGGCGATGAATTCAAGGAACTCCACCTTGAGCGCCCCGTCATTGATGTCTTAACCCGTGCTCCCTACTACAATGCCCTTTTACAGAAATATGAAGAGAAACTCAAGTTGGGTAAGAATGGGACCGCCTTCGTTCAAAACAAGCTTCCTAAAAAATTAGATGATCCGGGCATATTCGTTTTACCCTGTAAGATCGGAAATTCTGAGGCTTTTGACACATTAGCCGTACTTGGGTCAAGCCTAAATTTGCTTCCATTATCTCTATACACCACTCTTAGGCCGGGAAAATTAGATGAAACAGAGGTAGTCATAGGGCTTGCGGATGGAAGTGTAGCGTATCCGGTTGGGGTAGTGAAGGATGTGTTAGTGCATATAGGAAGGTTGACAATGTTAGCCGATTTCCACGTCCTTGATATGGTTAGTGACACTACATGCCCTTTATTAATAGGAAGAGGATTTTTAGCTACCGCAAGTGCGATGATTGATTGTAAGGAATCTAGAATAGCGGTAGGAGAAGGAGAAACTTGGTCGGTCTATGATGTTAAGAAACATGCCTACGATACTAATGAGGAACCAACGCCTCATTGGGTAGATTTGAATAGGAGACCATTTAGATACGGACCTTGGGTTAATAGAGACTTCATAGGACCTCAACGCCCATTTTATTTAGAGAAGGAGTTTATAAATAAAACGCATTCGGTGGAGCAACTCATAGCTAGGGATGAAGAACTAAACCCCTTTGAGGATCCCTTAGTCTTTAGGAAAATGATTGAATTCCTAGGAGTGATGCCTATTAACTTAGGAATGAACAAGTGGAAAAGGGAAGGTGATAAACGTAAATGGAATTGGGACAAGCCACCTAAGGAAGGTGACGAATCATGGCATATGAAGATGATTCTATGTGATCCGGATGGAGAAAAATTTGAGAAGTCATACCAAACCAAGAGAACCGATAGGAAATTGAAACCTAAGTTTGACCCCAAAGATGTCCTCGATGAGGAACTCACTCATATAGGATAGCCCGTAACCTTGAGTCTAGCTACAAGACTCGTAAATAAAGAAAAGCGTTTCTTGGGAGGCAACCCAAGCTTTATTTGTTTGCTTGTTTGTTTGATTGATTTTATTTGTTTCCGTATGCGTGCTTTATTTTTATTGTTTGTGGCTCATGTTTCAAAATAAATTGGGAAAATGCTTTACCTTGTTGTTTAACTTCGTCTTAACTTTATAAAAAGGTATTTCGCAAAAGATAAGTGTAAGGGAAATCTAAATTTGTTTCTTAGAACGAAATTGAACATGGACCACAACGATATTAAACGAACATGCATATTAGTATTTGTGTGAGTCATATGCTTGTATCGAGTTATAATGATGTTTTGCAGGAATTCCAGGAATTAAGGCGTGAGTTTTTTCAGAAATTTTCCGGAAACTTAACATAAGATTTCTGTCAGAACATTCTGACGGCGTCAGGGCTATAACCTGACGGCGTCAGGTGTAAAAGTCTGAAAATTTTTGCAAGTTTTGTTTTTCTACCGGAGTCTTAAAGTTTTTGTTAATTCTTTAGTTTTATAAACTCCAGGAAATCTGCAAACATTCATTCCAAAAGCATTATATCTTTATATATATAGATTGCCGCCAATTTTATGCGAGGTTTGCCATGATTGTTTTCTCAGGTTTAACAGGTTATATTGGACAAGAAGATGATTTATATTTCTGGAGGGAAGCTTTCAACGTTCATTTTCTTGGAGGAGGATCTAACCATGTTATGACATTATCCACACCGAACGAATCAGGGGAGTATTTGTTTCATTCTTTTACCTTCATTGCTTTTACATCCTTTTTATTGAACATTGGGGACAATGTTCAGCCTAAGTGTAAGGGGAGGGTAAATGATGATACCTTAGAGAATACAATTGCATTTGAGTTTGTTTGTTCAATAGTAGGTGTGTAATAAAACTAAGAGAAATACTTGTTAGGGCAATTTTAGCGCAAAATTTAAATTTTTTTGCAACATTTAGGAGTGAAGCTTTAGCCTTAATGAGCGTCTCATGGATAGGAGTTGTATGACTAGCACGAAAAACCGTACCACTCAAAAATTTCCACCCCAAATATGTGAGGTTCGCTGATACGTGGGAATTACACCAGGCTTTACCTCTCAAGGGATCTTGAGAAGCTTACAACCCCCACCAGGCAGTGTACCTGATCGTTGTAGTATAGTATAGTGACAAGTACCGGGGGATTAATCGTTCAGCAAGGAATAGTGTCGCTAGTATTAGAAAACCTAAATACTAGTTCTAAAGATGAGGGATGATTATTTTTGTATTTTTATATTTTTTAGTAAGCAAGTAAAAATCTCGGGTTTGAAGGATTTGGGCGGAATTAGTTGCTAGTCAACTAACCCAATACTAAAGATGCAATTAAAATGAAATACTAAAAATGAAAATAAACTAAATTATACTAAGGTTGTGAACAATAAGTGGAGAAAATGTGTTTACTTAGATTTCACTACTCCCTAGATATCTTTTACACGTTAATTACTTGTTATAGTTGCGTGGATGATGGATTGTATTCCTTAATACCATTCATGGGGTGGCGCACTTAATTCCCCAATCCTATGAGTGCCTACTTCACTCCTATATCGAGCCGATTAAGAAGCTCCTAACATGGGATCATTAGAATTTACTCATGCAATAAATACAACCAATAAAACCTAGTGCACGTCAGTTCATGTTTCCTAAGACGTTCAAGCATGTTACCATTTGGAGATCTGCCAGTTTTCTTAAGCCTAACATCGAATTCATTCATCCAATACAACCATAAACAAGTAATCAACACATAATTAACATCTAGGTTTCATTAGATCCAAGCAAACACAAGATAAATCTAGCCTAACATGGTGGAATTAAGACAAGAACAAGATATAGACAACCAACACATAGACATATTGATTGAATTAAAAGAGTACTTATCTCAATTACACATGAAAGGAATCAAGGGCTGAGAACCCTTGAAAAACCTGTAAAATTCGTACCAAAATCGTAACTAGGGTTTCTCCAAAACTTCTCTCTTTTTTAATGTGAAAATTAGAAAACTATATATAGGAAATAGGGTCTGACGGCGTCAAGAACAAAATTCTGACGCCGTCATCTCGCCGCCAAAATACTCCTCGGACTGCCTTGATCTACTTTTGACGCCGTCATGTCCAAGGCCTTCACGCATTTAACTATTGACGCTCTACTTTGTGACGCCTTCATGAATCCACTGGGCCGTCATGGTCTTTACTCTTGACGCCGTCAAAAATTCCTTCTTGACGCCGTCACCTACTGTTCCCAGCAAGGAAAATTAAGACTTTGGCGTTTTCTTCACTTTTATGCTCCAAAAATGTCCGAATTGCTTCCTTTTCCCGATTTCTCTCCCAAAGTACCTAAAATCACAAAAGGAACGATTTAGGGCAATATTTGATCAAATAAATTCAATTCCGGGCTTAAATGACCCCATAAAAGTGGTTCATTTTTCGCCTCATCATATACCCTTACACTTGAGATTTGCTTGTCCTCAAGCAAATATGCTTTTATTCTACTCAAAAGACAAGTTAGAGGTCATTTAACACAAATATAAAAGTAATTACAACAAATAATCGTTCCACAAAATACCAAAGACAAGCACGGAGGTCATATACTAGCACCTCACAAATAGTGTTTAGATACTCACATCTCTCGGGTGTAATAAAGTGATATAACATTATGGAAATGGAAGATATCTCTCACTACCTGTCCTAGCAAAATAGATTACCATAGGCTTGGGAAAGGATCAAACCTCCACCACATGGCGTAACCACCTAGGATAAACTATCAAAGAGGTCTTTTAAAGGGTTGTAACGTTAGGTATAGGGATATGAAATACACGGTTTTGTTGGATAAAGGGAGTTTTTACTGGTGGCGAGCTAACAATCTTGGTCAATTACATGTACAATGTGGCGTTGCTAAGCCAAGACTAGACTCGACTTAAGCTAATAAATGAAAAATAACAAAAACATAAAATAAACATAGAATGAAAAGGGATGGTAGTCCGTATATTTTTTCTCTTTTCTTTTTCTATTTTTTTTCTTTTCTTTTCTTTTCTTTTCTTTTCTTTCGATTTTTTTTTTTTTTTTTTTTTTTTGTGCATACACTCTTACCCTACCATCCAAAATAATACATCATAGGGAATGGAAATTCCCCTTACACTTGAATCTTTACATACTTTACAATAAACTAATCTAATGACTCGAATTAAGAAAATCAAAACACTTTGAGCACTTTTAATATTAACGTACATATGGGGGTAATATATGATGTTCTTCCCCATTACTCCAAAAAATAAGTACTTAACCATGAGTCCCAATCGTCCCAAAACAATATGTACAAGGATATGACTCGACTTAGCAACCATGTAATCAATTAGAAAGTTAACTTAAGGTTTAACAAATAACAATAATGCACTAAAGATGAGTGCATACACGGAAGGCTAAGGCGATTTGGTTGTACATTTAAGTGGGGTGTAACAAATTCTTTCTTTAAGTAAAATGCTTAAAGTTAGAAACGAAAAGATAGGCTCGGAGGGGTGTACTAGGGGTTTCGTGTACTAAAAATGAGTACAACGCTAAGGGTGTGGGAAAATTAGTTGACTTAGCTAGTCAAGTAATATGACTTAAATGGTCAAGTAATTATGATACGGGTTTAACACAAGGGTGATCCTAATGCCTCTTATCATGTAGTAAATCCTACTACACGAATGTAGTCTCACTAGCGGTCTCGGGATGCATCACTAACGCAAGTTCTAGAATCTAAATGCTACCGGTACACTCATAAGCACTAATAGTAAATGCTTTTCCTATCAAATCTAAAGGCGAACCTCACGTATTTGGGTGGAAAATGTTTCTGAATGATACGGTTATGTGCTAGTCATACAATCTCCTATCCATGAGACGCTTGCTAAGGCTAAAGTTTCACTCCTAAATGTTGTAAAAAAAATTAAATTTGGTGCTAAAATTACACTAACAAGTATTTCTCATAGTTTTATTACACATCTACCATTAAACAAACAAACTCAAGCGAAAGTGTACATGTAAGGTATCATCATTTTACCCTCCCCTTATACTTAGGATGAACATTGTACCCAATGTTCAAGTAAAGAATGTAAAAGTGAAATAAGTAAAACAAATGAAATCAAATACTCCCCTGATTCGCTCGGTATGGATAATAAGGTGGCCAGGTTAGATCTTCCTCCAAGAAAATGAACAATCAAAGCTTCCCTTCCAGAAATATAAATCATCTTCTTGTCAAACGTAACCTGTAAATCCTGAGAAAATAGACAAAACAACCTCGCATAAAATCGGCGGCATCCTATATAAGTTACTAAATCCTAGAAAACAAAGTAAGATATAATGCTTGTGGAATGAAGTTTGCAGATTTCCTAGAGATTATAAAACTTAATAATTCACAAAAACTTAGAGACTCCGTTAGAAACACAAAACTGGTAAAATTTCTAGATTTTTACATGTGACGCCGTCAAGAGTTAACTCGTGACGCCGTCAGAAGTGACCTGCAGAAATTCTTATGTTAAGTTTCCGGAAAATTTCTGGAAAAACTTGGTCCTACTTCCTGGAAAATCCTTCAAAACTTCATTATGACTCAATACAAGCATTTGACTCTAACAAATACTAATATACATGTTCATTTAATATTGTGGAGAATCATGATCGGTTTGTTTCTTAAAAACCTATTTGGGGTTTCCCCTTACACTTATCTTTTGCAATAATACTTTTAGGGTGGAGTTAAGACTAGGCCAAAACAACAAAGTAAAGTATTTCCACTATTTAGTTTTGAAACATGATCTACCAACAATAAAAATAAAGCATGCATACGGAAGCAAATAACAAACAAACAAAATGAAAATCACACAAAGCATGGGTTGCCTCCCAAGAAGCGCTTTTCTTTATTTACGAGTCTTGAAGCTAGACTCAAGGCCATGGGTTACTATGTGACCTCATCGTCAAACGTTACATCTTCCTCACCAATCATTTCATTATTATTTTCTTGATAATGTTTTACACGTTGTATGTTAACAGTAAATTCTCTACCTTCATCGTCTAATAACACAACGGCTCCAGTTTTAGAGGAGCTTCTCACCATAAATGGTCCATACCATCTAGACTTCAGTTTTCCTGGAAATAACCTTAACCGAGAGTTGTACAATAGGACTTTGTCTCCTTCTGAAAATTCCTTGGGTTTCTTAATTCTCTGGTCATGCCATCTTTTTGCCCTCTCTTTATATGTAATGGAAGACTCATAGGCTTCTAACCTAAGCTCATCAAGCTCGTGTAATTGCAAGAACCTATTAGTTCCGGTAATTGTATAGTCTAAGTTACATGCTTTAAGCACCCAATAAGCCTTTTGTTCTAATTCAACTGGCAAGTGACACGCCTTACCATACACCATGCGAAACGGGGTCGTTCCAATAGGTGTTTTGTAGGCGGTTCGGAATGCCCATAAGGTTTCGTCGAGTTTAAATGACCAGTCTTTTCTATTTTGACTAACCGTCTTTTCAAGTATTCTTTTAATAGCCCTATTGGTGTTTTCGACCTGGCCATTGGTTTATGGATGATAGGCGGTGGAGAATCGATGAGATACTCCATACCTCTTCATGACCTTTTCCATTTGTGCATTGTAAAAATGGGTCCCCCAATCACTGATGAGAGCTTTAGGAATCCCGAATCTAGCGAAAAGCTTTTTCAGGAAATGAATAACTACTCTGGCGTCATTGGTCCTAAGGGCTTGTGCCTCAACCCATTTTGAAACATAATCGATGGCGACAAAAATGTATTCGTTTCCCCCTGAAGATGGAAATGGTCCCATGAAGTCAATTCCCCAAACATCGAAGACCTCACAAACTTGTATAAAGTTCTGAGGTGCTTCATCCCTATGTGATATGTTCCCGGCTCGTTGACACGCATCGCATGCCTGCACCATCTCTTTTACATCACGGAAAATTGTAAGCCAATAGAATCCCGCATCGAAAATCTTTCGGGCGGTTGTGTTTATCCCATGATGCCCGCCAGAGGGACCAGAGTGACATTCCCTCATAATCTTTACTGCCTCACTTTCCAAAACACAGCGTCTTATAATTTGGTCTGGACACCTTTGGAATAAAAATGGTTCATCCCAAAAGTAGTATTTTAGCTGAGAAAAGAACCTTTTTCTTTCGTATCTAGTCAGGTGTTCAGTAACAAGTCTACTTGCGAGGTAATTAGCAAAATCGGCGTACCACGGCTCCGAATCAATCATTAACATCAGTTGTTCGTCAGGAAATGAATCCTTAATCTCACTTCTATCGTGCTTATCCAAGGGGTTTTCGAGACGAGATAGATGATCTGCGGCCAGATTTTCTGCCCCCTCTTATAGAGAATCTCAACATCGAATTCTTGTAACAACAAGATCCACCGAATTAGTTGTGGCTTAGCATCCTGCTTCGCAAACAGATATCGAAGAGCCGAGTGATCAGTGAAGACGACTGTCTTTGAAAGGACAAGATATTGTCGGAATTTGTCGAACGCAAACACTACGGCTAATAATTCTTTTTCGGTGGTGGAGTAATTCTCTTGAGTGGGATTCATGGTTTTGCTAGCGTAGTAAATAGGTTGGAAAAGCTTGTCACGCCGTTGGCCCAATACAGCCCCTACAGCGAAATCGCTAGCGTCACACATAATTTCAAAGGGTAACTCCCAGTTGGGTGTGATCATGATTGGAGCTTGTGTGAGTTCCTTTTTTAAGAGATCGAATGCATCCTTGAATTCTTGGGAAAAATCGAACGGAGCATCCTTCACAAGCAATTGAGTCATTGGCCGAGCAATTTTGGAGAAGTCTTTGATGAATCTCCGATAAAACCCGGCGTGCCCCAAGAAGCTGCGTATTGCTTTAACAGTCGTGGGGTATGGTAACTTAGATATAGCTTCAACTTTAGCTTGGTCCACCTCTATTCCGTTCCCTGAGATCTTATGCCCTAACACAATCCCTTCTTTTACCATGAAATGACACTTTTCCCAGTTTAACACCAAGTTGGTTTCCTCACAACGTTTAAGCATCTTTTCTAGATTAGCAAGACAGCGGTCGAAGGAGTTCCCGAAGACCGAAAAGTCATCCATGAACACTTCCATGCTGTCTTCCATGAGTTCGTGAAAGATTGCGGTCATGCATCGCTGGAAAGTGGCGGGGGCATTACATAGCCCAAAAGGCATCCTTTCGTAGGCAAATGTTCCATAGGGGCAAGTAAACGTGGTCTTTTCTTGGTCCTCGGGTGCTATGGGAATTTGAAAATACCCAGAGAATCCATCCAAGAAGCAATAGTACTCGTGTCCAGATAATCTTTCTAACATTTAATCAATGAATGGTAAGGGAAAGTGATCTTTCCTCGTGGCATCATTGAGCTTCCGATAGTCAATGCATACCCGCCATCCAGTGATCGTACTCTGGGGCACCATCTCACCTTTGTCATTCTTGACTACAGTCATTCCACCCTTCTTAGGTACAACCTGCACAGGACTGACCCATGGGCTATCCGAGATTGGGTAAATCAATCCTGCATCCAGAAGTTTGATAACTTCTTTCTTTACTACTTCCTTAATGTTAGGGTTCACCCGCCTCTGGGGTTGCACGGTAGGTTTATAATCTTCTTCCATGAGAATCTTATGTGTGCAAAAAGTTGAGTCAATCCCCTTTATGTCGGCTACACTCCGTGCAAGCACTCCCTTATATTTCTTTAGGACCTCTAAGAGTTTACCTTTTTGTTCATGCTCGAGGGACGAGTTTATGATTACCGGCAATTGGTCCTCTCCCTGAAGGAAGGCATACTCTAGATGGTTAGGAAGTTCCTTAAGATCTAATTCAGGAGGTTCGATAATAGAAGGCTTAAGCTTGTTTTCGGGCTTTCAGAGCTCAAGATGCTCCGTTGCCTCCTGTCTAGGGTAGAAGGAAACTGCACCAACATCCGCCATCTTTTCCATCTCTCGAAAAGGCAGAAAACTCTCGTCTCGTAACCAGCCTTCCTCGATTTGTTCATCAACACAACTATCAGTTACATCTGTGAGTTCATCGACCTCCCCAATGAAATAGAGCCAGTTAGCTGCTTCGAGAGAGAGATCCATAGAGTCCTTAATATCGAAGGTTGTGCTATCGGTTCCCACTCGCAAGGTTAATTTGCCGTCATAAACATCTATGATAGCACGAGCGGTAACTAGAAATGGTCTCCCTAAGATGATGGGTACCAAGTCATCCTCCTCCATATCTAGGATTACGAAGTTGACCGGGAATTTGAATTTCCCAACTTTGACTAGCACATTCTCGCATATTCCCACAGGGTATTTGACTGATCAATCGGCTAGTTGAATGTTCATACGGGTAGACTTTAATCCAGAGTATCCTAATTTAAGGAACATAGAGTGAGGCATAAGATTGATACTCGCCCCCAAATCGGTGAGAGCATTCTTTATTGATAGAGATCCTATGGAACAAGGTAAGGTGAAGCTGCCTGGATCGTCTACCTTTTTTGGTAGCCCTTGATGGGTCACCACCGAGCATTCTTCCCCCAGGGTCACAAGACCCTCAAGTTGTTTTCGGTTAGCGAGTAGTTTTTTAAAGTATGCGCTATACTTTGGCATGTGATAGCAGGCATCAAGGAGGGGGTTGGTGACTACTGAGTCTTTTAGGTATGACAAGAATCTTTTATTATCATTCTCAGTTTTCTGGTTTTTCAATCGGGACAGGAATGGGATTCTCACAGGTTGGTTAGGTGGGGTTGATTGGGACGGGGTCGTCAAGGGAGGTTGGTTGGGAGTCTCGATGCCCACATCCTCTTCCTCTTCGTGAGGTTTGTTTGGATCGGGAGTGATGGGGGACGAGCTCGGGTGAGGAGGGTCCTTGGTTGTTGTTCCAGATCGAGTGGTTATCGCAAGCATGGGATCTTTTTTGCTTACTGATGGGATTTCAAGGTTATCAAGGGCTGAGTTAAGCTTGTTGAACCATTCTCTAATGTCATTCTGCTGCTCATCAACGAGTTCATTAAGTCCCTTTAATTGTAGGCCCTTTTCTTGAGTGAAGTGACCAAGGTCATCTTCAAAAGTGCTCCTGACTTTAAATTCAGGGTCTTCCTCTCCTTCTTCTCTTTTTACCATATTCCCCCAAAGGGTGTAATCGTCATTTTGGTAAAAAGGTAAAAGGGAGGGGTCAGCATAGATGTCACCACCTGACAAGCATGCATGTTCAGTCGCGGTTTCTCCTCCGCATTCCTCCACCTCATGCGGGCCCCCACAGTAGTCGCAGATCAAGTAAGGATTTGAAAGCTGTTTAGGTAGCTGCGACCTAGCTAGGTACTCCACTCTTTTGTGAACCTTTCTCAACCTATCTGAAGTGATTTCAGAAATGCTGACAGTAGACTCGGGTTCATCCCAAGTGTCATCCTGGTCATGAGCATATTCTTCAATTCTATCCCATCCTTCTTCGGCACTAAGATTGGCTAATCTCCCTTTTCTAGATTGGTTGATCCCGTTCCGATCATTAGAGGAGATATTGTCATAAAAGATTTGGATCAAAAGCCAAAGTTCGATGCCATGATGGGGAACCTGTCTTATTAAATCCTTAAATCTAATCCATGATTTAGGGAAGGGTTCGTCCTTCCCTTTTCGGAAATGGAGGATCCTATCTCTATATGCTGAAGTTTTTCCAGGTGGAAAGAACTTCTCATAGAACTTGGATATGAGTTGCTCCCACGTGAAAATAGATTCAAAAGGGAGTTTATCATACCATTCTTGGGCTTTTTCATATAGGGTGAAAGGAAAGAATCGTAATTGGGACGTGTCTCTAGTAGCCCCATCCGTATGGAGGGTGTCTACTATTTTCAAGAATTCCTTGATGTGTTGAATGGGATCTTCCTCATCTAATCCACAAAACTTACACACACTTTGGACAAGCCAAACATCGGGCGCATGCAAGACCTCACTGGTGTGTTCGTTTGGGTAGACAATGGCATTTGAGAAGCCACGAGGGGTTGGGGAGGAGTAGTCCTTAAGGCACTTAGGAGTAGGAGTTGTAGGGGTACTCATCTCGTTGTTGGGTTGGGAGCTAGGGGTTGTAACGTGATTTTCTGAATTTTCCTCAGAAAGGGGTGCATCAAAATCGATAGCAATGCAAGATGGTTCAGGAGTTGAGTGAGATCGTCTTAACCTAGACATTTCTCTTTCGGGTTCTGCATAAGGCAAGACAAGGTCTCTAGTGGTACTACGACTCCTGGTGATCCTAAGGTTGGAGAATTCGTTGGTTGCCATAATGGTGGACGGTGGAAAAGTACAAACAAAAACACGAAGAAATAAGAAAGACTAAAGAAATCCTAAAAATAAAAATAAAATCTAACCAGAAAGGAATCTAGCAAGTAGACCTAATAAAAAGAGATTTTAACCTAGACAATAACTATTCCCCGGCAGCGGCGCCAAAAGCTTGATACGTGGGAATCGCACCAGGCTTTACCTCTCAAGGGATCTTGAGAAGCTTACAACCCCCACCAGGCAGTGTACCTGATCGTTGTAGTATAGTATAGTGACAACTACCGGGGGATTGATCGTTCAGCAAGGAATAGTGTCGCTAGGATTAGAAAACCTAAATACTAGTTCTAAGGATGAGGGATGATTATTTTTGTATTTTTATATTTTTTAGAAAGCAAATAAAAATCTCGGGTTTGAAGGATTTGGGCGGAATTAGTTGCTAGTCAACTAACCCAATACTAAAGATGCAATCAAAATAAGATACTAAAAATGAAAATAAACTAAATTATATTAAAGATGTGAGCAATAAGTGGAGAAAATGTGTTTACTTAGATTTCACTACTCCCTAGATATCTTTTACACGTTAATTACTTGTTATAGTTGCGTGGATGACGGATTGTATTCCTTAATACCATTCATGGGGTGGCGCACTTAATTCCCCAATCCTATGAGTGCCTACTTCACTCCTATGTCGAGCCGATTAAGAAGCTCCTAACATGGGATCATTAGAATTTACTCATGCAATAAATACAACCAATAAAACCTAGTGCACGTCAGTTCATGTTTCCTAAGACGTTCAAGCATGTTACCATTTGGAGATCTGCCAGTTTTCTTAAGCCTAACATCGAATTCATTCATCCAATACAACCATAAACAAGTAATCAACACATAATTAACATCTAGGTTTCATTAGATCCAAGCAAACACAAGATAAATCTAGCCTAACATGGTGGAATTAATACAAGAACAAGATATAGACAACAAACACATAGACGTATTGATTGAATTAAAAGAGTACTTATCTCAATTACACATGAAAGGGATCAAGGGCTGAGAACCCTTGAAAAACCTGTAAAATTCGTACCAAAATCGTAACTAGGGTTTCTCCAAAACTTCTCACTTTTTAATGTGAAAATTAGAAAACTATATATAGGAAATAGGGTCTGACGACATCAAGAACAAAATTCTGACGCCGTCATCTCGCCGCCAAAATACTCCTCGTTCTGCCTTGATCTACTTTTTACGCCGTCATGTCCTAGGCCGTCACACATTTAACTCTTGACGCTCTACTTTGTGACGCATTCATGAATCCACTGGGCCATCATGGTCTTTACTCTTGACGCCGTCAAAAATTCCTTCTTGACGCCGTCACCTACTGTTCCCAACAAGGAAAATTAAGACTTTGGCGTTTTCTTCACTTTTATGCTCCAAAAACGTCCGAATTGCTTCCTTTTCCAGATTTCTCTCCCAAAGTACCTAAAATCACAAAAGGAACAATTTAGGGCAATATTTGATCAAATAAATTCAATTCCGGGCTTAAATGACCCCCTAAAAGTGGTTCATTTTTCGCCTCATCATTCGCCCCTATATTTGTTAGGAAAAAATGCTTATGAGTGTACCGGTAGTACTTAGATTCTAGAACTTGCGTTAGTGATGCATCCCGAAACTGCTTGTGAGACTACATTCGTGTAGTAGGATTTACTAAATGATAAGAGGCATTAGGATAACCCTTGTGTTAAACCTGTATTATAATTACTTGACCAATGAAGTCATAATTACTTGACTAATAAAGTCAATTAATTTTCCTACACCTTTGCATTGTACTCATTTTTAGTACACGATACCCCTAGTACACCCCTCCGAGCCTATCTCTTTCGTTTCTAACTTTAAGCATCTTACTTAAAGATAGAATTTATTTACAATCCACCCCAAATGTACACCCAAATCGCCTTAGCCTTCCTTGTACGCACTCATCTTCAGTGCATTATTGTTACATGTTTAAACCCTTAGTTAATTGTCTAATTGATTACATGGTTGCTAACTCGAGTGATATCTTGTACATATTGTTTTGGGACAATTGGGAATCATGGGTAAAGTACTATTGTTATGGAGTATTGGGGAAGAACATAAATTATTACCCCCCATATGTGCGCTAATATTTAAAAAGTACTCCAAGTGTTTTGATTATCTTAATTCGAGTCATTAGAATAGTTGATTGTAAAGTATGTAAAAATTCAAGTGTAAGGGGAATGCAAATTCCCAATGATGTATTATTTTGGAAGGTATGGTAAAAGTGTATGCAAAAAAAATAGAAAAAGAAAAAGAAAAAAAATAGAAAAAGAAAAAGAAAAAAAATCAAGAAAAAGACGGTGGTGACTACATCAGAGATTTCCACGCACAGAAGGAGAGACAACACAAGCGGAGTTACAGTGGAGCATTGACTTGGGCTGCTTGCTTGGGAGATCAGCAAAGATTTTCTTTCGGTAGAAGATTATTCAAGCTACATGGCGCACCAGCAGCAATCGTGACCAAGAATTGCATTTTTGGTTCACACTTTCAGAAGAGGTGCAGAAGAGTTTGACGTTTTGACATTTGAAGAAGAGATCTTGGATTCGTTCTTATCTGTATGATTATTCTATCTCTTCGGTTATACCTTTGATACGTTTTGATTTGTGATTTGGAACGTCAATGTGAATATCTTACCCATCTCTTGATGAGATTCTGGATATGTTTGATGATTTGATTTGTACTCATCCGATTTTTGTAAGTTCCTTTGTTCGTTCAGAATTCGGTAGGAGTTGATGAAGATTTATCGTTTAGCACTATCTCCGTTTTTGCCTTGTAGGAATTTGTGTTTCGTGTATCTCCTTGTAGGATCCCATCTATCATCTACCATCTGTCATGTGCTACGTATTTTTTTAACATTCGTTGGATCATATTAGTTATGATTTGTATTCTATTGGAGAGCCTGGGGCTATCCAAGTTGTCAGGATCGAGTCATGAGAAACTATTTCATTGAGCAGATTCTTTTGGAAAAACCTCCCCGAGCGTGAGGGTTAATTGTGACATTCTATGTGCTTAGCTACGTCTCCATCTAACTTTAGCGACTTCAATTTTCAAGGACGAAATTTTCTTATTAGATGGGAAGAATTGTAAGACCCGGAAATTTTAAACATCTAAAATATCTAAAACACCCCTCATTTTCAAACTTTTGAGAATACGAATTATAATTATAACCTAAGTTTAAAAAAAAAGTAATCTTATTTATTATTCAAACCCTTTAACTAATCCTAATAAAATTCCAAGTCCAAATCAACTCTAGGCCATTTAGAATCATCGTAGTATTTGGTAAAAAAAAAAAAAAAAAAAAAAAAAAAAAAAAAAAAAAAAAAATACTCATAACTGATAACTCACATTTTGATATATGGTAATCATTTGACCCAAAATAAATCACTAACCCATCACCCTTATTCTCGGCTAAATCACCCTAAATGGTGACTCTAATATCTCTCTCAAATATTCTCATTTACAAGACTACCATATATATCAAGATATCCTAATCGTCTTCCTTTAAACGTGCACATCTCCACACACACTTTGCTAAATCAAGAAAACTAAATAAACACAAACAAGCAGCCGATCATTGTTCTCCAAATAATCAGAAACGTGAAGGAAGGTTTAATCGTGGGGAAGGTTTGGTTCATAGGGAGTCAACCGTGGCCTGTTCAACCTTAGTTCTACCCTCTTTCTTGTGTTCCGTTCATACTAACCGATTCGAGGTATCCCTATATTCGTCTTGGTGTTTCTCGATTCGACTATTTTATATTCGTACATAATATATGAACACCTAATCTATGTTTCATTAATAATTTGGATACATGAATGAATTTTTCTCGTAAAACAAGGCACATGAATTTGGTCTATACGTTTGAAATAGGGGAGTGACTTCCTATTCTAAAAATGGAAAGCCAACTAAAATGAGTAATCTGATTTAAAATAAGTTATTAAGCCGAGCATTAATTTGTGTAGATTCGCTGAAGATGGAGTGACTTCCTATTCTTATGTTATGATATGGTTTCGTTGGCGATTTAAGGTATAGATATTTTGTCTCTATTCATAGATTCCCTTCAATCTATGTTACTATGATTCTTTGCCATTGCTATGTTCCCTTTTGTGTGATCCTATGATATGAGCTTTTGATTGATCATTTGATATGATTTGATTGCTATCCATTTTGTTTGGTTACCTGATTACTATCTCAAGGTTGAGATTTTGTTTGATTATGATATGATTCATTTGATATGGATATGCTTTGTTGATATGATTTTGTTCTTATGCCCGAGCTTGCGAACTATCCATGGAGGTACCATGGGCGTGTCAGTGATGGCACCACTGGCATGACACTTTCTGGGGAGGTGTGATTGATCCCTGGCATTCCCTTTTGTTTGATATATATGTGTACAGTGGCCAATTAGTTATATATGTGACCAGTCATGAGCTGGAATATGTATTTTATTTGATTCATGGTGTGTATGGATGCATCCTAGGCTTTGTTTGTTATGATTAGGTAGTGACTGGTTGTACGTGCCTTGTACCCCTTTCACTTCTGGTACTTAGAGGTCTCCCCTCTCCGTACATTTATGATATGTTGGACATGTGACTATGTGTAGGAGATCTATCGAGTACTTAGGTAGGTCGGATCGTGGCTTTCCTATGATTCGTTTGTCCATTCAAGTACCTTGTTTGGACACTTCTTTGTTGAAATGTGCTCTTTACCTTTCCCTTATGATTATGCTTATGTGATTATCTTTGATACTTTATTTCCCTTTGACTTATGATATTCGTTCAGTGTATGTTGATCTCTTATGCATTTGACAGATGATATTCCTTTCAGCAGAAGCTTATGATGTTCTATTTCTCTTACTTATATACGGTTCATCACATTTTGACCCATACAAAAATGACTTGTCTTGACCTGTTACACAATCTATCCAATTTGCCACATCTACCTTCATTTATCTGAACTTACCAAGATAATTAGGATTGGTGATTAGAGTAGGATATCACCTTTCAAATACAGGTTAATGTGAGAGCACCAAAAGAAAATTATTTCACAGCTAAGGTCAGCCATCATCATTTAAACTGATTAGAAACTGATTTGCATTAGCAAGTTCAAGTTCCTTCTGATTATAGTAACGTAAAAATTAGAAGGAAAGTATGATACCATTAGGAAAACATAAAGAACAGTAAGCCAAAAAAAGGCAGTAAGCACATTAACCAAAAGTCTTGTTTTTTTCTCTATTTTTTTATAATTTATCTAGAAATAGTTTTTTTTGTGCACAAAAATCACTACAAAAATAGATCAGCTTCAAAATGGGAGGTAAATACATCTAGTTGTTGATGAACCACAGCCTAATGTTATCCATACTCTCCACTTGAGGTGCTTAATTAATCTTCTAGTTCATACACCATATAATTAACAGCAAAAACTCATCCACGCTCTCTTCTACAGCCATTTTATTATAATGTTTTAGCCAATGCATTTTATCACAGTTAATTATATGATTCAATATCACAATTCAGAAATTCACTTTCAAGCCAAAGATCCCGAGTTCTTATTAACTAATGAGGTTAAAAGGTTGCAACAGATGGCTAGCCATCATTGTATGTATTATATGAAACATTAAGGTACACATGACCGTCATTTGAAGTCATTTTAAGTTATATAACCTCATCTAGCAACAATGTACGTAGTATATAAGAGGACAATGTAGAAAGTTTTAATTTATTAAATAAAATGGTACCTTTACAATTCACGTCTCAACATGCTTCCTTTTCCGATAGACCGATAACAAATGCATTGTTCCATGGATATGATTATGTATCTTACAGTTGAATCCTCAAGGATGGTTTCCGAGATTTCTGTATCGTCTAGATTATGCTACCAAAAGGTTCCAGCGCGTCTTTGATGACTGTCACGATTCCGCTTTTAATGGTTCCCTTCTTTTTCTCTTCGCTTCTTGAACATTACCAATTTTAATAATCTGGAATTTTACAAAATAAGAAGATAAACATCGATTCTTTCTTAACTATAGACTATTTTAGCGTGCAAAGAGGTAAAAAAAAATGGGCAGGTTGTAACGACTTACTGTATGTATTGTACTAAAAACTTTCTTTTGTGCGAACAAACATGTAAACTGTCCATAACCGGTCACC
This sequence comes from Artemisia argyi, assembly GCA_030686995.1. NCBI lineage: Eukaryota > Viridiplantae > Streptophyta > Magnoliopsida > Asterales > Asteraceae > Artemisia > Artemisia argyi. The sequence continues at coordinate 72,062,754 of CM060686.1, read as the reverse complement.
TTTTTGCTACCGCTAACTGGTAATTTTTATTTTGGATTAGAAGTGGAACCGGAGATAGACATAAAATTAAACAAAGCAGACAAGTTAACATTAAAATGTACCAACTATTAGATACAGGGTGTGATCCTGGAAATTGTGGTTCTCCTCGTCCTTGAGAATTGAAGAATAGTGAGAAAAGTTAGTACCGATATGATTCTTATAAAATAATACTGAAAACGATCATTTAAGAATGGTACTTGCTTAAATGCAATGTTACATCATAATTGAATTTGTGTTTATGAATGGGCTTGAATTTTCGAACATCCAATATTTTCAGTTCATCTTCCTATGATATACATACAATATAATTAAGCGATCACCACTCCGATAACTTCCTAAGATTGCAGGAACTGAAAATATGTAACCGAAAGGGAAAGAGTTTAACATATGATGTAAAAATTTACCCTGGTCCCAACAGCAACAGGAGTCCCGTCTGATTTATAAGTGATATTAATGTTCTCCCAACTAAATTCTGCTTGCTATGAACATTTTCCACCTGTGGCATTACAATAAAATTTACTGGAAGAAATCCTTCAAAATAAATAGAGGAAAGCATGTGTGTAACCATCAAACATATTTGGTATTGGCAAATAGAGCATCACTTATTGCGAACATCCCACAATCGAACAATCTAATTAGGATCCCAACATAACTAATCCACGCTATCAGTATGCCCCGTGTGCCCCTTTAGCTCAAGATTTTTAACCTTGCTCGATAACAAACAACACCATATAACACAGAACATCATATCAGATTGAGTAAAGGGGTGTTTGCCAATGCCTTTTGAGAGTGATTATGGGATATAAAATAATCAAAATCCAATTATTAGATGCAACAAAATGTAGTGTTGGAATGTGTGATTGTGTTTCTTCTGCTTGAAGATGTGATGATCAAATTTCAGTTGTTTTTTAGTCTTTTGCAGATTGTGATCATTAAGGATTTACGTGTGGAAATGACCCATAACTAATTTGATAATCTGGATCAGTTTTGCTGAAGTTATTCCTAAGTGGGTGCTTGGGATTGCTTATTATAATTGTTTCTCTACTAAGCTGATTGGAATAAGTGGTGTCAAGTTTCTTATATAAAACAAATTATTTCACTCATAAATACTCAAATAATCACTCTGGAAAAGCAATCCCAAACATCCTCGAAACTGATTATGTATTCTATCAACACTAATAAGCAGTTTTAGTAAGCAATTCCAGATACGCCCTAAAATTGATCATCCCAAACTAAATATTTAATAGCAACATTACTTATACATACCAGGCTCCTCTGATTGTCCAAATGCATGGTAAGTATGGCTAGAAGAACTTGCAAAAACATCAGCTCATACAAATATCGAATTGCCTTTTGTTGCTGTTTACTCACTACAAATCCCTTTTCTTTTACCATAAAGTAATGAATGACTGGAAAATATACAAACTAACAAAAAATTGATAGTAAAAAATATGCAAAAATGTAAGTGGAAGTCAACTACACGTGCATCACAATATAAGTGAAATACACCTGATATCAAATCATAAATAAAATAATATACTGAATGTGCCGAACAGACTCGGTAAAAACCGTTTCCTTTACTCGCCTTGACTCATAGAATGTGCCAAATAGTTTGTGTTTGTTTCAGACCATCCACCATCTGTCCATGTTCCGTCATTGCACAAAAAGAGCATGTAATCATAAACAACGTAAAATAATGCACGATATAATACCTTTAGTTGCCAGAATAAGGATTTAATATATGTGTGGAATAAGGCGGTACTGCCTCTTCAGTTTTAAATGCCAAATGACAAACTTCCTCGCACTGTAAAAAGTAAAATTATAATCTGAAATAATAATCACATTTGTCCTACATTGTTTAACAATTAGTTAAGAAGCGAGAGTGCTTACCTCCTCTCCAAAGGACCGTGGCTCGTGATCAATATTTCCCTTCTCAGAATGCCCACGATAAAATGGAAACATGGCTCCAATAACTAAAGCATGTTAAACATTAATTAAATCAATGAAATCAATCAATGAATGAGTTTTCGGGTTTTTTGAGCCACATAATCAAAGGCATAATATCGGTTTTACTCAAATACTCAAAACTGATCATTGCAATTTTCATTTTTGTACTACAGCTTTTGATTATGTGGTTTAGGGATTCACTTCTGACCCGTGTTCTATAGCCCGACCGTACTGTCATTACTAAAACAACTTGCACATATCATTAAGCCCTCAAATCGCTCAAAACAATATTAATTATCTAAAAGTGTAGCAAAATTACAGGATGATGTTAATGCGAACTATGGATTATACACCCAATCAAAATTCAAAATTGCTAAAACCCATAATCAAAATAAAAAATTGAAATCATATATAGAAAGCCCTAAAATACCTTTCTCTTAGACATTTCATCAAACATGTTCCGTTCTGCCTTCAAATCATTTGAACAAAACCTAAAAATAAATATTACCTGATATTGAATCTAGGTGATTGTTGATGATGCAATACAGATTACCTAAAAATGAGTTATGATCAGTTTCAATTGAATCCGTTTTCCATTGAATTCATAGGTGATATTTGTGATATGATTTTCAAAATGCAAATGGATCAATTTAGGGTTTTGAAATAAAAGTGTAAAATATTTTGATTTTGAAATCATCCGTGATTTTACTGATATGATTTTCAAATTGAAACCGAATCATATTGATTGCTTGGTGAGTGAATTAGGGAATTATTGATATTCGGTTGAAGAGAGGGAGAAATTTTAGCATAAGAAAATATTCAAGCCCTTATGGATTTTGTTTTTCAAATTGTTTAACAAAAATCACTTTGGTCTAGTGGTTGGACATTATGTTGAATGAGAGTATAGACCAGGGTTCGATTCCCACAGGTAGCAATTTTTTTAATTTCGGGATAGCAAAACTGGACAGCGTGGCATGCCAAGTGGCCTTTATATGATTTATCCAGTCAGTAGTGTAGTGCCAAGTGGCGTTTCTAAGTGCCAAGTGGCGTTTCCCTCTCATTGTACAGCTTTCAAAATATCAAGTACAACCCAAATCTTGTCTCATATATATGTAAAGATATATCTGTTCACTGGGCTTTTAAAGCTCAACCGCATTTCTTTTCATGCGGCAGGTTTTAGGTTGGAAGCTGGGTTGGGTGAAGAGTGCATAGGAGTGTTAGTGGACTACCCCGATGATTAGAAGCCCATTTACATCTGGGCTAGTTTTGGACTTGGATTAGATTAGACTTGGTTTAGCTTGTATCTTATTTTCTTTTATAGTTTTAGTATTCCTTTGTACCTTTAGATTTTTCCCTAGTAATCTTTTATTTTAACTCTTTCGCTTGCGTTGTATGCTTTGTATGCTTTGATATGTCACCATACTGTAGCGCTCTGAACCCATGTCGGGTTGGGGTGTTACAAAAAGTGTGCCGCTTTTAGGGGGTCATTTAAGCCAAAGTTGAGATTATTTGATCAAATATTGCCCTAAATCGTTCCTTTTGTCATTTTAGGTACTTTGGAGAAGAAATCTAGAAAAAAGAAGCATTTTGGACGTTTTTGGAGCGAAAAAGTGAAGAAAACGACAAAGTCTCCAAATCATTCTGAAATTGGTACCTGACGGCGTCAGGAATTGCATGTGAGGCCGTCACTCATGGACAAAGAGGTGGATAAATTAAATACACGTGACGCGCCAGAATGTTTTGGAGGATTTACACGTGACGGCGTCACCAAGGCCGTCACATACAAAATACAAGAGACGGCCAAGGGTTAAGTTACACATGACGGCGTCAGATCTGGATCTAGGCAATACTAGAGTTTGTATGGCGGTGAGTTGACGGCGTCAGGATTTACACGTGACAACGTCAGACCCAAAAATCTATATATATTTTTCTATTTTCCATTTGTTAAGAGAGGAGAACTTTGGGATAGTTTTGGAGAAGCCATAGCACGATTTTTACCTTACTTTTAAGGGTTCCAAACCCTTGTTTCATCCATGTTTGATTGAAGATAAGTTTTCCAATAATCATTCAATATGTGTATGTGTTGTTTGATTATATCTTATGCTTGTCTTTACTTTAACATGCTAGACTAGGTTTTCTTTGTGTTTGCTTAGATGTGATGAAACTTAGTTGTTGATTATTGGTTGGTTGTTTGTTTATAATTGTTGTGGATGAATGATTTCGATGTTAGGCTTAAGAAAACTGGCAGACTTCCAATTGGTAACATGCTTGAACGTCTTAAGAAACATGATCAGATGTGTACTACGCTAAATTGGTTGTATTTAATGCATAAGTAACTACTAAGGAGGCCATGTTAGGAGCTAGTAGTCGGCTCGACATAGGAAGAGGTAGAAGCATATAGAGTTAGGGAAGATCGTACACGGCCCTACGAATGGTATTAAGGAATATAACCCGTCATCCATGCAATTGTAACAAACCAATCAACTAGTAAAAGATAGCTAGGGAGTAGTGAAATCTAAGTAAACACATTTCTCTTATTATTGTTTTTCTCCACATTTACTTTAGTGTTATTTTATTTTATTTCTATTGAATTTTAGTTATTTGGGTTAATTGACTAGCAACTAATTCCGCCTATTCTTCCAAACCCGAGATTTTTACTTGCTTTCCATAAAATATAAAAATACAAAAAGAATAATCCCTCATCTCTAGACCTAGTTTAATTGAGTTTTAACCCTAGTGAACACTATTCTTTGAGTTGAACGATCAATCCCCCGGTACTTGCCACTACACGATACTACATCGGCCAGGTACACTGCTTGGTGGGGGTTGCAAGCTTCTCAAGATCCCTTGAGAGGTTAACCCTTTTGCAAGGTTGCAAAACCACGTATCACTCTTGCTCACAAAGATTGCGAGCAAAGCTTTAAAGACAACTTGAAGAGTTTTACTGACATGGCCGAGGAGTTGAGGAAGGTCAAAGATGAGCATGCCAGGTGTGCCGCCAATGAGCCGGAAGAGCTTAAAAGATTGAGGCTAGAACATTCTGGCTGCTTGGCAAAGGAGTCAAACTTGAAGGACCGAGTTTCGGAGCTGGAGAAAGAGAAAGAGGAATGGAGGAAAGTTTTCGATGATCAAGCTAAAAAGATTAGGTCTTTGGAGGCCAAGCTGAGGGAAACTAGGTTAGCATTGAGCGATGAGGAGATGGAGGCCCAAGTACTTCGAAAGACAAATCAGGATCTGGCTGTGAGGATGGGTCAGACGGAGGTAGATAGATTGAAGACTGTCAAAGAATTCCTTCCGAAAATGGTTCGTCGTCTCCTGAATAGTCATGAGTATAAGCAGTCTTTGGCCATTCCTTTCATCATGTACAATATGACAGGCTTTCTTGAGGGGGCCAGTTTGGATAGGTCTCCGGAAGAGATAGGGAAAGTCTTGGAGGATGTGGAGGATCTTGACTTAGAGGCCGGGGAGAAGTATAAGCCTCTTTATGACCAGCTTTTCATGATGGAATACCCATACATATAGAAGGTAGTCAAGGCCAGCCACAAACACCTAAAAGAGTTTATAGACATCTTTCCGGATGCTACCCTGCCAAGCCTGCGAATGCCGAGGTGTCTATGCCTGTCAGCTTGATCTCTGATTCTTTTGTCCAAGCCAACACTAAGGGTCCTTCGGCCAATCTTGATTCCCTTCGCCAAGAAACATCCGTCTCTGCTCCGTGAAGCATTTTATCATTTATAGGATTTGGGTATCTCCATTTTGACTAGGGGAAAAGATACTCCGGATTTTCTAATTCATCTTTCTGTTGGTTATTTTGGGTTCCGATTTCCTCCATTTAGACTATGGGTCAAGGTTCTTCGGATTCCCTATGAAGCTTTTTTATATCTTGTCATCTTTCGAACAATTTTTGGGGCTATCGTAATAGTCATTGCATGTAATGGTGTGAAACAATTGTGATCTGATGGGGTGTATGCACTTGTAATTAAATAGTTGAAATATTCGGATGAATTTATTTTGTTGAATGATTAACAGTTGGACGAATGTACTTATCTTATATCTGGTGGGATTTCATCTTTCTTTCTCTTTACATATTTATGTTTTTTTTATGTGATGGTTGATTAGTTACGTGTAACATGTGCTGCATTTGTTTTTGTCTCTAAGCGGTCATTTTGCAGTATCCATTTGGCCTTTTACCTTATTCGTAGATGAGGCAACTTTTTTTGGGTGTGAGTGGTGTGTATTAATTACACACCCTTTTATTACCAAATATCGACCCAATACGACTATTTGATCTAACAAATGCCAAGAAAACAAGTGTTTTTGTGTTGTGAATGTGCAGGAACAGATTTATCATAAAAAGACGAAAAATCACACGATTATTGGTAAAACGGGCACGAGAGTAGAAGTTGGTCAAAAAGTCAAAGCCGGGGATCCAAGAGTCAGTTCCAGTCCTTCATCTATTCAGACTTGGCAAGTATAGTCCCTGGATTATATTTTTGAAGAATGTCAAGATCAGTCCTTGGATTTTCAGAAGTTACATATATGGTCCTTATAATTTTCATTATCAAAATTTGAAAATGAATCACAAAGCCTAGTCCATTATATTATTTAAGCCAAGCCCAAATTCCAAATCCAAGTCCATTCAATAATGCCACAAGCCCAAACTATCAAACTTATGACCCGGTCCACTAATCAAATTAATATAAAAAATCACCCCGCGCCCCATTTTTCCCCAATTCCCTCTAAAAACCCAGGATAAGAACCCTAGAATTACTTTTCTATAATTACCCATCTCCCATCCAATTAACCTCGTATTAAGGGTCTTTCAGTCATTTCCCATCACCTTCTGACAACCTGACAACAAAGAAAGACACGTGGGCGCTCCTCATTGGTCTGAACGCGTCACCACAAGGATTCCAAAGCTCTGATTGGTTGGGACGAGTCACCAAGGATCTAAGAGAGCATATTCCAAGGAGATTCCATTCTAGAGCCTTCTGAAGACTCCCTCATCTCAGATATAAATAGAGGACCTCACTCACGATTTGGAGGTGTTAGATATTAGGAGTAGGAGTAGTGTAATGTAGCTTATTTAGTGTAATTTTTAGCTTTAAGATTGTATTCAGTTCAAGTTTTTAATAAAAGTTTACTTTTCAAAGTTAATTCCTAGTCTTTAATTTCCAAGCACTTTAATCTACTCAATCTGTTTTCAAGCTTATATTTCTGTCCCAATTAATTCATTCAAAGTTTTATCATTACTTTAGTTGAGTTTTACAACTATGTAACTGCTTATAATGGTAAATGGTGATATGGTCAACGAAAGTCAAACGGTATTGATGATGAAGATTTTTGGGTTTATTAGTGTAGAATTCATGGTTTCTGGTGTTATTCAAGCCTATCCAAAGATAGGCTTGGGCTGGAGTTAATCCTATTTCAGTTAGGATTCTGAACGTGTAAGATTCCAATTTCATTTTTACTTATCTTTTCATTTTATGTCTTATTAGTGTAAGATCTGTTAATATAGCTTGTTGAGTGTTCATTTTAGCTTATTTTGATCTGTCATCTGCTTAGTTGTTTAGTTATATTCACTAGTTAGCCTATCTCTTCTTAATTCAACTTCTGCTTAGTTAATTGATTAGGTAGTTGCTTATCTGTGATTCTGTAGTGTTAGATATTAAGTTCTGTGAATTTGTGAATCATTTAGCTTAACTGATCAGTACTTGAGCATCAGTGGTAGTTCATTGGATTAAGTCTCACTATTGCTTCATAAGTAGTTCACATCTGCTAGAATAGGGGGTGTTTGGATGCAACAGATTCTGTAGGATGTTGTTGTTTGATCACTAAGTTTTTGGTTCTCATAAGCTCACTTAGGTTTATAATCAACAATTAGATAATAAAAACAGTGGGCTATTAAATGAAAAGTCAAAAATAGGTTAGTACTCAGTTTTGGTATGATTTTTGATAGCCTTTGTAGAACTCATGGTTAGTTAGAATTAGGTAAGGATTGTTGATTTGAGTTCCTTAGCAACTAGTTTATCATAATCAGCATTCAATTTTTAGTTCTGAACTCATTAGCTTATCTGAATAATAGCTTTTAGTGGCCTGTCTGAGCACTAATTTCCCCTGTGCACAGGTTTTTGACCTGTTGTCTTGGCATCTTTTAGGATAGTAGCTGATAGTCATAGCTTTAGTTTTTTGACTTATAGCTTCTATGCATGGTAGTTAATGAATTTCTCCCATAATCTTCTTGTTTTGAGCTTATTTAGATAGCTTATTCTGGCTTGCTTATTGGTAGAGTAGCATAGATTTCTGTTTTTGACATTGGGCTGCTATTGTTCATCTGAGCTTGAAATTGAGTTTCATTTGTTTTACTGAGTTCCTATATAGTTGTTGTAGTGTTGTGCATGGTCTGTTTAACCTGTAGCTTATTCTGCATAGCCTTAGTGCTTATTCATTAGCTTATTGTCATCATTCTGAGCTTCTGTGTGTTTCTGAGCTTATCTTTGACTATTATTTGTCACAATTGAGCTTAATACATCATAATTGGCCTGTGTTCAAAGTTTCATCAAGATTAGATCACAAGTGCTTATAAATAAGCACTTGTGATAAGCAGTTTAGCCAGAAAAAGCTTCAAATAAGCTGATTTTCATCTCAAGTTTTTATTCTGTGTTTCTTTTATTATTTTTGATTTTCTGGAAATTTTCCAGATTTTTCCTAGGCTTTCTACTATTTTTCTTATTTTCTTTTGATTATTTTCAATTTTTAAATAGTTTTTAATTACCAAAAATCCATAAAAAGTCGTAAAAGGGTTTGAAAAATACAAAAAGATTTTTAGAAATTCTTTTATAGTATTTTAGAATTTTCAGATTTGAATTTTTATTTTTACACCTTATTTTTCTATTTTTCTCTATTTTTTAATTACTTTTTAATTCAATAAATAGAAAATAAATTCTAGAAAATAAATAAAAAGTCAAAAAAATATTTTTCTTTTTCTCAAAACTCTTTTAAGTAGTTTAAGATTTTTAGAAACTTGTTTCACGTTCGTAGGATCATTTCTTGTATATAAGTCGCGTTTTATTTCGTACGTTACTTTTAAATTCGCGTTTGCATTCCCGTTTTAACGTTTTTAACGTTTGTACATACCTAGCTTGTAAATTCTTCATATTTTATCATTTCTTATCATAACTTGACATTCAAAATCAAATTTTTCACTTTCCCGCTTTTCACGACACGATTTCTCGATTCGGTTATTCACGATTCCATTTCACCTTCGCTGGGAGAACGACCCAGGAAATACTTTCACCGGTATTTCCTCGGAATAATTATATACTACGAAAAGACTTTATAAGTGAGCCACTTTGGGTGGCGTACGTCATTCGGCTTTTAGCCTTAGCTGTAGATGTGGTCACCCTTTTAGGTATGAACCGTTGTAGGGCGTCCTGCACCATTCAGCCTTTTTGGCTTATAGATACAGCAACCTCTTTTTGGGTATGAACTGTTTTAGGGCGTCGTACGCCATTCGGCCTTTTTGGCTTGTAGATATGGCAACCTCTTTATGGGTATAAACCGTTTTAGGGCATCATGCGCCGTTCGGCCCTTTTGGCTTACATGTAGATACGACAACCTCTCTTTGGGTATGAACTGTTTTAGGGCATCATGCGCCATTTGGCCTTTTTGGCTTGTAGATACGGCAACCTCTTTTTGGGTATGAACCATTTTAGGGCGACGTACGCCAATCGGCCTTTTTGGCTTGTAGATACTGATGAGTGTGTAAATACTCATCATTTTTGGTCAATCTGAACTGCAAAAACATTTAAAAACACTCAGAAATGCATCAAAATACAGAAAATATCTCAAAATTGTGTTTATATGTTTCAGATGCAAAATGAGTAAAAACAGATGAAAAACGTACAAAGTTTGTATAATTGGCAGTTTCAGTCCCCCAACTTTCAAAAAAATTAACAAAAATAGTCCCTAAGCACTTATTTTAAAAGAAAAGTCACCAAAGGTCCTTTTGGAATCATAAGTTGTCATATTTAGTCCTTTGGTGAAAAATTTCAAAAGTTTTGAGAATTTACAGTTTGGTCCCTGGAGTTTCAGAATTTGGCAGATTTGGTCCCTGGTGGGAAATTTTTTGAAAGAAAAATCATTATTGGTCCCTGGAAAGTCACAAGTGTCAATTTTAGTCCTTGGAATGAAAGTTTGAAGAAAATTACTTTTTGGTCCCTCAAGTTTCCACATTTGACATTTTTTGTCCCTGAAGGACCAAAAGTGAAAAATTACAGTTACAACCCTTGGAATATTCATTTATGGCAGAAAAGACACTTGAATCAACTTTGGGAATAATACAAAACAAACCCTCAATTTCAGATTTATTACAAGTTTGGTCCTTATGGTTTTAAACTTAAATAAACAAACAAACCCAATCCAAGTTCCAAATCCAGTCCACCATAAACCACCCTTGGCCCAAACCTAAGCCCATCCAACAATAATAAAAACCCATCCCGTTTTTTTATTACTCCCCCCGGTCAAACACCAAGGTCAACACCCCTCTTCCCTCTCCCACTTGGAACCTGCAATACCACAAAACCACCCTGGTTTTCCTTATCCACCATCACCACTTGCTCTCACCCCACACCCTTATCCTTCCCAATTGCACACCCCAAGATGCATTTAATACCCCCCCCCCCCCCCCCCCCAGTTGCAAATTAAGCAGGAAAAAAAAGAGGAACAACTTTTCCCGCCAAAATGATTAAAAGGCTAGGACTCATCCTTTAGCTCAACTAGATGCTGGGAAATGACCTGTGGGTCCCACTGAGACCTAGAAGATCATTATAAAAGAGAAAGAGAAGAAGAAAGGAGGGCAGTTAGAGTAGTTTTAGTTTTAGGTACTTGTTTTTAATGTAATTTCAATTTCTAATGTAATTTTTAGATAAAAAATGTTGTAGTAAGTCTTTTTAATGTATTTTCAAGTTATTCCCATCATCAATATTAAGTTTTCAGTCTCCTCTCAGCTTATGCAATTTTTACTTTAAAATCTTAATTTTACTTAATGTTAGTAAAAGTGGTTGTTCAATGTTTAAATAAGCTCAAGTCAGTTCCCTTATAAGCTTTTTTGAAGCTTAGATACCATTTGGAGGGTTTTTACCCAGTTCACTGAAAATACTCAAAAATCAAATTAAATTGTTAAAAAATTAAAAATCAGAAGAAGAAAAGTTTGAAGCAAGGAGTATGATGGAATCTGGATTCTCATGGTATTAGTGCCTCATGGGAGGCTTTAGGTTGTGATTTAGTTACCTAGTTTCATTGTCTTACCCATTTGAAAGATTTGTAAGTCATTTTCCTAATTCTTGGTAGTTTACTGTAGAAATGCTTAAACTTGTGCTTGTTTGATGTTTCTGTGATTGATTGGTGTAGTTATGATAGGTTATTGCTTAGCTATTATCATTTGTTTATATAGCTCCAAGTGTGCTCACTTTTGTATGATCACTGTCCAATTAGCATAATATGGTTAGATGTGAGATTGTTGTTTGATCATGTATCTTTATGCTTGAATCATCATAACTTAGTTAGTTGGTATCTTAGTTCAAGATTTCATGGCCTGAATCACTCACTTGTAGTGTAAATCACAAAAACATATTCATTTAGGAGTGTTTGGCATAACTGTTTGTACCTTGTTATGGTTGTTGTTTATGGGTTAATCCTGCTTAGACTTATCACTTAGGCAGTAACTAACTTGGATCAACACTTTTCTTGGTCAATTCCATAGAAAAAGTCAAAGTTGCATACAAGATCATCAAACAACTTATCTGTTGGTGATTAGGAGGTCCAAATCCTTGAAATCAGTGTAAAAGTAGCTTAGGTTGTTAAATCTCAATCCATTTAGACATAATTTATCATAAGTAAGCAATTAGGTTCAATTAAAGTTCATGAAAGTCATCTTAGGTAAAAATTTTAAAAAAGTCAAACTTTATTTTGTGCAAAAAATCAAATTTTCCAGGATTTTTGTAGAATTTTGTATTAAGTTTTAGGCTTTGAAAATTCTTGGGTGTAAACTACCCCAGCTAAACTTAAAAGTCCCATTTCCCTTATATTTTTGTGATTTTCTTGTGGGCCCCACACTCCCTCAAACACAGCAGCAGCCCAGGGAAGTTCCCCTGCTGCATAGCATACCACCACCACTGCCACCACTTTGGTGGGCCCCACAGACCACCTCAGTGGGCCCCAAACTTCCCCCCCCCCCTGGTTCTTTGGATTCACAAGCTTGCCACCTTTCCAGTGGTACCAAGATTTTGAGCTTAAACACCCTTGTGGGCCCCCTAGATCAGTCACAACTTTGTCCCATTTTCTGTGTGTAATCAAGGAATTCAAGTGCTTATTTTTGCTTATTGGCTTATTTATTGGTACCATTTGGTTGTTTTAGCTTCATATCAGTTCACTTAACTTGTTTTCACTTAAATCCACCCCTGTGGACCCCACATAAGCTTATTTCCTTCCAAAGTCAACAAAAGTCAACTATTTTAGCTTATTGTGTCCATTTTGCTTATTTATGAGTTTGGGAAAAGGTGTTTTCACAAAAGTTCTTTATTTTTAAGTATGAAATAGTGTTCCAAAAGAAAATCCAGAAAAAACCAATTTAAAATTAAGTGATAGTTTCTATTTAATATAATTTATCTTTTTAATTTTCCTTTTTAACTTTTTATTAAGTAACTTGCATTTTTATATTTTTTTTAATTTTCTTTTATGTTAAAGTATGTTTAGTAATTTTCCAGAATTTTATGTTGTCATTTAGTACTTATTAGATTTAATATTAGTTTTATTAATAATTAATTAATATTTAATTATTAAATAGCATAATTAGTTTTTATTAAGCACACCCTAGTTTTTATATTTTTCCTAGCTTTTATATGTTATAAAATATCTTTAGGAATTTTTCTAGAATTTTTACTGTTCATCTTCTAATTTTTATAATTTAATTAGTTTAATTAATAATTAATTAATATTTAGAATAATAATTAGTGAAAAAGTTTAAAAATAATTTTTATAAACTTTTTATAATTTTTTAGGATTCCTGTGATGTTTAATTAGATTTATAAATTTTCTCATAATTTTCTAAATCAATTAGGTATTATTAGTAATTAAATAGTAGATTTAAAATAGTTTTTATTAATTATTAATAAGTTAAAGTAGTTTTAATTAATACAAAAAAATAATAAAATAATCTAAAAAATAGTTTTCTTTTTAATTTCATTTTCTTTTAATTTTAAGTTTGTAGAAGTTTCATTTTCACCCCTGTAGTTTATTTTCCTTAAAACTTACCTTTTTCTCAGTACGCAATCGTGTCTGATTTTAATTTGGTTTACGTTTATACATTTCTGTTTTCCGTAATTGTTAATACTGTTATTCCTAATCATTCCAGTAGCGTAAACAAATCTAAATCTTTATCTAGTTACTTCTCATTCAAATTCACCCGATCACAAACCCGTTTTTATACCATCACACCTCGTTGGGACATAACGACCCGGGGAAACACTGTACTTCCACGGAGCATTGACTCTAAGCTATTTGACTTTGTTGACCAAATCACTTGGTCAATAATAACCTGACTGTTTGGAACCAATCAATACTTCAACCTCTTTTTGCGTATGAACCATTTTAGGGCGTCGTACGCCATTCGGCCTTTTTGGCTTAATTGTAGACATGACAACCCTTTTTGGGTATGAACCATCTTTGAACATTGATCACTGATCTCCGGGGGTTGCAAGCCCTTCGGAGGGATCACTTTAGACTTATGTTTAGAACACAACACATGGTGAAAATTTGCTCCCCTTTGACTGTGGGAGATCTGCATTAATCATTAGTAGAAATGGTAGATGGCTTCTATGAGCCGTACAATTGGTTTTTCGGCCTTAGCCTATTACATGAAGCATTTTCTAAGATTAGTTGCATGCCAGGTTCATGGCACCTCCTCTTCGTCCATCGTTCGGAGCTTGTAGGATCCGGTTTGGTAAGCCTCCACAATCCGGTAGGGCCCCTCCCAATTTGGTCCTAGTTTTCCTTGATCTTCCGCATGGCTTGCCTCATTCTCAGTACACGAAGTCGCCTACTTTAAGCGATTCATGGTGGACCCTTCAGTTGTAGTATTGTTCTATCTTCTTCTTATACTTCGCTTCTCTTATAGCAGCCATCCCCTTCGTTCCTGCAGTAAGTCCAGATTCAGGCTGATTTCTTCATCATTGCTCCCTACGCTTGTCATCATCGTGCGAAAGGTTGGCATGCCTATTTCAGCCGAAATTACTGCTTCACTTCTGTATGTTAGGCTGAAGGGAGTTTCTTCATTACTGGTTTTGAAGGTGGTGCGGAATACCCACAAGACATTTGATAGCTCATCCACCCATCCGGCTCTCTCTCTGCCAAGCCTTGATTTGAACCCTTTCATCAAACTTTTGTTGGCTCTTTCGACTAGCCCATTAGCTTGGGGGTGAGCCACTGCTGTGTTAATCTGAGCGATGTTTAGTCTTTCATACTAACTCTTGAACGGGTTGCTACCATTGTCTGTCACAATCACTTTTGGCAGTCCGAACCTGACACAATGTTTTCTGATAAGGATTTATTTGATATGTTTTTAGGGGGTCATTTAAGCCCTAAATCATAAATATATGGTCAAATATTACCTTAAATCGCTTCTTTTTCTCATTTTTGGTACTTGGGACGAGAATTCTAGAAAATGGAGAATTTTGGACATTTTTGGAGTACAAAGTGAAGAAAACGAAAAAATCAAGAAACTAAGCTGGAAAATACACCTGACGATGTCACACTTTACAAGGTGACGCCATCACTTGAAGATTCAAGAGGTGGAAATATTTGCAAGTGACGCTCCAGATGACTTTAGGAGGATTAACACGTGACGGCGTCACGTGTTATATGGAGTAGGCCATCACATACAAAGCTAACAAGAGACGGCCCAGAGGAATTAAAGAGTGACGATGTCAGAAGGCATGATAGGGCATCACAAAACCCTAATGGCGGCGAGATGACGGCGTCACAACCTAAAATGTGACACTGTCAACTTTGTATCTCTATATATAGTTCTGGATTTTTTTATTCATACTGTGGAACTTTAGACTACAACTAAGGAGAAAACCCTAGCCCAAATTTTATAACATTTTTAGGGTTTCAAACCCTCTTTTCTTCCATGTTCAATTAAAGATAAGTTCTTCCTTTAATCATTCAATATGTCTATGTGTTGTTTGATTAATTATTTGTCTTTTCTTTACATTAACATGTTAGCTTAGATTTCTTAGTGTTTGCTTAGATATAATGAAAACTAGTTATTAATTATCGATTATTGATTTGTTATTGATTGTTTGGTTGATTGACTCGCGTTAAGCTTAAGAAAACTGGCTAACCACCTATATGGTAACAAGCTTGAACGTCTTAAGAAACATAATCGGATGTGTACTACGGTTTTATTGATTGTATTTAATGCATGAGTAGATGTTGCTGATTCTATGATAGGATACTAAATGTGTCGTCATAAGAAGAAATAGCTACTCATAGAGTTGAGGAAGGACGTACACGCCCCCACGACCGGTATTAAGGAATACAATCCTTCAACTGAACAATTGTTACAACTCAATAAATCAATAAGAGATAACTAGGTGGTAGTGAAATCTATGTAAACACACTTGTCTCATATAAGGAGTTCCACGTTTACTTTTCTTGTCATTTATTTTATTATTTTTAGTTTAGTTAGTAATTTTGGGTTTGTTGACTAGCAACTAATTCCGCCCACTCTTCCAATACCCGAGATTTTTACTGCTTTCTATAAAATATAAAAACACAAAAAGAATCATCCCTCACCTTTAGACCTAGTTGACCTACACTTCAATCCTAACGACACTATTCCCCTAGAAAACAATCAATCCCCCGGACCTACCATTTCCTATACTACAACGGCCAGGTACACTTCCTGGTGGATTGCAAATCTCTCAAGATCACTTGAGAGGTAAAACCTTTTGCGAGGTTGCAAAACACGCATCAAGTTTTTGGTGCTGTTGTCGGGGAATAGTTATTGTTTACGTTGATTTTTATTTTGATTAGGTCTACTCATTAGATTCATATCTAGTGAAATTTTTATTTTCTTTTTCATAGGATTTCTTTAGTCTATCTCTTTCTTTGTGCCTTTGTTAGTAAAAAAGTTTTCATTGACTATTTCGTTTGCCATTATGGAGAACGCGAATCCACCATACTACCTACCACGAAATCCACGCATTCCACTCCAAAACAATATGTGGATGTTCCAAAAACATCATGATGAACCTCTCTACGACCCGTGGACTTGCTTCAAACACTTACTCCAAAAATTCCCTTATCATGGCCTTGATTTATGGTCCCAAATTCAAATCTTTGACGATCGCGTAGACCAATATACCCAAAAGGACATTGACTATTTTACCGACGGGGACCTTAGGGAATTAAGTGCTAAAGAAGCATAGGAAACCATAGAGAGTTGCGCTCAATATGATTATAAATTGGACAAACCCAACAAGCGATATTACAAATCAATTGATAACAAATTTCAAGGATCATGAAATAATTTGTCATGGATAGGCACTACCATAATACAAGATGAACACATAGGTGATCTTGATAAGATGGAGGATAGAGTAGAAAATCTAGGCCTACCAAGTACCCCACAAGTCCTACCATCGTTTGAGGTATACACACCGCCCGTGACTTACCCGGAAGAAGTAGATGAGACTTTAGGAATCCCAATGGAGGTAGAACCTTTAAACCAAACACAACTACAGGATCTACATTTGAATACTTGTAGCCACAACCTAAGTCATGGTTCTATGGAATTTCCTAGTGTTGATGAACCAGAACCTCAATCTTTACACAAATTTTCATCCTTAGATATGCATCTAGAAGACAAAAGATGAACTGACCCACCCATCAACCCATATTATTTGGGTAGTTTTAGGATGAAGGAATCCATTCATGCACCCCCTTCACCTCACGTGGCATATTTCCACCCTAAGGGTGTGTATTGCTACTTTCACCCGCACTTAATCCTAAGTGTATGGAAAACCTCCCTTATTTCTGTTAAATAAGGATAGAGTCAGGCTCGTGACTAGAACAAAAACAAGCGCTTCTTGGGAGGCAGCCCAAGCTTTTTCATTGTTTTTTTTTCTTTTGATTTTATTTGCTTTCGTATGTATGTTTTTTTTTCTTATTGTTTATTGTTCATGTCTCAAATAAATTATGAAAATGCTTTAGTTTGTATTCAACCTCGTCTTAATTATATATAAAGGTATTTTGCAAAAAGATAAGTGTAAGGGAAGATCATATTTGTTTCTAAGAACGTATTGAACATGAACAGCAACAATTAGAAATTAGTATATATATTAGTATTTGTTTGAGTCAAATGCTTGTATCGAGTCACAATGAATGTTTTACAGGATTCCAGGTATTAAAACATATATTTTTCTAGAAATTTTCCGGAAACAAAATATAAAAAAATTATGTCAGATCATTTCTGACGGCGTCAGGAGTTAAAACCTGACGATGTATTTTCTGTAAAATTTTCCAGGTTTTGTTTTCTGCTGGAATTGTAAAGCTTCGTAAAATCTAAAATTTTTAAACTACAGGAATCTGCAAACATTTATTTTGCAAGCTTTATATCTTTACTTGCTTTATAGGATTTACTTTTATATAGAGTTTACCGACGATTTTACGCGAGGTTTCGTGTTTGTTTTCTTTGTTGCTTAACAGGTTATATTAGACAAGAAGATGATTATATTTCAGAAGTGAAGCTTTGCATGTTCATTTTCTTGGAGGAGGATTTAACCATGTTACCATATTGTCCACACCGAGTGAATCAGTAGAGTATTAGTTTCTTTCATTTACATTTAAATTTGCTTTTACATCTTTTATTTTGAACATTGGGGACAATGTTCGATTTAAGTGTACGGGGGTAAAATGTGATACCTTAGAAACTACAACTTCACTTGATTTTTGTATTGTTTAATAGTAGATGTGTAATAAAACTAAGAGAAGTACTTGTTAGGCCAATTTTGACAACAAATTTAAATTTTTTTGCAACATATAGGAGTGAAACTTTTGTCTTAATAAGAATCTCATTGATAGGAATTGTATGACTAGCACAAAAACTATACCACTCAAAAATTTTCACCTCAAATATGTGAGGCTCACCTTTAGATCTTTAGGAAAAAGCATTCATTGTTGATGCTTATGAGTGTACCGGTAGTATTTAGATTCTAGAACATGCGTTAGTGATGCATTCCGAGACTGATAGTGAGACTGCATTCGTGTAGTTAGGATTCGCTATATGATAAGAGGCATTAGGATAACCCATGTTTTAAACCTGTATTATAATTACATTGACTTCATTGGTTAAGTAATTTTTCCCACACCCTTGCGATGTACTCATTTTTAGTACACGATACCCCTACTACACCCCTCAGAGCCTATCTTTTTCATTTCTAACTTTAAGCATTTTACTTAAAGGAAGAATTTGTTTACAATCCACCCCCAAATGTACACCCAAATCGCATTAGCCTTCTTTGTATGCACTCATCTTTAGTGCATTATTGTTACATGTTTAAACCTTTAGTTAGTTGTCTAATTGATTACATGGTTGCTAAGTCGAGTCATATCTTGTACATATTCTTTTGGGACGATTGGGACTCATGAGTAAAGTACTAGTATTATGGAAAAAAGGGGAAGAACATCATTTATTACCCCCATGTGTGCGTTAATATTTTATAGTACTCCAAATATTTTGATTATCTTAATTCGAGTCTTTATTTTTAATTATTTAAAATTGTAAGTGTAAGGGGGAAGCTAGTTCCCTTTGATATATTATTTTAGATGGTAGAGTAAAAGTGTATGCAAAAAAAAAAATAAATAATAAAAAAAATAAAAAAAAAACATACGGGCTACCATCCGCTTCTTTTATTCATGTTGAGTCAAATAGTGTCCTGAAAACACCAAAAAGAGTTGTAGTTAGTTGAGTCGAGTCTTGGCTTAGCAACGCCTCATTGTATATGTAATTAACTAAGACAATTGACTTGCCACCAGTAAAATACCCCTTTATCCAACAAATTGTGTTTCCCCTTACCCACACACCTAACGTTATAACCCTTTAAAGACCTCTTTGATAGTTTATCCTAGGTGCTTACGCCAAAGTGGTGAGATTTTGATCCTTTCCCAAGCCAATGGTAATCTATTTGCTATGACAGGTAGTGAGAGATATTTTTCCATTTCCATTTGTGAAATAAAAACTTATAACACACGAGAGATGAGAGTATCCAAACACTTATTGTGAGGTGCTAGTATATAATTTTTGTGCTTGTTTTGACTAAGGTAGAATGATCATTTGTAGTAATTACTTTTATATTAATGTTAAATGACCCCTAACTTGTATTTTAATTGGTATAAAAGCTCATTTGCTTGAGGACAAGCAAATCCCAAGTGTAAAGGTATTTGATAAGGAATTATTTCATACGTTTTTAGGGGGTCATTTAAGCCCTAAATCGTAAATATATGGTCAAATATTACCTTAAATTGCTTCTTTTCTCATTTTAGGTACTTGGAACGAGAATTCTGAAAAATGGAGCATTTTGGACGTTTTTGGAGTCAAAAGAAAAGAAAAAGACAATATCAAGAAACTAAGCTGGAAAATACACCTGACGACATCACACATTACAAGGTGACGCCATCACTTGAAGATTCAAGAGGTAGAAATATTTGCAAGTGACGCTCCAGATGACTTTAGGAGGATTAACACGTGACGGCGTCACGTGTTATTTGGAGTAGGCCATCACATACAAAGCTAACAAGAGACGGCCCAGAGGAATTAAAGAGTGACGATGTCAGAAGGCATGATAGGGCATCACAAAACACTAATGGCGGCGAGATGACGGCGTCACAACGTAAAACGTGACGCTGTCAACTTTGTATCTCTATATATAGTTCTGGATTTTTTTATTCATATTGTGGAACTTTAGAGTACAACTAAGGAGAAAACCCTAGCCCAAATTTAATAACATTTTTAGGGTTTCAAACCCTCTTTTCTTCTATGTTCAATTAAAGATAAGTTCTTCCTTTAATCATTCAATATGTCTATGTGTTGTTTAATTAATTATTTGTCTGTTCTTTACATTAACATGTTAGCTTAGATTTCTTAGTGTTTGCTTAGATCTAATGAAACCTAGTTATTAATTATTGATTGTTGATTTATTATTGATTGTTTGGTTGATTGACTCGCGTTAGGCTTAAGAAAACTAGCTAACCTCCTATATGGTAACAAGCTTGAACGTCTTAAGAAATGTAATCAGATGTGTACTACAGTTTTATTGATTGTATTTAATGCATGAGTAGATGTTGATGATTCTATGATAGGATACTAAACGTGTCGTCATAAGAAGAAATAGGTACTCATAGAGTTGACTAGCAACTAATTCCGCCCACTCTTCCAATACCCGAGATTTTTACTGTTTTCTATAAAATATAAAAAACAAAAATGATGCGTGGGAATTGCACCAGGCTTTACCTCTCGAGGGATCTCGAGAAGCTTACAACCCCCACCAGGCAGTGTACCTGATCATTGTAGTATAGTATAGTGACAAGTACCGGGGGATTGATCGTTCAACTCAGGAATAGTGTCGCTAGGATTAGAAAGCCTAAAAACTAGGTCTAGAGGTGAGGGATGATTCTTTTTGTATTTTTATATTTTATAAAAGCAAGTAAAATCTCGGGTTTTGGAAGAGTGGGCGGAATTAGTTGCTAGTCAACTAACCCAATGACTAAAGATGCAATCAAAATAAAATAATAAAAATGTAAATAAACTAAATTAAACTAGTGGTGTGAGTAATATGTGGGAGAATTGTGTTTACTTAGATTTCACTACTCCCTATATATCTTTTACAGGTTAATTACTTGTTATAGTTGCGTGGATGACGGGTTATATTCCTTAATACCATTCATGGGGTGGCGTACTTACTTCCCCAATTCTATAAGCTCCTACTTCACTCCTATGTCGAGCCGGCTAAGAAGCTCCTAACATGGGATCATTAGAATTCGCTCATGCATTAAATACAACCATAAAAACCTATTACACATCGGTTCATGTTTCTTAAGACGTTCAAGCACGTTACACAATGGAGATCTGCCAGTTTTCTTAAGCCTAACATTGAAATCATTCATCCATTACAACTATAAACAAGCAATCAACATATAATCAACATCTAGGTTTCATTACATCTAAGAAAACACACAAAAGATCTAGCCTAGCATGTTAAAATCAAGACAAGCATAAGATATATTCAAACAACACATAGACATATTGAATGAATTGAAAGAAGACTTATCTTAATTGAACATGAAAGGTTTCAAGGGGTGAAAACCTTTGAAAATACTGTTACAAACGACCTAGGGTTTATTAGGTTCGGCCCTAGAATTCTCCTCACAAGTTTCTCTTTTATGAATGAAAAAATAGAAAAGTATATATAGATTTTGTGAGGTGACGGCGTCAAGAAGAAAAATTTGATTCCGTCATCTCGCCGCCAATAAAGTTCTCGGACTGCCTAGATCTGGATCTGACGCCGTCATGTGTAATATCATTTCAGGCCGTCACCAAAATTACTCTTGACGCCCTACTTCTGACGCCGTCATGTTTTCACTAGGTCGTCATCCATTTTGCTCTTGACGCCGTAAAGGAATTCCTTCTTGACGCCATCATCTACTGTTCCCAGCAAGGAAAATTAAGTCTTTGCCGTTTTCTTCACTTTTATGCTCCAAAAACGTCCAAAATGACTTCTTTTCCAGAATTCACTCCCAAAGTACCTAAAATCACAAAAGGAACGATTTAGGGCAATATTTGATCAAATAAATTCGAATCCGGGCTTAAAAGACCCCATAAAAGTGGTTCATTTTTCGCCTCATCATATACCCTTACACTTGAGATTTGCTTGTCCTCAAGCAAATATGCTTTTATTCTAATCAAAGTACAAGTTAAAGGTCATTTAACACTAATATAAAAGTAATTACAACAAATAATCGTTCCACTAAAGACCAAATACAAGCACGGAGGTCATATACTAGCACCTTACAAATAGTGTTTAGATACTCACATCTCTCGGGTGTAATAAAGTATAAATTACAATATGGAAATGGAAAACATCTCTCACTACCTGTCATAGCAAAATAGATTACCATAGGCTTGGGAAAGGATCAAACCTCCACCACATGGCGTAAGCACCTAGGATAAACTATCAAAGAGGTCTTTCAAAGGGTTGTAACGTTAGGTGTAGGGATATGGAATACACGGTTTTGTTGGATATAGGCAATCTTTACTGGTGGCGAGTTAATAATCTTGGTTAATTAAATGTTCAATATGGCGTTGCTAAGCCAAGACTAGACTCGACTCGACTTAAGCTAATAAATCAAAAATAACAAAAACTTAAAATAAATATAGAATGAAACGGGATGGTAGTCCGTATGTTTTTTCTCTTTTTCCTTTTTCTATTTTTTTTTAAAAAAAATTTCGATTTTTTTTTTTTTTTTTTTTTTTTTTTTTTGCATACACTTTTACCCTACCATCCAAAATAATACATCATAGGGAATGAACATTCCCCTTACACTTGAATTTTTACATACTTTACAATAAACTAATCTAATGACTCGAATTAAGAAAATCAAAACACTTGGTGCACTTTTAAGATTAATGTACGTATGGGGGTAATATATGATGTTCTTCCCCATTACTCCATAACATAAGTACTTTACCCATGAGTCCCAATCGTCCTAAAACAATATGTACAAGGATATTGTAGGATCATAGTTTTATGTTGATATTGTGATTCGGGAGGTCGGATTTGGTGGAAGAAGAAGAAAGCCATAGTTAGAGAGAGAGAGTAGAGAGAGAAGGGAAATACTAGGTGATTTTATTGATAATATGAAAAGTGAAAAACACACACAAGTCTCACCCTCCTAGTGAAGTCTAGGAGGGCTTATATAGGGCAACATACACACTACTTTACAATAATGACGGTTTCAGTACCTGTGTATTTGCCTTACATCATAACTAATGTAATCCCGTAAATGTCGTTCCATTTACGTGTTAGGATCAAAAACTTTGATCCCAACAATCTTCCCCCAATGGGGCGACATAAGGGATTACTTACAACATTTCCTACAAGTACAAATACAAATAAAGAAAGGTCTTCATCGGCTCTTCAAGTGCTGAGGATGACTACAGTTGACGCTCTTTGTCTTCATCTTATACCTCGGCTTGAGAACTTTATCTTTATTTGTAGGCAAATGATGTAATATGCATGAAATGGATTAACTTCCCCCCAATTCATGCTGCATGTCTTTAGCGGCTTCTTCGTACACTTCTTTTTGGCGAAGTTTCTGAATCAGCTTCCCCCCAAACTGACAACCGTCTTCAGCAGATTCGAAACATTGATGTAGTAGACAAGTCTTCTAACTTTTGAAGTTTTGAGTACGCAGCGGAATTTGTAGATGACACAGTAAACCATACCAAGCAAATCTGACTAGTCACTTAATCACAGTTGTACTCTATGCGGAAGCTCCATTCGGGGGTACCATGCAAGAAATTAGCAAGATCTTCTCACTTAAGTAGGCTACTTCACACTTCACAACCCGCGGGAGTTGAAACGATTACACCAAACTTCACAAAATTGAACCATTGATCATCTCTGCGGACGTCTCTCCGGTAGTAATAAAATTGTAAGCTCGATCACATGAGTCTATTATGCGTCCCTGATGTGCACATTTCTTCCCCCTAATTGCAGAACCTCGTGGAAAATGAGTGTTTTCGCAAAGAAGTCAAGAAAAGTCAAAGAAAGCAAAGAACACCCTCTATATCTTCCCCCACGATGTCTTCGCGGAATCGGAAGCATACACACTATGTTTACGATGGAAAATGGAGGCAGCGTAACCCCATATGTCTAACTAACCGATTATGTGTGAAGTATTATAAATAGCCCGTGAGAATAAACTGCTGATAAACAACTCTACTCTTTAATACTCCTCTCAGCTAACTCTTTACCGACTCCATTATCATTATGGCAGCTCTTTGTAGTGACTACTGATGGAGAAAACTCAATATTATGAACTTGAGAGCGAAGTAGAATAGCCCGAACTTGTGACTTAAACTTGCACTGATGTATGACTAAGAGCGGTGTAGAGAGTTCGCACCCCATCGAATCCCTAAGTACTCTATACTCATCAACCAACCAACCATCAAGTATAAGAAGTACATAACCTCTTGATTATCCACAACAGCGTGTGACACTGAGCACTACAACGTAACTCCTTAAAGTGATAGTTATTTATGGTAATAGAGAGGAAGAATCACAAAATAACTAGATAACCAAGTCTCCGTCATTGTAAAGCTAAAAAGCTCAAACAAGGATCTCGAAGAATCTTCATCCAACCAACCCCGATATCTTCAGATACTAAGTACACGCACCCGTGAAATTCCACATCAATCTCAAATAAATAATAAAGAATTATCGCCGTAGTCACATCTTGCGTTTAAATGCCCAAAACTAGCCTTTTTGACGGTAAAGTGAATTTGATAATGGTTTCCCGAACTTGTCAAAAATGTATCCCCATGAAATTAGTCATTATGTCACTTAAACCCCAACAATTACATCAATAATCTACTAAATTAATATAGCTAAAAAATTTGGCAAAACATTCGTATTGCCTATATAAAATCCAGTAGAATGAATATTTCAGCCCATTCAATTTAAAACCAATTTTTGGATCGTGCAAAGCCCAAAATGTTGTATAATAACTAGTAAGCCCGGTTGGTTTGAATCGGCCCATCAATCATAGTCCACAACATAACCCATTCGAAATCCATTATGCTAAAAGTTTAGGGATATAAGACACACTTAACCCTAATACTTACAAACCCTAAACTCATAACCCACTAAACATCCGCCCCCATCACATCCTCTCACCCAACGAATAACTCTCAGGTCACATCTTCTCCTACTCATCAAATCTTTCCAATCGTATATCTCATAGACATCATCTATCATCCTCAATCCGAATCAAACATAAACACCGCCGAACCTTTTGTTTTTCTGCTCAGTACCTTTCGAACCACCAAAGAAGTCAAGAAGCAAGAAGTAAGAGGCTTCAAGTTCTTTTGAAAAAGGACTCAGGTAGGTTCAATTGTTGTTGTTGTTTTACGTTTTTGCACATAACCGAACAAAGATGAAGGATGAACCAGCTTTGGTTTTGTTCTATCTCAGATTTTCGGATAGTGAAAGATGAAGCTTTGCTTCACAAAGATCGATAATGTGTTTCATCTCGTGTTTAGTTGACATCAGGTCTTGATAAAATTTTGAGTACCACGAAATGATGAACTGAGATCAATCTAATTATTGTTAAGAGTTGGGGAGTGAATGGTTGTGACTCGTTTAGGCTTTGATATGGTTTCGTGTGTTTGGTTTTGTTAGTAGACAGATCGTGGGCCTTCATCTACATTACAACACGTATTTATTTAATTCTTGGTATTTGGTTTAGTGGTCTTGGTCAAATCGAGTCTACTCTTCATCTTCTTTTCTTTTTCATTTCGATACTTTTCAAACAATAATTTTTCGAAACTTTGCTCATCTTAAGTTTTTGAAACCTTGAAAAATCTGAAAAATTTTTGAAACTTTTGCAACTTCTCGAAAAACTTTCACTTATCGAGAATACTAATTTTATCGAGAACAGGATTTTATCGAGAACATGTGTTATCGAGAACAGGATAGTCGAGAACTTGATTCATGTTATCGAGAACCTTGTTTTCGAAAATGTGATTTCGAAAGTATAGGGTATTGGGTTCTCGACAACTAGTCAGTTCTCGATAACAAGTACCTTTCGAAAACTTCTTATACAAGAAGTTCCGATTTTATCGGCGATTAATCCGACCAAAGATTCCGACGACCCTTATTACCAGTTTCCGATGAGTATTGAACACAGATTCGACCTTTTAACCAATATCGACCATATAAATGACCACAAAGATTCACGGGATATGGTACAAGTGGTCATAAAAGTGATAACTTTAACATAAAAAACTGTTATTGAGGTACATAAATGACCACAGGAAACAGATATATGTGACTGGTTATGAAAGGTTGAGGCTTTTTATGTTTTGACCACTTTTGTACCATAAAAACTTTAAAGACCAAAAGGAATATATCAAAACAGTACGGCATATGGTTAATTCAGCAGAAAAAAAATACAACTTTTGACAAGATAACACCACAAATCAACAAAGTAAAAACCTTGGCTCTGATGCCACTTGTAGGATCATAGTTTTATGTTGATATTGTGATTCGGGAGGTCGGATTTGGTGGAAGAAGAAGAAAGCCATAGTTAGAGAGAGAGAGTAGAGAGAGAAGGGAAATACTAGGTGATTTTATTGATAATATGAAAAGTGAAAAACACACACAAGTCTCACCCTCCTAGTGAAGTCTAGGAGGGCTTATATAGGGCAACATACACACTACTTTACAATAATGACGGTTTCAGTACCTGTGTATTTGCCTTACATCATAACTAATGTAATCCCGTAAATGTCGTTTCATTTACGTGTTAGGATCAAAAACTTTGATCCCAACAGATATGACTCGACTTAGCAACCATGTAACCAATTAGATAATTAACTAAGGGTTTAAACAAATGACAATAATGCACTAAAGATGAGTGCATACACGGAAGGCTAAGGCGATTAGGTTGTACATTCAAGTGGGGTGTAACAAATTCTTCCTTTAAGTAAGATGCTTAAAGTTAGAAACGAAAAGATAGGCTCGGAGGGGTGTACTAGGGGTTTCGTGTACTAAAAATGAGTACAACGCTAAGGGTGTGGGAAAAATTAGTTGACTTAACTAGCCAAGTAATATGACTTAAATGGTCAAGTAATTATGATACGGGTTTAACACAAGGGTGATCCTAATGCCTCTTATCATGTAGTAAATCCTACTACACGAATGTAGTCTCACTAGCGGTCTCGGGATGCATCACTAACGCAAGTTCTAGAATCTAAATGTTACCGGTACACTCATAAGCACTAATAGTAAATGCTTCCTCACATATTTGGGTGGAAAATTTTTCTGAATAGTACGGTTTCATGCTAGTAATACGACTCCTATCCATGAGACGCTTGCTAAGGCTAAAGTTTCACTCCTAAATGTTGTAAAAAAAATTAAATTTGGCGCTAAAATTACACTAACAAGTATTTCTCATAGTTTTATTACACACCTACCATTAAACAAAACAAACTCAAGTGAAAGTGTATCCTATAAGGTATCATCATTTACCCTCCCCTTACAATTAGGATGAACATTATCCTCAATGTTCAAGTAAAGAATGTAAAAGTAAAATAGGTAAAAGAATGAAATCAAATACTCCCCTGATTCGCTCGGTATGGATAGTATGGTAGCCAGGTTAGATCTTCCTCCAAGAAAATGAACAATCAAAGCTTCCCTTCCAGAATATAAATCATCTTTTTGTCAAACGTAACCTGTTAAACCTGAGAAAACAAACAAGGCAACCTCGCGTAAAATCTGCGGCAATCTATATATACTAACAAATCCTAGAAAACAAAGTAAGATATAATGCTTGTGGAATGATGTTTGCAGATTTCCTGGAGATTATAAAACTAAAGATTCAACAAAAACTTAAAGACTCTGTTAGAGAAACAAATTTAGCAAAATTTCCAGAATTTTACACGTGACGCCGTCAAGAAGAAATTCTTGACGCCGTCAGAAGTGACCTGCAAAAATTCTTATGTTAAGTTTTCGGAAAATTTCTGGAAAAACCTTGTCCTACTTCCTGGAAAATCCTGCAAAACATCATTATGACTCGATACAAGCATTTGACTCTAACAAATACGAATATACATGTTCATTTAATATTGTGGAGAATCATGATCAAGTTTGTTTCTTAATAAACATATTTGGGGTTTCCCCTTACACTTATCTTTTGAAAAATACCTTTGGATGAAGTTAAGACTAAGCTAAACAACAAAATAAAGTATTT
This sequence comes from Artemisia argyi, assembly GCA_030686995.1. Lineage (NCBI taxonomy): Eukaryota > Viridiplantae > Streptophyta > Magnoliopsida > Asterales > Asteraceae > Artemisia > Artemisia argyi. The sequence continues at coordinate 72,034,674 of CM060686.1, read as the reverse complement.
TCACCATTTAGTTTGAAACATGATCTACCAACAATAAAAATAAAGCATGCATACGGAAAAAAAATAAGAATCAAACAATAAAAATCACACAAAACATGGGTTGCCTCCCAAGAAGCGCTTTTCTTTATTTACGAGTCTTGTAGCTAGACTCAAGGTCATGGGCTACTACGTGACCTCATCATTGGTTTCACTCCCCAGATCATCTCCTATATTAGTTTTGTATTCCGGACCTAGTTGCAAGCATTCTTTGGAGAAACTAAGTATCCTATTCATAACGTATTCAACTCCTCTACGTCTATCCTCATCATTCCTATAGTAAACCGCTTGTTTGTGTTCCTTTTCTATGTTTGATAGGAGGCGGTATTGTTCAATCTTATAGGGCATTTGGTAAGCAATCTCATCATTCTCTTTCTTGAACCTAACTATCCCTAGAGTTGGATCATAACTCATCTTAGAAGTCTCAACGAATGGTTTTCCGAACACTACTTGACTTAGGCAATCATCTATCACCGAACGAGTATCCTCCACTATCACAAAGTCGGTCTCATAAGTGAAGTTTCCAACAATCACATGCAATCCTTTCACTCTTCCTACAAAATTACTTATTAGATTCTTATTGGGCATCATCCTATAACCAAGTTGTTTCTTCATTACCTAATTATAATAAGTCCTAGTCATGATGTTTATAGGGAACCTAGGATCGATATAAGCTTTCCATACATGCATATGCCCAATGTTGCATGGTATGTTGATGTTAGAGGCATCTCCTACTTTAATAACGGGTGAACCAAGGATATATGGTGTCTCGGGATCATTGAATAAATCCTTGTGATATTCCCATTCTTCCTTGGTGGGCAACTTATCAAAGTATTATTCTACGTTTTCTACTTCCTCTAACTTTTCTCCCTTATCAACCTCAACTTCCTTAATTTCATCCCTAGTCTCGGTCTCTACTCCAACTTCATCCTTGTCACTTTCTTCTCTATCCTTATCTATTGGTTTAATGGTGACAACATTGACAAAGTGGACATGTTTGGATGACGAGGGGTCCTTAGTTTTGTTTCCGCTATTGGCGTCCCTAGTGTCCTTCCTAGGTGTGGTTAACGCTTGGTTGTTGAGGGCTTTCAACAAGTTGTCAATCTTATTGGTCATCTCCGTTTGTTGTTGATTGAAGTCGGTTTCAATCTTAGCTATGCGAGCTTCTTGAGATGCCATAAACTTGGACATCAATCCTTCAAGATTGTTGGTACTACCATGGTTGTTAGAAGGATTGTTGTTGAAAGTACGGTTGGAGGGTGGACCGTTTGGTTGGCAACGATTAGGCGGATTGGAAGAATTGTTTAGGTTTTGTTTCCACCTAAGGTTCGGGTGATTTTTCCAAGAGGGGTTGTAGGAATCACCGTAAGGGTTTGGCTCGGGCTTGAAAGTGTACCACTTATCTCCCGCTTCGTCGGTACGCGAGGATGCGTAGTCCGCAAAAGCTGTTCCGGGGAGTTCAACGCAATCACGAGTGTCATGGGGACCACTACATAATTCGCATGAAGAAGTGATTTTGTTCACTTGGCTTGAAGGCTTAGGAGCTTCGTAAGATTTCATGAGAAACTTGACTTGGTCTTCAAGTTCCATGATCCTACGGTCGGGAGTGCTAGAATTGTTCGAAGGCAAAGATATTGCCTTGACCGTTTTGTTCAAATCACAGGGATCATTCCAACTTTCGTTGTCATAGAGAGCAAGATCTTCTATGAGTTCCCATGATTCTTCAGCACTTAGATCACGTAGCTTGCCACCGGCCGATTGGTCAATGGTTCGCCTTGTGGAGAGATCGATATGGTCATAGAAGATTTGGACTTGGAGCCAAAGATCTATGCCATGATGAGGGACTTTTTGGAGTAAGTCCTTGAAACGAGTCCATGCTTCATATAGAGTTTCACTTTGACGTTGTTGGAACATCAAAATGTCATTTCTAAGCTTGGTAGTTCTCCCCGGTGGGAAAAATTGAGCAAGGAAACGAGTGGTGAGATCATCCCATGAGGTGATGGATCCCGCGGGTAAACGTTCAAGCCATTGACTAGCTTGATCACGTAGAGAGAATTGGAATAGGCGTAATCGGGTTGACTCTCTAGTTGTAACATCAAGGTCTATAGAATCTACGATTTTAAGGAAGTCCTTGAGATGTTGATTAGGATCTTCGGAACAAAGTCCATGGAATGCACATCCGCTTTGCACCCACCGGATGGTGTCGGATCGCAAGGGTAACACATTGGCTCCGGTGAGCTCAATAGTGTTTCGATAGCCTTGGTGGCTAGGTCGGGAATACTCTCCTAGGGTTCGGGGCCTAAGAGGTTAGTTAGCTAGTGGTGGGTTTTGTGGGTGGTTTTGTTGTGGTGGGTTGATGGGTTCAAAGATGTTACCACCTTCCATGTTGTCGGATGGTAAAGGTTACGAACAAAAGACACGAAGAAATAAGATAGATTAAAGAAAACCTAAAAATAAAAATAAAGTCTTACTAGAAAGGAATCTAGCAAGTAGACCTAATAAAAAGAAATTCTAACCTAGACAATAACTATTCCCCGGGCTCCGGCGCTAAAAACTTGATGCGTGGGAATTGCACCAGGCTTTACCTCTCGAGGGATCTCGAGAAGCTTACAACCCCCACCAGGCAGTGTACCTGATCGTTGTAGTATAGTATAGTGACAAGTACCGGGGGATTGATCGTTCAACTCAGGAATAGTGTCGCTAGGATTAGAAAGCCTAAAAACTAGGTCTAGAGGTGAGGGATGATTCATTTTGTATTTTTATATTTTATAAAAGCAAGTAAAATCTCGGGTTTTGGAAGAGTGGGCGGAATTAGTTGCTAGTCAACAAACCCAATGACTAAAGATGCAATCAAAATAAAATAACAAAAATGTAAATAAACTAAATTAACCTAGTGGTGTGAGTAATATGTGGGAGAATTGTGTTTACTTAGATTTCACTACTCCCTAGATATCTTTTACAGGTTAATTACTTGTTATAGTTGCGTGGATGACGGGTTATATTCCTTAATACCATTCATGGGGTGGCGTACTTACTTCCCCAATTCTATAAGCTCCTACTTCACTCCTATGTCGAGCCGGCTAAGAAGCTCATAACATGGGATCATTAGAATTCGCTCATGCATTAAATACAACCATAAAAATCTAGTACACATCGGTTCATGTTTCTTAAGACGTTCAAGCACGTTACACAATGGAGATCTGCCAGTTTTCTTAAGCCTAACATTGAAATCATTCACCATTACAACCATAAACAAGCAATCAACATATAATCAATATCTAGGTTTCATTACATCTAAGCAAACACACAAAAGATCTAGCCTAGCATGTTAAAATCAAGACAAGCATAAGATATATTCAAACAACACATAGACATATTGAATGAATTGAAAGAAGACTTATCTTAATTGAACATGAAAGGTTTCAAGGGGTGAAAACCCTTGAAAATACTATTACAAATGACCTAGGGTTTATTGGTTCGTCCCTAGAATTCTCCTCACAAGTTCCTCTTTTATGAATGAAAAAATAGAAAAGTATATATAGATTTTGTGAGGTGACGGCGTCAAGAAGAAAAATCTGATGCCGTCATCTCGCCGCCAATAAAGTTCTCGGACTGCCTAGATCTGGATCTGACACCGTCATGTGTAATATCATTTCAGGCCGTCACCAAAATTACTCTTGATGCCCTACTTCTGACGCCGTCAGGTTTTCACTGGGCCGTCATCCATTTTGCTCTTGACGCCGTCAAGGAATTCCTTCTTGACGTCGTCATCTACTGTTCCCAACAAGGAAAATTAAGTCTTTGCCGTTTTCTTCACTTTTATGCTCCAAAAACGTCCAAAATGCCTTCTTTTCCAGAATTCACTCCCAAAGTACCTAAAATCACAAAAGGAACGATTTAGGGCAATATTTGATCAAATAAATTAGAATCCGGGCTTAAAAGACCCCTTAAAAGTGGTTCATTTTTCGCCTCATCAAAAAACAATCATCCCTCACCGTTTGACCTAGTTGACCTACACTTCAATCCTAACGACACTATTCCCCTAGAGAACGATCAATCCCCCGGACCTACCATTTACTACACTTCAACGGTCAGGTACACTGCCTGGTGGATTGCAAAATCTCTTAAGATCCCTTGAGAGGTAAAATCTTTTGCGAGGTTTCAAAACACGCATCATTTTCCTAGACAAACTTCTTCACATCTTTTCCGGTTGTTCTGGCCAGTGGTTTGGCCTCCATCCACTTTGTAAAGTAGTCAATTGCCATAATGCCAAACTTAACTTTGCCTGGGGCTTCCGGTAGAGGTCCCAACACGTCCATGCCCCACTGGTAGAATGGCCAAGGCGCCATTATGGATCTCATCACTGTTTTGGGGAGCTTCGGCACTAATGCATGTATCTGTTAGGAATCACTCTTTTGAATCACTTCTCTTGCATCTCGATGCATAGTTGGCCAATAATAGCCTTGCCTCATGAGTTTGGCTACCACGGACCGAGGCCTGGAATGCATCCCACACGCTCCTTCATGAACCTCTCGGATGATATAGTTGGCTTGAAGTGGTCCTACACATCTTAACATTGGACCTAGGTAGGACTTCTTGAACATCATATCGTCTATCATGGTGTAGTAACTTATCTTCATCCGAAGGGATCGAGCTTTATTTTGGTCTTCCGTCCATACGCCTTCTTTTATGTATCGGATGATCAGGGTCATCCAGTTTTCCTCCTCTTCTTCCAGGATTGCATTGATAACCTCCTCTTCAGTTGATGGTTTTTCTAGAACTTCTACCAGGATTTCTTTCATCAGGTGATCAAATGCTACGGATACTAGCTTACTTAATACATCGGCCTTTTTGTTTTTTGCACTCGGGATGTTTTGTATCTTGAACCGATCGAAACATGCAATGTATTCCTTGGCTTTGGCTAGATATTTTTCCATGTTTTCTTTGTATGCTACGAAGTCTCCATTGATCTGTCTTGCTTCCAAGTTTGAGTCCACTCTCACGTCTAACGCTTGCACTATCATCTTTTTAGCAATTCTCAGTCCTGCCAGCAATGCTTCATATTCTGCCCCGTTGTTGGTGGATTCGAAGTTCAACCGAAGGGCGTAAGTATATTCCATTTTATCTGGACTGATCAGTACTAAGCCCGCCCTAGTACCTGACTTGCTTGAGGCCTCATCGGTGTACAACACCCATTCTTCTTGATCGGATATGTTACATATATCCTTGCCCTTCCCTTTTGGTATCTGATCGGTTACGTTTAATGGTATTTCATTTATGAAATCTGCAAGAACTTGACCCTCACGACATTCTGAGGTAAATATGTGATATTATAGGCTCTCAGTTCCACCGTATACTTGGCTAGCCTTCCCGATGCTTCTGCCTTGTTTAGTATTTATTTAATGGGTTGATCGGTTATGAATTTTATGGGGTGAGCCTCGAAGTACCGTCTCAACCTTCTCGATAGGTGTAGCAATGCCAGGGCTAATTTTTCAATTGGAGCACATTTTCTTTCGGCTTCATGTAGTGTTTGGCTCACATAGTTTACCGGAACCTGTTTTCCTTCTCTTTCTACCAACAATATAGTGTTTAGAAGCTTAGATATTGCATAAAGTATTGATCTTTGATAGATTTTAGTACTTTTTCACCTAGTTTATTGTGTTTGGTAGCTTCTTTGATCTTGGAAAATGAGTTTTTGGTAGCTAAATCTTACCTATTTAGTGTTTTCTAAGTGTTGGGGAAGTTATTTGGTCACTAGAAACATATTTCTAGGCCATTTTCTTCAAAAAGTTGTGATTTTTTTTTGAGAAACAGACCATCTTACGCGTAAGATTGGTGAATAGTACGATTTCCAAGCTGTCAACAGTACTTTTCTGTCCTTTCTACGCAAAACATTGGTCAAAACCCCTTTCCTACGCATAACTTTGGTCAAAACCCTCTTCCTATGCCTAAGTTGCTTTCCTACGCAAAAGATCTACGCCTAAGTTGTTTTCCTACGCAAAAGATCTATGCTGAAGTTATTTCCTACACAGAAGTTCACTATCTACGCTTAAGTTCTACGCATAAGTTCCATTTCTACGGATAAGGTTCAGATCCTACGCATAAGTTTCCTGTCTACGCAGAACTTGGTATTCTACGCATAAGATTTAAATCTTACGCGTAAGATTTCAGATTTACTTTTGATCTTCGTGCATCGGTGACTCAGTACTTCCCTAGTTTGGATAAGTTAGTGGAATACTTCGACTACGGATATCTTTCAAGCTTGGATAAGTTTGAAAGATTTGTTTGGTCTTTGAACCTTACGCATAATCTTAAAACTTACGCATAAGGAAAATCTTACGCATAAACTCACAAGTTTACGCATAAGATCAACCTTTACGCGTAACTTTGAAGTCTACGCATAAGTTTGGTGTTACGCGTAAGATTTCATGTTATCCCAAGGATTTTGATTTTAACCAAAGGAACGTACATTTCAATCTTCTACAAGATCCATCATTCACACAAGTCTCTTTCTACTATCTTATAACTTATTTTCAAAAAAAAAAATTATAGGAGATTAGACTTTCAATTTTTACGCGAAATTCAAATTTTGGTATAACGGTGAAAATTTTGGCCCAAAATTCAAATTTTTAGGCCAAAATTCAAATTTTTTCGGTAAAATTTGGCGGCAAAATTTAAAAAAAAAAAACTCAAATTTTTTCTGTAACCTTAGAATTGCATTTTAAAGTGATTTTCAAAATTTTGGAAGAGATAATTTTTCAAATTATTTTGGAGGGAAAACCAGAAATCACTATTTCGACCTTGAGTGTGACATTTTCTTTGATTATTTCGATTAAGTCGCAACAATCAAGGGGGAGAGAAATGTCATCTACAATGTCTCAATCACCTTCTTCCAACTACCTTCCTCACCAATATTCTCATCAGCAACAGTCATCAGCAACTGTACCTTCTTCCAACTACCTTCCTCACCAATATTCTCATCAGCATCAGTACCTTCTTCCAACTACCTTCCTCACCAATATTCTCATCGGCAACAGTATCATCAACAACAATGTCACAGCTCCCTCATTGATCATATTCTACTCTTTGGTGATGAATCGAGGCCTCCAATGTTGCTACCAGGAACGTATACTTATTGGAAACGGAGATTTCTACAATGGCTCACAGATCGTCCTGCTGTAGATCTCATGCTTAATTCCATTCAAGATGGTCCATACAAAATGATATTTCTTGCTGACTCAACAGGGATTATCAGACTACAAACTAATGAAGATTTGAATGCTACTGAACTTGCTCAGTACGATGCTGACCAACAAGCTGCATGGTTCATGACACTAGCACTTCCCTACTCAATTTACATGAATATGGACTTTCAAGCCAGTGCTTATGAAATGTGGAAATATCTTGAAGCTATGCATCGTACAGAAGAACTTCATCACATCAGAATGAAGCAAATTCTTGAATCTTGTTTAAGCATGAATCCACTGAAGACCATTCTCCCTCCTCCAGCTTCTCTAGCTGTTGACCATGGATCATTAATCTACACTCCAAATGGTCTCTTATTCAATCCTCCAAATGCACCTGAGCCTTTCTTCATTCCTCAGTACCATCCTGCTACACTACATTATAATGTGCAATCTCTTCTGCAAAATCTTGTGAAGCTTAGTCAAGTATCTACAGAAAAAGGCAAAGGCGTAATGACGTCTAGTTCTGAATGGCTAAACACAATGGAAGATACTAATGATGAAGAAGATCTTATCGAACCAAGCATGGCATTTTTGGCATATACAGAAAATATTGCAAATGAGGAAGCTCAAGATTATGATTCAACCTCACTCTATGACGATAATGTTGAATACAATGCCACACTTAGTCAAATGGAAGTTGAAGGGGGTAATCTCAATGCAGTTTTGCAAAGTGTCATGGGAGATATTCCATCTGATGATGAATATGCATATTTGGAATCCAATACAGCAGATTTGGAAGCCGATACAACAGATGTGATGTTTATGGCAAACATGCAGGAACTTCACATGGATGATACAGACCCGGTGTACGACACAAATGATACTGTGTACGACACAAATAATACTGATGATTCTGAAGATCCATTTGAGAAATGCATGACATCTTTTAGATTACTTCAGTCACACCTTAAACTCCTTTCCAACAATAACTTTGCTGAAAATTGTTCCAAACTTATACTCAATTATTTATTTGATGACGTCTTTGGAGAAGAAGTTGACATTTTCACTAATACGATGGTTTACAAAGTGAATCAACTTGAAATGCAACTCGCAACTGAAGAATTTCACGAGAATGAATCCAAGGCCGCCTTCAGAGTGCTCAAGGAACAGTTTCAACTTTTCATCAATTATGACTGTGAAGATGTAAGCAAGTATTTTTTTGAATACACTCGAATTGAGGCTCAAATCTTCAAAGATATATTGCTCCAACACCTGGATGCTCTTGAGAAGTCAATTGCTGAAAAAGTACTTCACATAGAAGAGTATGACAAAAGGGTAAATAAAAAGAAGTTGCAGATTCATGAAGAGCAAGTTCATAAAGTTGATGTATTGAAAGCTAATTTGGTTGTCGTGGAAAGCAATGGGACAGAATCAGATGAGCAGCATGACAACAGCAGATTGGGGAATGATACAGATGCAGACTGTGCAGAGATCAGACCCTTCTATGACTCAGAGCCCAACTTTGACAAAGAGCAAATGGTTGAGGTACAATCTACTGTTGATCATATAATGCCTGCAAATGAGAAACAACAATCTGTGCAACCTGAATTCAGAAATGAAGGAAAGGTTGACCATAATGTTGCCCAATGTCTTGACAAACGTTTTGAGTCTGAGTCCTTACCTGATAACCAAATGACTGAAATATCAAACCAAACTCTTGAGTCTGAAAACATTCTTCTCAAAAAGACCGTTGCCTAGTTTCATAAAGATTTTTCAAAACTGGAGGCACATTGCATCTCACTGGAACTTAAATTGCAAAACGAATCTCTAACTTCGGGCAACAATGGTCAATTTATTAATGAACAAAGTAAACGTGTGGATACATTAGTTAAAGAAAACGAGCTTTTAAAGGGTCAAATTCAAGCAAAGGTGTTTGCACATGCTGCATTGCAAAACAAATTTAGAAGACTGACTGGCCAGAGTGTGGATACTAAGTTTGCAAAACCATCAATCTTGGGGAAACCGCCTTCTCAAACAAACAGAAAACAATCAGTGGTTAGACAACCAACTGCATTTAAATCTGAAAGACTTAAATTTTCAAAATCTCGGTTTGCCTCCCAAGTTGTTGAGAAAAACAATTTGACAAAACCAGTCACTCCACATTCTTGGCCTAAGGAAAATGCATCTGTGTCTGCTAAATCTCAACACGTGATTATACCTGGCTCATCTAGGATTAGTTCGAAAATAGTGTCTAAAACAAGCATTAAAAGTAAAGATTCTTATGGAAAATATGACATGTACAAGAACTATGATCTAGAAAAGGCTAGAAAAAAGGCGCTACTTCAAAAGGATGGAATTCTAGGTTCAAAACCTCATGTGATGCCTTCCACTGTAGTACAGAACACTGCTTGTAGTAGCAAACCAAAACCTAAGAGTAAACTACAAACTAATAGGAATTGGCTAGCATCTAAAAGTAGTTGCGTAAATAATCATGTTGTCTGTGCTTTAAAATATCTTCAAAAAGGAAATTCACGTGCAAAGGCACAATCAACTAAGACAAACAAACCCGTTGAACCAAAAGTCATAATTCAGAAACCTAAGAAGTGGATCAATATAGGACGTAGTTTTTCTCAAACAAGTGATGCTCCTACATTTCATTCTGCTGCATCTAAAAGGAAAACATCTCCTAGATCAAACAATAGGTGGGTACCCACGGGTAGAATTCTCAAATCAATTGGTCTTAGGTGGATTCCTACAGGAAAGAGTTTAGACATTTACACCAAAACTAATGTAAAATCCACAACATCTACCTCTGAGACAAGAATGAAAACCATCGGAATTGTGTGTTCAAGTGTCAAGAAGATAGTTGACACTACATCTTTATGCTTCTAACACCTGGAACCTAGTTACACTTGGGGCTCCATGTTCTCTGTTTTTGTCTCTTCTTTCTTTCTCTACAGATTCAACAGGGATGGCTTCGGAAAAAATCAGTTTCGGACCCGAGCTTAATGGGATGGTTCCCGAGCACAACAGCTTAGGACCCGAAATCAACCGTCTCAACTTTCCGGATTCTTCGGCTGAACCATTGTCCCTCAATCGTAAAGAATTGGAAACCTTGTTTGTTCCATTGTTTGATGATACGATTATCAACCGTCCCTCTGAGGTCTCACCAAATTCCGCTACACATCTTGATCAACATCAAGTACCTAATACACCTCAACAAACAACAACAACTGTTGGGAGAGACGGTCCTCTAATTGCATCTCCAACAACCACAGAACAAACCGGGTCCAACTCACGACAATCAGCTGGAGACTCCATACCTATATCAATTCCATAAACCGCAGAGCATGACCCAGAGGCGTTCTTTAAGCGTTCTTTAACCCGTTTGCATCGGCTTAACTCATTACTGAGTCGTCTACACGCAATTTGGATCTTGCTCACATGCGAGATAATTACCAATATCACCCTTCGACACAACATTGGAATTAAATGGATTTGGAAAAACAAGCTGGATGCAGAAGGCACAATGATTCGCAACTAATCTTGTTTAGTTACAAAGGGATACAGTCAATGAAGCAGGATTGTACATCACTGTCATCAACAAAAGCTTAGTATATAGCCATGTCTGCTTTCTATGCTTACGTCAGTTGGATGAGAACTTAGCTCACGGACTACGGCCATGTATCTTTCTAGATCTCAATGTACTGAGACTCAAAGTGCGTTCTCTGCAATCTCTTCTAACACCATTCATTATTCCAAAGCCCTACAAATTTCTCTCCGCTACCATTTCATCTCAGAGCATGTCGAGAAGGGTATAATTGAATTAGAGTTTGTGGGTACGAAATACCAGTTGGCGGACTTGTTTACAAAGGCATTACCTCCATCAAGGTTTGTTGATTTAGTTCACCATATTGGTATGCGGTGTTTGACTCCAGATGATCTGCTAAATTTTTTTCTTAAAACCTAAGAGAGTCAAACATCAAACTCTTTTTGTAAATATTTTATCATTAAGAAAATACAAAAACTACAAAAAGAATCCTCTTTCTTTGTGTACAAACTTCGAATCTTCAAAACTATGTTCCTCCATTAAAACAAATTTTCCTTTGCATTGTCAAAATGGAACATGTTTTGAGGGGGAGAAAATTTTCACAATATCATGAAGTTTGCACACCTCTTCATAATTCTCAAGGATAAAATGTTTCTTCATCATTCGGATTAAAACTCATTTTTTCAAAAAGATCTATGATCTCTCGAATTAAAATGTGCAAAAAGGTTTCATAAAATATATGCTAATTCGAGGGGGAGAAAAGGAATTTTTTCTGCAACGATCCCAAGTTAATCTAGTTTGGACTTCAAATGGAAAAGTAATTAACCTTTAATGAGTAAAGATTCAAAAATGTCTTAAACTTAGGTAAAAGGATCTTGCATGGAAAATAATACGGGCTCTAATTTATGTTTTTTAAATATTCTCAAAAATATCACACATAATCGATAACCTCAACGATTCAGACTAACGATTTTTTATCCTCGAATGTTCCCGATTGTGAGTTTCTAATTTCCTCATGGTTGTTGTCTAATCGTTCCTTAAATGTTTCAAATGTTTTCAACGGTCAAAAAGGCATAATCTGAAACTAGGGTTCATGTAATTATCGATCTGGGCATTTTCTTTTTCATGTGTTTAGTCTAATTAATTATTTCATATAGCTTTAGAGAACACTAAAGTATGCTCGATTGGTGTGTTTGCACAATTAGAAACAACATAGGTTTGAAATCAAGTGATTTAGGGTTAAGATTTCGATGTCTTTGCCGCTACTAGGATGTTTAATTGTACAATATTCATGCATTATGATGCTAAAATGCGTGCAATGTCTCTAATCATAACCCCTAACCATTATCATAATTGGAAAATCTCGAGTGAACGAATGAATTAATCTGTGATCTTGTGTGTTAATTTGAGAATTCTGAGCATTTTGGTAGATTTAGAATGAGATTTTTGATTCATCTGTATACTTGTTTGTGCCTGATGCATTTTCTCTGTGTGCAAGTACATGTCATCCCTTTGAAAGTCAAAATTTCAACATTCGACAAAATGTTTCTTATGGAACATATTTTGAGGTCAAAGGGCAAAATGTATTTAAAGGCTAAACTACTAAATGGATTCAAAATGGTGAGAAACAATTTTTTTCCAAACTCTACACTATTTTTTTACACCGGTAAAGCAAGTGTGAAGACCAAAGCAAAGTTGTTCTAAATTTTTCAAATTTTTCAAAATCTGGAATGCTTTGGCTACGATAAAAGAATGACTCTGATTTGGGCATCCCAAATACCGGAAGTTTTCCATTCATCACAAAAATAAATCTTCAAAAAGAACCCTTGTGGTTCAACTTTAGATGGAAATCTTCTTCTTCAGATTTTAAAACTCAAAAGAGAGACTCCGGGTCTCAAACAACTTTTCAAAAGCAAAAGACTTTTAAATTTCCATTGATTCGACGAGTGTTTTATCAAAATGAAACAAAGATTTTTCAAATCCTCGTTGAAATTCAACATTTTTTCGGATTGACACAACCTACAAATGGATTTCAAATTTTGGTTAACTAAGGTTTTTAGTTCTCAATGTTGTTGTCTAATCCGATTTTCATGCATTCTTTGTTGTACAATACTTGATTGTGTTTTCTAAAACCTTGAGCAGAATCATCTCATGAATTTTCAAAAAGTATTTTTTAAAATACGATTCAATATTCTGCTCAAGAAGACTATCTCTCAAATAAACTTCATTATTTGAGGGGGATTATTTTGTTAAAAGAAAACTAATTTTGTATTAAAATCATGGCTTGTGCACACATAACAGTGTACAACCCATTCTTTTATAGAAAGGACCCTGAGGTACGCTTCAGTGCCTCAATCCTGATATAAGGAGCGAAGGCTTCTTACTTTTGAGTAGAATTAATCAAACATTTTCTAATTTTCATAATTCTGCTCAAAAGACAAGTATTTCACCTCAATAAGTGTTCACTTGTTGAGGGGGAGCACTTGAAAACTCATCGTTCTCAATTTCAAAAGTTCTTGTTGATTTCTCCCCATATGACTCAAAAAACATATTTTAATCAAACGTTTCTCAAAAACAACATCTTATATGCTATTTTTGAGGGGGAGAAAAAGAAAAGTGATTAAAATATGAAAGATCAAAGTTGCTTAAAGTTGAATCTCATACGAGCTAGACTCAGAATTGACTCAGGAATTGACAAAACATAAAAGTTAGTAATCTCGAAAAGACTTATCCTCGACGGGTAATGACATCAAGTTAGTTACTAGAGCTAGTTGTCACCTAAAAGATGACAATGGAACTCTCTAACTAGCCACGTAAGCGTGTCTCGAAAAGGATTTGTCTTAGTAGAAATATACCGTTTCGAGAAACTTTCTGTGGACTCGACCAGGCCGGGTAATGACTTCAAGCTAGTCTAACTAGTGATGTAAGCGTGTCTCGAATCGGTCTTGTTCACTGAAAGTGGATCAATTCAAAAAGTGCTTGCTCCTCCCGCATGTGCAAATTTATTAATTACACATGAGCACATGTGAAGGGGGAGCCCTTCATAAGTTAACACAAAACTCTCAAAGTGTTAAACAAAATGTTTGATTATCACAAACACTTTGAGAGATTTTCAAAGGTTTCAAATGCAATTATAGGATAGTCATGGAGTTATAAGGTGACTAAGGTTAAGAAAGAACCGTCCTATGATCCGCCTAAGCCGGAGGGATCTACCCAAGGACATCACCAATAGTTAGAACTAGAAGTCCTTAGGTATGATATGAAAAGTGGAGTAAAGAATGAAAGGAGAAAGAAGGGGTTGAAGAATTAAAAAGAAAAGTAAAGAAAAGGGTGAAAAGAAATAGCCCTCCATATGATTCAACCTTAGGGCAGACACCAGGTTCAATTCGTATGCTACTGGTTGTTGCTAAGGCAACACCGGTATTGAAGATAAAGCCGTCATGGACCCAGTGACGCACTGCACTTAACCTTTTAGCCACTCAAGTTCTCTTAAAAGAATTTGTTTCATTCTCACGGGGAACCGGTGTAATCTAGAAACTGGAGACCCCTCCCTAGTCTCCGCATAGGAAACCTAAGTGTGCACTTATCGAGTTTAGAGCCACGAGATTCATCAAAAGATCTCCTAGGAACACTTAGTATTTCTACATCTGATGTTCTACATCAATGGACACCAGATGTAAATTATCGAGTCCTTCGCAGATCTTAGCAATCTGCCGAGAATGTTTATGAGAGAATTGCATAAGTATTTCTCAATGACCGAACGGAAACTCCTGTCAGGGTCAACATCATACAGCCTTGACAAGTCACTTCGGTAACCCCACAAGGGTTACGCTTAGTGTTCGCGGTGGTTCTTTAGCGGTCTACAGTCGTGGATTGATCCCCAGCGACTCACCTAGTCATTGAGCTACCTAGTAGGTCTTGTAAGCTCCCTCGGGAGTATCTGACATGGGAACGGCCTTGATAAGGATTAGAAGGAGTCTTCACACTATGCTGTTGACGAGCTCTAATTCATTATCTGTAAGTACCGGATGTTTTATTGCTAACTGTTTACATGTAGGGACACATCATCTCCATGGAGACGGATTCCATATGCTCATGCATACATCTTGAGTCAAAGAGAGCTCCCCCAAAGATCTGTGCTACACAAAGTTCAAAGAAAGATTCTACGCCAAAAAGAAGAATCTACAAAGTATAAAGACTAAAGATCTTAAGTCTAAGAAAAGGGAACTATGTGCATGTATAAGTCAAAATTCAAAGATGTATGAGCATGTTGGAATGGCGGACAACCACCACAGACACAGAAGTGACGATATGGCAGATAACTTCATAAGATGATCACAACCACATCAACTAAGAACAAAGAACGATGAATGATTTTGAAAAGACGTCTAAAGCCTTGAAAGTCAAAGATTAAGTCGAAGACGTCAAGCAACCTTGATGACCGAACCTTAGGGGGAGATTGTTGGGATCATAGTTTTATACATTTATCAAGTCTCGGTCATTTATTGTAATAGGTTGCTAGGGCTTGTATGTCTATTTAATCTTAAGGCTTATGTAGCAAGCCCATGGGCCTTAAGCCCATTTCGTTTAACAAGAAAGGGAGGAAGGGAGTGTTGCCCTAATCCTTCCCTATAAATACTATGTAACCTCTCACATGAGAGGTGTTGGTTATTTTGATATATTAAGGAAACTCTTGTTCTTTCAATCTTCATATTCTTATAATCAACCAATCCTTTATTCTCATCTTATTTCTCATACTTGTGTTACATAAATGAGTACCTAACAATAAACGATGACAATAATATGTACTTATTTGATGTCATCACCCGGCCACCTCCATCCATCGGTATTCTTCCTGGTTCTCCATTATGATATTCTTCAGGGTGTCAAAGAATGGAAGTGTTATTTCTGCCAATCGAGACAAAAAGAGATTCAAGGCTGCCAGCTTAGAGCTTAAACTTTGCATTTCTTTGAGCATTTTCAGAGATTGCATGTCCTCTATGGCCCTTGTTTTCTTTGGATTTGCCCTGATTCCTTCGGAAGTTACCATGTATCCGAGGAACTTCCCTTCTTCTATGCCGAAGGAACACTTCTTAGGATTCAACTTCATGTTGATCTTTCGAAGGTTTTCGAAGGTCTCCGCTATATTAGCTAATAAGTCTTTCTTGCTTTTACTCTTGATTACCATATCAACCACATAGGCTTCCAAATTCCGTCCGATTTCTGACTGAAAGGTCGAGTCTACCAGCCTTTGGTATGTGGCTCCGACATTTTTTAGACCGAATGGCATTTTGGTGTAGTAGTTAGTCCCATGCTTGGTATAAAAAGCTATCTTTTCTTCATCTTCCTTTGCCATTTGAACTTGGTGATATCCTTTATACGCATCCAAGAAATATTTGAATTGGAATCCCATGAATGATTCTATCTTCCAGTCAATCTCAGGCAATGGGTAGTAGTCCTTTTTGCAAGATGAGTTAAGATTCTTGAAGTCAATGCACATTCTCCAACTATCATCCGGTTTTTTTACCAACACCGGGTTGAAGATCCATGTTGGATATCGCATAGGTTGGATTATCCCGGCTTTCAGTCATCCGGCCACTTGTTTTTTTATGGCCTGATTCTTTTCTTCATAGAAGGATCTTTTCTTTTGGGCTACCGGTCGATCTTGGACGTTTACATTGAGTTTATGCTCTGTGATTCGTCTTGGCACCCCTGTCATGTCTGTTGGTTCCCATGTGAATACGTTCTGATTATTTTTTAGCAGAGTGATCAATTGTCTCCTACATTCCTTGGAGAAGTTCCCTCTGATGGTTACTAGTTGATCCGGATATGCCGGATGTACTAGGACTTCTTCTGTTGTTCTCACTAGTTCTTCAGTTGTTTCGGCAACTTGAGGCTCTTCTGCTTTCGTCTCCTTTTCTGACATCTGTTTTTCCTCCAGCTTGCGGCATTCCAAAATGATGACTATCTGAGTGACCAAGGTTGCTATTCCTCTCGGAGTAGGGAATTTTACCATTGAATGTATTGTCGAGGGAATGGCCCGCATCTTTTTGATTCCAGAACGACCTAGTATGATATTGTAAGGAGAGGGTGATCTCACGACTACAAACTTCATAGTGGTACGGTGAAAGAACCCTTCATTCCCAAAGCACATATCCAGTTCAATCTTTCCTAGCAGCTTAATGGATTCTCCCACAAATCCTACCAGTGGTGTGTTAGTTTCCTTTAACTTGGACTTGATGGAGGGGTGTAGATATTCAAAACAATGTTCATACATCACTTCCACTAAGGCACCTTGGTCCACATACACTCTCCGAATGGTGTATCCTTCTACTTCGGCTTCAATGATCAATGGCTCATCAGAGGCATCCCCTGGCAGAATGGGGTAAAACTGATTGGAGCGTTCATTCAGTCTTCTTCCTGGTTCATGACTTCCCGTTTACGAGCGAACTCGTGACTCCTGATCATGTTGATATTCTTCCCTTTGTTGGCTCGATTGTCCCCTCTCGGCGGTCCCCTTTCTCTTTGACAGACATCTTTTAAGAGGTGATATAGCTTTCCTATTTCTAAGGGTATCTTTAGTTGTTCTTTTAAGTGCCAGCAGTCATTCGTAAGATATCCTTTCTCCTCGTGTAATCACAATACTTGTCTAAATTTTCTTTGGAAGGTTTTCCCCTCAACGGTGGTGGTTGAGGTAGTCTCATTTGATGCTCAGTTGCCAGTATTTCTTTCGGAGCCTTGGTCAGGGAGTTTAAATCTATCAGCCTGGTATCATTTCTGCGGGTGTTATTGTATCGATGGTCTATCTAGTAAACATTGTCATGCTGGTTGGGAACATAGAGAGCATAATGATCATTTCTTCAAGGATTGTATTCGTTTCTTGAATTGCCGCGACGACGA
Organism: Artemisia argyi; assembly: GCA_030686995.1. Lineage (NCBI taxonomy): Eukaryota > Viridiplantae > Streptophyta > Magnoliopsida > Asterales > Asteraceae > Artemisia > Artemisia argyi. The sequence continues at coordinate 72,017,001 of CM060686.1, read as the reverse complement.
TCTCCCCCGAAGGAAGCTTGTGAGGTGTAATGGTCATTTCTGCAGTGGTAGGAGCTAGAGTGATGTTCTCTTTTGTAGGCGTCTATCTTTTTGCCTCTCGGCAGCTCAGTTTCTCGATATGTAGCTTCTGACCGGACAAAATCATCGACCCTTATCATCATCTCGGTCACTATTTGAGGAATTCTCTCAGAGAAGCGCTTGGCCAACTCAGGGCACTTGCTTCTGTTGATAAAAGATGAGATCTACATGAGTTCTAGCACACCGGAAATGTGGTTGGCTTCGTCAGTCCATCGTTCTTTGAATTATGGCAAGGTTTCATTAGCTTGCCGAACAATTTTCGTGATTTCCATAGGATCCTTGATACAATTTCTCCTGAGGGTAAACCTAGTCGCGAGCTGATCGAATATGGTTTCCCAGTTATCGATACTGCCATTTGGTAGACGGTTAAACCATCTTTTCGCTGAACCGTCCAAGGTTTGTTGAAACATTCAGCACCATACTGGCATGGGACATTCACCATGGTTGGCAGCACCGCAAAACCTAGTGATATGATCATCCGGGTCCGTAGATCCATCATAGAGCTTTATGTTTCTAGGCATAACGTGCTTCGGCCCAGAGAATTCTATGATCTGTCTAGTGAAAGGACACTTTGCTGCTTCTTTGTACGGTTTAGCTATGTCATCTTCCTCCTCTTTCTCGGCTTTCTTAACTTCGGCTTCTTCGTCAAAATTGATTCGGATAGGTTTGATCAAGGTTCCTCCACTGGCGTTATGTTCCTTTATCAGGGCTTTTAGAGCGGTAACTTGGCTTAGGATCTGGTCTTCGAAACTATTGTGGGTGGTGTTATCGTCGCTTTTTCTGCTTCCTTCTGCATGGTTAGTTGGTATTTCTAAATTAGGACCCCTTATCTTTCAGCTTTGGTAGATTGAATAATGTGTCCCACGGATGGCGCCAATTTGTTGAGGTAAAATCTTGTGTCTTGCTCCCAACAAGCAAAGTAGATCTTCCAGACAATCTGGGTCCTTCGGATCGTCTATGGTCCTTCGGTTTCCTGTAAGAAGGAAACACGTGTTAGTCCCACCCCGGGTTTTATCCCAGGACCACTCCGGCGTGAGAATGAGTATATGATAAGGAGATATGTGTAGGTGAAAATTAAGAGAGTAAGGGATTAGTTACCCTAAAGTGAAGATTTCTTCTCCTTATATAGGAGGAAATGTTTTTGTCCTCATCGGGTACCGCCAAGCAGGGTGACGACACCTTTGAGCATCATTTGTAAGTTTTCCTTTTTATGGTTCTCTGTTCTTTCTGCTTACTTGCTTCTGATCAACTGTCATATACTCAATGTGTCATGTTTGACTTTGGGTCCGGAAGTTACCGTTAGTCCGAATGGATCGGTTGGGTCCATTCGGATATGATGGTCCGTTCGGCGTGGGTCGTTCGGACACATACGCCAACAGTTTCTAGTTTACACCTTTCATGTGGACTTAATAGCACATACATCTGACACATTTGATGGCGGTAACAATCATTTTCAATTCCTGGATCAAACCATAACCATGTCCCGCATTTCTTCTTGGCGGGTTTCTGATTCTAAAAAAAGATATAAAAAAGAAAACTATTGACATATCTTCTTTTTCTTCATAACATAGCTCATGCTTCTTCTTCAGGAGTTGATAATGTATATTCTGCATGTTAAATAAATAAATAAATAAATAAAACCTTAGATCCTATTAAAAAAACTAAGCCTAGATATAAAACAGCCCAGACAAACGCATAATTAAGCTACCAGTGGCTGATGGGGATGATGGCCAGTGAGCTGGTGAGGCGGACGGATGCTGAGGAGAATGGTGGGGCTGCCGACCGCTGGTAAGATGGCATGTGGTTGTGGGTGTAAAAGAGAAAGAAAGAAGATGAAAATACTAGATTATGGATGGATGTAGGGGTAGTTTGTGGTATAAAGAAATAAAGAGTGTTCCAGATTAAATGGGAGTTTGGGTCTTAGTTTTAATGTAATCATGTTCTTGAGTTCAATTGTGTGTTCATGGTTGATATGGCTTTTTCTTTAAATCCATCAGTTTTATTATGCTTTGAAAAAAGATTTTCAACATGATCTTAGATCAGTAAATTGCATATGGGGATTCAATTTAGTTTGATGATGATTGTGAGATAATAATAGTTGATATTAGGGATTTTAGAAATTAAGGTTTTAATGGAATTAAGGTTAGAATAGGTTGATAATTATTGTTGGATTAATATGGAGTATATGATAGGTTTTTGACAAGGTGATTGGTGGTGAAAGCGGTGGTGGTGGGTAAAATGACAATGGTAGAGAGTCGGGGGAGAATTGAGGAAGAGGGAGATGATTAACTAATCATATTGGATGTTTGGAATTGATTTTTAGTGTTAGAATGGTAAAAGTCGATTTGCTCTCATGTGTACTGTACATGAGTGGATTTAACATACTCAATTTAGCATAGGTTAGCAATACGGATGAGCAGAGTTACAAGGTTTCAAAATAAGAATGTTCATGCAAAAAATAAGCATTAAGGACTCTGGTAAGGCTTTGATAAGTGCGTAGGGTGTGGATAATGGAAAGACACAGGAAACAAAGCCATCTCAGCAGGAATAACAATAGTACATTACCTCACTTTGCGGAAAAAGGGAATCTTTTTCCATTGCGGCTAGGCCATCCACAATGCGTATATGTGGCATACACACAATAAAAGCTATTATACATACAATCCATTGTGACCATGCTCACATTAAACTCGTTATGTAGGCCCAAACTCACAAATATATTAATTAAATAAGAAAACATCCCCACTCACTTCACATATATCAAAGAAAAACTATAAAATAATTAAATTCAGTACACCAAAGTGACAGCCAACTGAACTTTGTAAGTTTATGGGTTGTAATGTGGTAAGGTGCAATGCTTAGGTGTCAACGTATTACACTCAAAAAAGAAACTTGCATTGAAGATGCCTTAAAGTCCCGAAACAAAATGGAAAGAGAGAAACTTAAACTTTGAGGAGACAAAGTGTGTTTTAAAGAGAGATAATGTATTATTTATTATCTTGTGAGTGGGTATTTGTGCTTTGAAAGTATTTTTAAACGATAAAAATTAACAAAAAAATGATTAAAGACAGAGAAGGTATTGTCCTTACTATTGTTGCCGGTGAGTCACCTGTCAGCCTTATCAGCCGTCAGATTTTGGTACTTTTAATCCTTTAATTCAACTTTAGATATTAGCCGTCAGATTGATCTCATATAATGTCATCCGTTGGATGTGTAAAAACTGAAAAAAACTGACTCAACTATTGATTAAAAGTTGACACGTGGATTCTTACTATGGAGATGAGAAGCACCCGATTATTTCCAAGACAGTTACCCATGTATTCTCTGTAACTTATTCCTTCTCTCTCTCATAATTCATTAAAACTCTCACACACACAAAAACACACACATCCCATTCCCTCTCATAAAAACCATCGATTATCCCTGCCACCACCATTAACCGCAACAACCGCTATCATCTGAAACCAACCATTGCCGCCAACACCATAGCCAGGTTAATATTTGTGGTTTTCATGGTACCTTTTTCACTTTAACAACCATCAACCGCCACCACCACCATCCCGTAGCCGCCGCCACTACCACCTTCTGAAACCGCCGCCGCCACCACCAGTTTATTTTAGATATATGTATCTGACTGGTTGGTGGTTTTGGTGGTGTTTTGTTTGGAATTTAGGATATGTGGATTTGAGCGGTTGAGGTTTAGTGGTTTTGGAGGCGATATGGTAGTTTTTGTTGATTCTTGGTGATTTTAGTGCTAAAAACGAGTTTTGGCCATTGATTTTAGTTACATACTTTTGGTGTGTGGCTGTTGTGGTTTAAGAACAAAGGGGGTTTCAGTTATGATTGGTGGGTTCTATTACTCTTTGGTGATGTTGTATCGGATCATGTTGCCTTGTGGTAATGAGAACCATGCTAACCAAGCTTTTTTCGTTGGTCGAAAAGTTAGCTATTGAAGGCCAATGATGGTTTTTCTGGTGGTGGTAGAACCAGATACGTGGGTTTTGTATATTTTTTGGCGATGGTGTTTTGAGAAAAAGGGGTATGTTTTGAGACCTATAAAACTTTTGAGTGTTTTTTTTGTTGGAACATGTTGCGGGATGTGTGCTTGGCAAGAAGGCTATGATGATCCAATGAGATGGAGGGGAAATAAACGTATGTTATTTTAAAATGCATCCATTGTTTGCGGCCATGACTAAAACTGAGCCAAATGTGTAAATCTGAAAGCGGATTCTTTGGTTCAGCATCTATGGTTCACATGCTGAAAGCGCACATGCTTTTGTTCAACATCTTTGGTTCAGTGGCTTTTGTTCAGCATCTTTGGTTCAGTGAACGCAACTAAGGTATACGCTGAACGAGTACGCGCTGGACAAACACATGCTGAAGAAACACATGCTGGAAAACATATGCTGAACAAACACATGCTGGACGAACATATGTTAAACGAACATACGCTGAACGAGCACGTTTTTTCAGGTATGCTCATGCTGAAATTCTATAAAGGGCTTTTTACAAAATTGAATGTACAATTGATCTGTGTTAAGAGTTTGTTTAATTGAATTCAAACTAATGTATGATGTGAATCTTGCACATCACATGTTTGATGAAATGCTCATGTATTTAATAACCTATTGCAAATGATGAAATTACAATTTGAAACTGTAGATATTGGCAATTGGTTTTTGGCTAGGCTCAAGCATGTGATTATTCAAAACCTTTTTTATTTGTTCATTACAGTGCAAATCAAAGTGTTTGATGAGTTGCTTTATTGAAAACAAGTTAGAGTTGAGTATCCATTTCTTCTAATATTGTTGTTGAAACTTCCGTGTTGATTTAGATTTTCGTGTTGAGTAGCCACTGTCCGCATCAGCTGCAGTTTTAGCTCAAGCAATAATGTAGTGCAACATCCATAAGGTAGTTACCATCACAATTCAACCTATCTATAACTCTAATTAGAACAAGTTTTGATCTTTTTAAAATCCCTGTTATGGTTTTGTGTACGTGTCAATGCCAACTAACTGGAATTGAATCTTGATATGACCCATAATCTAAATGGATGTGATCTGTTTGTTAGTTTTGTGTAAATTTTGTGCAAAGTTTTAAATATGCAAACTTTTGAATGTTTGACCCGTCTAGAATTAGTCCAGTTATGATCCTTTGTGTCTGAATTTGTTTTAAATCTGTCATTGATGTGCATTTCTCAAATACAGATAAAAGCACGTTTGAACGGACAAATTAGTGAACCCAGGTTCAGAATTGGTGGAAAGTTTTATACTTTAAAAGAAAAAGAGCATTTGGGTAAAAATGGGTATTTTCAGGAGAATGTTGTTAAGTATTTTTTAAATAAGTGGGATTTTTTTAAGCGGGTGAAAAGGGAGGGAAAGATTATCTTGACTTTATTATTGGCGATGAAGATATTGTTGCCTTTGTGCGTTGATTATTTTCCAACTACAGTAAGTTGGTGGATCATGACGGGTGAAAGCCACCCGTATCTTGGCGTGGCAGACTGGCAGTACCACGTGAGTGGTGTTTGCAGCCATGGCAGGTCGGATGCCCTCTTATCCGGTTCCGTAATCGCAATTCGGAGCCAACGAGTTTCGCACTTGGAAGCTTTTCTGCATTTGTGTTCTGTGGGACAGTGTTTACTTACACCCGTATATTAGAAGTCAGATCAGAAAACTGAGGAAACCCAAAGGATAAAAGGCCTCGATCTCCGAAAAATAATCGTATCCTTGGTGAGTTTCTTACCTTTTTTTACGGTTTCTTTATGCTAGATGAACTTACTACGGGGTGTTAGGTTTGTGTAAAGTCTGTGTAAAGTTTTAAATCGACCCATTTCACTTTATTTATCAGAAAGTTGGTTTAAAAAGTTCGTTCTGAAGTGAGGTGTTTTAGGTGTAAATTTAAAATTTATATCAGGTTGTTGTAGACTCTAAATATGTTAGGATAAGGCCACTACAAAAATTAGGATAAGGTGTATTTGTGTGTATGTTGATGATTTCAGTAAAGCCGAGTTCGCGATATACAAGCTGAAAAGAGATATTGCAGATATGCTCACTATTTCATCGGCTCAACACAGGAAACTCTGGAAAGATATCACTTGCTAATCTTATGCAAATCCGTAGTAGATAGAAAAGGTCAAAATACACTTTTATGTACTTATGAAATGCAAGATCAACGGAAAAATGCAAAGTATATTAACAGAAAGAGCTTTTGATTAATTGTGATGGATACTTTGCTTTCTATTACTTAGTTATTATAAGGGAGGGGCTTAATGACCAAAGCTTTTGGATAACGGGTCTAAATGAGCTTGGGTTCAAACGAGTCATTTTTTGTATGAGCCAAAACGAGTCGAGATGACTCGCACATACTTATGTCTATCTTTTATGTAACTGATATGGTAATCATGATTACTAAAACAACATTGCTATAATAATAATCTAATATAAATATATTGTTACGAGCAGCTTTGGTATGTTATTCAAGTTTTAACATGTTGTTTATACTCAATAATTTAATAGTGTATAAGTGTATATTATAATGACAGATTTTATTTTGAGATAATGGGTGGGGTGATTTTCTTAATAAGCTTACTGTAGCGACAACTATAAGGTTATTGGCATTGTCCCATGGCAAGCTTTATAAGCTTGCAGACATTGTCGATTTGATGCCAGTTTTCCCAACTTATTCGGGCTTATGCGGTTGGTTTATTGACATTATGAATTTCGGTTTCTAAAAGATTTCTTTTTGCAGACATTGTCTTTTCTTAGTTTTTTTTTCATTATATTTTACGTTATTGTGTTTATGATGCATTTGTTATTTTTCAGACATATTGCCAATTCAAATAACCATTGTGGCATCCGAGTCGGCGTTTAGCACAGGAGGTTGTGTCCTCGACCCATATAGGACTAACATGTCTTACCCGGTCGTTGAGGCATTGATATGCACTCAAGATTAGGTTAGAAAGTCAAGGAAAACTATAATAGATGACATTGATGACATATTAAACGACGACGATGTTGCAAGAGGTATTAACAACAAGCTTTGATATTCTCTTAAGGATGTATTTCTAATGTTTGTTAAGTAACTAACTTAGCTTGTCAGCTGTCCTATGTGTAGAGATTGAAGATGGAATTAACAAGTAAAACAGTCGAGAGAATCGGAAAGAAGGTGTGGAAGATTGAGTGTAGCTTTCAACATTGTTTAGATTGCTTTTTTTTTTTTTAACAATTCTATGTGACTTTGATGTAAGATGGGTCAACTGGAAAAAAAATTCTACTGTCACAAAAGTATGATGGGTTAATCTGATTTTTTTTTTGAATGAACATGAATCTGATGTGGTGAATTTGACTGAATTTTAATGTTTTCAAGTATGTTGTTCTTTTAATTTGAGTATGTTAATGTGATTTTAATGATTTGTTGCAGCTAAATAAACACCCCTTATGGGTCAAAACTGGATTTTGCTGTCACAGTGGGTTAACGGGTCAAACAACCCTTATAATGCAGTCCACTGTTGTTACAGATTGCAGTCCAATGTTGTTACAGATTGCTTTTGTTACAGTTTTCCAAACACCCCTTTAAGTAGATGCATTTCTTTGCTACTTAATACAGTTTGCCAAACACCCTTTATAATGCAGTCCACTTTTGTATATATTTATTTTCATCTTTGTTGCAGCATGAAGTTATACTATTATGGTCCAAGTTACTTCTGTGTGAAAGATAATACAAAAACAAAGTTCGACTGGTTATATTGCAAAATCAACCAAGTTGCTGCTAGCCATAAGGTGGAACCAAGTCACAGTAAAAAAAAGTCAACCAATTTTCTCAATATTGCAAACATTTGATAAACATATGTCTATAAAAGTTAATCTCGGATTTCATGTCTAATGTAAGACTGGTATCACATTTTGTTGACACCATTGTCATGCTTAACTGATGTGAATATGAGACACTTGAAACCATTATATATCCAAGAGTTGTTGGTCATTTGTTTTAATTGTAGCAGCAACAACTTTATGTTTATGCTTTGAGTTGTAAAATTTAATAAATGAACTTCACTCATAAAATGGCCACTGTCATAGCATTGTGGAGTGAAACAAAACAAGTGAAGAGTTTTAATAATGACCACACAGCCCACTGATTTACTTAACAACTTCACCATCTTTTTATTAACATTCTAAGTATTTTAACATGTAAACGGTTCTCTACCGTTTTAGTACCATTGTACCGGAACCGATACCGGTACCGGTTTAAGATACGGTTCCGGGAACGGGACTTTGAATTTAGGTCAGAAAAAAATCCGGTACATCAAAAACGGTGCCGGTACGGTACCAAAATGGTACCGCGCTCATCCTTATTGAGAACCATGGCTTTAGCAATTAACGTGATATGATATGCTCATCAACAACTTGTATTGGATCATAACTGCACACACCTTTATATCACCACACTATATAAAGTGCATATAGACGTGTGATCCAAAAGTAACAAAGAGGGACATAGAGTACTTCCAATCAAGTGATATTGTTTAATTTTTTTGGTTGTGTTTAATGTTTGAATGATGTATTAAAGTTTTTCGACAATCAAGTTTTTAGTTTATTCGTGTGTTATTTAAATGATAAATTATGTGATATAAAACTTCCCCGATGCAACGCACATGTATTATGCTAGTTAAAATAGTTTAAGAAAAGTTGTAGAAAAATGTTTAGAAGAGAGAAAAATAAAATCAACTACCAAAACCTACCTATTTCAAATCAATTATCAAAACTTGACACTATTTCCGCCTTTACCAAAATGAGCATAACGATCAAAACATTGGGCTCGCCTCTCTCGTTTGCTGGCTAACATGGATGTGTAACAATATTGGGCACAAACTTTATAAAGTGACGAGCAAATCGATTTTGCTCGCCCCTCTTTTGCTCGCTGCTTTTCCTATAAAAAAACAAATGTGACGAACAAAGTTGTTGCTCGCCCCTCCCAATTTGCTCGCCATATTTAATTTTTGGTTGGCAATTGGCATTGATAAATAACACCAAACCCATGTGTTTACTCATACATTCGGTTTATTGCACCACGACCACATGATGACATTACATGATGGTTGTATTAAACAAATTATTTTCGAGGTAAGGAAACCCAAAAGAAAAAGGAGAAGATAAGAAATGAATGGGAAGGAATATATGGCAAGCTTAGTAGCTTACCACTGCCGTTGAAGACATTGAAAGAAGCACACCAACAAAAACCCAGTCAGAAGGCTTACCGCCACATAACTGTAAGTGTCATCCAATTCTATACATCAAATAGCAAGATTGAAGAAACAAAGTAGTCAAAATAACTAATCTAATACGGAGTATTATACTCCGTATCACATAAGATGTTAACCTGGTTCATAAATACCTCAAAGCAATGTTATAAATGGCGTAAGGCGTGGCGTGGCGGCAAGGCCACGCCTCAAGCCTTACGCGCCATGGCGAAGCCATGGCATTTTTTGCGGCGTGACTAAGGCGGCGAAAAAATATTTATATATTTATCATTTATGTTATAATATCATATTTCATATACATTTGAACTACTATATTAGACATTTAACTACTACTTATTATATAATTATCAGACCCAAATAACAAATAGCCCAAATTTCAAATGATCGTTCAAATAGTTATTAAAATAATAATAATAATTAAAAAAAAAAAAAAAAAACCAAAACTGTTTCAAAAAGGCGCGCCACGCCTTACCAAAAGGCACGCCTTTTCACGCCTTGTCACGCCTTTTCCCACGCTACGCCTAGAGCAGCCGCCATGGTCTATTTCGTGGCGGCGAGGCCACGCCTCGCGCCTTGGCGACGCCTTGGCGGCGCCTTGGCGCGCCTTTTAGAACAATGCCTCAAAGTAAACACATGGAATTTTGCTATTTGTATTACTAAAAGAAAAGACAATAGTAAAAAATTTAGCATAAATGATCAAAGTGTCAATCATAAACCTCATCTAACAATTCATATTTCTTTCAAGTAGGTCTGTAAACGAACTGAACGTTCAGTGAACATTTCATGAACCGTTCGGTAAAAAGTTTGTTTATGTTCGTTCGTTTATTAAATGAACGAACATGAACAATATTTTACGTTCGTTTAGTTAAATAAACGAACATGAACAAAACTCTCGTTCGTTCATTTATGTTCGTGAACGTCCGATTAGGCGTTCGTTAAAGTTCGTTTATGTTTATTTATCTATTTATGTTTATATATCATATCTTTTAATTTTATAATTTTAAAAATTGGTTTGTTTAAACAAAGCAACACTTATAAAACAATATATTGTGAAGAATTCAATAAAGTTTATGTTTGTTTGTCTATTTTTATTTATGTTCGATCGTTTATGTTCGTTTAGTGTCTTAATGAACGAACATAAACGAACATGTACAATTCATTTTCTTAATAAACAAACATGAACAAAAAAATTCGTCCGTTTAAGCGTCCGTGTTCGTTTATTTGTCCGGTTAAAATTAAATGAACGAACATGAACAGGACTCCGTTCGTGTTCCTCCGATTCGTCTACAGCCCTACTTTCAAGTGGCGAATTAAACAAAAAAAAAAGGAAAATAACAAAAATACCCAATTTCACAAGCATACTTCACAAAATAACCAATTTTTTTTTCAAAAAACCAAACATATTCATAAAATTCGCAAACTTTGACACTATTTGCGGTTTTTCTTTAAAAAATTGCAAATCATTAATAGATTGTATGCTTGTACATTCAAATTTGCGATTACATGTAATTAATTAGCTTCATTATCAATTAATTACATTCATTGTCAATTCATCGATTATTTTCTTCAAACGATTTTTCTTTCACACATGTACTTGCATTGATAATGAATGTAACTAATTACCGTGTATATGAAAAAATAATGATGATTAAAAACTAGAATCTTTGTTAACCATCATTTCCCTATACCCCATGCATACACGTACAGTCTGACAGAAACTCCTTCCCTAATTGCATTCACTATTAATTAATTACATTCATTATTTGTGGACGTATGGTCCGGACTGGGCCAGGAATGGGTCAGGCCCGGGTAGCCAGCGGCCCACTTTACGCATTTTATGGACGTATGGTCCGGACTGGGCCAGGAATGGGTCAGGCCCGGGTAGCCAGCGGCCCACTCTACGCGTTAACCCTAATCCGTATCCTATAAATACATGGCTGGGGTTCCATTCATCAACAGAATACAATACGACCAAACAGGTTATCCTAACCCTAATTCTCATATATGCTCCGCGCATCACATACTAACTTGACCGTCGGAGGTGGATCCCGGGGCTACGGCCTCGGGTCCACTCCTAACGGGTTCTCTTTGTTGTACAGGTCTACTTAGGGCTTATGAAACGACTAACGGCCCAAGGAGAGTTGTTGAATAAGTCCGCGCCAGATTATGCATCAACATTATTAATGCGATTAAACAGTAATTAATTACATTCATTATCAACTAATTATATTCATTATCAATGCGATTACATTTATTATCAATGCGATTACCATGCTGGTAAGTCTTATCCGAAAAGTTGCGATTTTTTTTTTAAATATCGTAAACTTTGCGAAATTTCTTAAAAAAAATGCAAAGTTTGCGATTTTTCTTTAAAAAATCACAAATAATATCAAAGTTTACGAAATTTATGGTTATTTTGGGTTTTTGAAAAAAATAGGTATTTTGTGAAGTATGTTTGTGAATATTGGTATTTTTGTCATTTTCCTAACAAATAAACTGTGGGCACACAATATATGTCCACGTGTCAATTGGGGGCGAGCAAAATAAGTGACGGGCAAACCATGTCTGATCGCGATGTTAGTTTTCGTAACATGTTTATCGAAGGTTTGTTTTTGTAAATGCTATTTCATATAGTTCATTTAAAAAATTACCACAGAAAAATATGTTGTGGTGAAGGAAAACCCTCAACCCCACCTCCACCTTAAGAGCAGGAGGTGTGGTCTCCTTATGAGCTTGCCACATTGACGTGGCACCCTCGCCACCATACCACCCTTGCTCCTCACTTTACGCATTTTATGGACGTATGGTCCGGACTGGGCCAGGAATGGGTCAGGCCCGGGTAGCCAGCGGCCCACTCTACGCGTTAACCCTAATCCGTATCCTATAAATACATGGCTGGGGTTCCATTCATGAGGAGAACACAACAGGTTATCCTAAACCTAATAGTTATTATATGCTCCGCGCATCACATACTAACTTGACCGTCGGAGGTGGATCCCGGGGCTACGGCCTCGGGTCCACTCCTAACGGGTTCTCTTTGTTGTACAGGTCTACTTAGGGCTTATGAAGACGACTAACGGCCCAAGGAGAGTCGTTGAATAAGTCCGCGCCAGATTATGCATCAACAAGTTGGCGCCATCCGTGGGACCCGGCTACGACAAGTGTCGTGCTCTCACCAGACTAGAACGCGACCATCGTCGCATCAATATACAACCATCGTTGCGTCTATGCGGTAACTTTAATTATATTATTAATAATTCTTGGTCAAATATGTACAACAACAAGTTGGTACCAAATCCAATATCATGAATCGTACTGCACGTATTGAATAATTGATATGTTTGACTAAGATTCGCTTTGCAATCCACTGCTCACGTGTCTATTACACAATATTACGTAAATATACGTATCTTTTATATATTAAATTGGTGTTACCATATTGCCAATATTTTCTAAATATTAATAAGATATTATCTCTTAATATTTTGTTTAATATCTTTTAAATCGACAAGATTTGATATCTTTTAATTATTCTAAAAGATTTTACATAAATCTTTAACTTTGATAAACACGATTTTATCTATCGCTACGAGCGCATTAAATCCGCACGATCGGATCTATTTTATCTTTTAGCCGCGAAACAGCGTAGTCGCGATAAATCTACCCGCGTTCGACCATGCGTTCGGAAATCTTCGCAGATTGGCGACATGATCGCACTGTCACGTACAGGCACCACGATGCTAGTCAATCGCCATGAGCGCACTGCCCTGTTACATACAGGCACTGGACGAAAGCCGTGGTCAACTGCGAATATCCACAAAACGTTAGAGTCCATGCGGTCACGATAAATCTATCTGCGTCTGTGCGTGCACGATAAATCTATTACTCGCGGTCATGGTACATCCATCCGCGCCATTATTTTTATTATCATAATAATAAAGAAAAATTAATCAATCGCTACGCGCGCACTATTTTTTAGCTACGCGCTACTTATCTTACGTAGTTTGTAAAACCTCACGATAGGTGTAATTCACGCTACTACTTCTTTTATATATTAATTTTATATGCTATGTGCTATATATTGCTACGCGCTTATCTTTTACCTCATTAGGTTTTATGAGTCGCGATTCGCGGCATATACTTCTAATATTTGCATTGAGTATTTTTCAGGATTTGAATACTTAAGTTTAATGCTCCTACACGAGTAGCACCATCAAACTTGGGGGGCTACCAGGGTATATCCTACCACTGTTGGCGCACGCGTCACGCAGGTATATTTGGAAGCAGATCGTACGTAAGAAATACTGCAGACCCGGTACAAAGACGAATTTTAATATTCGCATCATCTTGCCACATGGGAGACGTCCTATGTCGGTTATTAAGACGCGAACAACGCGCACCTTTGTTGCGCACTGCGCACATCTTTGTCGCGGACAACGCGCACTTCTGCCACAGAAGTACATCTTCTGTCACACCATGTTGCATCGCTACTGGTACAAAAGGTACGTCCTTACCCAGGATACAACATAGGAATCCACCTTCGCCACGGACACCTTCACCATTGTGAGACAATCACAATCGCAATCCCAGTGCGCACTGTCGCATATGGACTGCGCAGTATGATTCGTCCCTTACGCGCATATAAACCCAGTGCGCACCGTCGCATTTGGTTGATTGAGCCTACGCAGCCATAAACAGAACTTAAGTTTAACATAACATAGCCGTGCGCTATGTCATACTAAACTCGGGGGCTTGTGGACGTATGGTCCGGACTGGGCCAGGAATGGGTCAGGCCCGGGTAGCCAGCGGCCCACTTTACGCATTTTATGGACGTATGGTCCGGACTGGGCCAGGAATGGGTCAGGCCCGGGTAGCCAGCGGCCCACTCTACGCGTTAACCCTAATCCGTATCCTATAAATACATGGCTGGGGTTCCATTCATCAACAGAATACAATACGACCAAACAGGTTATCCTAACCCTAATTCTCATATATGCTCCGCGCATCACATACTAACTTGACCGTCGGAGGTGGATCCCGGGGCTACGGCCTCGGGTCCACTCCTAACGGGTTCTCTTTGTTGTACAGGTCTACTTAGGGCTTATGAAGACGACTAACAGCCCAAGGAGAGTCGTTGAATAAGTCCGCGCCAGATTATGCATCAACATTATTAATGCGATTAAACAGTAATTAATTACATTCATTATCAACTAATTATATTCATTATCAATGCGATTACATTTATTATCAATGCGATTACCATGCTGGTAAGTCTTATCCGAAAAGTTGCGATTTTTTTTTAAAATATCGTAAACTTTGCGAAATTTCTTAAAAAAAATGCAAAGTTTGCGATTTTTCTTTAAAAAATCACAAATAATATCAAAGTTTACGAAATTTATGGTTATTTTGGGTTTTTGAAAAAAATAGGTATTTTGTGAAGTATGTTTGTGAATATTGGTATTTTTGTCATTTTCCCAACAAATAAACTGTGGGCACACAATATATGTCCACGTGTCAATTGGGGGCGAGCAAAATAAGTGACGGGCAAACCATGTCTGATCGCGATGTTAGTTTTCGTAACATGTTTATCGAAGGTTTGTTTTTGTAAATGCTATTTCATATAGTTCATTTAAAAAATTACCACAGAAAAATATGTTGTGGTGAAGGAAAACCCTCAACCCCACCTCCACCTTAAGAGCAGGAGGTGTGGTCTCCTTATGAGCTTGCCACATTGACGTGGCACCCTCGCCACCATACCACCCTTGCTCCTCACCCTTCGCCATTTAAGCCCTCTTCGTCTGAACGACGAGCTTGAGATATGTATTTATTGTCAGATATAAACGCTATATAACGTTTTAAAATTTAAACTCGTCTTTTTAAAAAAAATAATAAATAAAAATTCACCCCCTATAAATACTAACACATTTCAACAAATTTTACACAACTTTCATTCAAAACACTACAAAATAATAACCAATAAACATGAGTAATTCATCTTATTCCGGTGAAAGTGATATTGATGAGATATCGGAGCTCGAGATTATTCTGCAAGAATATGAGTTTGAGCAATCGTTGCAGCAACAAGAAGCCGGAAGTTCACACCGCTGTAGATACATCCCCTGTGAACGTGAAGTTGCTAAAGCACGTCTAATGGCCGACTATTTTGGTGACGACCCAAAATATTTGGACGAAAATTTTAGGCGTCGCTATCGTATTAGCCGTAAACAACTTTTAGAAATAGTACAAGGTATTGCAACATTTATTGAAACTCATCATCCTCTTCCCAAGCATTTAATTTCTTTAGAGTTCGACCCGATGCTACGGGTGTAAGGGGTTTTAGTGTGATTATGAAATGCACATGCGCCATACGCCAATTGGCGTACGGCATAGAACCTGCTGTATTAGATTAGTATTTACAAATAGGGAAACATTGTGCATGTGATTGTCTATGTAGAAACTAGAAGGGGGGATTGAATAGTTTCACCGATTCTTTATACTTGTTAAAATGTTTCGCCGTTTTTAGGTCCGAATAATATTCTTTTGCAAACTTGTTGAATTTTACTAGTTATGTGATATCCATTAAGCTACAAATAAATTTAAACAAACAAGTAATGTAAAGAGTAAGGAAAGAGCACAACCAAAGAGACGCGGAGATTTATAGTGGTTTGGCACGAAGCTCACTCTTCGTCCTACTCTACTTCCCGAGTACCACACTCGAGAGTTATAAATCATTATATCAACACACTCCTTCAGGCGGATCAATCTGTACACAAGCTTACACAAAGTTTAACGACACTAAGCGGAATGTCGAGTTCTAATCGTAGTTAGAACCAATCTACTCCAAGGCCCACGTGGCCACACGAACAAGCACACTTGTCCTACTTGGATCTTTACCTAATCCATGCCTTCGCACAAATGACACACTTGGATCTTCACCCAATCCAAGCCTTCACACTAAGACACACTTGGATCATCACCCAATCCAAGCCTTCACACAAAGACACACTTGGATCCTTTCCCGATCCAAGCCTTCACACACCGACTTTACTAAGTCCTAAATTTCACACCAAGACTCCACTCTCCTCACAACAAATACAAGTCCTATTCTAGTTACAAGACTTCTTGGATCTTCATCTTCTTCCAAGTTTACACAAATAACTCCATCCTCGACTCACACACAAGTCGAAAATATTTACAATATTTACAAGAAGAAAATAGAAGGAAGAATAGAACCGCAACACTTTATCTACGTCGAGAGTTCTTCTCTTTCACTTTGATATGAAGACGAAATCACTTATAAACATATACCGACATGTTATAGTGATCAAAGAAGAAAGAAAAGAGAAACAGAAAGTTTTTGTGTCAAGAGGAATTCCTTTCTGAGAAGGAACAATTCAGTATTTATACACGACAGAAAAGGAGGTGGTGGTCCCTTAAACATGCGACGGTCCTTTATCACTAAGGGACCGCCGGTCCATTTAAGGGACAGTCCCGATAAGACGCTCCTCTTTTTGTTCTGACGTGGTGAAAACTTATCTGTTTTTTTTTTTTGGGGGGGGGGGGGGGGGGGGGGAATATAGCGGTTACATATTTGAATTTTGAATATAATTTCTTAATAAAACATTTCTTTAAAAAAACAAAAATACTTTTGTGAAAAATGTTTTGTCAAACTTAAAAATGTAAGTTTAGGAGAAAATAAAATTCTCCTTCAGGAGAGAAAGAAGGAAACCACACACACCTAGAAATACAATGAGACATCCACCCTCCTAGTTGGGACTAGGAGGGGTATTTATACTAGAATACAAGCCTAACTTAGCACTATTGACTAAACTAGTCCTTGTACATAGAAGGAGATACTATTCCCGAATATAACATTACTTTTAAGGCTAACAGTTACATATTTGAATTTTGAATATAATTTCTTAATAAAACATTTCTTTAAAAAAACAAAAATACTTTTGTGAAAAATGTTTTGTCAAACTTAAAAATGTAAGTTTAGGAGAAAATAAAATTCTTTGATCACTTTACTAATGTCGGTATAACGTTTGTTCATACATGAAGTGACGTTGTAGTAGCTACGTGGAAGAAACGAGTTTCCTCAATTAAAAACTTATTAACCCTAACTTTACGTAACATGTCTTTATATTTTGTGATTATCAAAACACAAGAAGACCGAATAATGCGAATAACGTTTTTGACATTATTTGTATTAACAGTCTAGATAATTTTACTATGTGCATAATCCAATTGTATACGAGTGAGTTTTTAAGAAAACCATACGTGAATGACATTCACAACTTATACAACGCACATAACTTGGTTCATAAGATACTAGGAATGTTGGGAAGTATTGATTGTATGCACTGGGAATGAAAAAATTGTCCTAAAGAATGGCAAGAGCAATTTCACAGAGATGATAAAAAGTTTCCAACTATAATGCTTGAAGCCATTGCGTCATACGATTTGTAGATTTTGCATGCATTTTTTGGGGTGGCGGGTGCGAATAACGATATTACCGTTTTGAATAATTCTCCGTTATTCGACGACCTGCTTGATGACATCGCCCCCGAGGTTCTGTTTGAAGTAAACGGGCGTACATTTAAACAAGGGTCTTATCTCGTTGACGGAATTTACCCAGAGTGGTCATCTTTTGTCAAATCATTTACTGGTTGCACATACCGAAAAATGCCTTATTTAAAGCGGAACAAGAAGGTGTTCGAAAAGATATCGAAAGAACTTTTGGTGTCCTCCAAGGACGTTGGCATATTATTGCCCAACCGGCGCGTGCATTTACTGTGGGCAAGTTACGGTGAATCATGTACATGTGCATCATATTGTATAACATGATTTTGAAAGATTAAAAATTTGCGATATCCGAAATGAGCGAGATGTATATTTGTCCGCGAATAAATTTACAACGGAAATGGGTCGAGCGATGAGAAGTGCAACGAAAGAAATCCAGAGAACACCGTGATAAATGCACACACGCATCGCTCCAACGAAATCTCATCGAGCATATTTGGCAACAACATCAATGAGAACAATTTCAACAACAGAAACAACAACAAAATAATTAATTTCTTTATTAATTTGATGTATTTATTAAGTTGCGTACGTTTTTTTACCTAAATTTTTTTCGTATCGTTATTTTATGTTTCATATGTTTTTTAATATGATGTATTGTATTTTTAATTTTAATGAAATGAATTTTAGCTTATTTGTAAATGTGAAAAAAAAAATAATAAAAAGTGATAGGACCCAAATGAGTAAATTGTGGTAAGAGGTTGTAAAAGTGAGTTTGTTAAAGTTGCGTGGCACCCGTAGGATCCAAACGAGAAAATAAATCTACTCATGACACCTTCTGCTCTAAGTACAAAAAACTATATGCACGAGCTTCGAAGCGGGTGCCAAAGCCTCATGGAATACTACAATGACATCTCTAACTAATTTTGACATTCGTACTTGTCCCAAATCCTCATGACATATTTTGACGAACATTTTTTTGTTAAGCTTGTGAAGGACCATTATGCACGTTTATGAGTTTTGAAATTCACATATGATTATTAATTGATGTTATTCACATTTGAATAAAGTTATGTGTTTAATAAACCGTGATTACAAATTGATGTATATTCACTGCTTTAGAAGGTAGTTGCCTGGATGTAATTCAGCAAGAGACAGATCTCCACCAATGATATGCTTCCATGATTTGTAATAAGCCAAATAATCTTCCTTCTTGTTGCCATCGTCGTACACAGGGCTGACCCCACATTCCCTTACACGAGCATAATTTGGTCCATCATCACTATAGCAAAGATCACCTCCATCATAACCATAATCATATTTAACACTTAAGTGAATACTAATATCATCACCATCTTCAAACTCATTGTTCTCAAATATCCAGTGACTTAACCATACTCTAACTACATCTCCATCTTCAAACTCATCATCTTCTGGGAGAACATATGTCATAGGTTGGTATGTCCAGGAGCAGTTCTTTGTCAAATTCCTTATATCAATTCTAAAAGGACCAACGTCTGTGAGGCTTGAAACTGTATTTACTATGCACACATTCAGCCCTCGAATCTTAGAATTCTTAGGAGATGATTTCAATGTAAACAATGGCCCGTTGCTTCAATGAGTAAACCACGTTGGAACCTCTTGGCATGCTAAATATGTGCTGAAAATTCCATGCTCATATAGCATCTGTCATATGAATGTTTTCTTAGCTAGACTCAAATACATGTGAAGGAAATAAAAGATAGAGAACGAGGTATGCACCTGTACTGGAAGTATTTTTCCTGTGTAATGGTAGCATCCATCACCATCTTCCATCGACACCTTGTAATGTTTCAAATATTCTACATCAATCCAGCCCAAACTGCGTAGTATCTCTTCATCAATTTCTTCTAACACTTGCAAGCTGAATTTGTCCTGAATCTCAGTCAAAGAATTAGCATCAAAATAGGAGACATCAGATGGTGCCGACTTTTCTGGATGAAAAGTTATTTTCTTCAATGAGAAACAGTCATATGTATGCAAATGTTTTATTGTATTTGGAGTAGACAAGATAGTTTTCAGCTTACGACACGCATTTAAACTGAGCCAATCCAATGTAGTAAGGCTTCTCACACAATCCGGCAGGGAGTCGATCGGATTTCCTGTTAAATTTAGACTCTTCAACATTGACAGGCTACTAAAATCCTTGGGAAATGACTCATTAGACAAATTATTGCTTTTTAGTGACAAAGTGACTAATGAGCATGGTAAAGAGATCAGAGTTGTCTTTAAACTTCTTGGTAGAGTTTGCACAATGGCATAGGAAGACACGTGCGGTTTTATGATTATATTATTAGCCTCAAGCACTTCTAGTGACACCAAATCCTTTATCTCACATGGAAATTCACCAAGATCAGAACAACCATCTATTGACAGGCTTCTAAGTTTCTTTAACTTTCCTATGCTACTTGGAAGTTTTTTCAGCATCGTGCATTTACTCATATCAAGAACTTCAAGATTATCACAATAAGTCCCAATAGATTCACAGACCTCAACTAGATTTGTACATCTTGCAAGTATCAACCTTTCGAGTAAAGGGAATCCAGAGAAGTGACCCACACTAACAAGCTCACGACAACTACTCAAATTCAAGAACTTCAGTGACCTGAGAAACTGTTAAATTTAAAATGAATAAAAAGAAGCAAGTTAGTGTTATAACGATAACCACACATTGAAAAATAAAGTGCAAAAGCTTCAAAACAAGTACCTTTGGATGCTTCCAAAGTTGTCGTAGATTGCTATTAGACATGTCAAGAGCAATTATGTTCTCCATTTTTAGGTCGGAAGGTATATAACTTAAACGGAATCCATGCATGCACAACCATCTTAAACCTTCAGGAAAATTCTTGTAGGATCCGTTGAATTGTACATAGTTTAGTTGTAGCAGTCTTAGGTTACGCATCTTACTAAATGCATGAGTCTCAAAGCCACATTTTTTACTCTGAAATGAGGAATACATTCCTAAAAACCAACTAAATAACCACCATATAACCGTGAGAAGTATGTGAACCCAGCCGATCAACAAAAATGATCTATTTCCAAACTTTCGTTTATTGGCATTAGATGGTTCATACATAGTCTCATTCTGTAATATTTTCATTTCAAGGACAAGTCCTTGAATTTTTGTTGTTCCCTAAAAGGAAAAGAAATAACATATGATGAAAAAAAATTATGTGCATATACAAATAATTTAAATTAGTGAATATTTACATAACAAGTAAATTTTATTACCTTATTTTTTAGCAACACATCCAAACATTCTTCATGATCCCATAACAGACTACGCTTCCATGGCTTATGAGGTGCTTCTTGACGGACTATATCTCTTCCCATATCTTGAAGAAGTTGATGCATCATCAATTTATTAGATGACCCTACTGTTAGAAGGCCTCTATTCATGAGAATCTTAATCCCAGATGTTTTGCATATTCCACAAGCTTTTAATATTTCTTCTGTAAACTTTATATCTTCTCCAACAAAAAAACAAGCAATGTGCTTAAACAGTTCCTTGTCTAGTACATATGGCAAAGACTCATAACTTAGATGCAAGACTTTTTTAATATCAGGATTAATTTCTTTACTTAGTGATTCTAAGATATACTCCCATGTAGTGTCTTCATTACGTAAAGAACTTCCCAGAACTTTCAGAGCCAATGGATGCCCTTTGCAATACTTCACAACCTTCATTGCCCCACTTTTGTCATTTTCTTTGGGTTCATCTCGTCCAAAGGCATGCCAGCTTAATAACTGAAGTGATTTCTTTTCATCTAGGCCTTCAAGCAAGTGCTTCATGTGCTTTGGAGGATCTTCTGTTCTAAACAACATACACTTTTCTGTTAATGATTCATTTTTAGATGTTACTATGATTTTACTTCCTTGATGAATGGATTTTGTCCCAATCAACATGTCAAGCTGTTCAATCTCATTAATACCATCGAGAACAAGAAGAGTTCTTTTCCTATGAAGTGATTTCTCAATCTTAAAGGTGCCCTCATTGGTATTATGTATGTCCATCCAACCTCCATCTCTAATGTCCTTAAGAAGTTGTTTTTGTAAATCAAGCAACCCATTTGGCTGTCTACACCTCCTTTCAATATCTTCAAGAAAGCTGCTTCTTTCAAAGTCGTGATAGTGCGACTTAAAGATATAGTCTACCAAATATGTCTTTCCAATCCCAGCCATTCCCCATATGGTGATAACTTTAGTGCTTTGAGGGGATCGATCATTCAAGAATGAAGTAATATCTATAACCAAAGACTCCATCCCGATTAATTTTGGAATTTTACTCCTTTTGTGTAGATCTAATATGTCACTGATCTCTTTAACAATTTCTTCAATAAGTATTGTCTCTCGCCTGTAATCGTATCCGTAACCGGTTCCAATGTCAATAAGAAGATACCATCCAACTAATTTAATAAATAAGATCATAAGTTCATCATTCATGGTATCATTTTTCTAGTTTAAATGACTCCTTCATCACTATCAGAACATAAGGTAAGGTTGGTGCCATAGGGGTGGTGCCGTGAGAAAAGTTATGCCACCTCAACACTTTTTCTTATAATACAAGAATCTATCAGTCAGCACAAAACACCCTCCTTCATGTTTCTGGTGCCATGTGACACCCTCTGGCCCACACATAACTCACAAAAATATAAATGCAAGACAAAAAAAATGCCCACCGTGTGGGCTGGGGGTGGTGGTGCGAAGCACTAGCAGCCGAGGAATATTATGGCCTTGGAGCCATAGATCTCGCTTTGTGGCACCAACCATGGCCTTGGCGCAACGGTACCATCCCCTCTCAAAACTATCAAATGACTACGATGACTCATTTTACAAGAGAAACTAAATATTGACATGCAAGGATCAAAACGAACAACTGACTACATGACTAAATATTGGTTTGTGACTAAGTGCACCCGTTGCTCCAACAGATTAATGTTGCGTAAGATTAGGCACATATTCACGCATATAATTTTAGGCATGACAACCATCTATGCTACTTTATAATGTATTTGGGACATTCCCAAAATGAAAGTTAAATTTTAAGCAACATACTTACTAATAATGGAAGACAAAGTTATATCTGAAAAATTAAGTGTCTTAAATTTATACTTGTAACAGCCATTCGATAAATACCTAATAAATATTTTTCTAAAACATACCTACAGTGAAAAATACATGTTATTATATATATTATACAAACTAATAAAACACATAAAACTTCATGCAAATTTATATGAAAAAAGTTGATCTTAAGATCTCGATCCGATCTTACAATCACGATCTTGCATAAACGAATACGATCCTAGGTAAGATCCTAATCTTGAAAACCTTGCCAAATGTAACTTAGTTTGTGTGAGCTAATAACTTTATATTGTAATCAATACTTGGAGGGAACCAAATAAACCTAAACAATAATGAAACTAAATCAGTCCTTTTGGGGCAATAATATAACTAAGAATGATGATAAAGTCAATATCCATAAATATAACTCAATTGGGCAAATTTAAGCATAATTGTTTTTAGAAAGATCATAAAGCAAGTGTATACCTGCCATTTGCATCTTTCCCTTTTAAATCAGCAACTTCTTTAAGTGCTTTCTCCCATTTCTCTATCTTTTGACCCCATTCACTTTTTTTCTCTGCATTTGTTTCAGCCTCCATCTTCTGTTTATAATCTGCCATTGCGACTGCAAAGCTGTTTTGTTGCTTCCTGACATCGGTGGGATTGACGTGATAGAATATTGGGAAAACTATTTGTTTGGAGGTCCTATGTTGCTCAAGGATTAGAACTAGCTCATCAAGGCACCATGTGGAAGAAGCGTAATTCTTGGACAACACGATGATTGAAGATCTAGATTCTTTAATCGCGCTCTCCAATTCCGGCCTCAATTCTTCTCCGGTTCTAATCTCAGCATCATCCAAAAACGTGTCTATAGTGGCATTGATGAGGGCCTTGTGGAGGTGATCAGTGAAATTGTTACGAGTGTCGGTACCCCTAAAACTTAAAAACACATCATATGCATAATCATGAGTAGGTGAAGAAGATGAAGATTCTTGTGAAATTTCAGTTAGAATAACCATGATGATCGGTAAATAGAATGGAGTCTGAACCAATTTAGTCTAATCGGTAGCATTTACATTTATATCGTTACAAAACTTTAATTACATCGATGTCTTTTTAAATTATATAATTATTTTACTATCCTCCCAAAACTTTAAAATACACGTGTATATATCCAAAGACAATTTTTCACCTTATTATTAGATTTAACTAGCTGGGTAGTCCGCGCGTTGCGGCGGATGTGTTTTGTGTTTTGTATTTTATGGGTTGTACGGTGTAATTAATAATTTTGTTATTTGAAGTATGCATATGTTTACTTGGAAGCATAATTTGTTTATGTTTACGGATTTTTTTTTTTTTTTTTTTTTTTTTTTTCAAGCATTGAATTTTTTTATAGATGTATATGTTGTACTTATTTGACCGAGCTTTATATATATAATATCTAAAAAAAATAAAAATAATAAATAAAAAAATACTATAGCATGTACCGTAGCATGCACTGTAGCATACACTGTAGCAATTTTTGGAATGTAGCGCCTGCCTTTTAGATAATAATATATATAATATTCGAGCTATTTAAATAAACACATTTTAAATGTAATATTACTTTTTTACCCTTCTTTTTGGATTAAGCTGCAAAATAGCAACGAACTTTTTCAAATCAACCGATTTGGTACGTGTATTTTTTTTTTAAGTTATAAAATAGCAATGTACTTTTCAAAGTGTCCCGTTTTGATACTGTATTTTTTTAAGTTGTAGAATTCATAAGTGTTCCAATTTGGTACGTCATCGCACATATCAAATTGGAATACTTATGGAAATCGCACGTACCAAATTGGAAGACTTATGAAAAATACATTGATATTCTACAACTTAAAAAAAAAGTACACGTACCAAATGAAAACATTTATGAAAATACATTGCTATTCTACAACTTAAAAAAGTACACGTACCAAATCGGTGCATTTAGAAATGTTCGTTCCTATTTTGCAGCTTAATTCCCTTCTCTTTAAAAAAAAAAGTGTTGTTCCCTTATACTTGATAAGCCTTAACTACGAAGTTAATCTAACCAAGTCCCATGGTTTAACAATGCAATGATTAATAACTTAAAGCAAATAAACGTAAATGATAAAAGACAATATTTTTCAACGTTTAACTCTTATTAGAAATTAATCAATTATACCCAAGTGTTTGCAGAACAACACTTGGGATTGAAAGACAAGTATGATGTGTTTACTCCTCACTAAACTTAAGTTATACTTAAGTAACAACTAATGACCTGTCTGAGCTATCTCAATGGACTGTTGTTATTTGGAGAGAGTAAAGATTTAGTTTGTGAATATCTAAGCATTTAGTGCACAAACTTAATCTTTATATCTCTCTTATTACGCTATTTATACACAAGTAAAATCCTAACAATTACCTAAAAGACAAAGATGACATGAGCCTACTTTGGACAAAATGCATAGGCATTTTGTCACTGTTACAATTGGCTATAAGTAGTAAAGGACAAGGTTGCTTTCGGATCTTCAGTGTTGACAACACTCTTGGTTTTATACCCATTCAGGGAAAGTTGACCTTTGCCTGATAAGGACCCTTCCTTATCCATTCAACCTAATCCCGCCTTTACTTCAGTCTTTACATCTTCAGTCTTTGTTCATTCAGTCTTCATAGTTGGTGAGGAGTCTTGGGGATTCAGTGAGTTATTGTCATCACTCACTGAATCCATCATCTTCTTCTTTGGCTCAGGTATCATTCACTGAGTACCGCCTCACTTAATGGAGAACCTTTCTTCATAGGTTCGTCCTGAGCATCTTGAGGATGACTCACTGAATGACTATGCATTCAGTGACTTGAGATTGTTCACGGTTATCAAACACTTAGGATATTTCATGTTCAAATCCTAGTTTAAGGAGTTTGGGTATTCCCAGACCCAACAGTCTCCTCTTATTTGGATATACAAATAGCCTATGTATTTCTAGGTTCAGTGAGAGATAGCAAAGGTAATTATCTCCACTGATTGATTTACTAAGTAATGTTCAGGACACTGATTGTTAAACAAAACATCAAATATTATTCATAGTTATTACTATCCTAAACAAAAACAAAGTAAACAAAAGATAGATAGTGGTTGCAGATTTATTCAGGCTAGAACTTAAATCCCAGGGCTTCAAGCTTAGGTCTTTTGGCTTCAAGTTCATTGATAAGGATTTATTTGATACGCTTTTAGGCGGTCATTTAAGCCCTAAATCGTGTTTTTATGGTCTAATATTACCTTAAATCATTTCTTTTATCATTTTAGGTATTTGGGACATGAATTCTGAAAAATGGAGCATTTTGGAGCTTTTTGGACGTTTTTATGCTCAAGAATGAAGAAAACAAGAAAACCAAGAAAAGTATGGAATTAACACCAGACGGCGTCAGGTTTTGGAGCTGACGCCGTCGCCTTATGATGAAGCGAAAAGTGTACCGCTTTTGGGGGGTCATTTAAGGCCAAAGTCGAGATTATTTGATCAAATATTGTTCTAAATCGTTCCTTTTGTCATTTTAGGTACTTTTGAGAGGAATTTTACAAAAGGAAGCATTTTAGACGTCTTTTGAGCGAAAAAGTGAAGAAAACGACAAAGTCTCAAAAGCATGCTGGAAATTGCACTTGCCGGCGTCACATATTGCTAGTGACGGCGTCATTAGTTGACAAAAGGGTGGATAAATCAATTACACATGACGCGCCAGAATGTTTTGTGAAGGGGCCGTGACGGCGTCACGTATTAAATCATCAAGGCCATCAAGAGTAACTGCAAAGAGTGACGGCCCAGAACCCATAAAGAGTGACGGCGTCAGAAGTGGATCTAGGCAATACAAGTTTGTTTTGGCGGCGAGTTGACGGCGTCACACATTACTCTTGATGCCGTCAGAAGACAAAATCTATATATAGTTTTCTAGTTTTCATTCATTGTGTGCAACTTTGAAGGGAGTAAACCCTAGACGAATTTACAGCTTTTTTAAGGGTTTCTTTGTTTCTTCCATGCTTAATTGAAGATAAGTCCTTTATCAAATCATTCAATATGTCTATGTGTTGTTTGATTATATCTTACGCTTGTCTTCTCTTTAACATGCTAGGCTAGGTTTTCCTTGTGTTTGCTTAGATGTAATGAAACTTAGATATTGATTATGGGTTCGTTGTTTGCTTATAATTGTTGTGGATGAATGAATTCGATGTTAGGCTTAAGAAAACTGGCAGACTTCCAATTGGTAACTTGCTTGAACGTCTTAAGAAACATGATCGGAGGTGTACTACGATATTTTGGTTTTATTTAATGCGTAGGTGATGAGTGTGTAAATACTCATCCTTTTTTGTTAATCTGAACTGCAAAACATTTAAAAAACACTCAATAATGCATCAAAATACTGAAAATATTCCAAAGATTGTGTTTTATATGTTTCAGATGCAAAATGAGTAAAACCAGATGAAAAACGAACAAAGTTTGCATATTGGGCAGTTTCAGTCCCCCAACTTTCACAAATTGACAAATTTAGTCCCTGGTAAATATTTTTGAAAGAAAAGTCAACCCAAGTCCTTTAAAAGTCAAAAGTTATCAAAAATGATCCTTGGGTGAAAGTTTTGAGAATTTACAATTTTGGCCCTTCAAGTTTGAGTTTTGGCAGTTTTAGTCCCTAGGCATCTTTAAGTGGGAAATTTACATTTCAAGTCCTTGGGAATTCAAAATTTATCATAAATGGTCCCTGGGTATAAAGTTTGGGAAAATTACAAGTTTGGTCCTCCAAGTTTCAGAGTTTGACAGTTTTGGTCCATGAAATTTCAAATGTGGAAAATTCAATTATGATCCTTGTATTATTGGAACTTGGCAAGAAAGGACCCTTTGTAGACTTTGGGTTAGTTACACTTTCAGTCCCATAAAAACAGAAAATTACATTTTTGGTCCTTGTGATAATTATACAAACCAAACGGACCATATGTATTATTTAAACCCAAAATCCCATCCAATATAATACCCACCCAATCCTGATCCATTACTCCCACAAGCCCAAGAAAACCCCAAGCCCATACCCCTTCTAATATAAACGGTTCCCACCAAAACCACCCTTCCTTCCCTGCCAATACCACCCCCCCTGCCAAACCAGTGGTTTCACCACCACTTGCACCCATCCACCAGCCATCTTATCCCTTCAATTACTCATTCCAAGAAGTAATCACATCACCACCCCCCTCTTGCAATAAAATCAGACCAACTGGCCTCAACAGGTTTTCCCGCCAAAAGCCAATGGATTGCTAGGATCACATTCAGACAACCAATGGTCTAGATTATTGATGGGATTTTTTCAGAGTGCTAGTGGGATCCCTAAATGTCAACTATAAAGAAGAGAGGAGACACAGAGTAGCAAGTAGTAGTAGTAGTGTAGCTTAGTGTAACTTAAATGTCGAATTTCATGTAATCTTTTCCTAGTTATTAAAATCAGTACTTAAATTGTATCTCTCAACTTCTTAGTGTATTTTTCAAGTCAATTAAATCAAAAAAAAAAATTAAGTGTTTGTGTTAATGTCAGTTTATGCCATAATTCCATGAAATTTCTTATATAGCTTGATGATTGATAAAAGTGTTTGAATTCTGTTCCATTAAGTCATTTTAAGTTAGTATGACTCATTTTAACCTTAACACCTCAGATTAATTCATCTTTAGTCAAAATCTCAAAAATACCAAAAATTCAAAGAAAATAAAAAGAAATTCAAAAATCAGTTCAAGGAAGGAGAAAACCAAGGAGCCTGGTAGATTTTTGAATTTCCATGGTAATAGAACCTCAAGGGAGGTGTTAAGATAGAGATTGGTACTTGGCTCTCAGTTCTAAGCATGGATCATGTGTAAGCTTAATATTTCATTTTCTGTCTTTTTACTGTACAACAGCTTAATAAGTGCTTATTTCTGTTCTTTTTGGCTTCTTAGGTGTATGCTAGTTAGTTTACTGCTTTAAATTATTTACTTGTTCTTTGAAATCCATAGTCACTCATAAATTTCCATTTTCACTGTAAAAATAGCATTTTAGTGATTACTAAGTTTAGGTGTTTTTGTTGGTGTTTTAGTGTTTAAATAATTTACTTACATCTTATTCATACCTTTTGTAAGCAAAACATGGCCTAAATAAACCTTTTGTTAAGAAAACCATATAAACAGTTTCAATAAGGAGTGTTTGGTTCAGAGGTTGGCACTGTACTCTAGCATGTTTCAGTGGTCATAAGTGGTAGTAATAAGTTACATTAGGTTTAGTTAGGTTAGTCAAGTCTTAAAATCAAGTGTTCTTTACCAGAAAAGTCAAATTCCTAGGCCATCACCCCTAACAGTTATCTGTTAGTGATTTTGCAAACCATAAACCCTTAATTCAGTTCTTAACTAGTATATGTAGGTTAATTTGGCTTAGTCTAGGGTTAGTATAACTTAAATAATCAGTAGTGATCATTAGAAACTCACCATAGTCAAACTTAGTTCATAAAACTCAAAAAGTCAAAAAGTGCCAAACAGCATAAAATGTTTTTGATTTTTCATTTCTTCGTTATAAGTCCGTTTGACCTGAAATTTGTTTTGTAGCTTATTCTTTTGCTTATTTACTTAGTGGTATTTTTATTTTAATTTTTAGATTTTTTTTACAGGGGTAAATCACCCTTTTTAGGGTTGCAAAACTTGTATTCAGCAAATACAATAAAGGGGTGTTTGGTTATGCTTGTTTACCTATGCCCTTGTGTGTTTCTTTGGTGGAAATAGGTTGAGATATATTTCATTAGGTTTAAATAGGTCATGTAAGTCATAAAATTGGTACTTGTTTAGTTAAAAGTCAAAAATCACTTCAAACCCACCCTTAATACCTCACTGTTGGATCATTAGGATCTATAATCATGCATTTTAGCTCATAAGTAGATAACTTAGCTTAATATAGCCTTATAATAGCTTATTATAACATTTTCAATTAATTAGATGCAATCATAGTTCAACTTAGTCAACTTAGGAGTAAAAACTAAAAAGTCAAATTACATATTCTTGCAAAAATCTCAAAAATCCCAAGATTTGTTTTGATTTTTCTGTTAAGATCTAGGACTTGATCTTTTTACATATTGAAGCCCCCCTCCTCATCTTTGTTGTCCCATCTTCACTATATTTTTGCAATTTTTCCTGTGGGCCCCACACTCCCTCAAACACAGCAGCAACCCAGGGAAGTTCCCCTGCTGCACAGCATACCACCACCACTGTCACTACTTCTGTGGGTCCCACATCCCTCCACAGTGGGACCCACACACCCCTCTTTGGTTCTTTGAACTCACCAGCTGGCCCCCAATCCATTTCAAGCAATTTTTGAGCTTCAAGCTCACTGGGACCCACCTGAAATCACCACTTAAGTCTGTCCCAGTTTCAGTGTTCAAATAAGAAAACAATTGCTTATTTTGGCTTATGGGCTTATCCTGTGAGCTTAATTGTTTGAATCTCACTTAATCATGTCCAAGTAACTTAGTTGAACCAAGTTTTACCCTTGTGGACCCCACAATAGCTCAAATCAGCTTATTTCCTTGCTTTGGTCAACATTAGTCAACTATGCAAGCTTTTAAGCTTATTCTGGCTTAATTTTGAGTTCTAAAAATAGTTGTTTTTGTAAAAGTTTAATGTTTTTAGGTATAAAATAGTTTTCAAAAAGAAAAATCCAGAAAAACCAATTTTAAAATAAGTGATAGTTTCTATTTAATATTAATTATCTTTTTAATTTTCCTTTTTAGCTTTTTATTAAGTAACTTGCATTTTTTATATTTTTCTTAATTTTCTTTTATATTAAAGTAATTTTAGAAATTTTTCCAGAATTTTATATTGTCTTTTGGTATTAATTAGATTTAATATTAGATTTAGTAATAATTAATTAATAATTAAGTATTAAATAGCAAAATTAGTTTTTAGTAAGTAATACCTAGTTTTTATATTTTTCCTAGCTTTTATATGTTATAAAATAATTTTAGGAATTTTTTTATAATTTTTATTGTTCAACTTTTAGTTTTTATAATTTAATTAGTTTAATTAGTTATAAATTAATATTTAGAATAATAATTAGTAAATTAGTTTAAAAATAATTTTTATAAACTTTTTATAATTTTTTTTAGGATTCCTGTGATGTTAATTAGATTTATAAATTTTCCTATAATTTTCTAAGTCATTTAGGTATTATTAGTAATTAAAAAGTAGATTTAAAATAGTTTTCTTAATTATTAAATAGTTTAAATTAGTTTTTAATTAATTAAAAATAATAAAATAATCAAAAAAATAGTTTTCTTTTTAATTTCATTTTCTTTTAATTTTAAGTTTGTAAAAGTTTCATTTTCACCCCCTGTAGTTTATTTCCCTTAAAACTCTCCTTTTTCTCAGCAAGCAATCGTGTCTGATTTTAATTTGGTTCACGTTTATACATATCTGTTTCCTGTGCTTGTTTTATACTATAATTCCTAATCATTCCAGTAGTGTAAATCAAATCCAAATCTTTATCTGGTTACTTCCCATTCAAATTCACTCGATCACAAACCCGTTTAAATACCATCACACCTCGTTGGGACATAACGACCCGGGGATTTCCCTGTACTTCCACGGATAATATATCTTGCACTTTCTTCTAGGTGAGCCTATCAACTGCACCCGGTTGACTGGTTGGTTTAGGAGGAGTCAAATTTTGGCGTCGCTGCTGGGGAGGTTGTGCGCGTATTTTAAACGGTTTTGCAGATTAGTGAATCTGGATATACACTCATTGTATATTTACCATCCTTTGTTCATATTTTCTTATTATAAAAACAAAACTGTTCCCGAAAACATTTTAAAATCAGTTTTCAACGAACACAAAAACACAAAAAGATTTTTTTTTCTTATAAAATGTTTATCAAAAATTCCAAAAATATCCATCTTTACCCTCCTACCTTTTTGATTCTACATTTCTTACCCTCCAAAACCATTTGATTCTTTCTATGTCTCATCCACACCTTCTTGATTATCAATGGTGTGGTGATCCTTATAATGGTGGTAATTGCCCCAGTTGTGTCATGGTAGAGTCAGGAAACGGGTCTGTCTATAACCAGAATTCCTATTCCTACCATGACACAACTGATTCATTCCATCAGCTTCCACACCATGAGACTCAGCAGTTTTACTGTTGTGAGTATTGTGGTGGTTCACACTACAGTTCTGATTGTCAATCAGGAAACACGCTTGTCTATGAGCAGTTTCCTGATAATAATTATGACTCCAGCACCTATGACTCACAGCCACATCAGTTCAACTGTTGTGAGTACTGTGGAGGTCCACACTTTAGCCTTGATTGTCAAACAAGGAATCCATTTCCTTGTAACAATTTTGACTCTTCGTATCAAGACCAACCTCCACAGTATCAAATGATCCAAGCAACTCCTCAAATCCAGCAAGACTTTTTAGAGGTTCTTGAGAAACTTAAAGAACTTAAGGAGGAGTTAGCTAATATTTCACTCCGCCATACTCCAAGTTCTTCTTGTGCATATTGTGGGGGTCCTCATGATGATTTTAAATGTCAACCTTCCGGTTTTGACACATCCACACCCCCACAATTTCCCCTCATTCCAAATTCTCGTGGGAAAACTATGGCAGAATTACTTGCTGAAGAACGAGAATCTGGAAAAAGCATGAAAGAATTATTGGCTGAGCAACGAGCAGCTAAAATACGTGCTAATATCCGCAATACTGCTCTATTTGATGACTATGATGACAGTGATGATGATGGAGATAACATTGTTATTATTCAAAAAGATTCATCGAGTACATCAGTTGATATCCCACCAATCCAAAAATCGCAGGGAGAAAAGAATACTAAGGAATTACTAGCAGAAGATCAAATGGAACTCGTACAATCCATGAATGCTAGTCCTTCTCAACTCCCTCAGTCTATTGATATCACACCCGAAGTTCACACTCACTCTCTAAACATGGAGGATGAGCATCTTAGCACTGTTCCTAAAAAAGAATCGGACGAATTCATAAAGTCTAGTGTTGAGAACCTTGTCCCAATCCCAAGAGAGTCCCAGGGAACTTTTAATCATGTGTGTAATTTACCTTCCCCTCTTGAGTGTCCAAAAGATCAATTTGAGACTTTCTCCGATTGTAGCGAAGATTGTGCATCTTATGGAGACATCGAATATGTTGAGGCATCAGTTCCACATTCTGATGCTGATCATATTCTTGAGGAGTTCACCGATGAACTTACTCACATCAATCCACTTCCAACGGGAAGTGATGATGGTCTCCTTGATTTCGAAGCCGATCTTGGAGAAATTGAAAGTCTCCTATATCATGATCCGTCACTCAGTTCTGATCCCAATAGTCCAATAGAGAATGTTAATCACTTTGTTCCCGAAACATTCAAAACTACTCTCACCAATCCTTTGTTTGAATTCGACTCTGAATTCACTTTGATTTTTGATAATCCAATCTTTGGAATTCAGAATGAGGATTGTGATGAGTCTACTTCGGAACAAGATTTCACAGATTCACATCTTGTGATTTATTCTCTTCGCGAGGAGTTCTCCGGTGAACTCACTCATATCATATCTCCACCGAAGTATGATAACTTCCACATTGATCCAGACACACCCGGGATATGTCTGGATCACATGAGCTTAAACGATGAGATTCATAATACTGAAATTATGGATTCTCCTGTGGGTGAGGATGAGTTAATCATGATTTTCATCATGGTTTTCTTCCTTTTCTTCACCTATCCCGTGACGTCCTCTCTTCTTCACTCATTCGGGAGTGAAGATACCATCTTTGACCCCGGCATTTTCATGTATCATTCTTTTGAGCCAGGGTCTATATATCTCATCGGTGTGGAACTTTCACGTGCTTCAAATGTTTGTCCAAACATCTTGAATGAAAGTCCGATGGAGATTGTTTCTTCCACATCTTGCTTCCCCAAGAACCAATGAATTCGGGGTCGAGTCAAGCTAGCGACTCGGTAAACAAAAATAGTAGCATGCATATGGGGTTTTCACCCTAAGTGTGGGGGTGTTACCCCTGCTGTTGTACCATATATCTATATAAAAAAAAATGTGTATGTATATATATCAATAAATAAAGTGAAAAAATGAAGTTTCCACATTTAGCTTGTAATGTTGCCTTTTTACGTTCAAAGAGTCGGTATAATAGCCGGGACTTTGAATATTGAGGACAATATTCAATTATAAGTGTGGGGGGAAATTCTAGCGAATTTTATCAAATTTTACCTTCTAGTACCCCCGTTTTTGGCAAAAATTTAAATTTTTTTTCACTTGAGCTTCAAAATTTTTTGTGGTTATCAGTCCGCCATGTCTAAATGACAAAAGGATTGGCTAATCCAGGAGCAAGCGGCTCTTGGTAAAGATATCTCAAATCCGTTGACGGCTTGCAATTTGCCCAAAATTGTATGGTATTCGACTCACCATGTCTTTAATTAGTGAAGAGTTGGCTAGCCCGCAAGATTATGGCTTGTGGTAAAGGCAGTGGAAAACCATAATTGGTAATCAGCTCACCAAGATGTTGACTTTGTCCATCAAGAGTTGGCTAGTCCAGAAGCAAACGGCTTTTGGCAAAGACAAATCAAATCCGTTGACAGCTGGAGGTTTGCTCAAAATCACATGGTTATCAGGTGGACCATAGTTCTTACTTGAACCGAAACATTTGGCTACTCCAGAAGTAATGGCTTTTGGTAAAGAGATTAAAATCCATTAAATTTTCAAAACAGTTTATTTTCTATATTGCTAGGGACTAGCAATAGTTTAGTGTGGGGGATTGATGAGTGTGTAAATACTCATCATTTTTGGTTAATCTGAACTGCAAAACATTTAAAAAAACACTCAATAATGCATCAAAATACTGAAAATATTCCAAAGATTGTGTTTTATATGTTTCAGATGCAAAATGAGTAAAAACAGATGAAAAACGAACAAAGTTTGCATATTTGGCAGTTTCAGTCCCCCAACTTTCACAAATTGACAAATTTAGTCCCTGGTAAATATTTTTGAAAGAAAAGTCAACCCAAGTCCTTTAAAAGTCAAAAGTTATCAAATATGATCCTTGGGTGAAAGTTTTGAGAATTTACAATTTTGGCCCTTCAAGTTTGAGTTTTGACAGTTTTAGTCCCTAGGCATCTTTAAGTGGGAAATTTACATTTCAAGTCCTTGGGAATTCAAAATTTATCATAAATGGTCCCTGGGTATAAAGTTTGGGAAAATTACAAGTTTGGTCCTCCAAGTTTCAGAGTTTGACAGTTTTGGTCCCTGAAATTTCAAATGTGGAAAATTCAATTATGATCTTTGTATTATTGGAACTTGGCAAGAAAGGACCCTTTGTAGACTTTGGGTTAGTTACACTTTCAGTCCCTTAAAAAAAGAAAATTACATTTTTGGTCCTTGTGATAATTATACAAACCAAACGGACCATATGTATTATTTAAACCCAAAATCCCATCCAATATAAAACCCACCCAATCCTGATCCATTACTCCCACAAGCCCAAGAAAACCCCAAGCCCATACCCCTTCTAATATAAACGGTTCCCACCAAAACCACCCTTCCTTCCCTGCCAATACCACCCCCCTGCCAAACCAGTGGTTTCACCACCACTTGCACCCATCCACCAGCCATCTTATCCCTTCAATTACTCATTCCAAGAAGTAATCACATCACCACCCCCCTCTTGCAATAAAATCAGACCAATTGGCCTCAACAGGTTTTCCCGCCAAAAGCCAATGGATGGCTAGGATCACATTCAGACAACCAATGGTCTAGATTATTGATGGGATTTTTTCAGAGTGCTAGTGGGATCCCTAAATGTCAACTATAAAGAAGAAAGGAGACACAGAGTAGCAAGTAGTAGTAGTAGTGTAGCTTAGTATAACTTAAATGTCGAATTTCATGTAATCTTTTCCTAGTTATTAAAATCAGTACTTAAATTGTATCTCTCAGCTTCTTAGTGTATTTTTCAAGTCAATTAAATCAAAAAAAATTAAGTGTTTGTGTTAATGTCAGTTTATGCCATAATTCCATGAAATTTCTTATATAGCTTGATGATTGATAAAAGTGTTTGAATTCTGTTCCATTAAGTCATTTTAAGTTAGTATGACTCATTTTAACCTTAACACCTCAGATTAATTCATCTTTAGTCAAAATCTCAAAAATACCAAAAATTCAAAGAAAATAAAAAGAAATTCAAAAATCAGTTCAAGGAAGGAGAAAACCAAGGAGTCTGGTGGATTTTTGAATTTCCATGGTAATAGAACCTCAAGGGAGGTGTTAATATAGAGATTGGTACTTGGCTCTCAGTTCTAAGCATGGATCATGTGTAAACTCAATATTTCATTTTCTGTCTTTTTACTGTACAACAGCTTAATAAGTGCTTATCTCTGTTCTTTTTGGCTTCTTAGGTGTATGCTAGTTAGTTTACTGCTTTAAATTATTTACTTGTTCTTTGAAATCCATAGTCACTCATAAATTTCCATTTTCACTGTAAAAATAGCATTTTAGTGATTACTAAGTTTAGGTGTTTTTGTTGGTGTTTTAGTGTTTAAATAAGTTACTTACATCTTATTCAAACCTTTTGTAAGCAAAACATGGCCTAAATAAACCTTTTGTTAAGAAAACCATATAAACAGTTTCAATAAGGAGTGTTTGGTTCAGAGGTTGGCACTGTACTCTAGCATGTTTCAGTGGTCATAAGTGGTAGTAATAAGTTACATTAGGTTTAGTTAGGTTAGTCAAGTCTTAAAATCAAGTGTTCTTTACCAGAAAAGTCAAATTCCTAGGCCATCACCCCTAACAGTTAACTGTGAGTGATTTTGCAAACCATAAACCCTCAATTCAGTTCTTAACTAGTATATGTATGTTAATTTGGCTTAGTCTAGGGTTAGTATAACTTAAATAATTAGTAGTGATCATTAGAAACTCACCATAGTCAAACTTAGTTCATAAAACTCAAAAAGTCAAAAAGTGTCAAACAACATAAAATGTTTTTGATTTTTCATTTCTTCGTTATAAGTCCGTTTGACCTGAAATTTGTTTTGTAGCGTATTCTTTTGCTTATTTACTTAGTGGTATTTTTATTTTAATTTTTAGATTTTTTTTACATGGGTAAATCACCCTTTTTAGGGCTGCAAAACTTGTATTCAGCAAATACAATAATAGTTGTTTGGTTATGCTTGTTTACCTATGCCCTTGTGTGTTTCTTTGGTGGAATAGGTTGAGATATATTTCATTAGGTCTAAATAGGTCATGTAAGTCATAAAATTGGTACTTGTTTAGTTAAAAGTCAAAAATCACTTCAAACCCACCCTTAATACCTCACTGTTGGATCATTAGGATCTATAATCATGCATTTTAGCTCATAAGTAGATAACTTAGCTTAATCTAGCCTTATAATAGCTTATTATAACATTTTCAGTTAATTAGATGCAATCATAGTTCAACTTAGTCAACTTAGGAGTAAAAACTAAAAAGTCAAATTACATATTCTTGCAAAAATCTCAAAAATCCCAAGATTTGTTTTGATTTTTCTGTTAGGATCTAGGACTTGATCTTTTTACATATTGA
Source organism: Artemisia argyi (assembly GCA_030686995.1). Lineage (NCBI taxonomy): Eukaryota > Viridiplantae > Streptophyta > Magnoliopsida > Asterales > Asteraceae > Artemisia > Artemisia argyi. The sequence continues at coordinate 71,979,418 of CM060686.1, read as the reverse complement.
AGACCCCTCCTCATATTTGTTGTCCTATCTTCACTATATTTTTGCAATTTTTCCTGTGGGCCCCACACTCCCTCAAACACAGCAGCAGCCCAGGGAAGTTCCCCTGCTGCACAACATACTACCACCACTGTCACTACTTCTGTGGGTCCCACATCCCTCCACAGTGGGACCCACACACCCCTCTTTGGTTCTTTGAACTCACCAGCTGGCCCCCAATCCATTTCAAGCAATTTTTGAGCTTCAAGCTCACTGGGACCCACCTGAAATCACCACTTAAGTCTGTCCCAGTTTCAGTGTTCAAATAAGAAAACAATTGCTTATTTTGGCTTATGGGCTTATCCTGTGAGCTTAATTGTTTGAATCTCACTTAATCATGTCCAAGTAACTTAGTTGAACCAAGTTTTACCCTTGTGGACCCCACAATAGCTCAAATCAGCTTATTTCCTTGCTTTGGTCAACATTAGTCAACTACGCAAGCTTTTAAGCTTATTCTGGCTTAATTTTGAGTTCTAAAAATAGTTGTTTTTGGAAAAGTTTAATGTTTTTAGGTATAAAATAGTTTTCAAAAAGAAAAATCCAGAAAAACCAATTTTAAAATAAGTGATAGTTTCTATTTAATATTAATTTTCTTTTTAATTTTCCTTTTTAGCTTTTTATTAAGTAACTTGCATTTTTTATATTTTTATTAATTTTATTTTATTTTAAAGTAATTTTATAAATTTTTCCAGAATTTTATATTGTTTTTGGTATTAATTAGATTTAATATTAGATTTAGTAATAATTAATTAATAATTAAGTATTAAATAGCAAAATTAGTTTTTATTAAGTAATACATAGTTTTTATATTTTTCCTAGCTTTTATATGTTATAAAATAATTTTAGGAATTTTTCTATAATTTTTATTGTTCAACTTTTAGTTTTTATAATTTAATTAGTTTAATTAGTTATAAATTAATATTTAGAATAATAATTAGTAAATTAGTTTAAAAATAATTTTTATAAACTTTTTATAATTTTTTTAGGATTCCTGTGATGGTTAACTAGATTTATAAATTTTCCTATAATTTTCTAAGTCATTTAGGTATTATTAGTAATTAAAAAGTAGATTTAAAATAGTTTTCTTAATTATTAATAGTTTAAATTAGTTTTTAATTAATTAAAAATAATAAAATAATCAAAGAAATAGTTTTCTTTTTAATTTTATTTTCTTTTAATTTTAAGTTTGTAAAAGTTTCATTTTCACCCCCTGTAGTTTATTTCCCTTAAAACTCACCTTTTTCTCAGCACGCAATCGTGTCTGATTTTAATTTGGTTCACGTTTATACATATCTGTTTCCTGTGCTTGTTTTATATTCTAATTCCTAATCATTCCAGTAGTGTAAATCAAATCCAAATCTTTATCTGGTTACTTCCCATTCAAATTCACTCGATCACAAACCCGTTTAAATACCATCACACCTCGTTGGGACATAACGACCCGGGGATTTCCCTGTACTTCCACGGATAATATATCTTGCACTTTCTTCTAGGTGAGCCTATCAACTGCACCCGGTTGACTGGTTGGTTTAGGAGGAGTCAGTAGGTAACTACTAATGAGGCCATGTTAGGAGCTAGTAGTCGGCTCGACATAGGAAGAGGTAGAATCTTATAGAGTTAGGGAAGATCGTACACGGCCCTACTAATGGTATTAAGGAATATAACCCGTCATCCATGCAATTGTAACAAACTATTCAACCTGTAAAAGATAGCTAGGGAGTAGTGAAATCTAAGTAAACACATTTTCTCTCATTATTGTTTCCACCACAATTAGTTTAAGTTTAGTTTATTTTATTTTGATTGCATATTTAGTTATTTGGGTTAGTTGATTAGCAACTAATTCCGCCCACTCCTTCCGAAACCGAGATTTTTACTTGCTTTCTTTAAAATATAAAAATACAAAAAGAATCATCCCTCACCTCTAGGCCTAGTTTTAGTGAGTTTTAACCCTAGCGAACACTATTCCTTGAGTTGAACGATCAATCCCCCGGTACTTGTCACTATACTATACTACAACGGACAGGTACACTGCCTGGTAGGGATTACAAGCTTCTTATAATCCCTTGAGAAGTAAAACCTTTTGCGAGAGTGCAATTCCACGCATCAAGTTTTTGGCGCCGTTGCCGGGGATTGTCTATCTTTACATTTATTCCTCAACTTTCGCAAAAGAGTGCGGCGTCATCAAGTTTTTGGCACCGCAGCCTGGGGAATAGTTATTTTCTAGGTTAAAATTTCTTTATATTAGGTCTACTTGCTAGATTCCTTTCTAGTAAGATTTTTATTTTATTTTTATAGGTTTTCTTTAGTCTATCTTTTCTTTGTGTGTTTATTTGTATAATTCTCATTAATTATCCCGTTGGCCACTATGGAAAACGCGAATCCACCCGTTTCACCTATCGAGGTTGCTTTGTTGCGTGAATAGATTGAGAATGAGATTAGGGAACTTAGAGAACTCAATAGATTGGTTGATATTGAGCTTGACTATGCGCTTAATGACTTAACAATAGCCATGGACTTAGATAAGGAACTTGAACCCAATAACTTGGCAATTGTAGAAGATGTTAAGGAAGAAGAAGAGAGGGTTTAGATGATGATTATTTCAATTTATATCCCACTGAGGAGGAAATCGCTTATTATAACAATCTCATTGATAACCCTAGGCCTCCCTTTGTTAAGATTGACCCTAAGATTAAAATAGGTGACCCTAAGAATGTGAAGATACCATGTATGATTGGGTATAAATGCATTGATCAAACCTACATCGATTTTGAATCCCCACTCAACATTATGTCTTCAAGTGTCTATAATGAGTTAGTAACAACAAGACTCGGACCTAGGAAAGATCCCAAATACCCCGGTGGAGTTTGTAACTTTATCGGGAGAGTTAAAGGTGTACATGTCTTTGTTGGGAACTTTACTTACCTCATGGACTTTATGGTTGTGGAAGACTTAGCCAATATTATAGATTGTCGCTTATCCCATGTGGTACTAGGTAAGTCATTTGTTGAGGAGTCCAAGTTAAAACACGATCAAATAGAGGGAGCGGTCCAATTTTCCAATGGAATCGATTGGATCACCTATAGAATGCCTAATAAAATGAAGGAGTTTCGTTATGTGCCTCAACTTGATATGGATAACATTAGTGCCATCGAGGACATTAACGAAGAAGATAAGAGTAAAGGAATGAATTTTTTTTGGGAAAAGAGGAGCCTTTACTATAAGAATTGTTTAGCCCTTGGACCTAAGTATAAAGTTGACAATGAAGTAGTTCAAAGGTTAAGAGAATCGATTGAAAATTGGGAAAGGAAAACGTAATAACCCATGACTTTGAATCTAGCTACAAGACTCATAAATAAAGAAAATCACTTCTTGGGAGGCAACCCATGTTTTATTTGTTTGATTGTTTGTTTGTTTGATTTTATTTGTTTCCGTATGCATGATTTATTTTTATTGTTTGTGGATCATGATTCATACTAAATTGTGAAAATGCTTTACTTTGTTGTTTGTCTTAACTTCATAAAAGGTATTTCGCAAAAGATAAGTGTAAGGGAAATCTTAATTTTTTTGAAGAATGGGAATTGAACATGAACCACAACAATATTAAATGAACATGTATATTAGTATTTGTTTGAGTCAAATGCTTGTATCGAGTCATAATGATGTTTTGCAAGAAATTTCAGGAATTAAAGCGTAAGTTTTTCCAGAAATTTTCCGGAAACTTAACATGAGATTTCTGTCAGAACAATCTGACGACGTCAGGATTAACACCTGACGGCGTCAGGTGTAAAAATCTGGAAATTTTGCAAGTTTCGTTTTTCTAACGGAGTCTTAAAGTTTTTGTTAATTCTTTAGTTTTATAAATTCTAGGAAATCTGCAAATATTCATTCTACAAGCATTATATCCTTATATATATATATATATATATATATATATATATATATATATATATATATATATATATATTGATTTATTATTTCGGAAGGGAAGCTTTCAGCGTTCATTTTCTTGGAGGAGGATTTAACCTTGTTATCCATTTATCCACATCGAACGAATCAAGGGAGTATTTGTTTTCATTCTTTTACCTTCATTACTTTTACATCCTTTTTATTGAACATTGGGGACAATGTTCAGCCTAAGTGTAAGGGGATGGTAAATGATGATACCTTAGAGAATACAATTGCGCTTGAGTTTGTTTGTTTAATAGTAGGTGTGTAATAAAACTAAGAGAAATACTTGTTAGGGTAATTTTAGCGCCAAATTTAAATTTTTTTACAACATTTAGGAGTGAAGCTTTAGCCTTAATGAGCATCTCATGGATAGGAGTTGTATGACTAGCACAAAAACCGTACCACTAAAAACAAATTTCCACCAAAATATGTGAGGTTCGCCTTTAGATTTGTTAGGAAAAGCATTCATTATTAGTGCTTATGAGTGTACCGGTAGTACTTAGATTCTAGAACTTGCGTTAGTGATGCATCCCGAGACCGCTACTGAGACTACATTCGTGTAGTAGGATTTACTACATGATAAGAGGCATTAGGATAACCCTTGTGTTTAAATCCGTATCATAATTACTTGACCAATAAAGTCATAATCACTTGACTAATAAAGTCAATTAATTTTTCCTACACCTTTGCGTTTTACTCATTTTTAGTACACGATACCCCTAGTACACCCCTCCGAGCCTACCTTTTTCGTTTCGAACTTTAAGCATTTTACTTAAAGCAAGAATTTGTTTACAATCCACTCCAAATGTGCAACCAAATCGCCTTAGCCTTCCGTGTATGCACTCATCTTTAGTGCATTATTGTTACATGTTTAAACCCTTAGTTAATTGTCTAATTGATTACATGGTTGCTAAGTCGAGTCATATCTTGTACATATTGTTTTGGGACGATTGGGACTCATGGGTAAAGTACTAGTGTTATGGAGTAATGGGGAAGAACATCATATATTACCCCCATATGTGCGTTAATCTTAAAAAGTATTCCAAGTGTTTTGATTATCTTGATTCGAGTCATTAGAATAGTTAATTGTAAAGTATGTAAAAGTTCAAGTGTAAGGGGAATGCAAATCTCCTATGATGTATTATTTTGGATGGTAGGGTAAAAGTGTATGCAAAAAAAAAAAAAAAAAAAAAAAAAAAAAAAAAAAAATCGAAAAAATCAAGAAAAAGAAAAAAAAATATAGAAAAAGAAAAAGATAAAAAAACATACGGACTACCATCCCGTTTTATTTTATATTTGTTTTATGTTTTGTTAGTTTTTGATTAGCTTAAGTCGAGTCTAGTCTTGGCTTAGCAACGCCACATTGTACATGTAATTGACCAAGATGATTAACTCGCCACCAGTAAATATTGCATTTATCCAACAAAACCGTGTTTATCATATCCCTACATCTCACGTTAAAACCCTTTAAAAGACCTCTTTGATAGTTTATCCTAGGTGCTTATGCCAAGTGGTGGAGGTTTGATCCTTTCCCAAGCTTATGGTAATCTATTTGCTATGACAGGTAGTGAGAGATGTTTTCTATTTCCATATTGTGATATATACTTTATTACACCCGAGAGATGTGAGTATCTAAACACTATTTGTGAGGTGCTAGTGTATAATTTCCGTGCTTATTTTTGGTTGAAGTGGAACGATTATTTGTTGTAATTACTTTTATATTAGTATTAAATGACCCCTAACTTGTATTTTGATTAGAATAAAAGCGCATTTGCTTGAGGACAATCAAATCTCAAGTGTAAGGGTATTTGATGAAGCGAAAAGTGTACCGCTTTTGTGGGGTCATTTAAGGCCAAAGTCGAGATTATTTGATCAAATCTTGCCCTAAATCGTTCCTTTTGTCATTTTAGGTACTTTTGAGAGGAATTTTACAAAATGAAGCATTTTGGACGTTTTTGAAGCGAAAAAGTGAAGAAAACGACAAAGTCTCAAAAGCATGCTGGAAATTGCACTTAACGGCGTCACATATTGCTAGTGACGGCGTCATGAGTTGACAAAAGGGTGGATAAATCAATTACACGTGACGCGCCAGAATGTTTTGTGAAGGGATCGTGACGGCGTCACGTATTAAATCATCAAGGCATCAAGAGTAACTGCAAAGAGTGACGGCGTCAGAAGTGGATCTAGGCAATACGAGTTTGTTTTGGCGGCGAGTTGACGGCGTCACACATTTCTAGTTTTCATTCATTGTGTGCAACTTTGAAAAGAGTAAACCTTAGACGAATTTTACAGCTTTTTTAAGGGTTTCTTTGTTTCTTCCATGCTTAATTGAAGATAAGTCCTTTATCAAATCATTCAATATGTCTATGTGTTGTTTGATTATATCTTACGCTTGTCTTCTCTTTAACATGCTAGGCTAGGTTTTCCTTGTGTTTGCTTAGATGTAATGAAACTTAGATATTGATTATGGGTTGGTTGTTTGCTTATAATTGTTGTGGATGAATGAATTCGATGTTAGGCTTAAGAAAACTGGTAGACTTCCAATTGGTAACTTGCTTGAACGTCTTAAGAAACATGATCGGAGGTGTACTACTATATTTTGGTTTTATTTAATGCGTAGGTAACTACTAATGAGGCCATGTTGGGAGCTAGTAGTCGGCTCGACATAGGAAGAGGTAGAAGCTTATAGAGTTAGGGAAGATCGTACACGGCCCTACTAATGGTATTAAGGAATATAACCCGTCATCCATGCAATTGTAACAAACTAATCAACCTATAAAAGATAGCTAGGGAGTAGTGAAATCTAAGTAAACACATTTTCTCTCATTATTGTTTCCACCACAATTAGTTTAAGTTTAGTTTATTTTATTTTGATTGCATCTTTAGTTATTTGGGTTAGTTGATTAGCAACTAATTCCGCCACTCCTTCCAAAACCGAGATTTTTACTTGCTTTCTTTAAAATATAAAAATACAAAAAGAATCATCCCCCACCTCTAGGCCTAGTTTTAGTGAGTTTTAACCCTAGGGAACACTATTCTTTGAGTTGAACGATCAATCCCCCGGTACTTGTCACTATACTATACTACAACAAACAGGTACACTGCCTGGTGGGGATTGCAAGCTTCTCAAGATCCCTTGAGAAGTAAAACCTTTTGCGAGGGCGCAATTCCACACATCACCTTATGAAGTGATGCGATGGATTTTTACACTAGGCGCCCGAGAAAAGAAATTGGAAATTACTTCGGGACGGCTTCAGGCACAAAAAGTGCAAGGCCGCCTGGCTTTGTGCTATAACGAGACGGCCCATAAGTATTATAAAGGGACAGCGTCAGGTACAAAAGAGGCAAGGCCGCCTGGTTTTACACTAACACGAGACGGCCCAGTGAAGTTTATACGTGACGACGTCAGAAGGTCTCTTGGGCGATACGAAACCCTAAAAGCAGCGACCTGACGGCGTCAGGACTTATAACCCGACGCCGTCAGCCTTGTAAATCTATATATAGTTTTTGCTTTTTCATTCATGTGTGGTGGAACTTTTTTTACAAACCCTAGTCCGACTTTTGCAGTAAATTTAGGGGTTCAAACCCTCTTTTCTTCCATGTTCAATAAAAGATAAGTTCTTCCTGTAATCATTCAATATGTCTATGTGTTGTTTTATTGATTGTTTGTCTTTTCTTTACATTAACATGCTAGCTTAGATTTCCTAGTGTTTGCTTAGATATAATAAAACCTAGTTATTAATTATTGATTGTTGATTTGTTATTGATTGTTTGGTTGATTGACTAGCGTTAGGTTTAAGAAAACTGACTAACCTATATGGTAACAAGCTTCAACGTCTTAAGAAAAGTAATCGGATGTATACTACGGTTTTATTGGTTGTATTTAATGCATGAGTAACTATTAATGAGGCTATGATAGGATACTAAACGTGTCGTCATAAGAAGAGATAGAAGCTCATAGGGTTGGGGAAGGACGTACACGCCCTCACGGATGGTATTAAGGAATACAATCCTTCATCCAAACAAAATATATTGCAAAATGCGGTTATAATATTAGAGGGGGGATGTAAGGAGTTTGCAAAATGCGGTTATAATATTAGAGGCGAAAGGAGGGGACGGTGGCAAAAAAGGGAATTGGGGTAGAGGGTGTTTAGTGTTGGGAATGGGATTTGATTAGAAATATTAGAGGGGGGGGGGGGGGTATGTAAGGAGTTTGAAGAACTACAAAATATAATGTTCTCATTGTTTAGTATTGGGATGGAGATGGGCGGTTCATGAGAGTGGAGAACTCACGGTTAAAGAGTTGACAAAGATGGTGGAAGAAAAGATTCTGAACGTTGATATTGGAGGTGATGCGACGATATGGAACAAATGGGTGCATATAAAAGTTAACATATTCGTGTGGCGGGCTCTAAAAGGAAGACTGCCGGTTTGTGAAGAGTTAGACAAGAGAGGTATTGACTTGGATTCGCTTCTTTGTCCATCTTGCGGCGACATGGTGGAATCATGTTCTCATTGTTTAGTTATGTGTAATTTCGCTATGAGCGTGTGGGAAAAAAATATTTAATTGGTGGAAGGTTGGGAACGCCAATGCTTTCTCCATTGAGGAATTGTTTTCTCACAATGGGAATGCAAATGTTCCTAGTCGTTCATCAAAATTGT